>OY970809.1:23210957-24410957 GCA_963853775.1 Xanthia togata
TATTTATACACCACTTCACTGCACAAGAAGGCAGTTTAAAGTATTTAACACGCAAAAACCGCCGCTGTTGCCTACTGCGGACGAACTAAAAGCGTGAGCGGCGCTATCGGTAAGCCCCGCCCACCGCGGCGCAATCTGCTTTGGGCCATTTTTTAGAGCTAGGAATGCTTCCATGTTTATTACTTTATTTTCGTTCACTGGGTGTGTATTACAGCGAACTAACTTCAACAATCAAACAAAATAAAAAGGGACAGTGACGCAGTGACAGTGACAATGCAATGCTTACGGCACTTTAGCCGCGCTGAGGCAGCGCCACTATTATACCGCTAGCGGCACTTTATCCGATAGGGATAGACACTACACTGCCTAAATAATATTCAAGGAAAAAACTGGCAAATTGGCCCTGTTTCAGAGATTGTATCCATCCATGTAAAAATAGGTTAAAACTCAACGGAAGACTGAAACAATTTGAGGACATCATGATTTTAGGTTTAGGTTGATAACGGATAGTCCCGCCCGAATCAATCAATAGTCGCAGGGAATAGTAATTTTAATTCTCTCAAAAAGGTACACTTTGATTCATATATAACATCAAGTTACATTTTAAAGCTAATCCTTTGTGAGAGCTGATCTTCAAGCTCGCACCCTTAAAATTACATATTTAATTGCACTTACGTACTACAACATTATAAAAGCTCCAAGTACTGAGAGGAAGGCTATGTGTGTCTTTGGAGTGTTGTGTGTTCGTGAATGCACAATAATGTGAATGTTATGAGTCCTCAGACCAAGCGCCGGCGACGGGCACTAGGGCGTGAGCACCTACTTGTCCGAAAGTGTGTGTGTCTGTGTGTGGTAAACAAGGTGAAACGCGATCTAAGATTATTTGGTAGGTTCACGTACTCAAATAATCTTAGATATTTCCGATATACGAATTTATTTAAGAATATTTAGTATATTTTCAGTCTCCGCTTATTCTATGTAATTCAAGTAGCCATTTCGTAACAGTCCTTTTGCTATTTGATCTGCACATAGGGTATATATTTAATATATTATTAGCCTTGTTATAGACGTAGCTACTGAGGAAAGGGAAACTACGTTGGGCCGAACGACAATTTGTGCGGAAGGAGGGACAAACAGTATGTTTACGTCGTTGGGAGCTAAATTTGCTTGGAGCGTAGGGGGTTTGAGAGTGTGTGGTTAAAACAAGGATAAGGATAAATAATTTGCGAAAGATAAAGATCGATGGTAGGAAAGTGGTAAGGTAACCGCCATCCAAGTTGGATGGCGGTTACCTTGCCACTTTCCTTCACGTGCTCAAAGGGCACTCCTGAAGGTTGGATGATCCAACGTTCAGGAGTGCCCTTTGAGCACGTTCCAATTTGAGCATGTGAGATTTAGCTGATCCGCCCCAAGCTTCGATCAATAATTATTGATCGAAGGCCCCAAGTAATTATACAATATTGTATAAGCGATTGGCAGAGGGCAAGGTAGGTCTTAGCACCGTAGTGTGACGAAAGCATTTAAAAATGTAAATCATTCTGCGCAGTGGTGAGGTGAGTGTTTATGTGAGTAGAGAATGACAGGCAATCATCAATTTGTAAACCAAGATATTTGACAAAATTGATGCGAGAAAAGCAGGGGCAATTACAAGGTGCGAGGTGAGGTGAAAAACAGGAATGGGCAATCAAAGAATAAGGAGAGGAAGGAGGTTTCCCAGCGGCAGATAGTGAAAAGGTGAGGTAATTAGTTTTGTCTATATTTAAAGTAAGCAAATTATGAGCCAACTAGTTGGTGACAAGGTTGAGTCCGGATTATGCAAGCCGGAACACTAACTCCCAGGAATCTCGGTGGCATAGGTGTAGATGGATGCATTAGGAAGTGTTAACAAGCAGAGCTCCTTAATATAAATGAGAAAAAGGGTTGGGCCGATAATACTGCCCTGGGGAACCCCGTATGATAAAGGGAGCTCGTCGCTTGTCCAATCACCAATCCTGACGCACTGTCGCCTTCCCATGAGGTAACTCTCGAAGAGAGAAAGTTGAATGCCTCATAAACCAATCCTTTCAAGTTTAGCAATAAGTTTGGGAACAGATATCGTATCGAAGGCTTTTGCCAGGTCCAAGAAAATACCAATTAACTTCTGCTTTTTATCTAGGTTGGAGAAGATGTTAGTAGTTAGGTCTAGCACAGCATTATTAGTAGAAATTCCGGATCGAAAATCATATTGAGATGAAGAAAGAAGATTATTTTGCTCTACATACTTAACCAATCTGTTATTCAAGAGCCTCTCGACTAATTTTGAAAGTGTAGGCAAAATTGATATAGGTCTGTAGTTATTTGATCGATCTCTGTCCCCGTCTTTATGCATAGGATGCACTACTGCCAGCTTAAGCGCATTTGGAAAGATGCCGGAGGTAAATGCTAAATTACATGAGTCAGATGGGGTGTGAGCTTAAGAAATGTGCCTGATATGCCATCAGAACCCACCGCACAATCACTTCTCAGTTTCCCGATCAAAACATCCAATTCAGATTCATCTGTTCCCAGCATGACAAAACTGTTAGGATATTGTGGGAGAGCATCGGTTTGAGGAGGTAAGCATGTGGAGCTGTATGGTACCTTTCAGCTAATGTACGTCCCAACGTTAGCAAAGTACGAGTTCGCTTCATTTACTGAGCGCTCTGGTTCGGAGGGAGACAGAAGAGCGTTAGAATGTGTTTTAATTTTTGATGTAGTGATAGTTTATATAGCAATTTTTTATTATTATTTTGTGCGTTAGTTATAAGGGCTTTATCGTAATTAGTTTTAGTAGTTTTCAGTATCTTAGAGCAATAATTTCTCTATCTTTTAAAAGTTGTTTGAAGAATTTTATTTTCGTGTTTTTTTAAAATTTCATATGCATCTTGTCTCGATTTGATTTTATTGTCGCGATTGTCTAAATATGGTGCAGTTTATAGCCACGCCTACACATTGGCAATGCAGACATATCTTTAGTAGTTATACCATACCTGCATTACTCATCAATTGAAATGGCTAGCTACGAGATGATAGTTATCCAATATAGTTAGTAGTAGTAAACTGCCATTACTTCTGCGACATGGAGACGCTGTCTATGTCAAATTGCTACCATGGACCGATGGTCGTGGTTTCCGGGTATTGTTTTTGATGTTGTTATGTACACTTGCAGGAGTTGTAGGTAACAGATGCCTTCTCTGTTATCTCCCACAAAGGTATTGCATAGGGATAGGTACCTATATAGTACCACTTCTTCAAATGATTGATGAAGTGGTATGCAAAAGGTGGATGTAAGGAGGAATCGTAGTCTGTAATAACATCCGAGGGGGTGCCCCTAGCTGTAAGTGAGTATATAATGTTCCTTGGGAAAAAGGCGTGGCAATTATATGTGTAGGTAACAGGAAAGGCTAAGAAGCTTTACGTAGGTACGGTAGGCAAGCCCGTTCATCACGTTACCACTGTTTTTACATACCAGTCTTACCCAAAGGGTATTTATTACCCAGTACTCGGGTTGTGGTGGTTATATAGGTAGACTACCGGCGATGTTAGAGTTGGCTTCCGGTCTAAAAAACAGATTTCAGGTACCAGTTTTTAGAACGGAAGCCGACCCCAAGGTAGTTAGGGAAAGGAAGGCTAAGCAGATAATGGTTCTCTTTTCGTTGTTGGGGAAACTGGCGTCCGAGTTCAATAAGCATGAATGGCTGTGGAATCCAAAAATAAAATTGCGATATTCATTTATAAATAACCTTTATTTTCCGTAGAATACCTAATTGTTTTAGATCTACAATTTACCAAGTAGATACGCTACTACCCAACATAAGTCCTTAGATTTATTATTACCTGTAAGCACAGAGATTTAGACACAAACAAAATATATCGAAATAATATTATCACTTACATTCTATGAACATTATCACAGTGGTTTGCAGCAGTCGAGACATTCAAAGAAAGCTGCATACATATTTAATTATCCTTATTTGTTTAAAAAATGTGACAACATTTAATATTTTTGTAACACAGAATAGTAAGCAAATGGAGTTCATGTACGTCAACGTTCCCAATTCATGTGATTTCGGAAAAAGTTTCAATATTTTGTTAAGTAACGACTTCGAATTGAATTTAGTAATGTTGCAATGAAAGGTCAGTCTGGAATTTGACGTTTGTGGAGTAGACTGAGCACTCCATTCCTCCCCTTCTCTGTGGTCATTTTTCGTTTGTTTCCTACACGTGTTTGTTGATATTTTTCTAGAATATTTATCAAGTAGAGGTTTGACATCGAGAATAAAGCCACATTTTTATTACATTAATTATTAAAAACACTACGCTTATATGAAGGCTACACAGTGAATAGAAAACAATCAGTGCTTTTGTTAGAGAACATACATAGACACTCAAGAACTGATTTATCACAAATAATTATGTTACCTCTATTTAGTGACAATGTATAGTGTACACCACTATAGATTGTCACTGACTGAAAGAGCGTTGTCCACGAGCGATAAATCAGAAGATTAATTTCTTGTGGAGTGGCCATTTACGAGCAGCGCAAGAAGCAGCTCGCTAGATCTATATTACGTAGTACTGTGGGCGAAACACACCAGCATGGAAAGATATTACGGCAGGTTGGAAAATTACGTTTTTATATGATTTCAACCAGTGGCGAAGTGGATATCATAATCAGACAAACATTAATTTTATTTTATTAAAACAAAAAACGGCGCCGCGCGCGCAGAAAGTACCTGAACTTCATTAATTATTTAAATAACTCGAAATTATTACATTTTTCGAAAATTAAAATACTCTCCCAGTCGATTTAAAAAAGGTCCCTGTTTGCAAAAGTCGACGGTTTGCAAAAAGCTTGCAACATTTTGATCTGAAAATTTAACCGTAGTTAGAAGGCCACAAAACTGACATCATATCAAAATTTCATCTCTCTACCACTTCCGAAACGCGAGCTATTAAATTTACAAGATTTGCAAAAAAAAAAAACGTGTTTTTTTGCCAATTGCGGACGATCCTCTGGACCGATATTGCTCTACCGGGGCTCATTCTCTTTGTTTTTTTATTGCGCACATTTGTTACATTAACCTTTTTTTGTCCGAGCTGTAGTTTTTGCTCTAGAAGCGAAAAACTGGTTTTTACCATATTTACCATTTTTTTTGGCACCCTGCCTCCCTCTATTCACCTATAATTTTTATGGAAATCAATTCCTGATACATGACTCTTTACAAAAAAAAAAAAACCGGTCCAATAGGAATTTGATGGGCCAAAAAACTAATTCTATCTGACTACATGTGCTATATCAACGGCCCGGCCCTGGAAATACCTTGTCTAGTTAGGGAAGCTGAAAGGAATCTTACTTTTACTGGTCTTCGCCACTGATAGACACAGATAATATAATAAACAGAGAAAAAGAGAAGCTTCCTCTTCCTCTCCCACACAAATATCTGGCCTTATTATCAAATAACCTCACATAGCGTAGCGTCACCTACCAGTGCCTACCGTCTCCTGCGCCTGGGCTTGGGCGGCGGTGCCACACTGACTTGCGCTGTTGCCAGCTCGTCCTGCGACGCGTCGGCTTGTTGCTCCAGTTGCCCGCGCGCTTCTACGAAGAACATTACGTCTCGGAGTTGTTCTTTTAGTTCGGTTACCTGGGTGAGAATTATTGTTAAAGAATTGTTGTGAAGAGTTCTAGGGTTAGAGACTATTTATATTTAAACTGTATGCACAAGTAAAAAACTTTTCTAATAAAAAAGGCGGACTTGATGCCAGAGGTATTTTCTACCAGTCAACCTTATGGTGATGCTGAGACAAAACATGACAGGCGCGACATCAACTCAAATCGTTTATTGCAATCGTTATTAAGTTAAAATTATTTTATATCCTTGATAAATGATATCTTTATTTGCTAGAATATAGGATGTACAAATATATCTGTTATTCATAGTCATGTATTATTATTATTGAATTTATCCATTAGAATGATTTTAATGTATGAATGTAGTTAAAAGATTCATTGAAATATTTAATAAACCATCTAACGTCCTATTACCCGACGTCAGGTCATAACGATATACGAAATTTACGATTGTTCTATTCCTTTAAGGTAGATTGAAATACTAATTTTCTTATGGTTATTGCAATTTTAAGGTCAGTGTCATTCCGGCTATTCAACACTGTAGACGCTATACGCATCTTCATGAGATATAATCTAATCTAACTAGCCTGCAGTATTGTCCCACTTCAGGACCAAGACCTCCCTCTCACTTTTCCACACAATTGTGTCCTTTGCTAGTCGCCAGTCCTTTCGGTAGGAGTCAAGCAAGAAGGCTGAAGACGTGGTATATCCTGCTGTGGTATTCCTGTAAAACCTTGGAAAAGAATAGGACAGTACTGTGAAATCATACCTCTTTGTCGAAGTTCTCTTCCCGTACCTTGGCTCTGGCTTGCCACTCAGCTTGGCTGTTTGTAAGAGCCGCTGCCAAACCCCTTTCTTCAGACAACTCGTTTTGCAGTACTGATAGTCTGCAAAAAAACAAATACCGATTAACTTTTCTGCGTGTCGCCAGAGATTGTGTGTTAAGGCGTGGGTATTGTATTTATTCAAGACGTTGATGAAGAGCGAAACACATAATCTCGCGACAATTTAAGAAGCCCGATTTGATGTTTCTCATTATTCATGCTGCGATAACTTTTTATGAACTAAAAAAATCAAATTCATAATCGTAATTAATTACTATGTTATCCATACACTATAACAATGAGTATCATTCGCACCAAGTTTCACTTTTTGGAAAAATCCACTCAAAAACACGAATTCATCGTTGATTAGTATTCCGACAGAACCTCATTGTGACAGTTTTAAGTCGTTTTATGACAGAATAAAATCGATGTTTTGAAAAATCTAAAGTTTTACAAACATTTTTTTTAAACGTTGCCCCGTTGATGGAATTTCTCCTGTATAGTGGGTCAAATATTTGTTCCGTGCGGGAATCGAACCCGCGACACGCAGTGCAGCAGTCAATCACTTAACCACTGCGCCAACCATGCCAACATTACATTTAGAAAAGTGAGATACGTATAATTACTGTACGTTTTTGTTACTGGAAACATTAATTTGGTGGCAACATCGTATACACTATGTCTAGAAAATGTTTACAGCAAAAAAAAAAACATACTGCTTCAACAATATTGCCAGCTTCTTTTTCACCATGAATCTTTAGCATGAATCATACAGCTGTAGTCTGACGGTATACTGAGTTACTAACTTGTTGGTAACGTTATGCAGCTTCCTCTCGAGAGTCTTGTTCTCTTTAGTAAGTGCGGTGACTTGTTCACTCAGCTTTGATGAACTGGCCTCCGCCTCCGAAGCTCTGAACCGAAGCTTCTCCACCTCGTTTATATGTTCAGCTTCTAGTCTGTGAAACAGAGATATTAAGACGATATGGGATCTGATTAAAGAACGGAAAGTTTGTAGTTTTTGCAGTAAATCTTGGATTAAGGCTCTCATTATCTCTTGGCCTCGTGCTATGACTGCCTAAACAATATTTTTCCTAAAAAGAAATTTAACCAGCAGCCATTGCAGTTCATTGCTAGGCATCGGTCATTCACAAAAAGGGTTTTTACGTTGGCATAATAAACTTTGGATCATCAAACTTTTACATCACTATGATGTGAAGACCCAAATATGAAGGTCAGATTAAAATTTCCAGTACCTTTAGTGCCTTAGATGGGTATTTGTACTTCAGTATTGAATTATTTATTTATCATAAGCACACCAACAGCACAGTCACTTACCATTCAAATTAAATAACATTTAAAACCTGCATTTTAGTAACGATGCAAATGATGTATGCATAACATTCACATATGAAATTTAGAGAACAAAATAAAGTGTGTCTAGTAGACATAAATCTACAACACTGCAAAAACAAACAGCTTTGAGCTAGATAGACGGGCACTCATCACACTGTTTAAATAGGGAGCGTCTGTATGAAGCGAAAGACATGGAGAAAATAGGGTCCATATTGGCTCAACTAAAGTTCTTTACCCGAAATTGTTCTTCCTAACGATTTGTAATCCGAATGATCACTCTTCCTAAAATTTTTCATCCTAAAGTTTTCATTCATACTATTTGTAGTGCTACCGGCGATGTTCATAACACTCATGTTTCCGAAAATTGTAATTAATAATATCATTAATGTAAATATATTTAAACTCCTACTGTTTTTTATCATAACGCTTTTATCCCTAAACATAATTTTCGGTTCTGGCACTTCGCCGGCCGCTGCCGCGGCACGCTCGCTTCGCTCGCTCGGCTCGTGCGTTGTGGTCACAGTTCTAACCTAACCTAAACCAATAATTATGAATAAGACCGATTCGTTTCTGGAACTTGACTGAATGACTGGAGCGTGACTCTGGCTTCCAAAAATACACCAATAAAAGTGATTATTTGTAAGCTATAGCCGCTAATATTAAACTAATTTAATTGAAAAGTGTATTATGAAAACATGTATTTAACTACTTGTACCATGGTACTATTATTCTTATTGTATGTTATGTGACAATAAAGTTACGCAAAATTAATGTATATAATACTGATTATTATGAATAAAAAGAAATCTAAACAAAAAGATATGACTTTGAATAATAGTGTAAAAGATGGTTATGTTTTATTTTATTTTATTTTATTTATTGAGGGATAATAAACAACTACAACATATATAATACATACGGTTAACAAAACTTAAAGTAGTAATGTTGCAGTCCACTGCATTATCCGCAGATAGACAATTTAAAGATCAGTGGTTGCCACTAGACGAGCATTACCAAAATTAACAAATATTTTGAGGTAAATAAATTAGTTACTAAAAGATAGTTAGAGCTGCAAAACCAAATCAGGTCATATACAATTTCATTAACTTAAATAATGCTAGAAATAAATAAATAATAATAAGATTACAGTTAAGATATTTTTTTTATAATATTTGATTTAAATTTATTTTTCGAGCATGCAAATATATCAATATCAATAAAATTTGAATTATAGGATTCCAACATTCTATGAATAGGGCAGCGTAAACCAGAGTTTGTACGACAAGAATTTAGCGCGAACAGAGTACGTGCACGAACCTGACGCGCATGAACTGTTCGGGGGACAGAATAACACAGCTTACTCGTTAGATCAATGGCATCAAAGTTATTGTGAACAATATCATGAAGTACGTTGGCCTCCAGGTACTTGCGCCGGTTCTCCAAGCTGATAAGCTTGTACTTATCAAGTAGTTGGGAGTATGACAAATAAGTCTTAGTCCCATAAATTCTGTAGTACATAGCACGGAGGTACTTGCGCTGGACTCTTTCTATTCCAACTACGTACTTTTGGTAGAAGGGGTTCCAAATAGGGACCGCAAATTCTAACTGAGAGCGAATGAGCGTCTTATATAGATAGAGATAGGTAGAGGTACGCTTAAATTCTGTTGAAGATCTCATCACAAATCCATAAATTTAAAAAAAAAAAAAAAAAAAAAAAAAAAAAAAAAAAAAAAAAAAAAAGTTGAGAAAATATAGGAAAACAAATAAAAGTATAATAGATGTTTATTGCTACTGACATTATGAAGTTGAATGCTTCGGAATTATCAACATTAGAGACAGAGTAGTTAGGAATTGTGATTGTTAGGACGAAAAATGTTAGGAAGAACATTTTCGGATTTCCAATTATCGGAGTTGAAAATTTAGGTGAACTTTGGCGCACCCAGAAAATATCAATCCGTCAAGTTTGTAATTCAAAAATACGATGATGACGATAACTACGTTGGCTAGGTCTAAAGTTAAAATAGTTTATTAATTGCGCATCAATGGAACCGTTTATAATTTTATAAAGTATTAGTAAGCCCGAATGGTTACGCCTTTCATTTAAGCTAATCATATTAAAGTGCCTTATCCTGTCATTGTAATCAGGTATGTTAAGAGTTATTTTTGGGACTAACATGGAGGCACGCGCAAAATAAAGAGGATTTTAAGAAAAATGGAGAGGCTATTACCCAGCAGTGGGACACAATGTAGGCTGACTACAAAAATAATGAGTTACTTGGCTGCAGCCCTTGTCGAAAGACTTATAACCATACGGTTGCTACTGACTTGTTCATCCTCTCCTCATAGAACATCCTCTGACTGTCCAGCTGCTGCGTCAGTATGTACGTGAACTCCAGCTGCGCCGAGTCCAGCTTCTCCCCGCCACAGGCCGAGTCCTCGGAGGTGAGCCCTCCCTCTGCGGCCACTAGTTTGCCGTCAGCTTTGTTCTGGACCAAGCGATGGACAAAGTTGTCGCCTGAAAAGAATTATTGAGACTGGTACAGACTTTTACAAAATAATTTTAATCTAATCTATGTGGAATAATCATGGCAAAGTCAAAGTCAAATAATTTATTTCAATTAGGCACAAAAAAGGCACTTTTGAACGTCAAATAAAAAAATAATAACTTATTCTAGTCGCCCATTCCAAAAGGTAGTTTTCGTATGGAGAAGAATGGGCAAAAAACTACACCGTTACTCTTTAAAAAAAATCATTAAATCTTGTATACACTAATTATATAATTATATGTGAAGACAATGCACCTAGAATAAGATTACTATACCACTATAGGTAAAAATAATGAAAAAATTAATTATGTGATAGATGCATGGTGCTCACATACTTAAAAACATTGTAAAATTATACTATATTCCTAACATTATAACAAGTAATACTAATAATAAGAATAAGGCAGAATACTAACCGTACTGATGAAAATAGTGGTCTATGATTGACCTAAAATAATAGTAATGAGTGAGGCTTAAGACTTACCCGCATAATCCCAGACCCGGTTTGAACCCAATTGTAGGGCGTATGTATGATTTGATGCTAAGAAATGTTTCGCCGCATGACCACCCTCGTATCTGGTACAAAAACAGAACCAAACGTCAATAAAATAAAAATGTGCCAATCCTAGTAATATTATAATCCTCAAACTCAAAGCATTTATTTCAATTAGTCAGTCAAAAATATGAAGCTAGTTGCCCATTCCAAAGCGTAGTAGGTACCTATGGAGAAGAACGGGCAAAAAACTCCACGGACACTCTTTTAAATAAAAAAATTGATACTAAATATTGGTTACATAATTCATTTTGAAATTATGCATGTGAGCACAATGTAGAAAGACGTGCACGTTCGTAAAAGCGTCCGAAAAAAATAATTAAAAAATAAAGATCCATACAAAAACTTAAAATAAATTAAAATAAGCCATGGCAGCGTGGCGCCCGTTCACTAACATGACGCATAGATCAGCACCATTCAGCTCAACCATTTTGAAGGGAGCTAAATGATCCAACACACGCGCCACCATCAGCGAGACATTTGAGTGAGCATGACATACTCACAGCCGCCAGGGCACATTCAAGTCAATGAAATACTAAATATTACCTGGTAAATGGTACTCGTAGCTCTTTAGTACGTAGTACTCACACCTGTGCTATGCAATTATATAATACAAAGGAAATTTAGTTTATACAATACAAAGATGGTCTTACAATCTTCAGCAGCTCCAACAGTATTTTCAAAATGTTAATAAATTAGTTGTGGTTGTGAAGCAGGACCAGCAATGAGCCAAGCATTTTTTATCAGTGATGTAATCCTCCAACTTATAATATGCCTGCCTACATAGTGTGCGTTTTATACAAGATTTGAATTTCGTCTCATTCAGTTGAAGTATGTGGGGAGGAATTTTATTGTAACATTTTAAACAGTACCCCATGAATGATGAGTCTACCTTAGCCAGTCTGAAACCTGGTTGTACTAATAGGTCCCTATTTCTTGTACTATAATTATGTCTATCACCTCTTTTACTAAAAAGATGTAAATTTTTTCTTACGTACATGATGTTTTCATAGATATATTGACAAGATATCGTCATGATGTTAATATCCTTCAACAGTTCCCTAAGAGAGTCGCGCCTGCGGAGATAATGAATGGCTCTGATCGCTCTTTTCTGCAGAATAAAAATAGACTCGATGTCTGCAGCCCGTCCCCAAAGTAAAATACAGTAAGACATGATACTATGAAAATAACTGAAATCGACTAGCCTCACGGTATCTACATCAGTAAATTGACGGATTTTTCTGAAAGCATATGCTGCTGAACTTAGCCGTCCTGCAAAAGATGTTAAATGAGGACCCCATTGTAGCCTTGATTCGAGCGTGATCCTCAGGAAAACAGTTTTATCGACAAATTCTAGTTTCTCTTGATTCAATACTATCTCACAATTTTGACATTTGATAAAGAAACTTTTATGCACTTAGTTTTTGTTCCATTTAATACTAAATTATTAGCAGTGAACCAATTTTGGACCAGCAGTAGGGCGTTATTTACGTCGTCAAAATTTGTAGCACGTCTATCTACCTTAAAAATTAAGGAAGTATCGTCAGCAAATAACACCATTTGTGGTTGATTTTTAAATAAATGGAGTAGATCATTAATATACACTAAAAAGAGGAATGGACCCAATATCGAGCCTTGTGGCACACCCATTTTTACTTTTAAACCTAGTGAATTGATACCGTTTATTTGAACTTGCTGTAGTCTGTCATTTAAATAAGATTTTACTAAATTGAGTGCAAGTTTTCCAAGTCCGTAATGCTCAAGTTTCAAAAGTAAGGTTTCGTGATCGACGCAATCAAACGCCTTAGAAAGGTCACAGAAAATTCCTATTGCGTCTTGGGCCTCTTCCCACGCGTTAAAAATGTGTCTTAATAAGGTAACACCGGCGTTAGTGGTACAACGTCGTCTGGTGAAACCATACTGTTGATCGTGGAGGATTTCATTTTTGTTAAAATGATTGAGCATTTGATTAAGCATTACCTTTTTAAACACCTTGCTAAAAACCAGCTACACGGATACGGGTCCATAATTATTGGTGACTTTACTGTCCCCGGATTTTAAAAGTGGTATTACCTTGCTGTATTTCATTAAATCCAGGAAGACTCCTTGATCCACACACAAATTAAATATTAAGGCTGGGTAAGGCGCTATGGTCTCAATTATGGAGGTACAGATTTTAATGGACATTCCCCAAAGATCTTCGGTCAATTTGATCTTGACACACACACCTACAATTTAGATTAAATTTGGCACAGCGAAAGTTTATAACAATGCAGGATAATTTATATTCATTCACGATAACTGGATGAAGGTCGTGGGTATGCGTTATATACGAGGAAGCACAGGATAGGGAGGGTTGGGGGAGGCTTTTGTCCAGCGTGCACTTCTGGACAAAAGCCTCCCCTCACCAAAACCCTCCCTTCCCCTTGTATGATGATGAAATAAGCATCCAACCAACCTGCCGCAGCCCACGTTGCCACAGATGAGACAGATCCACAGCGCACCAGCTTCCAAGCCCTCCAGCAAACCTTCAGCTACACCGCTTATGTTCTCACGCGTCTCATCGCCATCTTCTTCTGTTTGTGGGAGAAAAAGAGGCTTAATCTTAATCGTCAGATTACAAATACTAAGTGATCTATCACCTATTTATTCCCAATAAACAAAGCATTTAATTTTATTATGAGCTGCATTTTACACCGTTTATCAAATAATAATATAATGTTCTTTCATTATATTATTATTGAAAAAGAAAAGACCCTAAAATTGAGCCTTGAGGAAACCGTTAAGGAATAATCTGCCGGGCTAAAATAATGCATTGCTAACTATACTTTATGCTTCGCTGCTAAGATTACACGCTAATAGATCAAGTACGATGATTTCGACTCTGCAATAATGTTGTTATTCCAACAAACCATCAAAATATATTTAAAAAAAATACATTGCTACGGCATCAGAGGGAACATTTTAAAACTATTAGAATCATATCTGAGTAACAGAGTGCAATGTACTGAAATCACAAGAGTGTGCGCAAAAACCAAAGCGGAACGAACGTACGTGTCGGATTTCAGGAGTGTAAAATATGGAGTGCCTCAAGGTAGCGTGCTTGGGCCACCTTTATTCCTCATTTACATAAATGATCTGCCAAAAGTGACACAACAACAAATGATTTTGTTTGCAGACGACACACTGCCCTAGTAAAATGTAAAGACTTAAATACTTATCAATTTGACATTTAATAATACTCTTACTGACATAATTAAGTGGCTTAGTATGAATAATTTAATAATCAACCTCAAGAAAACTAAAGTAATGCCATTCCGCCAAAGAATTGAAGCTCCAAAAATTTGTGTCAATTACAATGGCAACGAAATAGAAGAAGTAAAAATTAGTGTGTTTTTGGGTATCCATATTGACAATAACCTTAATTAGAAAGCTCATATAGAACAACTATGTAAAAAAAAACAGCCTATGTACTTTTTCAGTTGGCTAGAAAAGTTAATATAGACGCGTTACTTTGTTGCCTATCATGGTCTAGTAGCCTCAGGTCTACAATACGGAATTATTTTTTGGGGTAATTCTCCGGATAAAGGATTACTATTCAAGGCACAAAAAAGGTGCATTAGACCCATGTGTGGTCTGAAAACAGATGACAGCTGTGCACCGTACTTTAAATCATTAAAAATACTTACGCTACCGGCGTTATACAAATTATAAATTAGTATCTTTGTCAAAACAAATCCCAACCTTTTTGAAAAAAATGACAATGGTACGAAATGTTCTAATTCGTAGGCAGTACAAAAATGCCTTGAGTAATTATAAATGTAAAACTGCATTACTAACAAAAAGTGTCCTTGGTATGGCTCCACGCATTTATAATAAAATACCAGATGCCTTAAAAGATTTAAATTTTACACAATTTAAGAAAAAAATGAAAATGTTCTTAATTGTTAAATGCTATTATACTATTGACGAATACTTAAATGACGAATTAATTTAGAATTATAAATATTGAGGTTTTTGAGATAAATTGAGACAAATATTAATATTGACATTAAATAACTTTGACATTTTAATTATTTTGACATAGATTTTAGACATTTTAATAATTTCTCATTTAGGTTTGACATTAAGTATTATGTAATTGTTCAATTTACTTTCTATTTTCATACTATAAAATTATAATGCATGATTTTCAAATTTTTGAGTAAATAATTTATAATCCTCATTGCACACCATATTTGTACGCCTCCTGGCATAGCATAGCGTTCTGTTCACTAAATATAAGACCTGTACTTTTATTACCTATGTTAACAAATAAATTATGATTTGATTTGATTTGATCTGTTGAACATAGTCAAACGCTTTAGACAGAACACAGATGACTCCACTAGTATTCTCAACGATTGTTAAATTGGGTACAAGTTTAGTGGGCAAAGAGTAGCTAATATTGTGTGCACTCATACTATTATTGTGTTGTATCCATCCAGCTTTCTACTATTTAACTTCAACATTATCAGGCAAACCTAGAACTCAGTTTCAAAATATTTTATATCACATAAATTATGGCACAAACATGGGCACATATTAAACGTTAGAAGCTGGGTGCACGGTTCCAATTGGTTGTTTCCAATAAAGAAGAGCCGACAAGAAACTCTATAGTTACTTTTTTAAAGAAAAAAATAATGTGCTCTTTTAATCTGGTGTAAAATAAAAATATAATATTCATGTATTAAATAAGAAAAAACTTTTAAAATTAATTTGGTTACAGGTAGCAGTCGTGAGCACAAACTGACACCTGCGCAGTAGTTCATTTTTCGGTCTCTTTGGCGGAATGAAGAAGGCGGGGGGGACTGAGGCTGCACGCGATTGGCACGGTAATATTATCATACAGTATGGTAACTCGGCCGTATCTTGGAAATAAATGCCTACAGTCGCGCGGTACGTAAACATGCGATAGGGCTGCCCGCCTCCAGCATTTTAAATTTGCCTACTTTGTGTTTCCATTTAGTTTTGTGATTGTAAATATACTTTTTTATATAAACAAATAAAATACTTTGTGAATTGAATAGGAAGTGTTCAATAAAAATGCGTGTTGTTTTTTGATTGGAAGATTTAATTAAAAAACCATATTTATGTTTGAATAACAAATCAGTCTTATAAATTTGCGACCGAAAAATATTTGCGCCTCGACTGAGACGTACGAAATGCTTTATTATTAAAGATATTAATCTGAAATACTTAATCTGAGAAAATTTCAACTATCTAGTGACTGACAGACGGTCAAATTAATTTTTTCTAGTATTATTCATACACCCAGTACAATAAACGACTATTATTAATAATAAAATACCACGTCTTTACTTTGAATTATACAAACTAACAAAACAAAACACACATGCCCCGAGGTTTCAACACAAGCGTACCTACCTACCGTATCATGATTCATGAACCGCCTGTAACTACCTATTTCACTTGTGTCAATCACTTTCCTTTTCTCTATTCACTTTATTTATTAATCCAGACATCTTTTTTTTCGGGAGATAAAAGGAAATACTTATCCATTAAAAAGACACACATGATGTACCTACCTACTAGTAAGTATCATTATTGTATAGTCTTACCTTTCAGTTTCCAGGTAATCTAAAAAAAGTTATCTCTGGATGCGTTATTGACGAATTCATGCAACCAAAAACTGCACAATATATCCTACTCGTCATATTAAATACGTATTTGAACTTATTTTTAGTGAAAAAATCGCGCCGTTATAGTTAAAAAAACAACACACCGTCCGTTCGTCACTGCGGCACAGTCGAGACTGTCTGCATGCCGAACGGATGCCAAGATCGAGGCGCGTAGGCATAGCTCGCGCTTCGTCCGTTTGTATGAAGTTGGAATACTGTATGATAATATTACTGTGCGATTGGTTCGTCAGTCGATGCTCGTCGTCTATTGGACTCTCACGTGTCATTCGGCTACTGTACACTTTCGTGCAATTTTAGTGACTTACGTTTTTGATTTTGAAATAGTTTATTTTTGTTATGTGTTTTTGTTTTAATATAGTTTATTTTTGTTATCTCGTTTTATAAAATTGTTGTGTTTTTAAATTGTCACACGAACTCTTCAAAAATGCCGAGGAGAAAAAATACAGTTTTAAATAGACAGGCAAGGCAAATGGTGTATTCAGTGTATTGTTTCATTAAGAGCAACGCTGAGTTAGGTATTGACAAAAGTATGCTGGAAATTTATAAACACACCGCGGAGGCGACCAACACCTCAGTAGCAACTGTACGGCGGATCGTTAAAGAAGCCAATGATTCAGAATTTGTGACCGTATTCAGAACGCCAGGAAAGAAAAGACCTAGAGAACACCCTGTCACAGATGTGGATAGTTTTGACCAGGGGGTTATTAAAAGGTGTATTCACAATTACTACCTCACCAATAAAGAAATGCCTACGATGCCGAAGTTGCGGGAAGATATATATTTTCAAGGGTCTGAGCGCAGTCTTCGCCGTATAATCAAAATGTTGGGTTTCAAGTGGAGAAAGTTCAAGTACCACTAATATTTTAATTATAGTTTGCGTAAGTACCTATCAATAATTTGAGCAAAAACGGTACTAAATAAATTTGGCCGAAAGTGTATATGCGCAAGCTTGCCCCACTACCTGCTACTGTACCTGCTAGCGTAGCCCGCTCGCACTGGAAGCAGGTGGCCTGCCCGCGCGGCTCCGGCGTCTGCGCACAGCGACACACCGGGCAGCGCGCGTCGCGCCAGCGCACGAGACACTCCGCGTGGAACGCGTGCGCGCACTGCACGCTCAGCACGCCAGCCACGCTCTCGTCCATGCGCTCTGCGGGGAGCAACAGAATTTAGAATAATTATAATGAACGTCAGAAAAGAAGGAAACAGAAATGTTAGTATTACTATTACACTGTGCCCTAGATACAGGGTTCATAATGATTTCATTTAAACATTATGGAATACAACAAAAGATTGAGTATTGTGTATAAAACCTATGAACGCTCTTTTCATGACTGTAATATAGCAAAGCAATCAATCCCAAATTTTCGTAAGGGAAACGGTGTTATGCTATCTAATAAAATTGGGTAAATAAAGAAATTCTAATTACGGCTAGCCGGAAGCTTCGTCGAGTCTTCTTGTCGCGTATTCCACAGAGCTTAACGACGAAGGTATGCAATCAGTGCGTCCTGCCTGTTATGATTACGGAGCCGAAACGTGGACACTCACAGTACGGCTGGTCCATAAATTCAAGGTGACTCAGCGAGCTATGGAGCGGGCTATGCTTGGAGTCTCTCTGAGGGATCGAAACTGGAACGAGGTGCTCCGAAAGAGAACCAAACTTGCACTGTGAGCTATTTCGAGGCAATAGGATAGGCCTGTGTCCAGCAGTGGACTGCTGTAGGCTGATGATGATGAATTATATCTACTCTCCTTTGTTTGGTGTTATGGTCTGGAATACAGGTTTCAACTGTCTGGCTTATTAAAGTTATCTAACATCAATTTACCAAGGCACACGGGGCAAGTGGGCAGCTCAGTGTGTGAGGGTGGGGGGGTGCCGTCCCGGGCCCACTCGACGCGCGACACCCACGCCATGTGGCACAGAGCATTAGGCTCAAGGCTACTGTAGGGAACCCCGTCGAATGTCTCGTGGAATTCCCGAGCCGCGTGGCTGTTGCGGAATCTGACAATGAAAAATGTATTTTTTTACTTTTTGTTTGTAACCATTTGTTGGGTCAACTGATGAAAAATTCCTATGCTACTGTAGTCTCAAGAAGACATTGATTATTTACGTTGTTGAATTTTTCAGTTATAGTATATCATTTTCACCCCCTTAAAGGTCGAATTTCCCTAAACCTCTTATTTGTACTTTCTACGTTATACAAGGAAGCCACATGCAAAATTACACATTCCTAGTCCCAGTAGTTTTAGCTGTACTTTGATATGTCAGACAGTCAGTTTCTCCTTATATACTTAGATAGACAAAATCAACTCACGTAAACAAAGCCATGTAATGGTCTGGAGAGCCATCCCTCAGTACCCTGACATGTGCGATGTCCTGTTGGCAGGCAGCTGCAAATGCTAGAAGATCAGGAGCTCCAAGAGCTCCCGGTACAGACAGCAAGCACAGGGTTTTGGCTTCTTCAGCTTCTTTCATTTCACTGAAATAGAAGTTAGTGATGAATTTAGTTTTAGCAATGTAACATTCACTGTAAATTCTTACAAATATGTTGCAATCAGAGCACAATGTAAAAGGAATAACACATTTTATCTATACTAATAATATAATATTATAAAGAGGAAAGATTTGATTGTTTGCTTGTATTGAATAGGCTCCGATACTACTGGACCGATTTAAAAAAATCTTTTACCATTAGAAAGCTTAGTTTTCAGGGAATAAATAACTTTTTATACCGGAAAAAATAGCAGGTCCACGACCACGGGAGCGAAGCCGCGGGAAAAGTGCTTTAATAATATTTTGAAAAATTGTGTCAAAGCCAATCTTAATGAAATTTAACATAAAATAAGCTTCACACCTTAAGATTCAAAACATAAACTTAATGAAAAATATAACATTCCCTTAATGATACGGCGGAGATAATAAAAGTTATCATAATAATATTAAAACTTACTTCTCTTTATAAAGATGCAGCACTCCCTTAGTGACTTCAACAAGAGGGTTTCCACAAAAGAAACTGATGGTATCATCATCTTCAGAGATACTGTGCTCTGGAGGAGAACGCCTGGAGCTTGTTGGCAGTATCCCGGTGTCGGTATTTGGGCCTGTTAGGACACTGGCATACGTCTCCACTGTTATGATTTTAGACTCCCGAGCTCCACGGTCTTTTCTTTTCTGTTCTTTAGCGGCTTCTAGGAAAAAAAAATGTTGTTATATACAGTGAGCAACTAAATCGGTTCTACACAATGTAACTAAGTTTGTAGGAAGCCTATGAAATATTAAAACAAAACCTACTTTAATTTTATTATTATTGGTGTGTAAGTTATATTCAACATTTTGACTGTATCATATGAAGGTATTATATTGATCACCCTAAAAATATCCGTGTGTTGTAAACACCACGTCGATGTTTTCTAAACTAGTCCAACATTGATACAGCTGTTGCATTGTTTGTTCCGACTTTTGGCAACATTATGAGTCAATAAACTCATTTGTAAAGAGGTCATTTGAATATTTCTTACCCATTTCAGAAGGGCTGTCGACCATTTCAGGCAGATCTTCGTCGATTTCAATACGTAGGACACACAAAGACACGGACATTTACAATTCAATTATTTATTCAAAACAAAAAGGAAGAAACGGCTCCATACAGCCTTTACACATTCCTTTTTTTATCAAAATACTACTATCTATTGCGAAATTAGCATGTAAATGCAAACAAAGCAAACAAACTAGAATTTTTTAGAATCGCAGCACAATCAGATGACTATTGCTTAGACAAATAAAAAATAATCAATTTGGATGATTTGGGGGAAATAAAAGATGATAGCGTGAGCAATAAAACGTAAGAGAGAATGAGATGTAGAAGCAAATGTACTAAAGATACATAAACATTGCACTATGTCAGTCAAAAACGAACATCAGCCACTTTTGAAAGGACTGGTCTGACATTGACATTGACATTTGAGATTTTGAGTTGATTTGACAGCCCGACAGAGAATATAAAACTTTGGAAATAATAAATACATCCATCATTCATCGTGTAAATCAAAATATAATATATTAAAACATATTCGTAAAAAGTTCAGGATACTTCTGTTATAAAATTACGAATACATTTATCTAAAAGAATTATAAATTCAATGTTGTTTGTTTTACAAATGTCAAACAGTTGGTTTCCTGAACGTGTATCCGAATAGAGATTCCAAAAGAAAAAAAAAACAGAATGTAGTTTTATATTTTCATTTTACATTGCGTATTTTATATGATAGTAAAGACAACAACTGATAGGAAATACGCAATTTGTATCTATTAGTTACAAATTTCGAACTTATTGGATGGGAGTAGAAGTAGAGGAAAAAAATATTCAATATGGCTACAGATCATACGACGTGAGCTGTCAGCTGTAATAATTTTTGTTTCTTTGTGTTTATTACGCCTTTAAAAATGTTATGATCGTTACATACTCGCGAATATGGGTGCGAAAGACTCAAAACCATCGTTTATACCGTACGAGGATGCAGTGAAACGAGGTACGACAAGTGCATAAAGTTGATCTAAGTGCGTTGTAGGAATGTGATGAATATCGGTTTATTTTATTTGCAGTGTCTGATAGTGAGTTGAGACGTATACGCGAAGCGTTCAAGAGATGTGCCGGTGCGAACGGGACGGCCTTGAGCTTGGAGGCGTTCGTCCACGAAGTGCTGTGTGATGGAGTGCCCTGCGAGGTGGCGGAGTGGCTGTACCAGGCCTGCGGGGGCACCAAGCGAGGTATCGCCTTCCGGGAGCTGCTGTGCGGGATCGTGGTGCTCACGAAGGGCAATATCGAAGAGAAAATAAAGTGAGTAGCATGCTATGTGTCCATTGTTACTAGTAAACAATTACATCACGGCAGTTATCAGATGATGTATATTATGCCTAGTTAGCGCCAAAATGTTCAGTCGCTAATTATTGCGGAACGTATGATGAGATGTACCAAGTATTTACTTAATTAGTGGAGATAACAGGTACTTTGTTGTTTTTTTTTATTAGCAATTAAAGTAAATAATGGGTTTAATTTATGGAGTTTAGTGGCTGCTATTGGTTCAAATGATATGGTTGAGCAAAGATTTAAATACATACCTACCTACAATGAGTTGTCAGTTTGTTGCAGTAGTTTTCCAAGATTGTATTCATCTTGATACAATTGAATTGGTACCTAGAACTGACCACAGGGGATATTATTTTGTGGTTTAGCTTGTTAGTAATTTAAGAACAGGATGGATGGCTTACTTTGGAGATGTAAATTTAAAAAAACATTTGTCTCACAATTTAATCAATAAACATTGCTTAAAGTTAAGTGTTTCAAAAATGTATGGTTAAAAAGTTGCTAATCATTACTAAACTTTAAGTAATGTTTATAAATAAACCACTTTATTTCTACACAACATAATAAAGTCCACTTAAATATATCATGCCTAAACAGTAATTTTATTAAAACAGTGTACTTCTATAGTTACTGAAGTTGTAGTACCTGCTAAAATTCACATACCTACTCATAAATAAATAAATTTGCCTGTGTTGTCACATTGCACAGCAAAGGCTACTGTTTATTTATTTATTTATTTTATTATTTATGTACACACATACTGTTTTTCTTTTTTTCATTCAATATTCAAGCAGGTTTTATCTACACTAATATTATAAAGAGAAAACATTTGTATTTTTTGTTTTTAATGAATAAATTCAAAAACTACTGGACCAAATAAAAAAAATCTTTCACCAGTAGAATGATTTATATGCTTAGATATGCCATAATTTATATATAAGGATACAACTTGGGCGCAGCCGCTGGCTTAAGTATTTTATATCCTTGTGATCCTAATGTATTCATAGACTCAAGTATAACAAATACTTCATAATATAACATTTACTTTTATTTATTGACATTTTACAAAATGTTTTAAAAATACTTACTTAGTATTCTTTCTATATACGAGGGTGAATCAAAAAATTCTTGGAATCAATATAAAAAAATGCAGATTTAAACAAAAATATTTTATTTTTCTACTTAATCTCCCTCCAATGCAATGCATTTAGAATAACACGTTTCTAACTTCCTTATTTCTTGTGAAAAAAAAATGTTTTTCTTGACTCGAAAAACTCCTCTATGGCAGCCATAACCGCGTCATTATCGTAAAATTTTGTTCTACGAATGTCCTCTTTTAATTTTGGGAATAAGTGAAAATCACTTGGGACTAAGTCCGGAGAATATGGTAGGTGGTCAAGGAGATTGAAGCCAGCACAGCGGATTGCGTTGAGCGCAACTTCCGATCGATGAGCAGGAGTGTTATCTTGAAGAAACAACACCCCCAACGATAGTTTTTCACAACGTTTTTCTTTAATCGCTTCACGCACTTCGGGATTAAATTTGCATAATAGGGTCCAGTAATTGTCTGGCCTTTTGGCATGTAATCAATAAAAAGGATTCCTTCACTATCCCAGAACACCATAACTTTGCCAGCGGTAGGAGCAACTCGAAATTTCTTAATGGATGGAGAGGATGGTCGTTTCCAAGAGATGCTTTGTCTCTTAGTTTCAGGATCGATATGGTGGACCCACGTTTCATCCATGGTGACAAGGCGACGGCAAAAATTATCCGAAACTACCTACTACCTACCTACCTACTACTAAAATTAAGTATTTAGTGTTACGAGGAAGCACTGTACTTTAGTAGGTTTTTATAGTAGGTTTTTTTTTTTTTTGGTAGAGTACATCCTTGTTAGTGTAATTTTCAAAATTGGAAATCTAGCAAAACCATAGGTGCTGAGAAAAAAATCGCCAAAAGTTGGGAGTATTTAATGGTGGGGAAATTTACGTGGCGGGTCTAAATTGGGTCCGAGCAATAATGAGGTCAATGACATCTTCAAGGGCAAGGTCTAGACCCCAAAAGTCAAGGTCAAACAAAAAAAAAACTGAAATATTACCTTGTAACAAGCTCTCATGTTTTTCTTCATTCAGTTGGCAATTTTTTTATGCATACAATATTTTTTCTTTTCTTTCAATCACTTTGGTTAACATGAAAATGATTCATAGCTTACAGTTACATCTTTTCAAAGTGTAGTTATTTATCATCAACATAATATCATATTTTCAGTTGTAATAAATATTAATTTCTGTAGTACCTAATCATACTTAGCACATTGATTGGCCAATACAAAATTACAACCGAAACATTGTTATGACAAATCTCAATTTATTGGCAAAGTACCTATGTCTAGATAATTTGGGTCCTATTGTGTAGCATTAACATTAATCTATCTCGGACTTCCTTTTAGACCGTTTAATCACAGAATTTTGCATATCTCCTGATTATGTATTCTCGTGACATCATCAATTTGACAAACTTCACATATTTTTCTCAGACTATAATATTAATATACACTACTATTGTTCAATCATACTCCTACTGTGCTCCTATTCTGTTTTGAAACATTGTTTTCTTTCAAAATACTTTTTAGTTATAAATAGTATTGCTGATTTTTGAGTTTTGCGTGTTTAGAGTCTAAATGTCTAATGGGTTCAATAATGATGATGTTTTGGCATAAAATATAAGATAATGACTATTTGAAAATAACTTGTTTATGGTGGAAACTTTCCCACCAAGTTATTTAATACTTTCCAGTGGAAAGTATTAAATAATTTGTTTATGGTCTTTCAAAATTATAATTTATTATATCTGTTTTTTTTTTTCTAAAAACCAAGTAAGTACTTAAGTAGACCGTGCTCCTCTTTAGACTATGAATGAATGAATGAATGAATGAATGAATGAATTCTTTATTTGCCAGAATATAGGTACATTGTATATGGTAAATTTTTATATGGTTTCACTATATTCGACTTTCTAGTCGTGCAAATTTTTTAAATAGACATAGTCAAAGCTTTAAAAAAATATGCATACAGTGAGATATTTATTGGGTGTAAGCTTACTAACACACAATTTAGTGTTGTTTAAATCCCAAAATTTGAATTTGAGTGATATTATTAATATGACAGACAAATTAGAGGATTATATCCAAGATAAAAAATGCTTGGAAACATGCTGGTCCTGCTCCATAGGACAATTCAGAATCTAGACAAAATCGAACTGGTTGCTAATTTAATTGTATAATTATTATTTTTTATTTTTTTAAACATTTATTTTATTTTATTTTTTGTGATTACTTGAACTCACACACTGACTAATTATTATTAGTATTACTTATTATAATGTTAGAAATATAGCATAATTTTACAATGTATGTAAGTATGTGAGCACCATGCATCTATCACATAATTATGTCATTCCTTCATTTTTCATTCTTTTTACCTATCGTGGTATAGTAATCTTATTCTAGGTGCATTGTCTTCACATATAATTATATAATAAGTGTATACAAGATATAATGATTTTTTTAAAAGAGTAACGGTGGAGTTTCTTGCCCATTCTTCTCCATACGAAAACTACCTTTTGGAATGGGCGACTAGAATCAGTTTTATTATTTTTGGTAAAGTTTGACGTTCAAAAGTGCCTTTTTTGTGCCTAATTGAAATAAATTATTTGACTTTGACAGCATACAATAATAGTAAAAATAGATATTTCAACTATCATACTTAACATCACTCTCAAAGTTTTACTGTCGATTTTCGCTGGATTTGATCCTACTAGGGGTGTTAGTAAAAAAGGACAACAGGGGGTTCTTTTAAAAAAAAACTGGTAGAATAATGCCTTTTTGGCGCTAATAGCATCATACAGTAAATGGTAAATGCTAATCCATTTGCAATAAAGATCTAAATCATCAGTCTCTTACCACTATTTATTTGTAGTCGTCAGAACATGTATTTTTCTTGAATACTTCTCTAATAGGCGTCATCTCGACAGTCACTCCCTTTCTAGCCATATCTTTCACACAGTCCATCCATCGTTTTTGAAACGTCTCTAAATATCAATCTGCCTAGCCTTTTCCCAACTATATTGGGGTCGGCTTCCAGTCTAACCGGATGCAGCTGAATACCAGTATTTTACATGGAGCGACGGCCTATCTGACCTCCACAACCCAGTAACTGGGTAATACGATACCCCTTGGTAAGACTGGTTGTCAGACTTTCGGGCTTCTGACGACCCGTAACGACTGTCAAAGATCCTCGAATGACAACCGGGACCAACGGCTTAACGTGCTTTCCGAGGCACGGAGGAGTCTCGGTATGTAAAGATGGTCACCCATCCACAGACCAACCCCGGCAAGCGTAGCTTAACCTGACGTATCGACTTAGCCACTAGCTCCTCTCGTTTTTGAAACGTCTAAATATTAACCACAAAATCCTTTCATCTACTAAGCATCTTTAGCTGGTATCTGATCTGCATCAATCAGGTCCAGCCCTTCCTAGCGATCAAGTCGAGAGATGTCACCAAGCCTTGGTCAAGAAAATTGTAATCACGTTTATTATATTTGTGTGTGTTTTCCGAACCAACCAGAAGATAACCATAGTTGTTAGTAAGATATTAATCAACCCATTAATTTTAGGTTCCTCTGGACGCTCTACGTGAACAATCAAGGAGACAATGGCACGTACATATACAAAAGGGATTTCGCGCGAAATCTCCACCTGGAGTACACATCCCTCCCTGGGTCTCAGAGGAACGCTGAGATACTCCTCAGCCTCTTCGGACCGGCGGACAAGGTCACATTCGACCAGTTCAGGTCCTGGCTGCTGATACATAAAGATGCGACGGTGCTGTCCAAGTGGCTGCTCTCGGAGGTGAATGTGGCCCAGGATCTGGAGACGCCGACGTTTTATCAGAGTCTGGCTGGTGTTACGCATTTGGAAGAAAGGGTGAGTGAATATTGCGTTTTATATTTCTTTAGATAAAGTTGGATTTGGCATGATGTGTTGGTTTAAGCTTACTTATAGGAAAACGTCAGCGTAGAACGTAAGAATTACCCTAAAACCAAAATTGCATTACGAAATTAGTGACATAAAATTATAGGGCGACTTTTTCAGTGTACCGGGACCGTCTGGCGGGAGCGTCAGTCGCTCGCCCGCGTGAACCATGAAACTTTCACCAAGTCGCCCTATAGGTCAGCGCTCATTATAACAGCACCGCTCCGACATCGACACTGCAAATAACTTGTCATTCAAGTTAGGATTTTAAATCAAACTCATTAAAGTCTATTTTATGTGTGACGGCTCGCGGGCAGTAAGCAGCCGGCGAGCCATCCACTATTCTGTATAGCCATCGTAAAAAAGACTAATGCGTTTGATTTAAAATCCTAACTTGAATGTCAAGTTATTTGCGCGATTTATAATGAGCGATGTCCTTTAAATTTCATGTCACTAATTTCATAACGTAATTTTGGATTCAGATTCGTTCCCTACATAGGATGATAAACAAAACACAAGTGCGCTATGGCTATGCGTCAATAACGGTTTCATATCAATCAATCGCCACAGACGTCACCAACTCAGACCAATAAAAAAGTATAGACGGAACATTGCGCTCAAAAAGTGAAGCACGTAATATGAAGACGATTCGGCAATATGAAGACGGCCGCGCGGTAGTCTGCCGCGAGTGAGCGAGTGTGCAAGACGTAATTTTGGTGAAATTATAATTGCGAAATTATGCCGTCCTGCGTCATAAACTGCTGCAAAAATAATTAATGTTTTCAGAAAAAGTCTTCTGGGATTACTTTTCACAAGTAAATATCCGATTTGATGTGTAATTTAAACAAAATCGTAAAATGTTTGTCATCATTTCTCGGAACAAGAATTCTAGACGCCATTGTGTCAGTGTTGCAAGTTAAGATCATTATCTTTTCCCAAAAGTAAGGGAAGATTTATTGGTAATCAGGATATTTTTTCAAACTTAGAAGATGAACATAACGTGTATGGCGTAGAGCACCAAACAACTTTAATAAGACCTGTAATTAATAAATACATAAACATAAGATTCCACCATATTGCAAAACAAGAAACTATATAGGTGATGACTCAAAACGCCAGACATATAAAAAACTGACACAACATAAGGGGCATTAGTCATTTTAATTTACGTTAGTTTTGTATGTGTTGTAAAATTAATTATTGATGTTAATATTAAAATAAATGACTCTCTTTCAACTTAATTATCTTTCATTTCATTCACCCAATACAAATAAAACACAATACTACAAAATAATAAAACTTTTCATTCAAGTATATCTCGCGCACTTGGGAGTCGCAACACAATGCTTACAACATTTTTCTCTAGCACACATGCGCAAATCTACGATATCTTACACCGAGTTACGCACACAAAGCCGAGTTTTGGCCTCAGTTATTTCGTCGCGATTGTTTACGACGGCTCCGTCTATACTTTTTTATTGGTCTGAGGTCACCAATTAATTCCAAAACAAAGCTTTCTTCGTATCAATATTCCAAGTACCTACCTACCTACATATCACTCGATACTGTATAAAAATCAATGTCCAAAACAATGTCAAAACTCATCACAAAAATATTTTGCTATCATGATCATCAACCGTGATAAGCTTGTTCTAAATCGCATGTTAGTTGACGAGATCGATTCTCTACTGGATTGTCGACAGATTATCGATAACGTGGGACAATTTGTCGATTACCTACCTACATCCAGTTCATTGATGTAGACTATGTAGAGATATGTTATCAATCGAACCGCTAGACATTTGATTGCTGTGTCGTCAAATGAACTCGAAATTATGCCTTTGGGAATTGGACGAAACTGATAAAGGGAAGATGAAAGTCAGTCGAAATGATATTGAATAGGTCTAAAGCCTAAAATGTAATGAAATGACAGGATCGGACCAACAGGAACAATATTTCTTAAATATGTAGGTATTTGCATGAAAATCAATGCATAATAAATATAATGCCAGGATCCAGCACCATCTGGTAATCTTCATCAATCTCTCATGCGCCTTCCAAATGCAAAGCTTTAGTTTTTTCTAAAATGTTAATTTTCCCTATATAGTTCCTTTGAAGGCCAGCTACTTTTCTTCACAGATAATAATAAAAGCGTTATGTAAGTAGGTACCTATCTTCGTCTTGCTTTATTGTGTATCGAAGTTACACCTGTGGCAAAACAAAACCAATTGGATAAATAATCTTTATAAGTAGAATTTGCGTAAGTAGTTTTATCTTATTTTACGCTCTGATTAAGAAAATCAATGTGAACAATTTAATTTGTTAAATCGACCTTTGAAGTTAGCACGCATGAAATCGTTAGATCTCGTTTATGTACGGTTCAGAATAAGTGATCCCAAATAAAATGATTGAAGTTTAATGGATTGAAACATGATTTTCGGTCTCGATCTTTCAGTAAGGCATTTATTTCTTGGAAGGAATAGGATGAATCATTTAAATGTCTCTGGATATGTTGTATGTGTTGAGTGAAGTGAAGATTAGTCTAGACATGAACTGAATCAAAACGATGTGAACCAAATCGTTTCCACCATTGCACCCTTATCTCTTCGTGCTGTGTGATTTCGTTTTTTTTTGGTTTTATCATCGTTTGTATCACAATAGTTTTATTCCACCTAGGTGCAATTAACCCCCGCCCGCGCTGTTAAGTTCGATTTCATGTTTTTTTTTCTTTTTGCTCGGCTCCTAACGGTTGTAGCGTGATTTTACATAGCATACAACCTTCTAACAAATATTTTTTTCAAACAAACAACAGCTTTTGCCCGCGGCTGCGTGGATGTTGGAAAATATCCCACGGGAACGTACTACCGGGATTAAAAGAATTATATCTGTCAATCCAGGTAAACAATGTATTAATTCTGTAATACATTTTTCATTTAAGTAACTGTAATGGTTTACGCGGATGACTTTTTCCGACATCTTCAACAATCATCGTCATATTTCAGCCAAATTACACAAACCTTCCTCATGAATCACTCCGTCCATTCGGTAGTTTTTGAGTTTATCGCGTTTAGACAGACAGACACGGCGGCGGCGGGGGGGATTTTGTTTTATAATTATGTGCTGATATAGATAGATATAACTACTAATGCGCACTTCGCACTTAGTCACAATTATCTCATTCAATACGTGAACGTTTGTATGCACCACCTGTCCGTGTAAATGAGACCATGTTTGTGGTATCTATGTTCAAGATTGTAAAGAAATATCTAAGGACGAGGTAGAGTAGGCAGCTTATTGTATGATGTAGGTATCTGTTTTAACATGAGTTAAGGCCGTGGATATGAATTAATAACACTTTCATCATCATAATACTCATCGTTCTTGGCTTCCCCATTTAGGTATCATATCATCAACACACAGATCCTTTCGGCCATGAAATGTCTACTTCTCAAATAGCCAATTACTCTTCATAACTACGTGTCAAAGTGATAACTTCGCTGAATGCCCAACAACTTCGCTGAATGCCCATTTCTCAAAGGAATTAATGAAGCGTGAAGCATCTAGGAAAAGAGGTAATTACTACCACAATTGGAACACGGAATGGTGATCTCAGGTTATCGTCAAGTAGTCAAGTGCTTACCAAATCCCTCAATGAATTTCCTCAGTCACCTGACTACCACAGGTGTCTCCCTTCACAAGTAGGTATTTTCCATTTCTCTTGTTACGTATGATAAGGAAATCTTCCGAACCCCTCTTAGGGAAACCCCGAGTGCAGTTACATCAGCCTTAGTATCGAAACGTCAGATTTACCTAATGCGTTGCACACTAGTTTAGTCGCACAGCAGATTAGTTGCGACACACTTTAACTTGCATTGTTATTTGTAAACAGTAATTACCATGGTATTGATATCCTCATGTTTATCCGTTATTGTAACTGAGGATAAGCACTTATGTACGTACTGTTAGTTTTCCTAGGTTTACTGTAGGATGATGTTATTTTTCAGTGAGGGCCATCGGCCCACGGTGCGAGTACTCGCAAAAAATTATCTCTAACACCTTTATATCTCGCAACTTACCTATGCCTTAGTGACGTAAAGATACGCTCAAGATTAAATTAGTTTGACAGGAGCCCAATCTTTCACGAGCCCTTTTTCGCTCAGCCTGTTGGGTAAAAGATGGCAACACCGAGGACAAAATATTGTACAAAATCTGGAGGACATTTTTTCTGAAGTTCAACGTGCAATGTCAAGAAACTATCTCATGTTGACATCCGTTAAAAAGTATTTATTCGTGATAGCAACCTCAGTATCTGCTATCAAAATATTCGCTGTTTACCGCCAATGTTTTTACAGAGTCTGTCACTTATTTACTATCTGTTTGAGTGCGTTATCTTGGCCGTACTAGCACATTTAACTTGATATCTTGCATGTAAATATTGTACTTAAATACGTGCATTTTGCTCTCGTATATTCGGATTGCGGCGTAATTGTGAAACCGCAATAGATACCATATTGTTTAAAAATGTTTTCCTCTGTGATTTTTTTGTTACAACTAAGTCTATCGAAGAACTTCATATCTAAGCAGTTTGAAAACAAAATCCCGTGAACACGATGACCACATCTGTTACCGCCCCGGTTCTATAGCTGCCGAGCGCTGCAAGCAGAAATAGTCCTTACGGTGTATAGATATGAAGTTCATCGATGGTACATGTAAACTGCCTCGTTGGTCTAGTGGTCGCAAGCTCTATTGGTGAACATGAGATCTTGGTTTCCTGGGGGTGGGAAGTGGTGTGTGATTCCCAGGTCGGACAGTGTTATTGGGTTTTATCAATCAGGAATTTCTCAGTAACAGTCCGGAGTCTGGATTTGTGCCCGGTTGATGACAGTAGCCTGGCGAAGTGTGGGTGTAGTATAGGTATACCTCTGCCTAAGCCTTTGGGGATTACAGGCGTGATGTACTGTTTATGTAGAACTATGTAGCTATCATCATTATTATGTTACCAGTAATGGTTTACATAGCCCTCCCCAGCAGGTGGCACTATTGATTAGCTGTAGGTCGGCTCCCCGCGTCCTTACCAAGGTCGCCACTTAAGGCATGGACCTTCGAACGGACCACGCTGTGTTTGGCGTACCTTGTGATACTTACAGGATAAAACAGGTATAGACAGACATATCTCTAGAAATTTCATTTTTCTAATAATGTAAATAAACAAAGCAATGTCCCTGAACTTGTCTGATATTGTTTATATCGAACAATTCCATAGAGCTTCTTGTTTGCATTGTTGGTAAATATAATTAAAGTGAATAAACAAAAAGTTGAATCGAGTTGAATAATATTTGTTTTTCAATATCTCTTGCGGTTGCACAAACAATAATAAACGAATGTACTTTATTTGTTTTCATTCAGGTCGATCAATTATTTCCTCATATTACCTATTACAATCTAAACACTTAATGGAATTTAAAGTATTTGAAGTTAATAAAGATAGATAGATAGAATACTCTTTATTGTGTACACCATAAAAATTACAGACATAAAATTAAGAAATTTTACATATGGTGACACAATGGGCGGTCTTATAGCTTAAAGCGATCTTTTACAGACAACCTTTGGATGGATTAAAGGTAACAGGAGAGACAATACTGCAGGTAGTCAGCGGTGTACCATCTACATATAGGTACAATAAATACATACATACATAAAGCAGAAACTTATTCATGTAAATGTATATAAAGGTGTAGATAGTATAATCCTGATAACCTGCAATACATGATAATATGTGATAATGGTTTGTTAATGAAAAAAAAAATAAAAAAAAATTAAAGGTCAATAGAGGTAGGTTTAGATAGCTATGCAAAAGAAACTTGTGCTACGGTGTTAAAAAGAGCCCGTACCTATACCTACATAGGAACTATCATTGGCAGTCCTCGCGGTATAAGCAAGGTGGACGGTACAACCTTGCCGCCAGTTCTTTTCAATGGTACGATCGTTCCTTTTAGCACAGACGTGAAGGACTTAGGCTTGCACATTGATAGTACCCTGAACTGGCGTACTCAAGTCGCTAGGGTAAGCCAGAAGGTTACTGGAACGCTGCGGGCTCTGTACCGATTGAACAATTTATTACCATCGAGTACGAAGACAATGCTTGTGCAGTCCTTAATCTTCCCTATCATCGATTATGGTGATGTGTGCTATTATGACCTGAATGTAGATCTCCTCGATAAACTTGACCGTCTTCTCAATAACTGTATTCGATTCGTTTTCAATCTGCGTAAATATGATCATGTCTCTGCGCATCGGTCGCTTCTAAGGTGGTTGCCCATACGCCAGCGCAGAGAGCAAAGGGCGCTGACCACCTTGTTTTCATTTCTTGACTCTCCCTCTTCCCCTAGTTATTTGGCCCCCCACTTTCAGTACATTTGCGCCAACCACAATAGAAATCTACGTTCATCTCACAATCGTCTTCTTCAATGTCCCACTCACCGCACAGACTTCATTCACTCTTCCTTCTTCATTCAGTCTATCTCTCTGTGGAATGCTCTCCCCCAGGAAATCAGGATGGCGAAAAACCGACTATCTTTTAAAATTAAAGTTCGCGAGCACATTCGCAAGAAGCTGGCAGTATCATCACAGCGGTAATGTTTTCCCATTGTTTGTCTTATTTGTGCTTATATTCATAATATATAATTAGGTGTATTTATTATATTTATAGTTTTTAATAGGTATATATATGTATATCTTTTTATTTAAATAAATATTTGTTTCCTCAATTCGCGCTATTGCACCTACCACAGTTTGTCTCTGCATCACCCAAAGGTTGACTGGTAGAAAATGCCTGTGGCATTAAGTCCGCCTCTGTACATTTATGTGCTTGAAGTGTTAAAATAAAATAAAAAATAAACTATAGCCCATACAGGCATACGGTTACTTAATCCCATTAATTCGAAACAAGTGTACAAGAAACTTAGGTTATTAAACATTTGGAAAAAAGTAACTAATGAAACCTACCTATCTACGCAATAGTAAACGGACCAACGAAAGGAAGTGGTCTATTACCGTGTTGACGGACGATGGCATTGGAACCTGTTGCTGCTTATGGTTATGAGTCGTTGTAAATTCATCTTTGAACCAGGTAGTGTCCCCGACGAATTACGTATGGAAATATTCTGAGACCTAAGAACAGGCACTCCAAAGACAATTTCCACGCAAACTCCGCCCCATGCACCCCACCACTCCACTATATGCTAAACGCTAACACATCAGTGATAAAGTTGAATATCGCGTGAGCTCTTTCGTCGTGTTCGAGCTCGGAACTAAATGTCGTAAGTCTCATTTCTTATTTCGTTTATAACTAAAGTCTTCTTCTTTTCGAAGAAGACTTTATAACTAAAGTAATTTGATCTATAGACAAAATATCTTGTGGCTGGATAATAAACTATATTTTCTTACTGTCAATAATTATTTCAGACATAAAAGCCGAGTACCTAATCTTGTTTTTGTTTCAAATAATCTTTAAAAAAGACATGATTTTCGTATAATAAATGAATCGAACGAAAATGTTCTAATTACGTAACTGTCATATGGAAAGAAAAAGATCCAATAAATCATATACTAAAGTTCCATTTTGATTGTATGCGTAACTTTTTCAGAATATTAATGCAAATTAACATAATATAATTTAAGGTCCTCAGATTTAGGGTCAAAGAAACAGTTGATAATAAAATAAGCTTTATGTGCAAGTTACAGAGTAGTACTTTAGCAGTTGAAGTTACAGAGTTCCCTAAGCTTAAATCATCATCCATCCACCAAGGCTTTTCCCAACTGATAGGGCTTGACCTCCAAGGATCCAATCTAACCTAATGCTGCTAAATATATGGTTACCTTTTCGAAATTTGAAGAGTCCTGACCATAAGCCTGACTAATATACTTTTTAATATTATTTTTTTAGAAATCATTTATCTTTTTAAAGAAAATCCCCTTAAATCCAAAAGTTCGGACAAACGAGAAGGCCGGACATAGTCTGGACGAGGGCCAAAAAGCCGGACATGTCGGGATAAATCCGAACGGGCCCTAGCTAAATATCAATATTATACATGGAAATTCTGTTCTCTGACTTCCAAAACCCAAAGTCTGTCCAAATGTTAACAAGACCTATCCCCAAGATTTTCAGAACTCCTACCGGGGATATGAGTAATTTCAAGATCTTGCACCCAATTTTGAATTTAACCTATCGCAGTCCACTGCTGGAAATAGGCCTCCCATGATTAGCCCCTCTGCACTGTACTTAATTGCACTCAGTTTATCATTGTATCAAGAGCCAGGGGGCAATTTAATCGGACATAGTCTGATTTTAATCATAAGATTCGTATAAACGATAACTTCACCATTTATGACCCGCTTTATCTCGAACAATTACTATCGTATATATATGTCGGGGTTTTAGTTCAACAGCACAGCTTTTAGCGCTTTCAAAGCGAGTTCAACAGCATATGACGTGAAAGTTAAGCGCTTTTTTTCATTTGAGGATTTTAGCGGAACTGAAATTCTTTTCAAGTGGGTTTTCCCCGCATTGATGCTGCGTGTTTTTGTATCGTTTTTTGTTACTACTGAAAATATATTACTGTGCTGTCTGCTGCTGCGGCTGGTCGAAGTTCGTTTGTAGTGAAGACACGAACGGAAATTCAATTACATTTACAATTTATTTTACGAGTTGTAAGGGACACTGAACTGTGTCGCAAAATACGATGAAACGTGTTTGATCTTGCTGAATAAAACAGATTCCTTCACAGTAGGTATCCATTTCATAGATACGTTTATAGTTTTTTTTAGTTCGGAACTGACTAGGAGGGTTTTCATTTTATGATTGGTCAGGGCAGGTATAGGTTTAAGTCCACTTAAATATTCACTAATTCGAGTTCAGATTTGTCAATGACATTTACCCGTACATATTTGGGCCTTCACTTCCCTTTGATTACAATATTTTATAATTGCAAATGTAAGCAAATTATATGGCCGAATCGAAATTACCACTGCAATTACATGTTACTTGACTGTTTGAATAACATGTTATGCAACTAGTATCGGGATTAAAATTGATTGCAATAATGTAATGTATTTGATACTTACTGAGTATATTTTGCGAAGCTGGTCCGGAGTAGATTTAGAGGGCGAGAGACTGAGAGATGTGGAAATCTGTAGGGGCCTTTGTCGAAGGATAAGCTGTTTAAAAGGACTGTACCGAAAAATAATTATAAGTAGGTAAAATAAAGAAAAAATATTTTTTAAACATTTTAGAAAAAACAATAAAGGCTTATTTTATTTTATTTATATTTTGAGAGGTTTTATTTATATTTCTTGATCAAAGTAAAGCCCTGGAAACTGTCAACTATCTTCAGAAGTTACTAATAATAACACCAGCCTATTAATGTCCCACTGCAGGGCGAAGGCCTGTTATCGTGCAGAGAAAGCATAAGCATTGAACACCAAGGATTGCTCATGGCGGATTGGTGATTACCTGATTACAGACTAAAATCAATTTATAAGTCTAGGTTTACTCACGATGTCAGTGTTGTCCAAGATAAATTTAGAATAGCATGGATTGAAAAATTCACATTGGTACGTGCTCAAATTTGACACCCTTAAAACCTTGTGCATGAGAGGCGAGGTTATCACGACAGTAGAATCTCCTAGTCATCATAAATGGCTCGTGCCCTACAACTCCAAAATCAAAGTAGGTACATAACATGACATCACGCCTGTATTCCCCAAAGGGTTAGGCAGAGTTGTACCTGTATGTAGTACACTAACATTTCGCCAGTTATGTTTTAAGTCCCATATAGGTATAGGGGGATAAGAATGTTATCAATTCCAATAGTATTACCATTATTAGCACTCGACGAGTCCATGGAGTGTGGTTGACTGATAAAAATGTGTGCGCACTTGAAAGTGGGTGTTAATTCGACACTAGTTTAATTAGGTATGTGTTACACAATAATTTTATTGTGATACGCTATCTGTGGCGTTTAGCTTTCAGTGTCGGTCTTTCAACCTAGAAACGCAAATGTCTCTTAGTTTTGATAATTTTAAATGTCTTTTACTTTCAAGATCATAAAGACAGTCTTTATGGATGTTTTATTTTTGCAACAAACCCCCCTCCCGCTCAGGTTTTTAGGGATATCAGATATAAATAAATAAAAAAACCTGCTGTTCCATACATTTTGACCGCGTAGGTATTGCACTTGTCTTTTTTTTTTTTTTGTCCGAGTTGTAGTTTTTGCCCTAAGCGAAAAACTGATTTTTACAATTTTTTCCTTTTTTTTCGGCACCCTGCCTCCTTCTATTCACCTATACTTTTTAAGGAAATCAATACCTGACACATGAATCTTCACAAAAAAAAAAACCGGTCCAATAGGAATTTCATGGGCCAAAAAGGAAATTCTATCTGACTAGTATAAATTACGACATATTTGCTTTAAAAAAATCAAAATATTTGATCTTTAAATACAGGTATATTCGTTGCCGGGCAACTGCGAGTAAAGGTCACGCGCAGCTTTTCGGTTTAGAAATTACTACTTAACTACTTTCGAGGCTCACGTGATTAATGGACGACCCCTAATTAGAAGGTTCTAATTATAAATGTTTAAAATCATAACGCCCTAAGGAACTGTAGGGACGAAAAAATGAATTTGTGTACTTATGTAAATAGCGGTTTTTAAATATGCTCCAGGCTGAGTACTAAAAAGTTCCTAATGGAAAACTAACCAACACTGGGCGACCCGGGATCTGAACCCCAGCAGTCGTGCTTGCGCCCACTAGATCAACGGGCCAGTCGAAATACGTCTATATGATTTTTTATTCGTTGCGAGTTACAAGAAATAAAATAAATTTATTTGACCCAGATATTGATCATCATCAACCACAACTTAGCTGATAAACAAATCCACATTATTACAATTCTATTCAAGACCGCTGGTAACTTCATAATCAGCCTATAATATTTCTTCGAGAGGGAGTGGGCTGTGATCTACCACGTGCGTCTAGTGGGGGTTGGTTTTCACGGCTTCGAATTTCTTGTTCTAGCACATGCCGTTTTACTCACGATGTTTTCCTTCAAGTTTGAGAGCAGTTGTGATGAAATGATTCATACAAAATAAAACGCCTACCTGGGTTCGAACACACAACCTACAACTCGTAAGTCAGGCTCGTTACCACTAGGCAACCACTGCTCTTTGCTGTTAACTTACTCAACTTCGATCTCAACTTTGTTCGTTATAAGTTACCCAAAGTCGTTCACGAAAACAGCTAACATTGCCGAAAGTATAATCTTCTGTGCCATGGCGGCATGAATAAGGAAACTCCAGACATCTACAATTTATGTACGAAATCTATTACATAAACACAAGACTACGACTTTTCCTTAACTATTTACATTTCAAAAGAAAACTTAACTCGTTAGATAATATTATAGGAATATTCAGAGAATTTGTTACAGTCAAATGACCTAGAAGTTAGATGTACAGGCCAGTGATATTCTTTTCAAGCCAGTGGTGGTATACTCTGAACAGGTTCTAAAGAAAAACGCTGAAAGGAAACATTAACGAAATTTTTAAGTAAATTAATGAACTGAATTTTTATTAGTTTTGTCAGATTATACATAATTAAAAACTAACAGACTTAAAATAATAATATTAATAATATGTACAAGTATATATTACATAAAAAGTGGGGGGGAGATAATTATAGGGCATCAAAAAATTCTTCCGCATCGCTGTCAACAAGAAAAGTGCCCAAAAGGCTGGCTGCATTGCCACGTTGAATGGCAATGCTGATTCTTTGGCCAAAGAATAGGCCAGTCCTCTGGTCACGTGAAGAGTCGACCAGCCGCTTGGCGATGTCTTGAAAAACTAAGTGGGTACTCGGACCCCATGGCCCTAGTGTTTCAACCCCAAACGGCTCAAACATATAAGTCCCAATAAGATTGGAGTATTTGCGCCGTTTGAGGTTTTCCGCACCTGCAGCAGCAGCCCCAGCACAGCCCGCCGTGCTAGGAAGATGGGATGGCGCATGGGTGTCGACGCACGTTGCATCCCACACCAAAGGCCTACCTACCTTCCAAAGCATTATGGTCATTCCGTCTGGTCTCTTCCCATCGTCGCGTGCCAAACCATTGGGTTCTAAAACAGCTGGCACTCCGGCGGTGACAAGAGCACGACGGATGATGTCATTGATGCTGGCGTGCCGTGCTATCCGGCCTGCGCTCTTACTGCAGGATAGGCCATGGTGTCCGAGACAGTCGACACCTTCACCGCATCGGCAGCGATGCGGTGCCACACAAGGAGGGCCCAGACGCAGACAGGTAGCGAGCCGGATGGTGGTATCACTCAGCATAGTGCCTATGTTGGGTGACGGTAGCGCCTGAAGCCAGAGGCCCGACTCCCACTCACCCACAGCCAGCAGGCGGAACTGAATGTTTTGAACTTATTCATAATTGTTAGAGAAAAAAAAAACAGCCTGTATAAAAACCTGAAATGGTATTGAATAGCTTATTCTGCCCGATTGATATGAAATGAAATCTATACCGCAATTGATAACATTACATACCTACTATAAAGCATATTTGTGTTTCCGTATAAGGAATTGGCATGTAGATCAAAATACAACTCGTTTACAATAATATCTACGGGAACGAATTCCATGTCCTACTTACACTTCAATGATGGTTGCTTTCAAATGATTAGATTACCTTTATGGTACAATTCCGTAGCCGACCGCAGGCGACGTGTCGCGGCGACATGTCGCGTGAGGAATGGTACCTTTACTTTTTAGGGAAGAAAATATTTTTTCAACTGTCATGCGAAATATTTGATAGAGGAACTCACTTCATTGCTTGCCTCTATTCTGTAAAAATCTCACCGTGTAAACTTAGGTGAAGTCAGCTGTCGTTCCACCGGATGCTAGGGATTGACACTATATTGACAGCTCACTTGGTGACATTTTTGCAGAAAAGACCGGTTATGGAAACTAAGTTATGATTGGTGCATAATTTTATACTTCTAATAATAAAAAAACACCGTTTCGTCCTGTTTGAACTTTAGACCTAACTGCCAACCCCTTTCCAGGATATAATAGAGCTAGAGAAATGTTTCTGGACGCTCCGCAACGCAGCCCCCACCGGCCAGTTAGACGCCGAGAGCCTATCACCACTCCTCTCGCCACCACTACCAGCTGCCGCGGTTGCTGGGGCCTTCCTAGCCTTTGATGAGAACAGGGATGGGCATGTGGACTTCAAGGAGCTCTGCTGTGGGCTCAGTGCGGCTTGCAGGGGGCCGAGGACTGAGAGGCTGAAGTGTGAGTAGATTTTGACTGTTTTTGATTTTATTTTGAAACTTAAGGAAGAAAGGCATAAATTCCTTACCAGTTTTAGTAGATCGAGTCATGAATCATCCTTACTGGAAAAAACATCGATTTGACACTGGTCTTATTAATATTACGCCGCAATTCCATGGCGGCTAAAAAGGAAGTCAATGTTCAGTAATAAATGCAGGTTCCTATTTATGACAAAATAGATTTTAAACAGTGTAGCCAGATTCCCATCTGTGTATGGAACCGACCCTAGGTATTGGGAATTCCAATCCCTATTAATAAGCTACAACAGACTGTACTTAACAATTATTTGAACATTTTGAACCTTTGTATTGAATTGTTCCATTGTGTACTCTCATAACAAGTGCGGTCGATTTATCGGAATTGCCTTCCCGTCATTGTTGATTTTATTGTAATCATCCAGACATAGACTAAACAGTACAACGAAAAATCCTTATTCGGTGACAATACTTGTGCTTCATACAAATCCGCAAGGCATTTTATGCGTCATTATTGCATGCATTTTTTACAAATAGCATATTTTCGGAAACTGAATCTGAAAACATTTGCATCTTGCAGACCAAGTGATTTTAGAGCAAGAAAATAGCTAAAGATAAAGCTTTCGTGCGTAGGTTGCCGAAAAGTTATTTCAAATTCAGAGCTGGTAGATAGCTGTTCTTATATTAAAGGACAAGCCTTGCATAATAAAACAGAAATAGTTCGTAGTCTACGTACACTTAGGACCCTGCCCTTTATGTCACTGCATTACGATTCTGCCAGAAGCCAAGTTGAACTGCCTGCAAAAATAAACTCGCCTTGTTCCAATGAGTCAGAAATACAGAACGCCACCTGCTAATTAGATTCTTAAATATTCTTTTTATCACATCTATTCAAAAAGAGCTAGTTTATTCTGCGTCAACGGTGACTAAAACAGCTTTTTAATCCCTGGGGACTAAAGGTGATTTGAATTTAGAATGTGGATATTTTTAGTAAAAGTTCCAATAACCAAAAGTGACGTACTTTGAATCCGTCTGCGCTCAGCGTTCTACTTTAGAATCCTTCACTCCGCTATAGATTTAAAGAAACACTCGCCTTAAAAATAGTTGTTCGCTAACAGTATTTATCCATTCCCTCCAAATAAGAACATGGGAATGATCCTTGATACCAGAACTATGTCCGTGATACCTTTTCAATGTAATCACCATCAAATTAATGCATGCTCGTTTAGGGCCCTAACAACTATTTGAGTGCCGCCAATTTAAAAATCATGACGTTCTAACTGTTTTGATCCTGTAAAACAATAATTCTCCCAACATTCAGTTTCTCATTACCATACATTACTCATTCAATGTTTATTTATTTATTTATTTATTTTTATTTTATTTATTTATCACAAACACTGCTATCATTACAGGATTTTCCTAATGCGGTAGCGTGGTCCTTAATTAACCTAATGTATTACGTATGTTAACGAACCCTTGTACCGAAAGTAAGCGAAGACATAACATCGGTAAGAAACCTGTTTTTTCGCGTAGCTCTTTCCTTATCTCGCGCCACGAAAGTTTGCGCTCGCGCCGGTCACGATAAAAAATAACGTCAAAGTAAATAATACAATATGTACCTATATGATACTTTATTATACAATGTAGAAACGAGTCGTTAATAATAAAAATGAATTTTAGAAAAAAAATGCAGATTTCCTAATTATCCTAACTAACATTATAAATGCGACAGTGAGTTTGTTTGTTTTTTGTTTCGCTTTCACGCTAAAACGGCTGAACCGATATGGATGAAATTTGGCATATGGGTAGTTTACGACCTGGATTAGGACATATGAAAGGTACTTTTATCCCGAAATTCCGACGGGATAGAGACTTACGCGGGTGAAACAGCGGGGCGCACTTAGGTTTTATATATTTTTTCACGAGACAGGTTTATGTTTTTTGTAAACAAACAAACTTGTATATTTATAAACAGTGTGATTGATCAATTTCGTCTCGAGATCATTAACATTCTAAAATTTTCTAAATTTTCATCGGTACCTACCGAGGTTTTTCCTGCGATCGCTTATATGTCATCAACCCAGTTTCAGCAGTTGATAGTAGAACTCTTTATGAAGGAGCTCAATATTCCTTCTGTATACTCCACATACGCCAGGAGGGGACGCCCTAGGAGGACATTTGTAGTGACCTTATAACTGATGTTCTTCAGAAAGGTCAGGTGCGTGCGTAGTACTCGCAACCGGCGTGCGTGAATGACCAGAGGCCCTAGTGTGAGTTTATTTTAACCATCTCGACCTTACGCATCGACCGCGTTCGGCGCTCCGATTGGCCCTTCACTGGTGAAGGCCGGCTGGTTGCCAATCGGAGCGCCGAAAACGGTCGATGCGTAAAATCGAGATAGTTAAATGAAACTCACACTAGGGCATCAGATGTATGAACGTAAACGAGGCAAAAGGAATAAGTAAAGATCGTAGCAGGTGGCGTTCTGTAGTTTCTGCCTACCCTCATGGGAAGAAGGCGTGAGTTTATGTGTGTGTGTATGTTTACTTCACATGTCATCCTAAGAATTGAAGATGATTTGGTGGTCTTAAGAAGTCATCCTGGTGACCAATAAGCACTTATAGTAGACTAGCTGCGCCCCGCGGTTTCACCCGTATTTGTCTCGATCCCGTGAGAATATCGGGATGAAAGGTATCCTATGTCCTTTTTCAGGTCATAGTCTACCCATGTGCCAAATTTCAGCCAAATCCGTTCAGCCGTTTTAGCGTGAAAGCGAAACAAACAAAAACACTCTCATTTTTATAATATTTGTTAGGATTACCTAACAAATATTATAATAAAAAAAATAAAAAAAAAGGAATACCTACCACAGATTGATGTCCATAATGTCGATACCATTCATTTACATCATGAATCAAGTTTGATTACCCATGATGAGTTATATGGAAATGATTTCAGTCGTACTGTACTTATCAAAACAAAAATAATACTGGCTTTCATAATGTACACACGGCTACAAATCATGCAATCCGTTCCAGTATAAGCTGACCTCCCATTGTACGGAAATCCTATACAATGCGAGATCACCATAAACTGGAAATGTATAGCTTGATGTGTAGCCGTGTGTACCATAATTATCTTTGAAGTTCAATGTTAATGACGATAATATTTAATTAACCGTGTAAATGGCTCTCTTGTTTACGTTGTGTCGTCGTGAAATTAAATCCAAGTGTCACATTTGCCTCATATAACGATCGGTAGAACAGGGTAATGATTTATTCATTCGATGGAAAATCAATAGCCAGTTACAGTTTGAGCTACATTAAATATACAGCGGTTTCCCAGGTCACGATATGATGTCATCTGTATATGTCACATGTTATTGAATAATTTAGTGTCTTTGTACCTTTCATAAACGATATTACGGGAATTTTCATTAGGTATAAGTAAAATGACAAATGTGTTATCGAACCACAACTCTATAAATGTACAATTTCTTGGAACTTCGATCAGATAAGAAAAATATACATTGTCGTTGCACCAAAACTTGCTTGCAGTATTTCCGTAAGAACATGCACGTATAGTGGTTGCAACAGTAATTACAACAGCAACAGACAGTACACACAGAAACTGACTCAGGTTTTGAGAATTAAAATATGCGACAGACAATCGTGTTTGGACATTTCGTTTGAGGCTAAACAAAAAACTTCCAAAAAGCGGGAAGGAAGGAAAGCAATAATACTGAATGACGTACTTGTATGTAAGAGTTTTTTCCACGAATGGCTTAACTTGTCCTGAGTAGGTTTATATGCAATAGTGCTTAACTGCTGACGTAGTCATGATTGACATTATTAATCTTTTCTATTTGTCATGTACAACCACCTTCTCCCTTCAGGATTTAGTACACCTTCTCCCTACTGGATGAGTTGTATATTTAATTTCTCGTTTATTCCGCATACTTATGTATGTCCTGTCATGATGAAATCTCAAAGGCTTATTGACTCACCATAAGATGTCCTAGGCACGTGAATGAACTATTCTGAATAAGACGTTTAAAAGCGAATTCCTTTTAATTATAAATACATTTCTCATATCATCAGTTTAAATAGTGATTGATAGCGCAAGATGACAGTACTGTGTTCCGAATATAGGACTGTGCCTAAGAGACAGTCAAAGGCCAAACACATGTTTATGTGACTGTATTAATCAATGTTAGCCCAAGGCTATCAATTAATTCACCAAATATCGTTCCACAAACATTCACTGTTACGAGGGCTGCTATTTATGTATCCGGAATAACAAGTAAAATAAACATATAGCATTTATTATGGTTTTATTGCTTTTCAAAATATTCGCTATGTTGATCGATGCACTTTTGCATACGTTGGAACCAATTTTCGTAGCACTTCACGGCTCGGAAAACGTTGAACACGTAATTTATTCTTCACGGTTGGGAATAAATAGAAGTCGTTGGGGGCCAAATCGGGGGGTTACGACGGATGACCCGTTAATTCTTTTTCTTATTTCTTTAAATGAATATTATTCTTTCTTATTTCTTTAAAGACTTCCGGCAAACGAATGCTCGTGTACCATTCAGAATTGCCGTTTTACGATCCTCTAGTGGTACTGTAGCCTCATGTCCATTTATACCAAAAAAACAGCTTTTGACGCACCCTGATTGTACTTCTGTAACATTTTTTTACTCCAATCGACACAAGCCCGTTTTTGGTCAATTCTCAAGTTGTGCGGAATCCAACGTGAATAATGTTTTTTACAGTTAAATGTTCGTGTAATATTTTATACCTATATACTCGTCATACTTATGCCCAGAGACGCCTCTATCTCGCGATATGGTAACATGACGATCTTGCATTATTAGTTCCCGCACAGCATCAATATTTCCGTGAGCACAGACCGCCCACGATTAAACTCAATAAACCAGTGATACACCGTAGTTTTTGATGGTCCTTCGTCCCTAAAAGTTGTAGTGAGTTGATAGATGCACTGTTTCTGAGTTAGCCTTCGCCGAAAATCGTAATAAATCATAGCACGAAAATTTTCACGAGTTAAATCCATGGTGATAAAGACATCGCAATTTGCAAAATGACGCCACAAAAGAAGAACAAATGACAGCTACATGAAACAAATTGTGTTCTCCAGCCAAAGAGTTCCATTTTTAAATGTTATAATTACTTTTTAATATTGTTCTGTAACTGGCCAGTTCCGGATATATACATAGCAGCCCTCGTAGGCATTGGACCTGATAGATACTATGAATTCATGGACCTATACATATACTCCGATACTTCAAACATTCACTAGTTGAAATGAAGTTACTTGTAAAAAACTTAGTATAAAAAAGAAGCAGTTATTTTATTCAAAGGAGTTATTCGAAACCAGCACGGAAGTAAGACTTTAAACAGAAGAACAAGAAGGGTCCTTGACACAGTTGACATAATAAACAAAGAGATATAAAAAGCGCAGTTTACTTCGATTGTACCGCCTGCCCCCAATGGGTCATTAGATCAAGGCGATTTACAAACGTCACTAGGTTTTGCATTCAGTTTAGACTGATGGTAGCAGAGATTTCTGTTTTGCTTATGCACAGCAGAATCAGCCTATAATGTTCTCACTGCTATACTGGGACACAGGCCTCCTCTGTGTAAGAGGGAGTGGGCCATAATCCACCACGCGGACCTAGTGCGGGTTGGCAGATGTCAAAATATCCACACACCTCTGTGGTCGAGTGATTAGACCACCTGCCTCAGACCCAGAGGTCGGTTCGATTCCCAGTGGGTGTAAAATTTTCTGCTCGGTTTGGTTGGTGGTAGGGCTTGTTCTAAGTCCGCCTGGCTAGCTACCACCATCTTATCTAAGTCTGTCGCCTCGCCATAACAATAATGTTAACAGCATGGTTGTGTTTCAGCAGTCAGAGGTTTCGATAGTCAGTTCATCTGTGGTTGAGGATTCCGGGTGAAGCTGGCTTCCCTTCTTCAAGAACGTCCCCGCTGTAGTTAAAAAAAAAATCTTTGTATTTTTGGCTCTAGGACATTTGGCCGGTTTCCTCACGATGATGACGATATTTATGCATGCTTAATGCAAAATGTCCAATTTCAAGTTATAATTTGCATTGCTGTGTAAAGTCGACTTGTAGCAAGTTTTACCACAATTACTGCCCCAAAATCGACTTGTAAAGTCGGCTTGCAAAAATGCTTGTGGACATCGTGCATTGGGAAGAAGAAGGTCGTGTGTCTGCTACATACTACTAGATAGCTAGGCTGCATTTTCTTAGAGAGTATTATTCAACATTACTTCCACAGAAAATACCCTAAAAATATCACAGTTTATTAGGCCCGTGAGCTTTCTAGTCAAAGTCAACTAATTTATTTCAATAAGGCACAAAAAAGGCACTTTATTTAGAACGTCAAAATTACAAATACTTAAATAATAATTGATTCAAATTCAAATTCAAAAGTCATTTATTCAAATTAGGCTGAGAATCAGCACTTTTCGAACGTCAAAGTTACATAAGATAGTCCCACAAAACGCCCACCCTTCACCACTTCCTAGTGATTTCGCTAGGAAGAAGAAGTGGCGCAACAAACTCCCCAGCAGCACAGCTGTCTGTTCAATTAGGAAAAATAAAATGATTCTATACAATAAGTACTTATGCAAAATAATTTACATAACACAACACAAAACATTAAATTATAAATTATTAGCCATATGACAGCTAGCACACGCCAATATACCAACCAAAAACATCGAGATCTATACTCAAGCAGAAATAAAAATAACTAAACGTAAAGAATATCTAAAAAAGAAAATAAAGCCTCCAGGCATAAAGGGCGTGCCCGCTTACATATAGCTGTAACTAGAGTTATAATTGATAAACTAGGACCATCGAGGTAAAATAAATAAACAGTTAATTACTAATAACAATAACAAAACCATGATCAGCAAGACGACCAGTCACCACAAGCAGCACCCGTTCACGAGCTTAACGCAAAGATCAGCCATTACCCCCCCTCGCCATATTTGAGGGAAGGAGGCAACCCGACCCCCGACGCTACCGCAAGCAGTGACATCTAAGGGAGCATGACGAACTTGCTGCCAGTTTTTCAGGAAAAAAAAAAAGATATGATCAGTTTGTCGAGGTCGTTAGCTAACCACATATTGCAATACAACTCATGAAAATCATTCTAATGAGTAGATAATGTCAACAAAAAATTAATAAAATTAAAATAAATTGACGTATAAAGTCAAATAAAATGAACAATTTACCTAAGCTTATATAACCTGTCAGTAGGTAGGCTAATTCTGGAGAAAGAACATAAACATTGTCTTGAGCCAATCACAGCGACCAACTATTCTTATCATTTAAGTAGTCGTTGATAGAATAGTATGCCTTTGAACAAAGGTTGGATTTTACTTTAGTTTTAAACGCATTAAAACTAAAGTAAAATCCAACCTTGATTCTAGTCGCCCCTTCCAAATGGTAGTTTGGAAGGGGCGACTACCTCTACGATGCACCTAGAATAAGAATACTATACCACGATAGGTAAAAATAATGAAAAATGAAGGAATTACAGATAAATTAATTATTGATAGATGCATGGTGCTCACATATTTACAAACATTTTAAAATTATACGATATTCCTAACATTTCAACAAGTAATACTAATAATAAGTCAGTGTGTGAGTTCAAGTAATCACAGAATATAAAATCAATGTTATAAAAAATAATATTATACAATTAAATTGGCAACCAGTTAGATTTTGTCTAGATTCTAAATTGTCCTATGGAGCAGGACCAGCATGTTTTCAAGCATTCTTATCTTGGATATAATCCTCTAATTTGTAATATGCTTGTTTACAAAGTGTACTTTTTATATGAGTTTTAAATTTTCTTTCATTTAATTCTAATATATCACAAGGTATTCTGTTGTAACATTTAACACAGTACTTTGTAAACACTCTTTTGTAAAATAAAGATGGATTCAATGTCAGCAGCCCGATCCCACAGTAAAATGCCATACGACATAATACTGTGCAAGTATTCTCATGAAATCGGCTCAAAGTCGCTCCTTATAATGGTAGTTGAATCAACTGTCCTACGTTTTCAGGTAAACGCGATTACAGTAAAATAATCTATTTATCGTTATAATTATAGTATATCTGCTTGTATTCATTAGACAATTGACGACCACATAAGTAAAAGTCCCTAACACCACAAGCATACAAATGTACTTCCGACTTCCTCCCAGGATGAGTGTGTCAGCAACAGACCCGTGGTATAGCTAAAGACAGTTGACGACGCACCTTTGTCAGCGGACTTCCCGGCGACTGTCCTCATGCCTAGTCATTGGCCCAGGCTACACTTCCGTGTTGACACAGCCTTCGTAGACTTATTTATTTGTTTTGCATAATATTATGTTATAGGTAGAAAGAGTGTAAGGTAAGGTTTTAATCCAGGTGTTCTAAAAACCTTTCAGTCAGTTAAGTATTTCGAACCTTATCTCGACTGGGATACAATTCTTAATACAAAATTGTCAACTTACACTTGAATTTAAAATCAGGTTTTGTATTTAGAACTTTAACGTTCTCGGAATAAAGTTTGAAATAAAAAAAATTACACGACTTTTAAACCTGGTTTTAAAGATAAATCTTGTTTTGTAATAAAGCCACGTGAATTGACCTCTACATCTATGGGCATAGTTTTGAAAAAAAAATGTGTTCTAGGTGGCGAAGTGCAAGTTTATCGTATCGTCGCGTCGGCGCCGTCGTAAAATATTAACAACATTGTTTTTTTTCAAACTTAATGGCTTACTCATTAAATCATCTAGAATTAATGTGACAAGCCTAATGGCTTCCACTCTGTTTACGTCCAGGATGTGTCCAGGGTTATCCTCACACAATCATTGAAGCACTCTTTCCCGACTAGGGGATGAAATCCAATTTCCTTTGCTACATGTTTAGTATCTTTGTCTTTCTTATTACGGTCCAATATTAGATCTAAGATATGATTTAATATCGGTCAACGACATTAATTTGGTCTCCCAGAATTAAGGAAAGAATTTCGGCGTAATACTACTCGACACAGATAATACCGTGGAGTTAATTTAACCCGATTTCGGGGTCAAGTTAATTAAGATTTGACTCAGACCTTACTTTGATGAGACGTTTCCTTCTACTTCTTGTCAAGGTCAACGGTCAATGTCAAACTCTTATCATTCTTTTGGCAAAATTAACAACTTATTTTTGTCTAGGAAGATAACATTAGGCACTTGGCAACAACACAACAATGTAGGCGCTTGGCAACGGTATACGCAGCGCAAACGCGACGCTAACGCAGCATATACGCAGCGCGATTAAAGTTAACAATAGGCCTTTTAGTTCTCATATAAGTCCTGCGTCATAATCATATGGAACACAGTACTGTTGTGCACACAATTGAAGTGAAATGTCCGGACGTCAAAGCGAAGGTCGTCTCAGCATTGTTCATCTCTCACGCCGCAACTAATTGCGTTTTAAATGAGTCGCTTGCGAAGCACGTGGCACGCGACTGTACCGTGAATCAGTAACTCTTGAACTACGAAAATCGCCTTTACTGCTTAAGAAATAAAGGCGATGTCAATGTTACTTACCTACCTACCTCGTCAAGCCTTCACTTTTTGTCTATGTAGTTACGAGTTATTGTCAGTTGATTCGTCTTTGTGCGGGTCGTGCTCGTGGTGACAGGTTTATTTATTTAGGTGTTGATTATACGATAAAGATTACCTATGTAGTGTAGGTGTAGTGCTCTTTGTGAAAGGATTCCTTCGGGGAAGTACTATGACTAAACTTATTTTCGACCTCCAAACGGCATTTTTATGTTGCGGTTCCTGTTATGTTACATTTCGGCACTGCAAACTATTATATTATTATATTTTACGTTGATATTTTATTAGGTATATTTCTGATAGCTTGGTACTTTGCAATAGGGCCGATGAATCATGGCAGGTCTGAACACAGGCTATCCGAACTTTCGCGCATGTTCTCTCACTCACACTCGCCTCATGTCACAATTTGTTTCCTAAAAAAAATTATTGCGCAGCCCTCTGCGCGAAGTTCGGATCGGCCATGGTTCATAGGCCGTATTGTATGCTGTTGTTTCTTACATTCAAAATGCTAGACCTAATAATTTCAAGAGCAATATTATAAACCCTCTTCTTAGACATAAAAGTAACCGAATGATGAATGTATGATGTTATTAAGCCAACCCAAATACGTATTCAGAATAATATCATTATGAATTCCAGACTGTTAGCTGATTTTCATTCATATGACGTCTTACGCTAAATCCTTGTCCGATTTCGACAGTCCAGAATATCATGATTATTATGTCTAGAACGAAAACTGATAAAGATGGGATTGAAGGACCTACCATGTACTAGAGTGGACCTTTATTACGGCTGCGTCTTAAAAGAAAGCGATTGTTGCGCGAATACCAATCCTTTTTTTTTGGTGAACCGAAACCCGTGGACCGTGGTCGCGCCGACAGAGGGCGCATTCCAGTTTTCCGGACAAAAAGTGACATAATAATATTATTATTAAAGCGACGTTTTTATTTATTTATTTATCTTTATTTCAGGTATAACCAATACATTTGTTAGTATTCGTTAACCTATTTTAGTATAAAAGACTAAAACACACATACGACGCGGGATAACACTTTCGCTGTCCCATGAACCATTCACGTTCAGGGAATTGTTCAACTCCTGTGTCTGCTTTGCTGACAGCAAAAGTTGTAACATAACCGGTTAACTGTGAATGTAGATATTATACCTACTCGTACCTACTCCTCGGCCTACATGTTCCGGGGAATATACCTACCTTGTTGACGTAATCTTTACAAATGAGGAAAATTTCGTGAGGAAATTTTTGAGTATGAATGTGGATGGGTATACCTAAGAGTAAGGGAAGACCAAACGATTGATGAACTGTGTCATCATCATCATCATTTCAGCCAAATGACGTCCACTGCTGGACATAGGCCACCCCCAAGCACTACCACTTCGACCGATTCTGTGCCTCCCGCATCCAGCGGATTCCTGCGGCCTTCACAAGGTCATCGGTCCATCTTGTGGGAGATCTTCCAACGCTACGATGGACTGTGTGAAAGATCAAAATGGATAGAAAGTGGGTGACTACCGAGATGACGACCAATAGAGAAGTATGGAAGAAAAAAAGATATTTCGTCAACCCAAAAAAAATGGGATAAGTTCAGGAGAACGATGATGTTATCTTTATGAATGAGCAAGTGGCTTCAACCGCTCTTTCTTCCAGAATGTTCGCCCTCATTGTTACCGTCATCACCGTCGCCATACATATAGGTATGCAATTAGGGTACTTAATTGAATTCTTGGCATTTAAGTATACAGTGCGCCTGCGCCGGTAATTAAACGTCTTTATGACGTGCAGATGACATAACCTGTTGCTGACGTTAATATAAATATTTATACGTCGGCAGTGCACTACAATACATGTTTGTCACACAAAGAAGAAAGGTGTTCTTATTGTCGTCATTCAATCATTTACCTACGACATTAGGGAAATGGTTTATTGAGCAATTAATGACTCAGTTTGTGAGGATCTTGTAGTCAGGCGATATTTGTATGAATAAATGGAACAAAGTTTTTAAATTTGGATGTTCAAATTATCTAGGTACTAGTTTGGAAGTCTACATCGGCTTCTAAACATAGTTAGGGCGAGGCAGAAATTGATGGATAGAATACGCAGCATGGTCATGTCTAAATCGCATTACGCACTGCTGAATATGGGTTCCCCTAGGCCCTAGACCTCATTGCCATACTATCATGCAGCAATCTGATATAATTTACAGCGTCTTCATATCTGCATAAAATAAAATTGCTGTCAAAACACACACAGAACGAAAACTTCCGTTGAAATCATGCTCATATAAATCGCAGAAAAAATGCTCTGAATATGAAATCTGCAGATTTTAGTTTTAGGACAGCAGGTGTCTAACTGACATTTTTAGAAGTAAAGCTCAACACACACACAAAGCGGGAGCGGGTCGGGACGGGAGTACGGCGGGCTTGTATGTATTGTAATTCCGTGTATTATAAGGATGGTCGGGCGCGGAACGGGTCGGGAGCGGGAGCCGCGCACGCTTTAGGTACTAAGAAATTCCTAATGGAAAAACCCAATTCAAAATTCAAAAGTCATTTATTCAAATTAGGCTGAGAATCAGCACTTTTCGAACGTCAAAGTTACATAAGACAGTCCCACAAAACGCCCACCCTTCACCACTTCCTAGTGCTTTCGCTGGGAAGAAGAAGTGGCGCAACAAACTCCCCAGCAGCACAGCTGTCTGTTCAATTAGGAAAAATAAAATGATTCTATACAATAAGTACTTATGCAAAATAATTTACATAACACAACACAAAACATTAAATTATAAATTATCAGCCATATGACAGCTAGCACACGCCAATATACCAACCAAAAACATCGAGATCTATACTCAAGCAGAAATAAAAATAACTAAACGTAAAGAATATCTAAAAAAGAAAATAAAGCCTCCAGGCATAAAGGGCGTGCCCGCTTACATATAGCTGTAACTAGAGTTATAATTGATAAACTAGGACCATCGAGGTAAAATAAATAAACAGTTAATTACTAATAACAATAACAAAACCATGATCAGCACTGCCCGTCCCGGGAATCGAATCCAGGACCCCACGCTGAGCAGTCGCGCTTGCGACCATGAGATCAACGGGGCAGCCCCATAATAGTTAATCTTGAAAACGTTCTCGATGTCGCAACAACCTTACTACAACAAAAACCTTAGACGTTCTTACGTCACATCAAGGACGTTTTCAAGAAACAACTAAATATGTGCACAAGAAGATAAATTGCCTATTCTATTCTAAAATAAAAATCACACAGTATGCCAGATACTGAGGATAACAACTATTAACTGATGCTTCAACTGACAAAATTCCCAGATAGTTACTTAATTAGATAATTTCTATTAATATAATTCAGCATAGATAATGATTATCGCCACTATCTGGTCCGAGCCGGCATCATTGTGAATATATCGGATATAATTAATTCCTAGGACCTTGGTTTTAATCTGTTAGTTAAAAAGGTTATTGGAACAGCAATACTTTTATGGATCTTTATGATATGTACGTCATCTGGTGCCAGTTGATATTATAAATTCGAGGCTCTAGGGGTGAATGCCATCTAACCATATTGACATTTCTTAATAATCATCATTCAACATCAACTCAGACATACATAGGCCGTTCCAGGCTGCGTCACAACACCCTGTCCATCCGCATCCAGTCTGTCGCAGCCACTTTTTAACCGTCGGTAATCAACCTTATTCCAGCCTAAAAGCGTCCACTGCTGGACATGACCTTCCCAAGCATCGCCACATCGACTTGATCTGTGCTTCCCGCAACCTGCCGATTCCCGCGACCTATTGACATTTATGATGTTCTCCTCCATTTATGGCGTTGATTTATTGTTATATGTTTCTTTACATAATAAAAAGTTTACAGCAGTCTTTTATGTTATAACTTACTTAAAACTATGCCCCACAAAAGAGATAAAAGAAAAGTCATGACGTCAGGATTTATGTAATGACTTGCTTATTTTGAAATTTTTGCTGGGTAGGCTTCCAGTCTAACCGGATGCAGCTGAATACCAGTATTTTACACGGAGTGACTGCCTATCTGACCTCCAAAACCCAGTAACTGGGTAATACGATACCCCTTGGTAAGATTAGTTGTCAGACTTTTGACGACCCGTAACGACTGTCAAAGATCCACGAATGATAACCGGGACCAACGGCTTAACGCGCTGTCCGAGGCACGGAGGATTCTCGGTATGTAAAGATGGTCACCTATCCAGAGACCAACCCGGGCAAGTGTAGCTTAACCTGATGGATCGACCCGTGCAGCAGTTATTACTTAGCCACGAGATTCTCGTTATGTGCTGTTTAGTACCGAAACCATTTGGCTTGCCCTATGTAAACATGATTATGAATAATAACTGATAAAAATATAAGTGTAAGCAGCACAAGACTATTATAAAATCTACAGTATCTGGCGTTAATGTGAGTCATTGAGCTTTAGAGAGAGACACAAGGGTATGCTGTATGAGTGACAGACACTACATTGCAAACTTTTGTTAAACTTTTATATGTATAGTCTTGGAAATTAATGCCACTGATGCCGCAATTGAAGTGGCCATCTACCAGGATCAACTCATTTAACATAATAATATTAAATATACATTTATTTACCATCGACTCGAAAAGAAGGAGGGAAACTAATTATTTTATCAAATTGACTACCAACTTATACTGTCCGTATATTCGTTGATAGTTGGATGAGATGGCTATAACACGGAAAATTTACTTTGTGTGTCAATTGGTAAATGATTAAGTTCATTTTCAATAAGGATAAACTACGTGCTCCCTTTCACCGGCTTCATAAGGTTCATAACTCATTTGTTGGGCTTGGTATAACCTTTTATAACAAGCTACCCTCTTCTTTGCTAGATTTGCCTTTTAATGCGTTTAAAACTAAAGTAAAATCCACCTTTGTTCAAAGGCATACAATTCTAATAACGACTACTTAAATGATAAGAATAGTTTGTCGCTGTGATTAACTCAAGACAATGTTTAAATGTTCTTTCTTCAGAATTAGCTTACCAACTGACAGGTTATATGAGTTTATATAATTGTTTATAAGTAAATTTATTTTAATTTATTGTTGACATAATCTACTCATTACAATGTTATTTTTATGAGTTGTATTGCAATATGTGGTTAGCTACCAACCTCGAAAAATATTTATTTTATCTCGATGGTCCTAGTTAATCAATTATAACTTCTAGTTAAAGCTGTATGTAAGCGGGCACGCCATACAGGCTTGGAGGCTTACTTTTCACTTTTTTAAAAGTCACCCGGGCCGAAAGTAACTAAAAAAATAATTATTGTAACTTTGCCTCCCTCCACTATGAGCTACTTATATAATAGGGATATTCAAATAAACGTACTTCATTGCACAGCTTTCGATGAACATTTTCGACCTACATTCATTTAAAAATAGGCTTTGGTTTTTCATTAATTTGCATTCTTGTTGAATAAGACCAGTAATAGTTACATTCACCCCACTTTGGGGTAAAAGCGACTATTCGTTATAACCCTGTTGTAATTTGTTTCTAAATATTGAGGTCAAGAGTACATGTAGATGCACACAGTATTTTGTGTAAAAGCTATCTATAGTCGCTGGGATAGTGTTCAGTTTCAAGCAAATTTACTTTTATTTTTTTATGGGGCGAATGCGACTGTCTTCCATACTGACTAGTGTTGAGATGTAGTACCTACTACTTATCGATTAATATTTGTGAAGACATTCGATAATTAACAATAATGAAAGGTTTAAATTAAATATAGTTTTCTTAGTGCAAAAACGTAAAATCGATCTAAGTATTCATTAAGAATAAGATCAATAAATGATATTATACTCAGCTAGAGTAATTCTATTTTATTAATAGAATTTAGGGCATAAAATAAATGCAAGAAAGGATTTTTTCTTTTGTTAAATGCTTTGACAAATATACGAGTACCTACGATAAGTACGCGTTGATGACTAATCTAATATTTAGGATTTTGGTCAAGAAAAAGCGATTTCTGTCTGTATTTTAAGTTTATTTAAAAAATATTATTAAAGTAAAAAAAACAATAATTCTTTACACAACAATAATTATCGAAATGTCGACTCGGAACGTCACTAGTGATTTGCAGTTTTCATACAAAAAGCATGGGGCGATTGCAACTGCAAAAATAGTTGCAATATCCCACGTGCACGAAAAGTTGAGGTTAATGTAACTATATCAATAAAATGTTAATTATAACACCTACAGTTTTACCAAATATACCAAAAGCACTTACGTTTTATCTTGTTTCTAGGATGCACTTCTATTTTTCCTTACAACGACTTGAAATATTTTTAATGTTGTAAAACTCAACACACGACGCGGCAACAAGTTGCTCCAAAATGGCGGCTGACAGAAAATTATCTGTCGGTACTATAGTAGGTGACCTAGTGATGCCATCTGTACTTTATTTGAAAAAACTATGATTCCTCTTTACACCAATAGATAGAGCTATCTACAAAAATCATTAGATTGAGAGAAAATTGAATTAGTTGCTTTAGCCTCATAGTTGCTTTCGCCCCGGGTGACCTAATATTTTTTACGTTTAGTTATTTTTTTTTCTGCTTGAGTATATCTATAGTTCTCAATGTTTTTGGTTGGTATATTGGCGGGTGCTAGCTGTCATATGGCTATTAATTTATAATTTAAATTATGTTTTGTGTTGCGTAATGTAAATTATCTTGCATACTATTATAAAGAATCATTTTTTTATAACTGAACAGACAGCTGTGCTGCTGGGGAGTTTGTTGCGCCACTTCTTCTTCCCAGCTAAAGCACTAGGAGGTGGTGAAGGGTGGGTGTTTTGGGGGACTGTCTTATGTAATTTTGACGTTCAAAAAGTGCTGATTCTCAGCCTCGTTTGAATAAATGACTTTTGAATTCTGTATTTCGTAAGCCAGCTTTTGTAAAACTCAATTCGTGAAAGCCCGGCCTTATCTTGAATGGATATTGCTTCTACAAAGCAATATTTTCATAGTAAGTTCCGGGTGCACTTATTTTGCACTTCTTTCGTCCTTCAAAGAAACGCTACATGCATATTTACATGTGCGACTAACTTCTTATCTCTCGATACTAATACAGATAAGGAAGTACAGAAATAAGTTTATCTAGAAAGAAAATTAGAGTGGAGAACTGAATTATTGTGATGATACTGTCTTGTCTTATGAGGTATCTGTGTCATCTTGTTTTTCTTCCTTCAATTAGCCCACAAATCATGTTTGTCTTGGAGAAATTGGGATAGTGTGTTTTTACAATAACTATCCTAAAAATATCTCGATAAAATAAATTACGTGTGGTTCGGCGTGATCCATATTTTAATTTTCAATTTAGTTTTTCCTGTTTTTGTTGTTTTCTCTTTATGCAGGGCAGTTGCTAGATTTATTGATTCCTTGCTGCGCCCCGCGGTTCCACCAGCATGTCTCGATCCCGTGGGAATATCGGGATAAAAAGTATTCTATGTCCTAACCTAGGTCATGGTCTACCCATGTGCCAAATTTCATCGTAATCCGTTCAGCCGTTTAAGCGTCAAAACGTAACAAACAAACACAAGTGCTGATTCTCAGCCTAGTTTGAATAATGACTTTTGAATTTTGAATTCAATCAAACTCACTTTCGCATTTATAATATTAGTTAGGATAAGTAGGCCATGCTATCAATTTGCGTAGCCTTTTCCCAACTATGTTGGGGTCGGCTTCCAGTCTAACCGGATGCAGCTGAATACCAGTATTTGACATGGAGCGACTGCCTATCTGACCTCCACAACCTAGTACCTGGGTAATACGATACCCCTTGTTAAGACTGGTTGTCAGGCTTTCGGGCTTCTGACGACCCGACACGACTGTCAAAGATGCACGAATGACAGCCGGGACTAACGGGTTTGCGTGCTTTCCAAGGCACGGAGGAGTCTCGGTATGTTAAGATGGTAACCCATCTACAGACCATCCCCGGCAAGCGTAGCTTAACCTGCTAGATCGAACGGTGCGGCTGTTATTACTTAGCCACGAGCCAGTAGGCCATGCTATATGTATGATTATACATAAGTAAGTTTATCAAGAAACAATAACAGATTGTTTCTTGACACATTACCATGATAACATGATCCAATCGGGGAATCCAATAAGCTGTTGATAGTGATTAATTAATATATAATTGATAGATTGTGACTACAATTAAGAACGAAAGAAAGAAAATGTGTTTATTGGCATTACAGCAAAAAAACAAAACACCAAAAAACAGAAAACCTTGCTTGTAAAGCCCCAAAAGGGACCTCAGCTCAGCATACTGGCAGATGATAACACGAGGTATAACCAGCTGCAGACACGAGTGCCATACGCTAGAATAATAAACACATAAGTGCATGTGCCCGTTTTTAATAAATTAACAGAATATATTAATGTTGATATTATTTTTAACAGCTAATACAAAAATATATATAGTAAAATATTGTGACATACGTGTACATGTGTGTGTGTATTGTATGTAATGACAATTCAGGTTCTACATAAACATAAATAAATAATAAAACATTCAAAAGTAGTCTTAATATACCCTTTTAAATCATATCCAAATCCTCAACAATAGTTTGTTAAATGTCTTTTGTTGAACGTGGATCTACTAATCGATTTCCATTGCCATAAATACCTAACTCATTGGAATTCAGCGCTACATATTATCTTGAAAGCTTCTTTTATACTAAGTCCACCACCCTCTTCCAGTCTGTTTCAAGATCTTCGACCTGGACAGCGATGGGGTGCTCAACAAGAAGGAACTAATCGACATGGTGGGCATCCTCTGCACGGTTGCCAACGAGAGCCTGAAGAACCAGAGCTCCCGGGCTTCCACGCCTTCGGACAGCAACGACTCCGATGGCCTGGAGAAAGGGTTCGACCCTGAAGTGATCCTGGTGAATCTGAGAGACAAGCTGGTGACTGTGCCCAAAAATGGGAGGAAGCCAGTGTTTCAATTGGGACCTAATGGTGATAATACGGAGGAGATTAGTGCTTTGAAGGAGGTTAGTTTTGAGTGTTATCACCCTTATTTATAAACGTTGCTTAAAGTTAAGTTATGATGAGCGTCTGCTTGACCATACATTTTTGACGTTTAAACGTCCTTTAACTTAATTTATAGCAACATTTGCTATATAAATAAATGAAATCGAAGTGTCTGTTTGTAACGTCAAAATCACAGCTTTTTTCTATATTAACCGTTTTGAGTATTATTTATACATAATACTCAAAACGGTTACGGTACAACAAAAAATCATTTTTTTGTCTGCCTGTCTGTTTGTTCCGGCTAATCTCAGAAATGGCTGGACCGATTTTGACGGGATTTTCACCGGCAGATAGCTGATGTTATTAGGCTACTTTTATTTTAGAAAAAGAACTAGGGTCAGCTAGTTATATGGCTAAAATGAGTGAGCTTTTTACTGGATCGCATATTTTGAGAATGCAACTTAGATCATAGCGTCTTTTATCTGGAACTGCATGAACATAGTCCAGAGTGATAGAAAACAAATAAAGAAGATTTACGGCTGTTTCGTTCCAAATAGGTTACCATCTGATACTATCCATAGTGTTAATCTAGGTCAGCCTCTCTTACTCGTAGGTATTCTACTTTTGATTTTGTAAACCAGCTCACTTGCAAACACTTGTTCTTACATATTCAGATGAGGTATACGAGAGAAGGAGAAAATATTATCCAGCTAGAAATTTGTTAATAGGGTTGACGTAGTTAAATATCGTAGTGTAGACACTCGTTCGTAGTGTTAAAGACTCCATACATAAAGTTAATCAACAGCTTGCTTTCCTTTTTTCTCCAGCAACAACAACAGCAACAGCAAGAAGAACAAGAAGAACAAGAGAACGAAGGTCTAATAGCCAGCGACATGGCGCTCACTCTAGAAGACTTCCTCATCTGGAGCGTGGAGAGCGCAGACACGCTGGTGACGCCCTTCTTGGAGCTGGTGTTCGAGGTGTGCCACATCGTGCTGGGGCTGCGGCCGCAGTGCAAGCACCAGGAGCGGGACATCGGTGAGTGAGCCGCAAGCTGTGACTACACGCGCCTGCCACTTGCACAAGAGTACAGAAGTAGCTTGTGATGACTGTCACAATAACCTGCAAGCTGAGTAACAGCCATGTGTATTACGAGCTTCATTTTTATATGAGGATATATTAGACTTGTATCCATCCTTATTCACACAACTGTGAACAAATGCGTATAAAATAAATAATGCATGCAAATTTATTCCGCCCAAATGGGACACTGAGTCTAGATCTTCTACAGCTTGAAAGGATCTGACCCCGAGATGTGTGGATAGCTACGTCCTAAACTAATTCCGCAAGAAAAGTTTTAATCAAAGAATCTACTGTTGGACATCGGTTATAGATTATGATATTCCCAGGTTAAGTACAATTCCTGGTTTCATCCAGTTCTTTATCTGATCACTTAAGAATCTCATACTTTTAGAGTACACTCGAAACTTCAAGTAGGCTTGTAATCATATTATCAAAAGATAGTATAAATTAATTCTAGACTGTATATTTTAGAAACTATTGCTTTCTCTTACTGACGTTGGTCAAAAAGCCGCTTTGCTGAAGGAGGACTGGGCTGGCCACGTCTGTCGTATACCCAATGAGCTGTGGGGCAAAATAACCCCACGTCGAGCCCTGACACACTCAGTCAGAAGGCGTCGCGGCAGACCCCGTAGTAGACGGCGGGACGAGCTGGAGAAAACAAACGACCAGTGGTCCTTTTTAGTCCTGGATCGAAAGATCTGGAAGTCATGGGGAGAGGCCTTTGCGCAGCAGTGGGATGATCAGGCTAAGTAAGGGTCAGTTCACACCGAGACGTGACGCGACGCGACGATGCTTGAAGATGCCAGTGGCTTGGCGCGGCGCCGCGAGACGCAGCGCGACTTCGCGAGGCGCGTCGTGAAGTCGCCGGCAGCCGGCGCGAGCTGCGCAGTGATGCGTCGCGCTACGCCGCGTAGCGTCTCGAGACGCAGCGCGACTTCGCGAGGCGCGTCGTGAAGTCGCCGGCAGCTGGCGCGAGCTGCGCAGTGATGCGTCGCGCTACGCCGCGTAGCGTCTCGAGACGCAGCGCGACTTCGCGAGGCGCGTCGTGAAGTCGCCGGCAGACGGCGCGAGCTGCGCAGTGATGCGTCGCGCTACGCCGCGTAGCGTCTCGAGACGCAGCGCAACTTCGCGAGGCGCGTCGTGAAGTCGCCGGCAGCCGGCGCGAGCTGCGCAGTGATGCGTCGCGCTACGCCGCGTAGCGTCTCGAAACCCAGCTCGACGCCGCGAGTCATTTTCGAATTATCTCAATTAAATGTGTATCTTTTTGAATAGTTAGTAAAGTTATATTTTGTATCACTATCTAAAAAAGTGCGCGCAGCTTTGCTTCGCGTCACGTCTGCGTGTCAACTGACCCGAACCGTAACAGCATTTTCTCCACAATGTTGCTAATGATAATATATCTCTGAATGAAGACAAAATATCCGCGAGAACTATAAAACGTAATACAACAATCAAATAGTTACATAACAGAACTGTAATTAATTCCATTTTCATTCAAATGCAATCACAAATATGTTGCTATAATTAGCAAGTTCTTCATACACTGTGAAGTTGCAACTGTACAAATAAACTGGCACTAAACATTGTTATACAATACCAATTAACAAATTAAACAATTTTCACAGATATAAACTTTAATTACATTGAAATAAAGTTAATTTTAGACTGGGAAATAACTGAAAAAAATATTTTAGAAGAAATGCTATAGAAATTGAGCTCTTTGTCGTTATCAGCATAAAGTTCAAAATCCAAAAGCATTTTTATTCACAATTAAAACTGTCTTGTATCCATTGTGTAGTCGCTACAGCGAGTATTAAAATGCTTGTAAACGTTGTTATCTGTGTATTCAAGTGTATACTTGAATTACAGCGGACGATGGACGGGCACTTATCTGCCGCTATCGGACATGTAAACTAGAATTTTAATATTATTTAAATACGGTTAAGCTTCAGATTGACACTGTGATATAACACCTCTCCAATCAATATTTTTTATGATTTATTTATCTGAGAGGCAAGCAGCAAAATGATTCCAGATTTCAGACTACTGTTATTAATGACACTCGCGCAATGAAGACGAATCTAACGACATATCATTCATCAAAATCGGTTCAGCCGTTTAGTAGTTACGAGGTAACATAGGGAAGGACATACATACATACAAATCAAACACATAAACCTCCTTTTTTACCTTGTCCGCAGTCGGGTAAAAAAGCTATTTTATGTGAAACAAAATACAGACGGAAGAAAATAAGAGCTGCCAAAACATGTAAAACTAAACGTTCCAGGCTTTGAGCCGAGTCGATAGAAGTTGCTGATCTTTAATATGAATATGTACTAGACTTAAAGCTCTGGATTTTTTTCTGTGTTCCTTGTTTTTATCTCTCAGTAGAAGATAGTGATATTTTTAGATCATGATCATCAGAATCCCTTGTAAAGGATTTCCATCGTTTTTGAGTCAAATATAACCTACCGTTGCAAATACTTAGCAATTCGTTCCACCTTCCAATTCACGTGAAACACTCATAAACTACATGTTTTAGTGTTAAATACTCAGCACAGTATGTTATTTGTGATAATACAACAAGCTGTACCAAGTATTAGGTACTAAAACATAAGTACCTACTTTACATGAGTACATGTTGTTCCGTGTAGTGCAGCTTGCTACTGATGACTTCACATTGATTGTGTTTTGTTTAACTCACGTTTCTATTGTAATGATTGGTTTACAAGGGAAACTATGTATTTCATATTATTATGCTCTGATACATAATCAGCATATAATGTACCCACTGTGGGACTCAGGCCTCCTCTCACCGAGAGGAAGTGGGCCGTAATCTACCACGCAGGCCCAGTGCGAGTTGGTAGATTATGCTCCGATACGCAGCAGACTAATGTCTTCGAAATAATATCAGAACTACATGGCATCAATCGTTTTTTTTTTGGCCAAATAGACAATTATAATTAAAATAGTAGATTTTACAACAAGTGCACAAAACGAACCATTTTTATCCGAGACTTTTAGCAGCCCGAGACGAAGGTGAGGGCTGATAGTAATGTCGAGGATAAAATGGTTTTGTGGACGAGTTATAAACTCTGCTTTTCACTTCGATTGCGAAGAAATAAAACAGTAGTATAACATTACATTTCTTTAATTAAAATTCAAAGTAAAATGTACAGTTTTGAATACTGAAGGAATGTCTTAGGAAGGAATGTATTTTATGTCTTAAAAAACACATAGGCAAATAAATTAAATATTATAAAATAACAAATTCTATCTATGAACTTCTTATTGTGTTTGGCTGTATGGCTCATTTTCTTTGCCTTAATATAGATACATTTATGAGTAGATACTTAATGCACTTGTGCACAAAATTCGCTTTTGTGCAGCCTATATCCTGCACAAATAAGCATTTTCAGAGCATGAGAAGTGAAATAGTAGATTTTACAACAAGTGCACAAAACGAACCATTTTTATCCGAGACTAGTCGAGGGCTGATAGTAATGTCGAGGATAAAATGGTTTTGTGCACGAGTTATAAACTCTGCTTTTCACTTCGATTGCGAGGAAATAAAACAGTAGTGTACCATAACATTTCTTTAATTAAAATTCAAAGTAAAATTAAACGACATTGGTATTAGGCTTGGGCTGCAGACCTATAAAGCCTACTATTAAATTAATTTTGTAATAATAATTTTCTTAAATTAATTAAATAACCTACCGTACTTGAATTTAAATTTTAATATCTTTTATGCCTTTAAAAAACCACATAAGGCAAATAAATTAAAGTAAATATTATAGTAAATGGTTTAATTGAAATAAATGCTTTGAGTTTGAGTTTGAACATGTGCACGCACATGGCTGCCAGCCCAGAGCCTGATAGGTCCATCAACCTTGTCCGCCAATGTAGCTAAATTACTTTTAGGGCTGGATAGCCCGACTGGCTGAACCGACTGGGCTGGGCGGTGTGCATCGATGTTCAGCCCCAACAATATCCTCAGCGCGCTGTAAGCCATAAGCTGCGTGAGTAAAACGACTGGCAGTAGGCTCTGAAGAGCGTCAGTTTTACCTCGTCAAGCATATTGCATCGGGCTGCCAACGCTCTGCGCTCCCTATCCATATCCTGGTCATCTGTGAGAGAACGCGTGACCACATGACCGAGGTATTTAAATTGAGTGACGACTTTTAATGGTGTTCCTTGTAACTTCACCGGTTGTAACTAATGTTGCTTCCACCCACAGAACAACCAACCATAGTGCTACTCAGCTCACCAACCAGCCGGTCTATGTACAGGTTGAATAGAGTGGGTGTAGTCAACCACCCTGCCTCACTCCACAATCTAGCCCATACTGTACTGATTGACCAATCTGACTTTCATACCAAAATTTAAATCTTTCATTTTATAATAAATGATAATTTATATTTATTTTTTAACTTTCATGATCAATTAATTTGTCCAAGTAACAATGAACATAACACAATATTTAATACTCAGTCAGTATTAAATATTGTTTTGTTAATTGTTACTTGATCAGAAATCGCTCAAGATATAGAAGATTGCTGGGAGAAAAGCTCCCAATTTTCTTCTGCAAAAGCATTTTGTAATCTTTCAAAGAAAGCTGGAAATACAATTTATAACTGTCTTGACTGGCATGTCGCTTTTATTCCTCAACATAACTTCCAACATTTCTGTCTCCATAATGTAACAATTCGCTTGTCAAGTCCCGTCCTTAACAGATAACACATGTTGTTTGAACGTAATTACATTAATTGTCGAGATAGGCAAGTGGGGCGCACGCACTGTTTGTGACGTGACGTGTTTGTGACGAATTCATTGGTTTTCATGTATTGGTAGATGACATTGCGCTGATTCTATTTGGGACTGTATTTAATTCAGGCTATTTTCATCTTTCCCTGGAAGATAGAACAATAACGTTTCAAATGTAAAACATAACCAGCGTTATGTTGTCTATTGAATGACTTGTTCATGAAATTACGACATTTGAGACCAATTCTAACTTAGAAATATGTATGAATGATTCTAATGATTATAATTCTGTTAATACATATTCGCTATGGTCGCGAATAATATTTTGATTGATCGATAAGATAAAACCTGACACTGACCTGCAAATTGCAAAAAACATGAATTTTGCGGGCTACCTTTGCGGATCCACCTCAAGACGCAGATATATGCCAGTGACCTTGGTTAGCTTGTGTTCTGTACTGAGCTCACGCGACTCGTTCGTCCAGCCAGGAGCGCTGTCCCAAATTAGACGCTTTATTAATTTATTATTCATAAAACAAAAGATATTTTAATAAAACAAGCATACTAAAAGATCAATAATTAAATTATCTTTAAAACGGTGAAGAAGGATTCTCAGTTTTTATCGCGTTCGTTACAAATTAATTTCACTATGTAGGTAATATAAACATAATCTAAAATATTTATATATGAAGTAGTAATAACTTATTAAGAAAATTCTCTAATTTAACATATATTTTTTCCAAATCATTAACACTTCTCGTTTAGACAAGAGCTTCAGTATAAAATCATTAAAACTTGGTTATCAGCAGCCAGGAATTACTGATTTAGGGAAGTTTCAGTGTCCTTTACGTTTTAAATATTTACGTATTTTAGGCGGTATGTTTTGTCGTTTTGGATAAAACATACCGCCATCAAATTTTTCTTTTATATGCGAAGAAAATATAGCAATTGTTAAAGTTAATTCCACTGGTCAACAAAGAATCAAGCTGTAGCCTAGTATTGTGTTGCAAAATTGTCTATTGCCCAATAACGAACGCAAATATACAGTCGTAGCAAATTAAGACTGTAGGCCGTGCAAATATTTGTCCCCATTATTTTATGGAGCTCATTGATCAGTTAATATTCCGTGCTATCTAGGCAGCAACATGCTACGGTCATTTAAGGAACATTGTGCTCCGATAATGTTTGTAGTATGTAGCGCATGCAGAGATATTTTTAATAACAGATAAATTAATCTTGTTTTTAAAACGTAGGTATTACTTTTATCTTGGGATTTGTATTTAATGACTACCGCGGGTCAGTTAAGCCAGTTTCGACTTGTTTTTACCCGACTGCGCGACAGCGGATTTAGATTTAGGGTTCCGTAGTAAACAAGGGACCCTTATAATTTCGCCATGACTGTCTGTTTGTCTGTCCGTCTGTCTGTCCGCGGCTTAGGTCAGAGACTCTTTGTACTAGAAAGCTTTTTTTTGGGGTACCCATAAATACACACAAATTAGGTACACATAAATTGGGGATGTTTTTTTTCTCATCTATCCCATGGTGTGTGGTGTTGTTGGAAAAGTCGTTCAAAATATTGCGAGTTTGTCGAAACCATTTTTGGATTCAAGGATCCGTTTGCGAAATATTAAGCTTTAAAGCAAGGCTCGGAACCGGTTTAAAAAATACCGACGTCAATACCGAGTTGAATAATTGACGTGAATTCAATACTAGTAAAATATTTATTTAGCTCAGTAAAAGGGGTTACTACACTATTAAATAAAGCCAGAATACTTTAAAATAAATTAAAACGGGATAGATTTCCCGTAATCAATTTGTGCGTTTTATCGCGAACACAATACGTGGTCAATTTCCGTCGTACTCGATTACTTGGCGCTTGTGAATGGCGCGAACAATTAATCGGTTGATGCACCTCGATATAATATCCATCATTTGCTTTATGAAACTGTTTCCTTTTGTAATATAGGAAACGTTTTCTTTTATGTAATTTGACGTATTTATTTGTTGTTTTTGTAACACATGAGATGTTTTCGTAACAATAATTCGACGTCTGTTCGATTTGAACAATATAACTGCAAATATGGAAAGTAAACAAATAGTATTCCATCATATAATCTGCTCAAAATCTTCACCTAATCATTGATCAGCTATTAATTATTTAGATAAAGGACAATTTTGATAGTTCCCTCTGTTTTTGAAAACAAAATGATTGTTGTGTGATTTTGGTCTACGATCTTTGACCGTCTTATTACTAAACAAGTTCTAACTTTAGTCCAAACTCAAATCTCCGAGCCATTTATTGTAGTTTTGTAATAAGGCCGTAAAACGTATCATTTCAAGGAAAAATAAAAAAAAAAAAATTTACTGATCAAAAACATAATCAGGCTTTCAAAAACCGTTCTACAAAATGTTAAACCTATAATACTAATTCTTAACTATATTTTGGAGCAGTAGTGGTGTCCCAGTGGGTTACTTTGGTTACTCATCACCACACTCTCATAACGGTGAAAGAAAACATCGTGAGGAAACCGGCATGTCCAAAAATTCGAAGACATGTGACAACTATCATTCCGCACTGGATCTGAGTGGTAGATTACAGCTCACTCTCTGTCGATGAGCGGAGGCCTGAGTCCCAGCAGGGGGTACATTACAGGCTGGTTATGCTAACTATATTTTTTTCATTTCCAGTTCTCGGCTGGCTCCGTCGCTCTGTTCAGCGCGGGTACTCAGTGGGTCAGTTCTGGTACCTCGTCGCAGCCGAGTGGTGGGGCAGCTGGCTGGCGTACACGTCGGGAGCCAGCACCGACAACTGTTGCCGAGCGCCGCAGAGGCACATCGACGAGGCCATCGTGTGCGATGAGAGCTTCACTAGTAACTCTACAGGTGAATATTTAAGATAAGGAACTTGTCCAGTAAAGACCTTTAAAAGCCAAGAGTTGTGCTTTATGTATCTCGGGCCCAAAGATTGGTGTATGGGTCTACAAGGTGAACATTCAATAGATAAGAAATAATTTTACTCATATGAAATAAAAAAGGTTTTTTTTCTTCAATTGTAGAACATTACTTTGAAAGAACATGAGGCACCCTGTCTACGTTTATCATCTACTTTTGCTTGAGTGTCATCTTGCAGCGTCCTGCAGAATCACATACAATACCAGATATTCTTCTGCGGCTATACAATAACACATAACTTTCTATCTATCACATAATTCCAGAATCCATGGGCTCTCTCTTATGGCGTGCTGAAACCGCATCAGTCGGCAGTGCGGGCAGCAGTAGCGGGGTGAGCAGTGCAGCAGCTGCTCGCGGGCACCGGCACCCGGGGCCCGTGGACAACAAGAGGCTGCTGGCGCCGAACTTGCTGAAGGTAGCAGATAATACTAAGCATTTATTATAATGAACTGAATTCCTGACAAGATTAGATTTTTTTCTTTCTCAGACTATTTTTGTGTCAAGCGTGTTCTTTTTAGACTTGTCATTAAAATTCTATATTTTTTCCTATAACTTTTTATGAAATTTGGCACTGCGGTGGACCTAAAAAGCGGCTGTCATTTTCATTACGGCCATCATTCCGGCCGTGCATGTGGCGGCACCGGTTGCATAGGAAACTCAAGGTTTACTGTTGTAAAGTTCGCCGGTGACGGACTTATGAAGTCTCAAAGTTGAATAGTAGTCCCCGTCCCCAGGTGCGCACGCTGACGGGCGAGGGCGGGCACCTGCGGCGCGACGTGACGCTGGCGCAGCGGCGCGACTTCGAGCTGCTGCCCGACGCGCTGTGGCGCGCGCTGGCGCTGTGGTACGGCGGGCCCGACCCGCTGCCCCGCCAGGTGGGTCCCCTTCCCCAGGTGCGCACGCTGACGGGCGAGGGCGGGCACCTGCGGCGCGACGTGACGCTGGCGCAGCGGCGCGACTTCGAGCTGCTGCCCGACGCGCTGTGGCGCGCGCTGGCGCTGTGGTACGGCGGGCCCGACCCGCTGCCCCGCCAGGTGGGTCCCCGTCCCCAGGTGCGCACGCTGACGGGCGAGGGCGGGCACCTGCGGCGCGACGTGACGCTGGCGCAGCGGCGCGACTTCGAGCTGCTGCCCGACGCGCTGTGGCGCGCGCTGGCGCTGTGGTACGGCGGGCCCGACCCGCTGCCCCGCCAGGTGGGTCCCCTTCCCCAGGTGCGCACGCTGACGGGCGAGGGCGGGCACCTGCGGCGCGACGTGACGCTGGCGCAGCGGCGCGACTTCGAGCTGCTGCCCGACGCGCTGTGGCGCGCGCTGGCGCTGTGGTACGGCGGGCCCGACCCGCTGCCCCGCCAGGTGGGTCCCCGTCCCCAGGTGCGCACGCTGACGGGCGAGGGCGGACACCTGCGGCGCGACGTGACGCTGGCGCAGCGGCGCGACTTCGAGCTGCTGCCCGACGCGCTGTGGCGCGCGCTGGCGCTGTGGTACGGCGGGCCCGACCCGCTGCCCCGCCAGGTGGGTCCCCGTCCCCAGGTGCGCACGCTGACGGGCGAGGGCGGGCACCTGCGGCGCGACGTGACGCTGGCGCAGCGGCGCGACTTCGAGCTGCTGCCCGACGCGCTGTGGCGCGCGCTGGCGCTGTGGTACGGCGGGCCCGACCCGCTGCCCCGCCAGGTGGGTCCCCGTCCCCAGGTGCGCACGCTGACGGGCGAGGGCGGGCACCTGCGGCGCGACGTGACGCTGGCGCAGCGGCGCGACTTCGAGCTGCTGCCCGACGCGCTGTGGCGCGCGCTGGCGCTGTGGTACGGCGGGCCCGACCCGCTGCCCCGCCAGGTGGGTCCCCGTCCCCAGGTGCGCACGCTGACGGGCGAGGGCGGGCACCTGCGGCGCGACGTGACGCTGGCGCAGCGGCGCGACTTCGAGCTGCTGCCCGACGCGCTGTGGCGCGCGCTGGCGCTGTGGTACGGCGGGCCCGACCCGCTGCCCCGCCAGGTGGGTCCCCGTCCCCAGGTGCGCACGCTGACGGGCGAGGGCGGGCACCTGCGGCGCGACGTGACGCTGGCGCAGCGGCGCGACTTCGAGCTGCTGCCCGACGCGCTGTGGCGCGCGCTGGCGCTGTGGTACGGCGGGCCCGACCCGCTGCCCCGCCAGGTGGGTCCCCGTCCCCAGGTGCGCACGCTGACGGGCGAGGGCGGGCACCTGCGGCGCGACGTGACGCTGGCGCAGCGGCGCGACTTCGAGCTGCTGCCCGACGCGCTGTGGCGCGCGCTGGCGCTGTGGTACGGCGGGCCCGACCCGCTGCCCCGCCAGGTGGGTCCCCGTCCCCAGGTGCGCACGCTGACGGGCGAGGGCGGGCACCTGCGGCGCGACGTGACGCTGGCGCAGCGGCGCGACTTCGAGCTGCTGCCCGACGCGCTGTGGCGCGCGCTGGCGCTGTGGTACGGCGGGCCCGACCCGCTGCCCCGCCAGGTGGGTCCCCGTCCCCAGGTGCGCACGCTGACGGGCGAGGGCGGGCACCTGCGGCGCGACGTGACGCTGGCGCAGCGGCGCGACTTCGAGCTGCTGCCCGACGCGCTGTGGCGCGCGCTGGCGCTGTGGTACGGCGGGCCCGACCCGCTGCCCCGCCAGGTGGGTCCCCGTCCCCAGGTGCGCACGCTGACGGGCGAGGGCGGGCACCTGCGGCGCGACGTGACGCTGGCGCAGCGGCGCGACTTCGAGCTGCTGCCCGACGCGCTGTGGCGCGCGCTGGCGCTGTGGTACGGCGGGCCCGACCCGCTGCCCCGCCAGGTGGGTCCCCGTCCCCAGGTGCGCACGCTGACGGGCGAGGGCGGGCACCTGCGGCGCGACGTGACGCTGGCGCAGCGGCGCGACTTCGAGCTGCTGCCCGACGCGCTGTGGCGCGCGCTGGCGCTGTGGTACGGCGGGCCCGACCCGCTGCCCCGCCAGGTGGGTCCCCGTCCCCAGGTGCGCACGCTGACGGGCGAGGGCGGGCACCTGCGGCGCGACGTGACGCTGGCGCAGCGGCGCGACTTCGAGCTGCTGCCCGACGCGCTGTGGCGCGCGCTGGCGCTGTGGTACGGCGGGCCCGACCCGCTGCCCCGCCAGGTGGGTCCCCGTCCCCAGGTGCGCACGCTGACGGGCGAGGGCGGGCACCTGCGGCGCGACGTGACGCTGGCGCAGCGGCGCGACTTCGAGCTGCTGCCCGACGCGCTGTGGCGCGCGCTGGCGCTGTGGTACGGCGGGCCCGACCCGCTGCCCCGCCAGGTGGGTCCCCGTCCCCAGGTGCGCACGCTGACGGGCGAGGGCGGGCACCTGCGGCGCGACGTGACGCTGGCGCAGCGGCGCGACTTCGAGCTGCTGCCCGACGCGCTGTGGCGCGCGCTGGCGCTGTGGTACGGCGGGCCCGACCCGCTGCCCCGCCAGGTGGGTCCCCTTCCCCAGGTGCGCACGCTGACGGGCGAGGGCGGGCACCTGCGGCGCGACGTGACGCTGGCGCAGCGGCGCGACTTCGAGCTGCTGCCCGACGCGCTGTGGCGCGCGCTGGCGCTGTGGTACGGCGGGCCCGACCCGCTGCCCCGCCAGGTGGGTCCCCGTCCCCAGGTGCGCACGCTGACGGGCGAGGGCGGACACCTGCGGCGCGACGTGACGCTGGCGCAGCGGCGCGACTTCGAGCTGCTGCCCGACGCGCTGTGGCGCGCGCTGGCGCTGTGGTACGGCGGGCCCGACCCGCTGCCCCGCCAGGTGGGTCCCCGTCCCCAGGTGCGCACGCTGACGGGCGAGGGCGGGCACCTGCGGCGCGACGTGACGCTGGCGCAGCGGCGCGACTTCGAGCTGCTGCCCGACGCGCTGTGGCGCGCGCTGGCGCTGTGGTACGGCGGGCCCGACCCGCTGCCCCGCCAGGTGGGTCCCCGTCCCCAGGTGCGCACGCTGACGGGCGAGGGCGGGCACCTGCGGCGCGACGTGACGCTGGCGCAGCGGCGCGACTTCGAGCTGCTGCCCGACGCGCTGTGGCGCGCGCTGGCGCTGTGGTACGGCGGGCCCGACCCGCTGCCCCGCCAGGTGGGTCCCCGTCCCCAGGTGCGCACGCTGACGGGCGAGGGCGGGCACCTGCGGCGCGACGTGACGCTGGCGCAGCGGCGCGACTTCGAGCTGCTGCCCGACGCGCTGTGGCGCGCGCTGGCGCTGTGGTACGGCGGGCCCGACCCGCTGCCCCGCCAGGTGGGTCCCCGTCCCCAGGTGCGCACGCTGACGGGCGAGGGCGGGCACCTGCGGCGCGACGTGACGCTGGCGCAGCGGCGCGACTTCGAGCTGCTGCCCGACGCGCTGTGGCGCGCGCTGGCGCTGTGGTACGGCGGGCCCGACCCGCTGCCCCGCCAGGTGGGTCCCCGTCCCCAGGTGCGCACGCTGACGGGCGAGGGCGGGCACCTGCGGCGCGACGTGACGCTGGCGCAGCGGCGCGACTTCGAGCTGCTGCCCGACGCGCTGTGGCGCGCGCTGGCGCTGTGGTACGGCGGGCCCGACCCGCTGCCCCGCCAGGTGGGTCCCCGTCCCCAGGTGCGCACGCTGACGGGCGAGGGCGGGCACCTGCGGCGCGACGTGACGCTGGCGCAGCGGCGCGACTTCGAGCTGCTGCCCGACGCGCTGTGGCGCGCGCTGGCGCTGTGGTACGGCGGGCCCGACCCGCTGCCCCGCCAGGTGGGTCCCCGTCCCCAGGTGCGCACGCTGACGGGCGAGGGCGGGCACCTGCGGCGCGACGTGACGCTGGCGCAGCGGCGCGACTTCGAGCTGCTGCCCGACGCGCTGTGGCGCGCGCTGGCGCTGTGGTACGGCGGGCCCGACCCGCTGCCCCGCCAGGTGGGTCCCCGTCCCCAGGTGCGCACGCTGACGGGCGAGGGCGGGCACCTGCGGCGCGACGTGACGCTGGCGCAGCGGCGCGACTTCGAGCTGCTGCCCGACGCGCTGTGGCGCGCGCTGGCGCTGTGGTACGGCGGGCCCGACCCGCTGCCCCGCCAGGTGGGTCCCCGTCCCCAGGTGCGCACGCTGACGGGCGAGGGCGGGCACCTGCGGCGCGACGTGACGCTGGCGCAGCGGCGCGACTTCGAGCTGCTGCCCGACGCGCTGTGGCGCGCGCTGGCGCTGTGGTACGGCGGGCCCGACCCGCTGCCCCGCCAGGTGGGTCCCCGTCCCCAGGTGCGCACGCTGACGGGCGAGGGCGGGCACCTGCGGCGCGACGTGACGCTGGCGTAGCGGCGCGACTTCGAGCTGCGTTGTCGGCGTCGTCGGCGCCAGAGCTGGCTCACTTGTTAATCATCAATCAACACGAAACAACCCCTAAAGAGCAGATGAGTTCTTCACTGGAGGCTACTAATTTGCAAGCGTACCGTGGGACATCCTTCAGTTAGCTAGATGGACCGACGTGCTTGAAAAGATGGCTGAGTCAGAATAATAATCATTTATTTGCAGAAAATATAAGTGTTACCAGTTGTAAAAGTTACCAACTAGTAAAAGCAACATGTAACACACATAACCACTAATAATATTTTTATTTCATCATTATAATCGTCTATTATTTATGTTTTAGGTGATCCGCCCCCCAAATTCGGACGTCGAGTTGGAGTTGTATCCTCTGCATTTGAAGCTTTTACGACACGTTCAGAGCACACAGAGTACGTATGACAATTTCTTTATCACCTCAGCACCTCAAACAAGCAGGTTTTGCTGTCAAAAAACAGTAAGCAAAATTCGATTTTGCTGCGAGCGTGAGACAAAGTAACTTTATAATAAAAAAAAATAATGCCGAGAGCAGTGTTGGGTCTACTCACTAAATTCTAAAGATTTGAACTTCAATTAGTTTTGTCACTTTCACTTCGATACGAAAAAAGCGAGAGAGAAACAAGTCGATTCAAAGTTCGATTTCAAATTTTGAAATCGAACTTTAACCATACCTACCTACCAGGCCCAAAAAAGAAACAAACAGTAAAACGTTCGGATATAGGTACATAAAACATTACAATTGCAAATCATCTAATAAGGTTTTATTTAAATTCTGTTTTATTAAATTTTTGGAACGAAAGAAAGACGGAGTGAGATAGTAAGTGTGAATTTGGTCGAAAAGAAAATCCAAGATGGCGGTTGCGAAAATTTTCACATTTTTCATAATGGGTGTCGCTTTCATAGTTTTCAAGGGTGCCAAAACCGATCGCGAGGTCAAAATATAAATCCAAGATGGCGGCTGCGAAAATTTTCAAATTTTTCTTCATGGGTATCGTTTCTATGGTTTTCAAGGTTGCTAAAGCCGATAATGAAGTCAAAATGTAAATCCAAGATGGCCGCTGCGAAAATTTTCAATTTTTTCTTCTTGGGTATCGTTTCTATGGTTTTCAAGGTTGCTTAAGCCAAAAGTGAAGTCAAAATAAAAATCAAAGATGGCGGCTGCGAAAATTTTCACATTTTTCGTCATGGGTGTCGTTTTCATAGTTTTCGAGGGTGCTAAAGTCGATAGTGAGGTCAAAATATAAATCCAAGATGGTGGCTGCAAAATACGAGGTGATGAAGATTATGTAAAAAAAAACCTTGTCCAATCCGAAAATGGGCATATGGGACTGCAGTAATATTACAAAACAGTATTTTTATTAAAAAAGTTATTGGTATTTAAAATTCACATTTTTAGTTCCAAAATTACCCCAAAATCCATAAAAAAATTGCAAAACTCATAACTTCTGACTTTAAGACACCCGCTAAACGACGGCCGCCGCCCGCACCAAATGTAAAATTCGGTCAAATTCACCATTGAAAAAAATTGTGGGGATTATTTTTTCTTTTTTCCTGAAAATTTCCACATAAATATGCTAACAGTACGATACCTAACAACACCCTCACGGATCGGACAAGGTTTTTTTTTTACATGTTGTATGTTCTCGTTGCTGAGGTGAAAAGTTGTATGTGTTACACGAGAGCAAAGTTATTTGCATCTCGTGTCTTTGAATCCCTCACAGCAAAAAACGACTGCTCTCTTGTTGCACAAATAACTATTTCACCACAGCACCTCAAACAAGCAGGTTTTTCTGTCTAAAAACAGTGAGAAAAATTCGATTTTGCTGCGAGCGTGAGACAAATTACCTTTTTTTTTATATGCCAAAAACAGTGTTGGGTCTACTCACAAATTTACTTTCACTTCGATACGAAAAAAGCGAGAGATAGAAAAAAGTCGATTCGAAGTTCGATTTCTAAATTCCATAACTAGTAGGCCCAAAAAAGAAACAAACAATAAAACGTTGGGATACACATAGAACCTTTAAATTGCAAATCATCTGTTAAGGTTTTATTTAAATTCTGTTTTATTATTTTTTGGAACGAAGTTCTTAAAAGCGGCTTGCGGTAAGAGTGCACTGGCAGAAATCGTCACGCGAAAAGGTGCTGCGACTGTCTTCTTCTAATTCAAAGAGAAAGAAACACGGAGAGAGATATAAAGTGTCAATTTGGTCAAAATGAAAATCCAAGATGGCGGTTGCGAAAATTTTCAAATTTTTCGTCATGGGTGTCGTTTCCATAGTTTTTGAGGGTGCTAAAGCAGATTGAGAGTAGTACACCCACATTTCGCCAGTAGTTTTGTCTATATTTAATTATAAAAAAAATATACGTAGATTATTTCGAAAAAAAAAAGTTGGATTGCAGGACCCCCGTCAGGCACGAAGCTCCTTCTAACGTATGATTTAAAACAGCACCACCACAGCACCTGTTTTTGCAGCCACCACTTGGATTTTCTTGGATACCAATCATAAAAACTTGAAACTTTTCGCAGCCGCCATCTTGGATTTACATTTTAATATCATTATCGGCTTTAGCAGCTTTAAAAACTATAAAAACGATACACATGATGAAAAGTTTTAAAATTTCCACAGCTACCATCTTGGATTTACATTTTGACCTCACTATCGTTTTTAGAACCCTCGAAAACTGAAAACGACACCCATGACGAAAAATTTGAAAATTTTCACAGCCGCCATCTTGGATTTTCATTTTGACCTCACTATCGGCTTTGGCGCCCTCGAAAACTATGAAAACGACACCAATGACGAAAAGTTGGAACATTTTCGTCATGTGTCGTTGCCGCCATCTTGGATTTTCATTTTGACCAGGCTTGTCAGTGTGAATAATAATTCACACTTTCTCTCTCTTTCTTGCCAGCCTGTTACTTGTTCATACAATGTTCGTGATTGATCTCATTGGTGATTGGAACTTTTTCTAACAATATCCACATTCCAAATTCAATTATACTTTGCTCCCTAGGGATCAAAGTGCTATTTTGGTCTCTGTTTACGAAGAACAAACTAGCTCTTTTTGAATAGATGTGATGAAAAAATAATTGTTCTCTTCTACAGGGCTGGCGCCTTTATCTGGAGGTGGCGGCGGCGCCGGCGCCTCGCTGTACAGCAGCGTGCCGCTGTCGCCCGCGCCGCCCGACCGGCAGCTGGCTTACACTGCGGCCTTCTCCAGGCTCGCTACTGTTAGGCAGGTGTGTATACTGTACAGCAGCGTGCCGCTGTCGCCCGCGCCGCCCGACCGGCAGCTGGCTTACACTGCGGCCTTCTCCAGGCTCGCTACTGTTAGGCAGGTGTGTATACTGTACAGCAGCGTGCCGCTGTCGCCCGCGCCGCCCGACCGGCAGCTGGCTTACACTGCGGCCTTCTCCAGGCTCGCTACTGTTAGGCAGGTGTGTATACTGTACAGCAGCGTGCCGCTGTCGCCCGCGCCGCCCGACCGGCAGCTGGCTTACACTGCGGCCTTCTCCAGGCTCGCTACTGTTAGGCAGGTGTGTATACTGTACAGCAGCGTGCCGCTGTCGCCCGCGCCGCCCGACCGGCAGCTGGCTTACACTGCGGCCTTCTCCAGGCTCGCTACTGTTAGGCAGGTGTGTATACTGTACAGCAGCGTGCCGCTGTCGCCCGCGCCGCCCGACCGGCAGCTGGCTTACACTGCGGCCTTCTCCAGGCTCGCTACTGTTAGGCAGGTGTGTATACTGTACAGCAGCGTGCCGCTGTCGCCCGCGCCGCCCGACCGGCAGCTGGCTTACACTGCGGCCTTCTCCAGGCTCGCTACTGTTAGGCAGGTGTGTATACTGTACAGCAGCGTGCCGCTGTCGCCCGCGCCGCCCGACCGGCAGCTGGCTTACACTGCGGCCTTCTCCAGGCTCGCTACTGTTAGGCAGGTGTGTATACTGTACAGCAGCGTGCCGCTGTCGCCCGCGCCGCCCGACCGGCAGCTGGCTTACACTGCGGCCTTCTCCAGGCTCGCTACTGTTAGGCAGGTGTGTATACTGTACAGCAGCGTGCCGCTGTCGCCCGCGCCGCCCGACCGGCAGCTGGCTTACACTGCGGCCTTCTCCAGGCTCGCTACTGTTAGGCAGGTGTGTATACTGTACAGCAGCGTGCCGCTGTCGCCCGCGCCGCCCGACCGGCAGCTGGCTTACACTGCGGCCTTCTCCAGGCTCGCTACTGTTAGGCAGGTGTGTATACTGTACAGCAGCGTGCCGCTGTCGCCCGCGCCGCCCGACCGGCAGCTGGCTTACACTGCGGCCTTCTCCAGGCTCGCTACTGTTAGGCAGGTGTGTATACTGTACAGCAGCGTGCCGCTGTCGCCCGCGCCGCCCGACCGGCAGCTGGCTTACACTGCGGCCTTCTCCAGGCTCGCTACTGTTAGGCAGGTGTGTATACTGTACAGCAGCGTGCCGCTGTCGCCCGCGCCGCCCGACCGGCAGCTGGCTTACACTGCGGCCTTCTCCAGGCTCGCTACTGTTAGGCAGGTGTGTATACTGTACAGCAGCGTGCCGCTGTCGCCCGCGCCGCCCGACCGGCAGCTGGCTTACACTGCGGCCTTCTCCAGGCTCGCTACTGTTAGGCAGGTGTGTATACTGTACAGCAGCGTGCCGCTGTCGCCCGCGCCGCCCGACCGGCAGCTGGCTTACACTGCGGCCTTCTCCAGGCTCGCTACTGTTAGGCAGGTGTGTATACTGTACAGCAGCGTGCCGCTGTCGCCCGCGCCGCCCGACCGGCAGCTGGCTTACACTGCGGCCTTCTCCAGGCTCGCTACTGTTAGGCAGGTGTGTATACTGTACAGCAGCGTGCCGCTGTCGCCCGCGCCGCCCGACCGGCAGCTGGCTTACACTGCGGCCTTCTCCAGGCTCGCTACTGTTAGGCAGGTGTGTATACTGTACAGCAGCGTGCCGCTGTCGCCCGCGCCGCCCGACCGGCAGCTGGCTTACACTGCGGCCTTCTCCAGGCTCGCTACTGTTAGGCAGGTGTGTATACTGTACAGCAGCGTGCCGCTGTCGCCCGCGCCGCCCGACCGGCAGCTGGCTTACACTGCGGCCTTCTCCAGGCTCGCTACTGTTAGGCAGGTGTGTATACTGTACAGCAGCGTGCCGCTGTCGCCCGCGCCGCCCGACCGGCAGCTGGCTTACACTGCGGCCTTCTCCAGGCTCGCTACTGTTAGGCAGGTGTGTATACTGTACAGCAGCGTGCCGCTGTCGCCCGCGCCGCCCGACCGGCAGCTGGCTTACACTGCGGCCTTCTCCAGGCTCGCTACTGTTAGGCAGGTGTGTATACTGTACAGCAGCGTGCCGCTGTCGCCCGCGCCGCCCGACCGGCAGCTGGCTTACACTGCGGCCTTCTCCAGGCTCGCTACTGTTAGGCAGGTGTGTATACTGTACAGCAGCGTGCCGCTGTCGCCCGCGCCGCCCGACCGGCAGCTGGCTTACACTGCGGCCTTCTCCAGGCTCGCTACTGTTAGGCAGGTGTGTATACTGTACAGCAGCGTGCCGCTGTCGCCCGCGCCGCCCGACCGGCAGCTGGCTTACACTGCGGCCTTCTCCAGGCTCGCTACTGTTAGGCAGGTGTGTATACTGTACAGCAGCGTGCCGCTGTCGCCCGCGCCGCCCGACCGGCAGCTGGCTTACACTGCGGCCTTCTCCAGGCTCGCTACTGTTAGGCAGGTGTGTATACTGTACAGCAGCGTGCCGCTGTCGCCCGCGCCGCCCGACCGGCAGCTGGCTTACACTGCGGCCTTCTCCAGGCTCGCTACTGTTAGGCAGGTGTGTATACTGTACAGCAGCGTGCCGCTGTCGCCCGCGCCGCCCGACCGGCAGCTGGCTTACACTGCGGCCTTCTCCAGGCTCGCTACTGTTAGGCAGGTGTGTATACTGTACAGCAGCGTGCCGCTGTCGCCCGCGCCGCCCGACCGGCAGCTGGCTTACACTGCGGCCTTCTCCAGGCTCGCTACTGTTAGGCAGGTGTGTATACTGTACAGCAGCGTGCCGCTGTCGCCCGCGCCGCCCGACCGGCAGCTGGCTTACACTGCGGCCTTCTCCAGGCTCGCTACTGTTAGGCAGGTGTGTATACTGTACAGCAGCGTGCCGCTGTCGCCCGCGCCGCCCGACCGGCAGCTGGCTTACACTGCGGCCTTCTCCAGGCTCGCTACTGTTAGGCAGGTGTGTATACTGTACAGCAGCGTGCCGCTGTCGCCCGCGCCGCCCGACCGGCAGCTGGCTTACACTGCGGCCTTCTCCAGGCTCGCTACTGTTAGGCAGGTGTGTATACTGTACAGCAGCGTGCCGCTGTCGCCCGCGCCGCCCGACCGGCAGCTGGCTTACACTGCGGCCTTCTCCAGGCTCGCTACTGTTAGGCAGGTGTGTATACTGTACAGCAGCGTGCCGCTGTCGCCCGCGCCGCCCGACCGGCAGCTGGCTTACACTGCGGCCTTCTCCAGGCTCGCTACTGTTAGGCAGGTGTGTATACTGTACAGCAGCGTGCCGCTGTCGCCCGCGCCGCCCGACCGGCAGCTGGCTTACACTGCGGCCTTCTCCAGGCTCGCTACTGTTAGGCAGGTGTGTATACTGTACAGCAGCGTGCCGCTGTCGCCCGCGCCGCCCGACCGGCAGCTGGCTTACACTGCGGCCTTCTCCAGGCTCGCTACTGTTAGGCAGGTGTGTATACTGTACAGCAGCGTGCCGCTGTCGCCCGCGCCGCCCGACCGGCAGCTGGCTTACACTGCGGCCTTCTCCAGGCTCGCTACTGTTAGGCAGGTGTGTATACTGTACAGCAGCGTGCCGCTGTCGCCCGCGCCGCCCGACCGGCAGCTGGCTTACACTGCGGCCTTCTCCAGGCTCGCTACTGTTAGGCAGGTGTGTATACTGTACAGCAGCGTGCCGCTGTCGCCCGCGCCGCCCGACCGGCAGCTGGCTTACACTGCGGCCTTCTCCAGGCTCGCTACTGTTAGGCAGGTGTGTATACTGTACAGCAGCGTGCCGCTGTCGCCCGCGCCGCCCGACCGGCAGCTGGCTTACACTGCGGCCTTCTCCAGGCTCGCTACTGTTAGGCAGGTGTGTATACTGTACAGCAGCGTGCCGCTGTCGCCCGCGCCGCCCGACCGGCAGCTGGCTTACACTGCGGCCTTCTCCAGGCTCGCTACTGTTAGGCAGGTGTGTATACTGTACAGCAGCGTGCCGCTGTCGCCCGCGCCGCCCGACCGGCAGCTGGCTTACACTGCGGCCTTCTCCAGGCTCGCTACTGTTAGGCAGGTGTGTATACTGTACAGCAGCGTGCCGCTGTCGCCCGCGCCGCCCGACCGGCAGCTGGCTTACACTGCGGCCTTCTCCAGGCTCGCTACTGTTAGGCAGGTGTGTATACTGTACAGCAGCGTGCCGCTGTCGCCCGCGCCGCCCGACCGGCAGCTGGCTTACACTGCGGCCTTCTCCAGGCTCGCTACTGTTAGGCAGGTGTGTATACTGTACAGCAGCGTGCCGCTGTCGCCCGCGCCGCCCGACCGGCAGCTGGCTTACACTGCGGCCTTCTCCAGGCTCGCTACTGTTAGGCAGGTGTGTATACTGTACAGCAGCGTGCCGCTGTCGCCCGCGCCGCCCGACCGGCAGCTGGCTTACACTGCGGCCTTCTCCAGGCTCGCTACTGTTAGGCAGGTGTGTATACTGTACAGCAGCGTGCCGCTGTCGCCCGCGCCGCCCGACCGGCAGCTGGCTTACACTGCGGCCTTCTCCAGGCTCGCTACTGTTAGGCAGGTGTGTATACTGTACAGCAGCGTGCCGCTGTCGCCCGCGCCGCCCGACCGGCAGCTGGCTTACACTGCGGCCTTCTCCAGGCTCGCTACTGTTAGGCAGGTGTGTATACTGTACAGCAGCGTGCCGCTGTCGCCCGCGCCGCCCGACCGGCAGCTGGCTTACACTGCGGCCTTCTCCAGGCTCGCTACTGTTAGGCAGGTGTGTATACTGTACAGCAGCGTGCCGCTGTCGCCCGCGCCGCCCGACCGGCAGCTGGCTTACACTGCGGCCTTCTCCAGGCTCGCTACTGTTAGGCAGGTGTGTATACTGTACAGCAGCGTGCCGCTGTCGCCCGCGCCGCCCGACCGGCAGCTGGCTTACACTGCGGCCTTCTCCAGGCTCGCTACTGTTAGGCAGGTGTGTATACTGTACAGCAGCGTGCCGCTGTCGCCCGCGCCGCCCGACCGGCAGCTGGCTTACACTGCGGCCTTCTCCAGGCTCGCTACTGTTAGGCAGGTGTGTATACTGTACAGCAGCGTGCCGCTGTCGCCCGCGCCGCCCGACCGGCAGCTGGCTTACACTGCGGCCTTCTCCAGGCTCGCTACTGTTAGGCAGGTGTGTATACTGTACAGCAGCGTGCCGCTGTCGCCCGCGCCGCCCGACCGGCAGCTGGCTTACACTGCGGCCTTCTCCAGGCTCGCTACTGTTAGGCAGGTGTGTATACTGTACAGCAGCGTGCCGCTGTCGCCCGCGCCGCCCGACCGGCAGCTGGCTTACACTGCGGCCTTCTCCAGGCTCGCTACTGTTAGGCAGGTGTGTATACTGTACAGCAGCGTGCCGCTGTCGCCCGCGCCGCCCGACCGGCAGCTGGCTTACACTGCGGCCTTCTCCAGGCTCGCTACTGTTAGGCAGGTGTGTATACTGTACAGCAGCGTGCCGCTGTCGCCCGCGCCGCCCGACCGGCAGCTGGCTTACACTGCGGCCTTCTCCAGGCTCGCTACTGTTAGGCAGGTGTGTATACTGTACAGCAGCGTGCCGCTGTCGCCCGCGCCGCCCGACCGGCAGCTGGCTTACACTGCGGCCTTCTCCAGGCTCGCTACTGTTAGGCAGGTGTGTATACTGTACAGCAGCGTGCCGCTGTCGCCCGCGCCGCCCGACCGGCAGCTGGCTTACACTGCGGCCTTCTCCAGGCTCGCTACTGTTAGGCAGGTGTGTATACTGTACAGCAGCGTGCCGCTGTCGCCCGCGCCGCCCGACCGGCAGCTGGCTTACACTGCGGCCTTCTCCAGGCTCGCTACTGTTAGGCAGGTGTGTATACTGTACAGCAGCGTGCCGCTGTCGCCCGCGCCGCCCGACCGGCAGCTGGCTTACACTGCGGCCTTCTCCAGGCTCGCTACTGTTAGGCAGGTGTGTATACTGTACAGCAGCGTGCCGCTGTCGCCCGCGCCGCCCGACCGGCAGCTGGCTTACACTGCGGCCTTCTCCAGGCTCGCTACTGTTAGGCAGGTGTGTATACTGTACAGCAGCGTGCCGCTGTCGCCCGCGCCGCCCGACCGGCAGCTGGCTTACACTGCGGCCTTCTCCAGGCTCGCTACTGTTAGGCAGGTGTGTATACTGTACAGCAGCGTGCCGCTGTCGCCCGCGCCGCCCGACCGGCAGCTGGCTTACACTGCGGCCTTCTCCAGGCTCGCTACTGTTAGGCAGGTGTGTATACTGTACAGCAGCGTGCCGCTGTCGCCCGCGCCGCCCGACCGGCAGCTGGCTTACACTGCGGCCTTCTCCAGGCTCGCTACTGTTAGGCAGGTGTGTATACTGTACAGCAGCGTGCCGCTGTCGCCCGCGCCGCCCGACCGGCAGCTGGCTTACACTGCGGCCTTCTCGTGTGCTCACAGAGGGTGCGTCCATCGGTACATAGGTGATGCCGCACAGTCACAGACATATGGCTAGCTCAACGTCTTGTACATTCGTGCCCGCATCCCACCTCTCGTAACATCTGCCAGCCGCGCCACCGTGCACCGGTACGCTGCGCGTACGTTTATCTAACGACTGCACTGGAGAAACGCTAGTGTGGTCTTAAGTTATTGGATTGACTCTACCTATTTATTTCACCTCCCCCTCAGGTGTGCGAGTTCCTTTGCGCGGCTCTAGGCTTAGCCCGCGAGGACATGCGGGTCTGGTCGGTAGGAAACACAACCGTCCTGCTGGACGACGAGCGACCCACTCTACACGAGCTGGGGCTGGACGAGCGAGCCCGACTGCTGCTGGAGGTGCGGAACTCGGACCTCACCTGGCCTGAAGAGATAGGAGCGCTCAGGTACTATTATTATATTACTATGTTCTACCTCGCAGCTCAGTAAGACGCGCAAGCGACTAGCCAGGTCTATGGAACGGGTAGCTTCCCGCGACACGTTGCTACCTACTAGTGGTCTACCAGAAAGAAATCAAAACAGAACAGTTTATTATCATGATCACAAAATTATGCTAAAAAGTTTGTAATTTATGGCAGGGATCTAGATCCGCGCGACTTGAGACAAACACACGTTTAGTTTATGAGGAACAGGGTGTAAAGTCTCATCCTCATTAGAAAAGTGAGGACCCTCCGACCAGACGAGTGTTGTGTCTGGCGGGCAACTATTGCCCAACGATTGATGTCGGGAAAGTTAAATATCTGCAGTTCGCGCGGTAAATTCTAATTGCGCGATGCAGAATTTGTGTGCCGTCAGGATTGTGTGTGACGTCAGGTCTTTGATGTGTAGTTCGCATGTGGCGATGTAGATGATGCCACACACGCCTAGATCGTACAAAGAATGCCAGATTGCTCCGCGAACTTATGGTCTGTTCCGAATGTATCTGACTGTTTTTTATTTGACAATTGAGGTTATATTTTCTCCGATTACATTTTAATAACTCTTTGATCAGATCTATTCTAAAATAGCTAGTTTATTTTTCGTAAACATGGACTAAAATAGCTCTTTAATACCTAGGGACTAAAAGTGATTTGAATTTGGAATATGGATTTTATTAGTAAAAGTTCCAATCACGAATATTGTGTGAACAAGTAACAGGCTGTATGAAGTCCACCGCGCGCGAGCCAAAATATATAAAAAAAAAAAGTTTGTGAAAAAATAATAAAAACTCGTGAAATGTATTCCGTCTTTGTCTTATATTTATTAAAATATAAAAACTCTGCCACATGACGTACATAACACTTATGCTAGAAACAATATTAATAACTGATAACAATTAAGGCGTACTGTATACCATTCACCTCTTCTGCGAAGCAGTAATGCTCGCGAAGGAGGAGGCGGAACGCGTGAGGGAGAGGCAAATGTCGCGCCCTCACGCCGCCGCAGGAGGAGTCCTGGGCGTCGGGAATCTATTGCCGACTGCCGGCCCCCGGCGGGGAGCGATGGGTAGCTCGCTCCGGTACGGGCCAGGCGCGGGGCGACGGGCGTTGTGGCCCACGCGCGCCTCACAGAGATGTCAGCGCAACTGACGGGGTCCGCTAGGGCCGATGCCTGCCGGGGTCGCGGGAAAGTCCGAATGGGATACAGTGGCCTCTGCAACATACAGGCAACTGAAGGAACACGTTTGGGTTTTAGTCAGTAAGAGTCTGACACGCCCTCCCTTCTCTGCCCAGAGCGGGGGAGATTTGAAAATATCCCAACCTAAAAAAAAAAGGAAAGGAGCCGCATGTACCAGACGTAGCCATATTCACAAGCACTACTTGCCGTCCCTATTACATAATACACCTACATTTTTTCCGCATATCAATGTTACCTACTAATCAGTCAGCTGGGAATAATCGCCCCAAAATAACAATGACTTATCAAAAGGAAAATATACATTTTACTACACAGTTCACCTAAAGATTCTAAATATGGATTATTTCACGTTTGTGGAGTTTAAAACAGTGATCATGCAGGTTCGTGACAGTTCCGTTTTAAAGAAATCAAAATCTGTTTGATGGGTTAAAATGTAATTTTCACCAGTTACTTCGAAATACCTATATTACTTTATAAAATCGTGAGTGATATCAATGTTTGTGAGGTGTGTTTCGTTTTAACACGTGTTTTTGCGGAAGTGAGTAACATTATGTTACAACAAAATTATGAATTTGGCTTTGTTTGACGTTAGAACAAACTGCTGAATGTGGCATGCATACTATTGATGCTATGTCCAGTTGTGAACTTTGATAGACTAAAGCCCAATTTCAACAAAATTTGTAAGATATAAAATGTCATGTTAAGCAATTTTTAAAGTGAGACCGTCAAAAACGCTTAACGGGTCTTTAAATATCCAGCAGAGTATGAAGAAACTGGCCCCTAAATCTTTAATCTGTCAAGGACTAACTACTTACGGCCGTTATAACTTGGCAGTTCCGAACTTCGCGCAGAGGGCTGCGCAGTAACATTTTTTAGGAATCAAATGGTGACATGAGGCGAGTGTGAGTGAGAGAACATGCGCGAAAGTTCGTAGTGCATTTGTTCAGAACTGCCAAGCTACAACGGCCGTATTGTACTCCAACTAGCCTCTAAGATGATTGATTGATCGATTATTTCATATCACAGATCGCCAGTGACTTATAGCTTGTACGATACCATGTTGACGCTGGTTGATATTTTGGTCAACCATCACTAAAGCTAACTTAAGTTTTGACATATGATTCACCAGATTAAGGCGTTTATTTATTTGTTTAATTGAACTGTTAATAGTGTTTCTGACGATGTTTCTTTTGTCACAGTATGAGCAGCGGGTCATGTCGAGCCACGGAGCGTCGCGAGACGTTGATAGCGCCCAACCTGCCCGGCGCCACCGGCTTGCACAACCTGGGGAATACCTGCTTCATGAATGCGGCCTTACAGTCTGTGAGTAGCGAACATTTTGTGCTGGTCAACCTATGTCAGAAAGAAAATCGGTTCGGTTTGTCGCGAGTAGGTGGCGCTGTGGTCGTCACAATAACTTTAACAATAGGTGGACTGCCAAATGACATACAGGGAGGGTACTACAGTCTGAGCGCTGCCCGTGAGCCGCGCGTCCCTAAGGCGCGGGACTGCGGTCTCGGTAAAACTATAAGCATTCAAAGCTTTTCATGGAAAAAATAACATAACACAACATTATGCCTTGTTTCCCCGAAGGATTGGGCAGAGGTATACTTATAGGACACCCACATTTCGCCAATGTTTAAGTCCCATTTAATAGGAGGCGAGCCTATGGCTATCAACCGAGCACAAATCCAGACTCCGGGCTGCTACTAAAAATTCCAGAAAGAAAAACCCAATGACACTGTCCGAAAATCGAACGCAGTACCTCATGTTCAGCAGTAACGCTTGCGACCACTAGACCCGCGAAATAGTCAAAAAAAAAAAAAACTTTATTTCGGATAAGCAACATCCATATGGGTTAGTAAACAAAAAGGATAATTTATATCAATGTTAGTAAACTTATGTACTATCTAATTTGGACAAAAATAAAAAAAAAGTTTTTATAAAAAGTATTTATTTCTTATTATGTTTTACCTAAAACCATCAAAAATAAACCTTCATTAGATGCCATGATGTATTATTGTATGTTATAGATTGTATTCCAACAGCTCGATAAACCTTAATAGAGTGACATAACATCTATGATTGTATGTTCTAGGTATGGAACACCGGTCCTCTGACGAGGTATTTCAACTCGGGCATGCATCTGTACGAAGTGAACACAACCAACCCGCTCGGTACCAAAGGAGTGTTAGCGTTAAGATACGGAGAACTATGTAAAGAGGTATTTACTTTAGTTTTTATTTTATTTTATTAATCTCTGTTGTTGAAGTAAATCGATTTTTTCAACTGACTTGCGCTAAGTATATAAATATTCGTCGCTAACTTGCAGTAAGATTTACTTGTATTAAATAGATTTTTCATTGTTATCGATTTCTAAAAGTATAATTCACGTTGTAGTAAAAAAGTAAGGCCCGAGTTCACCATGAAGTAGTTTTAAGATAACCATTCGATTACAGTACTTAATCAATTGTTAATGCTTGGTGAACAGTAAAGTATTGTTAAACAGCCGTTTATGGTTTAAACAGATATTTAAAACATAACTATCTGTTGGTAAACTCGGGTCTAATTGAATGACCAACACGTGAGACGGTGCAGCAGTGGGAGAGTATTTAAAGTGCTTTTCCGTTAACTCGACCGGCCTGATTAGTTTTGGGTAATTTATTTATTATTAATTACAACGGTTATAATATAATTCATTTATTATCAGGTAAATAACACCCATAGCCGAATTAACAAATTAATAAAATACAATAAATCAAAAGCAAAATAAATCAAATAAAATTAAAAATAAATAAATAATTTAAAAAATAAAATGAATACCCTCTCTCCGACACTGGTACAGCAACATGTCTGCTGGAACAATGCCGAATGAAGGGGCAGTCCAATCTTCCCGCAATCATCGCCAGTACGATGTTGGGCTAGCCCGTACCCTGCGCACCAGTACCGGCACGCTCGCGTGGGAACCATCGGTGCGTGCCTCTGCGGACGTGCCCGAGGCGCGGCAGTGTCGGGGGAGCCCCGTCACCGCTCTGAACGCGTTATTGTACTGGACGCGGATGGCGCTGTAGAGTAGTTAGCCCACAGACTGCACGAGTACAAGGAAGTACAGTACGCTCTAAAGAGAGTAGCCTTAACCTCATTAGAGCACCGCGCAAATCTGCGGGCGATCATGTTAGCTCTTACAGACAACGCCCTCCGCTCCCGTTCCATGTCTGCGTGATCTTTGAGGTCGACAATCAAAACATGCCCCAAGTATGTAAACTGGTCAACCCTTTTCAAAGGAACCCCATTTAGTCTGACCGGAGGTATGCTTTCTGGACATTTTGCACTGGCGGTCTCGAAGATCATACACTGACTCTTCTTTGCATTATACAATAATACAATACATATAGTTTTACATTCTTGCAGTTGAAAGTAGCAAATCGATAAGGGCCAGTATCCATTATTTGGTTTATTTGGACCGTTGGCGCCGGTAAGATGTGCACCGTTTGTTGTTCCGTGTTTGAAGTTCACAAACCGCCGAAATAAGACACCTGCAGGCCATAAAGTTTCATCCATGTACCTTAATAGATTGGCCTCTGATATGAAAAACTTGTATGCTTTGTGTCCCCTTTCAAACTTCATATTTATTTTCTCTAAAGACACAGTTTCCAGTGTCTTATTGTAAATATATTTAAATTATGTCACTTTCTAAAGTCGTAATATGCACATTTGTAATAAACATTGAAATTTTTCTATCTGCTCCACGAAAAGTACACTCCAAATCTCTGGCTACACCTACCCCCCTAGCCAAGTCACAAACGATAAACGTAAACTCTCAGTAGTATTTAATAGATTTTCAACTTTATGTTATTGGATATAAAGTTGAAAATCTATTGAAGATTACATAGTGTTTTCGTTCGTTCCGGTCGCTAACGCTCAGTAGTCTTTAACAGATTTTCAACTTTATGCTCTTAGGTATAAAGTTGAAAATCTATTGGAGATTACTAAGCGTTCACGTTTATCGTTTGCAACTTGGCTAGGGGGGCTGGCTTGCCTACGAAACGGTATTTCGCTAACCTTTTACGATGCATTACTCTCTGCCATCCTTCGTTATTATTTGCTTTGGTCGTAGTTTCGCATACATATATTGGCTGCTGTAAGCTATGGCCGTCACAGCAACAGTCAGCTGATCCGCTATCTGCACAGGCATACTAGGTGCGTCTGACGTCAACGCAGCGCTAGGCACAGAACCGGTCCGCGCGCCCGCCTCTGGGCTCACGGACAGGCGGTCCCTCTCCGCGCCGCAGTCAGCGCCTGCGTTCGCTTTATGACGCGGCAGCGACGACCGGCGTTCACCTCAGCGCTCGCCAATCCGCATTCTACCGACCGTTGCCGCTCACTTGATTCATGATCGGTTTGTTTCTCCTCAACTACCCTCATTTCTCTATATTGCGACAAAGGTGACCGAATATTTGTAGATTCGAGGTTCTTACTGTTCACATCTAACTCGTCACTCAGATTATGACAATCATGTGAAAGTCCTATAGGACCACTGTCCAGCCAGGCACCGCGTCTCGTGTTTACTTTGAACGCCGACGTTGGCGGCAGGGAGTCGTTTTTTACACGAAGAACGTCCGTTTTTAATTTGTTAACACTTTCCAGTGTAGCGTAGGTCGACTTTATACCTTCAATTTCGGCTTTCCATAATACTTGCATGTCCTTTAACAATTTAGAACAATCCAAGTGATCTATCAGGATAGGTGGTAATTTATCCAGTTGTCTTGCCACAAAAATTGGAATAATGTCGGGCTCTGTCGATTTAAATAGATTTATGATATCTGTGACATCGCGCTCCTCCTTTCCTTTGTTTTTTCGCAATATTTTCTTATGTCTGTTGGGATGGATTCAAACAGGAGTGACTTGGAGTTCTTGATTTCATCACTTGTGAATGCAGCCTTGCAGATACGCACTAGTGAGTCTTCGTCTATGATTGACACTTTATTTTGAATGTACGACAACATCTCATCAATGATGATATTACACACATTGCACTTTGCAACAGTCGTCATTTTATTACAACACACGAATCCACGTTCCGTATACAAAAACTGACCCGACGCTGTTGGGTGCGCGCGTGCGACTGACACCAGTAACAGTAATTCATTAATTAAGAGTATTCTATCTATCTATCTAATTTCGGTAGCGTAGTACAGCGTTAATATAAAATAAAAATACATTTCGTTAGGTTGCAAATTATTAGGACATGGAGTTATTCATATACAATGTCTTTCACAAAATCTCGAGCACAATAACATGATTTGGTCCAATCTGTCGGTCAACACGTCACAATCGGGTAGGTCAAAAATAAGGGCATTGATTGCGCTGCGCGTGCGACACAGCGCGGGTAGTCGGTGCGGCGGGTACACCGGTGGCGCAGGTCATTGTGGGGACATCAAATGTGCATAGTATGTTGTGCGACACAGCGGGCAGTGCGCGCGGCAGGCGCGGGTAGTCGGTGCGGCGGGTACACCGGTGGCGCAGGTCATTGTGGGGACATCAAATGTGCATAGTATGTTGTGCGACACAGCGGGCAGTGCGCGCGGCAGGCGCGGGTAGTCGGTGCGGCGGGTACACCGGTGGCGCAGGTCATTGTGGGGACATCAAATGTGCATAGTATGTTGTGCGACACAGCGGGCAGTGCGCGCGGCAGGCGCGGGTAGTCGGTGCGGCGGGTACACCGGTGGCGCAGGTCATTGTGGGGACATCAAATGTGCATAGTATGTTGTGCGACACAGCGGGCAGTGCGCGCGGCAGGCGCGGGTAGTCGGTGCGGCGGGTACACCGGTGGCGCAGGTCATTGTGGGGACATCAAATGTGCATAGTATGTTGTGCGACACAGCGGGCAGTGCGCGCGGCAGGCGCGGGTAGTCGGTGCGGCGGGTACACCGGTGGCGCAGGTCATTGTGGGGACATCAAATGTGCATAGTATGTTGTGCGACACAGCGGGCAGTGCGCGCGGCAGGCGCGGGTAGTCGGTGCGGCGGGTACACCGGTGGCGCAGGTCATTGTGGGGACATCAAATGTGCATAGTATGTTGTGCGACACAGCGGGCAGTGCGCGCGGCAGGCGCGGGTAGTCGGTGCGGCGGGTACACCGGTGGCGCAGGTCATTGTGGGGACATCAAATGTGCATAGTATGTTGTGCGACACAGCGGGCAGTGCGCGCGGCAGGCGCGGGTAGTCGGTGCGGCGGGTACACCGGTGGCGCAGGTCATTGTGGGGACATCAAATGTGCATAGTATGTTGTGCGACACAGCGGGCAGTGCGCGCGGCAGGCGCGGGTAGTCGGTGCGGCGGGTACACCGGTGGCGCAGGTCATTGTGGGGACATCAAATGTGCATAGTATGTTGTGCGACACAGCGGGCAGTGCGCGCGGCAGGCGCGGGTAGTCGGTGCGGCGGGTACACCGGTGGCGCAGGTCATTGTGGGGACATCAAATGTGCATAGTATGTTGTGCGACACAGCGGGCAGTGCGCGCGGCAGGCGCGGGTAGTCGGTGCGGCGGGTACACCGGTGGCGCAGGTCATTGTGGGGACATCAAATGTGCATAGTATGTTGTGCGACACAGCGGGCAGTGCGCGCGGCAGGCGCGGGTAGTCGGTGCGGCGGGTACACCGGTGGCGCAGGTCATTGTGGGGACATCAAATGTGCATAGTATGTTGTGCGACACAGCGGGCAGTGCGCGCGGCAGGCGCGGGTAGTCGGTGCGGCGGGTACACCGGTGGCGCAGGTCATTGTGGGGACATCAAATGTGCATAGTATGTTGTGCGACACAGCGGGCAGTGCGCGCGGCAGGCGCGGGTAGTCGGTGCGGCGGGTACACCGGTGGCGCAGGTCATTGTGGGGACATCAAATGTGCATAGTATGTTGTGCGACACAGCGGGCAGTGCGCGCGGCAGGCGCGGGTAGTCGGTGCGGCGGGTACACCGGTGGCGCAGGTCATTGTGGGGACATCAAATGTGCATAGTATGTTGTGCGACACAGCGGGCAGTGCGCGCGGCAGGCGCGGGTAGTCGGTGCGGCGGGTACACCGGTGGCGCAGGTCATTGTGGGGACATCAAATGTGCATAGTATATACATACACCCTAGTAATTGAAAATTACTAGGGTGTATGTTGACTCATATGGACACCAAACTCAAGCTGCAAATTCTAATTTACTAGAAGTAAATTACAAGGGAATTATACAATATTTTGATGATGAGTGAGACTAGGGTTACGAAAGCCACGTGCATTACGCAAGAGAAAGCTCAGTCGTATGTATGACTTGGCTGCCACTAAGGAGATGTGCTCGTGAAATGTCAGGTGACAATCAAATGTCACACCAAGATCACGGAGACAGTGTAAAGAGTAACAGTGGACCGACGCCTTTGATGATTGCGTAAATGCCGACACCACACAAGGCCACAGTACTTACCTGGGGTTGTCACAGACTTTACACAACTGCCTAAAAAAGGACGGTAATGTTTTTAGGTTTCATGTATGTATGAATGTATGTGCGCTTCTTTGTCCCGCCATAACTTCTAAATGCCTCAACAGTTTGGACATATGGGGTATCGTTACAATTTTTACATCGTCCCGAGTGACGCCGGTTGTTTTTTTTTTTGCATGGCTGTCTTGTATTTTATTTGGGTATAAAAGCTTGTATAAACAATATCAAGAAAATACTATTTTATTATTCAGTGTTTAATACTTTACCTATTGAATCAGATTCCGTTTTCTCATTATTTCTCAGATTGACTACTATTAGTAATATACTCATATGCATTCTCGCACAGCACATGTCGTATGCACCATTTTAATTGTGTACAAATCAAAACATTTAAAACAACAAACACGCGTTAGCCCTGAAAGTCCTGTCCCGAGCTACTAACAATGGCGACGTATGCAGCTCGGGCTCGCCCTACCCGCCCCTCGCCCGTCACATCCCGCACGATTGCCCTGTCTAGACGGCTTCGTCGAATGACTGTATTGGTTCATAGACTGTGTCACGGGTGTTGAATACGCGAGTTACGGCTGTATCAACCAAGGTGTATACGGCTTGACTAGGTCGTGATTTCCGGCTGAACGTCATAACACTTACTAGTGTTAAAATACAATTTATTAGTCAGACTCCACTGTAAGACTCGGTTAATGTCGATTTGAAGATCATCACGAGTGCAATTCTCTGTAATTTCGAGTACTAACTTTAAATCGTCCGCATATAGCAGACATTTAGCATGTTGTACCACACTGACGAAGTGACGAGCTCATTGATCATTAAAAGAAAAAGTAATGGGCCAAGAACTGATCCTTGACACCACCCGCGTCTGGTAAGAATCCGAAAGAAAGCACCCATGAGCAAAAAAATGTTTCCGGTTCAAGAGATAATTAGCGAAAACACGCAGAAGCTTTGGTGTCAATCCCATGGCTTGTAATTTGCTCAGTAAAATGTCATTGTCTACTGCATCGAATACCTGTCTGAAATCAAAATAGAGAACATCCACTTCATGCCCCCTGTTCACTAGGTGTTAAGGTTTAAATTTGCTTGATGATGAATAGATGTGATTGAAAGACGTCCTTTCTTTAATGAGTTTATTTTGCAACTAGCTTCATACTACAAACCTTTAGATAACTAAAATCTAGAACTACCTATATACTGTCTATAAAAACGATATTTTTGGCGTCAACAATGGGGGGGCCATCCAGTCCCCTCGAGACGCAATCGACGAGTGACAATAAATTGATTTCGACTGAGCGACCAGGGCCTCAAGTCTGCTATTACAATAGTGTCAGAATGGTCAAATCAAATCAAACCATTTATTTTTGCAACCATGGGTAATTGGTACATAGATGTTTTCTTAAAAAAATAGTCCTCCATATTCTACCGTCTCATGGGCATGCAAATAATATTGAGATCCAAAATTAAACAGATTCTATTGATACTGAATGAATATAAATGTCAAATCATTAGAATTACAAAAAAAATACAAAAAAACAGACTAATAACAGTAGTGACATTTTTACAGTAATGTCAAAAAATAAAATAAAGTATGTCAAAGTGTCAATAAGAATAAAAATGGTCAGAACAGGAATACAGATGTCAATCATAATAGTACTTCATCAATCAGTGCAGAGATTTATCATTAAGGAAGTCATCAATTTTGTAATAGCTTTTCTCAATTAATATTTGGTTTAGTGCCCTTTAAAATTTTATTACAGTCATATTTTTTATCACATCAGGTACTTTATTATAAATACGTGGGGCAATACCAAAAAAACTTTTCTGCATAAGTGCGGTTTTACATTTCACTTGACATAGTTTGTTTACATATTGAGTTCGTATCGGATTTTTTCGAACTGCTGACAGTTTTTAAAATAATTGTGGATTGTTTTTTTACAAATAGAGCTGTTTCTAAAATGTATAAAGAAGGAAAAGTTAAAATTTTTAAAGACTGAAACTAGGAAAGACAGCTATCTGTTGTTTTAAGGCCGCACATTGACCTTATACATCGCTTTTGCATTCTAAATACCCGTTCCTTATCGGTAGACTGCCCCCAGAAAATGGTCTATCATTGCTTTCATAATTGTTGATTTTGACAAGTTTGGTAATATACTAACTTAATGGCGTCATTATGACTTTCCAATGGTCAGCCACTGACACTCCATTGAAAGAAATGGCATCTATTGGTAATCTCGTACATTATGAAAAATGAATGACTGACTTAGGCGGTAATCTGCTAAAATTTTGACAGTTCCTTTGATCAGTGACCTACCATGAGAACGTCATTGTGCAGTCATTTCTTTTAATTCGTTACGACCATGGTTACGAGTATCGTGTTTTTTTTAATACAATGATCAACCAATGATCGATCATTATGAATTTAGCAGATTACGAACTTTTAGCATAATGACAATGGGATCGTGTTGGAATGACGAATTTATAAAAATAGCAGACTTGGGCCCCTGGTCGGAAGCCATGTTGTTCATCACATAAGTGGGATTTTATAACATAACATAAAATGATAAATTTCCCTATGCGCAATAGTTTCAAACACCTTGGCCGAACACGACAAAACGGCAATAGGGCAATGTTCCTCAACCGACGACTTATTATTGGTTTTCGGTATCGGCGTAACTCGAGACACCTTCTATTGGTCGGGATATATGCCACTTCGAAGTGCTAAGTTCATTATATAGGTGAGTGGAAGAGCAAGAAAATCCCTACAGCCTATTAAAATATATGATGGAAGTGGAACTTTGTCTGGGCCAAGTAAGCTACGCGGTTTTAGTTTACGATTTCCATTCTTAACCTGAGATATGGTGAAATTTTCAATGTGTATGTAGCCCCCGTCAGTTGTAGCTGCAACAGTTTAATATATTATCAGCATCCAACTTAGGGATCTGTGGCTAAAAGACACTAGAAAAATACTCCGCAAAGGCATTGGCTGCGTCACTCCCGACTGTACATTCGTGGCACTAGTGACACAGCTCCAGTCAGTCTGTGACATATGTTCATATAGTAAGAGAAAGTCAGCTTTACGAAAATTCCAGTCAGTCGCCGAGTCCAGATTACTAGGGCTGGTCTTCTCCTCTAGTCTAGGGGAGGTCTAGGGGAGGATGATATGAGTCAACATTCACAATGCCACCAGCCTCAGCGGCTTGGACTTGCACAGCGCAATCAGTATCCCTCGAAAGGACGACATCCAACTTGCCGCCAAAAACATTAAATATATTATTATTTTCAACCATTTAACAATATGAAAGGAAATATGCAAAATAGCTGTTTACAGATTTTGATGCACTGTTGAGGTTGATATCACCAATTATAAATATGTTATCTGTCAAATCATTTACAAAGGAATCCACTTTACGGAACCAATCAAAATACACAGAATCCACGGCACTTGGAGGAACATTCACAGACCAGATATATACACCAGTGGCGGAGCGTGGTAAACCGAGCGGGGAAAGCCGGAGCAATCGAATGATGAATGAGGAATAATGCCCGATCTACGAGCCAAACGAATAACGAAATTCAACGACAACACAAACGAACAGCTGAGCGAACTGACCGAATAATTCAGTCATTGTGTGTCAGTGTCACGACGTGCATGCGTATTACATCGTAACTCGGTAAAAACCGGCTTACCGGCAGAATAGATCTCTAGGTGTCACGTGACCGAAGTGACGTCAAGACGGACTTCTTTTCTATAGAAATTTGATTCACGATACGCCTACGAGTTATTTTAGAGCAAAATGTTTTGTTGTTGGAACATAAAGACAAAAAAAATGTAGGCGTTTTGTCATGTTTTAATTTTATGGTGTATTTATTCAATGACTCCACAAGTGTATACTTTTGGTTTCTTCAGCCGCCCTAAGAGAAGTAATTTTAGGCCCAGCAATATAACGAATAGAATTTTGTCGTTTTTTATGGCTGGGCAGTCCATCGGTAGGAGCAGCACAAATCTGCGTACCGTCAGCGGTTCTCACCGTCAGTTTTATGGAATACTGATTCTTGCTTTTATAGTGGGCAGAGTCTAGGGAAGTATCCACTGCTGCTGTGTGAATGATACGGGAGAGACAGTTATGACTGGGGCTGCGAGCACCGACGAGTTGGTAAGATCCAAATCCCTAAGTCGCTCCAAGTCGCCATAAACAGGATTGTCATTATTGATTTTTGGTTCATCGGTTGGGTGGGCTGAAATTACGAGATATAAAAATCGAGATAAGAAATCCGTTTGTTTTGTTTGGTTGTTTACTTTTAGACAAAGACTGCAATTTTTTTGACTTAGATGCCTCCGTCGCTTCCCGCCCCTCAGGATAAGATATTCCATAGATTAAAATTTTCCGCTAAGACTAATCAGGTTATATTTGCATTCTTCTATATTTTCGTGGCAGCGATGCCCATAGGTGAATATTTCGGTTACATTTAAAGTTTATTTTTGCGTTTGTTACTCACCAAACTTGGTCGCTCTACGAATTATTTCTTATCAATGATTGCGTTAATCTTCCTAATGTAAATTTGTTTTGTAGTGACTCATTTCCAAAACTCGTTCCTCCAAATCTTTCATCTCCAGTACAATGTTGCTTAAGTCCTCGTGGAGGTCACTTTTACAGCTGGTAGATGACACTTTGCTGAGGGTTATATTTGAGGCGTTGGCAGACTGTGGGGTGCCAACAACAATCTCTGAGTTGTTGCCGCCCCTTTTTTGAGGTACAACGACATTCAGGACTGGTCCAGAAAGCTCTTTCATCCAATGACAATTTTTGGTTGTTGCAAAGGTAGGGTATCTTCAGTGGAAGGTTGAGCAGTATATAGCCCACCACACTGCTCAACCGTACACTGAAGATATTCTTCTCCAAGCTTCAAATCATCGTTACATGCAGAACACTTCATCTTGACACGATTTAGTTGTTAACAGAAGCAGAAATAGTACACGAATATCTTTGCCTCCCGGAGGCAACGGTTCCTAGGTACAAATGGTTGCGCCGTCTACGTTGCTTTCTATATGCCGTGATCGCTCAGGTGCTTCACGGGGTACGAGCGCACGCCAAACTGCACCTTACGCCAACCGCACAACCGCACGTGTGGTGTAATCAATCGGCCATGGCATTTTCGACATACGAAACGATATTTTTAACTATCAAACAAGCCCATGCCCCCGATTAGCTTGTTTGATAGTTTAATAGTTATTTATCCAACATGTGAGGAAAGTTCGTTTTTCCTATGAGTTTTGATTTTGAGTCTTGAGCGAACGAAGGATTGAAAAATAGAATCACGAGCGCAGCGAGTGATTATAAATTTCAATCCTGAGTAAGCGAAAGACTCAACAAAACGAATAGCAAATGAACTTGCTCACATGTTGCATACAAAACTTTTCACCACGACCAGCAAGAAAGTATTCAGTCATCATAGGTAAATAAATTAAATAGACACAAAGCAAATCAAAATAATCCTTTATTTTTTAAAATATCTGTAAAACTTAACATAAAAAAATCAGGCAAGGTTAGTTTCTGAACGGGATCATTACTTTCCTCACTGTTCAAACAGTGAGGAAAAACCAACTTTCCTCACTGTTCAAGCAGTGAGGAAAAACCAACTTTCCTCACTGTTCAAGCAGTGAGGAAAAACCAACTTTCCTCACTGTTTTCGTAGAGGAAAGACATTTCTTTCGTGCGGGAGTGGTGAAAAATACACACATCAACACGGTCTAGGGATATTTCATACTCAATTAAATAACTCGAAAAGTACTGGCCGCATTGGAATCTTTTATACACCGATTTGTTTGTAATTTATCTCAGACTAATTCCAAATTAAATTTTTTGAAAATTCTTTTGTTTCGGTGCCATAAAAATGTCTTGATGTATAGGAGAGGGAATTTTCATTGGTGCGAAATTTAGAAAACAATACGAATTACGTTTAGTTACAGTTTTTTTTCATTTTTAAACGAAAGATAAAGTTAAAATTGAGGTATTGTAGCCATGCAACGCCGACATTTGACGAGGGCGGAGATGTTACGAGCTGTGGGAATGCTGGAAGCTGGATCTGTTCAGCGTAATGTTGCTGAGGCCATAGGGACCCATCAAAATGTAATTTCAAGATTGTGGACACGCTATCGTGCCACAGGTGAAGTAGCGGAGAGGCACCGGGGGCCAAGTCGCATCACTACCCCCAGACCAGACCGATTTTTGCAAATTACTGCGCGAGCTCAACCAAATGCAACGGCGACTCAATTGGTCCAAAGGCTGCGAGTGGAACACCAAGTGCTTGTGAGTGACCAAACTGTAAGAAGGCGACTGCATGAAAGCAATCTACGCTCTCGTAGACCACTCCGGGTCCCACCTTTACGGAGAGGCAATCGTGGACGACGATTAGAATGGGTTCGGAACCACGTGGACTGGGACCGTGAGCAATGGTCCAATGTGCTGTTCACGGATGAATCTAGGTTCGGCTTCCATCCAGATTCACGAAGGACGCGTGTTTGGCGAGTTCCTGGATGATGGAGCCGTCTCCAGAACCCTCAGGAAGTTCACCCATACCAAGGAGGAACAATTATGGTTTGGGCAGGAATTCGTCTTGGAGGACGGACGGATCTCGTTTGGGTGCGGGGCAATATGACGGCAGAACGATACGTCCAACAGGTGCTGGGGCCCGTAATCTTGCCCCACAGAACACAAATGGGGCAAGATTTCCTGCTCATGCACGACAATGCCCGGGCACACACGGCGAGAACGGTAGCAGCTTGGTTACATACACATAATGTTAGGGCCTTAGACTGGCCTGCTTAATCGCCAGATCTAAATCCCATTGAGCATGCGTGGGATATGCTGCAAAGAAGAGCTCTGAAGGAAATTCCTGAAAATCTGGCTACAGAAGATCAACTTTTTGCGCACCTCAGAAGGACATGGGACAATATTCCGCAGCAAGACATTGACAACCTTGTTCTGAGCATGCCGAATCGTTGCCGATGTGTTATGAACATCATGGGCGCTTTCTCAGACTACTAAATTCAAGTTTATAAACACAAATTAAATGATTTTTCTATTTTTTTCAGTTTTTACTCACAAATTAAAAGTTAATTCATATACGGTTTCCGTCTATGCTTCATTTTTTTTCCATAAAATCCTGAAATTTTAATCTAAGTACCTTAACCATTATTAAAAAATGGTAGAATATTAAATAACGTATCTTTTAAATATATACATGTCATATAAATAATTAACACATTGATAGTAATTCGCTTTTTTAAAAATATCCCTAGACCGTGTTGATGTGTGTATATTAATCGAGTCGGTGGCAAAGCATCGTACAGTAACGGTAGTTACTCGGCAGGTGTGGTCGTGCTCGGCGCGCTCGGTGGCGCCGCTGCGCGTGCGCTGGTGCGTGTCGCGCTGGGCGCGCGCGCTGGCGGGCGGCGGCCAGCACGACGCGCAGGAGCTGCTGGCGTGGCTGCTGGACGCGCTGCACGAGGACCTCAACCGGGCCGGCGCGCGCGGGCCGCCCGCGCGGGCCGCCGACGACGACGAGGACGGCCGGCCCGACCAGGTGACTCACTACACACATACATACAGGAGCTGCTGGCGTGGCTGCTGGACGCGCTGCACGAGGACCTCAACCGGGCCGGCGCGCGCGGGCCGCCCGCGCGGGCCGCCGACGACGACGAGGACGGCCGGCCCGACCAGGTGACTCACTACACACATACATACAGGAGCTGCTGGCGTGGCTGCTGGACGCGCTGCACGAGGACCTCAACCGGGCCGGCGCGCGCGGGCCGCCCGCGCGGGCCGCCGACGACGACGAGGACGGCCGGCCCGACCAGGTGACTCACTACACACATACATACAGGAGCTGCTGGCGTGGCTGCTGGACGCGCTGCACGAGGACCTCAACCGGGCCGGCGCGCGCGGGCCGCCCGCGCGGGCCGCCGACGACGACGAGGACGGCCGGCCCGACCAGGTGACTCACTACACACATACATACAGGAGCTGCTGGCGTGGCTGCTGGACGCGCTGCACGAGGACCTCAACCGGGCCGGCGCGCGCGGGCCGCCCGCGCGGGCCGCCGACGACGACGAGGACGGCCGGCCCGACCAGGTGACTCACTACACACATACATACAGGAGCTGCTGGCGTGGCTGCTGGACGCGCTGCACGAGGACCTCAACCGGGCCGGCGCGCGCGGGCCGCCCGCGCGGGCCGCCGACGACGACGAGGACGGCCGGCCCGACCAGGTGACTCACTACACACATACATACAGGAGCTGCTGGCGTGGCTGCTGGACGCGCTGCACGAGGACCTCAACCGGGCCGGCGCGCGCGGGCCGCCCGCGCGGGCCGCCGACGACGACGAGGACGGCCGGCCCGACCAGGTGACTCACTACACACATACATACAGGAGCTGCTGGCGTGGCTGCTGGACGCGCTGCACGAGGACCTCAACCGGGCCGGCGCGCGCGGGCCGCCCGCGCGGGCCGCCGACGACGACGAGGACGGCCGGCCCGACCAGGTGACTCACTACACACATACATACAGGAGCTGCTGGCGTGGCTGCTGGACGCGCTGCACGAGGACCTCAACCGGGCCGGCGCGCGCGGGCCGCCCGCGCGGGCCGCCGACGACGACGAGGACGGCCGGCCCGACCAGGTGACTCACTACACACATACATACAGGAGCTGCTGGCGTGGCTGCTGGACGCGCTGCACGAGGACCTCAACCGGGCCGGCGCGCGCGGGCCGCCCGCGCGGGCCGCCGACGACGACGAGGACGGCCGGCCCGACCAGGTGACTCACTACACACATACATACAGGAGCTGCTGGCGTGGCTGCTGGACGCGCTGCACGAGGACCTCAACCGGGCCGGCGCGCGCGGGCCGCCCGCGCGGGCCGCCGACGACGACGAGGACGGCCGGCCCGACCAGGTGACTCACTACACACATACATACAGGAGCTGCTGGCGTGGCTGCTGGACGCGCTGCACGAGGACCTCAACCGGGCCGGCGCGCGCGGGCCGCCCGCGCGGGCCGCCGACGACGACGAGGACGGCCGGCCCGACCAGGTGACTCACTACACACATACATACAGGAGCTGCTGGCGTGGCTGCTGGACGCGCTGCACGAGGACCTCAACCGGGCCGGCGCGCGCGGGCCGCCCGCGCGGGCCGCCGACGACGACGAGGACGGCCGGCCCGACCAGGTGACTCACTACACACATACATACAGGAGCTGCTGGCGTGGCTGCTGGACGCGCTGCACGAGGACCTCAACCGGGCCGGCGCGCGCGGGCCGCCCGCGCGGGCCGCCGACGACGACGAGGACGGCCGGCCCGACCAGGTGACTCACTACACACATACATACAGGAGCTGCTGGCGTGGCTGCTGGACGCGCTGCACGAGGACCTCAACCGGGCCGGCGCGCGCGGGCCGCCCGCGCGGGCCGCCGACGACGACGAGGACGGCCGGCCCGACCAGGTGACTCACTACACACATACATACAGGAGCTGCTGGCGTGGCTGCTGGACGCGCTGCACGAGGACCTCAACCGGGCCGGCGCGCGCGGGCCGCCCGCGCGGGCCGCCGACGACGACGAGGACGGCCGGCCCGACCAGGTGACTCACTACACACATACATACAGGAGCTGCTGGCGTGGCTGCTGGACGCGCTGCACGAGGACCTCAACCGGGCCGGCGCGCGCGGGCCGCCCGCGCGGGCCGCCGACGACGACGAGGACGGCCGGCCCGACCAGGTGACTCACTACACACATACATACAGGAGCTGCTGGCGTGGCTGCTGGACGCGCTGCACGAGGACCTCAACCGGGCCGGCGCGCGCGGGCCGCCCGCGCGGGCCGCCGACGACGACGAGGACGGCCGGCCCGACCAGGTGACTCACTACACACATACATACAGGAGCTGCTGGCGTGGCTGCTGGACGCGCTGCACGAGGACCTCAACCGGGCCGGCGCGCGCGGGCCGCCCGCGCGGGCCGCCGACGACGACGAGGACGGCCGGCCCGACCAGGTGACTCACTACACACATACATACAGGAGCTGCTGGCGTGGCTGCTGGACGCGCTGCACGAGGACCTCAACCGGGCCGGCGCGCGCGGGCCGCCCGCGCGGGCCGCCGACGACGACGAGGACGGCCGGCCCGACCAGGTGACTCACTACACACATACATACAGGAGCTGCTGGCGTGGCTGCTGGACGCGCTGCACGAGGACCTCAACCGGGCCGGCGCGCGCGGGCCGCCCGCGCGGGCCGCCGACGACGACGAGGACGGCCGGCCCGACCAGGTGACTCACTACACACATACATACAGGAGCTGCTGGCGTGGCTGCTGGACGCGCTGCACGAGGACCTCAACCGGGCCGGCGCGCGCGGGCCGCCCGCGCGGGCCGCCGACGACGACGAGGACGGCCGGCCCGACCAGGTGACTCACTACACACATACATACAGGAGCTGCTGGCGTGGCTGCTGGACGCGCTGCACGAGGACCTCAACCGGGCCGGCGCGCGCGGGCCGCCCGCGCGGGCCGCCGACGACGACGAGGACGGCCGGCCCGACCAGGTGACTCACTACACACATACATACAGGAGCTGCTGGCGTGGCTGCTGGACGCGCTGCACGAGGACCTCAACCGGGCCGGCGCGCGCGGGCCGCCCGCGCGGGCCGCCGACGACGACGAGGACGGCCGGCCCGACCAGGTGACTCACTACACACATACATACAGGAGCTGCTGGCGTGGCTGCTGGACGCGCTGCACGAGGACCTCAACCGGGCCGGCGCGCGCGGGCCGCCCGCGCGGGCCGCCGACGACGACGAGGACGGCCGGCCCGACCAGGTGACTCACTACACACATACATACAGGAGCTGCTGGCGTGGCTGCTGGACGCGCTGCACGAGGACCTCAACCGGGCCGGCGCGCGCGGGCCGCCCGCGCGGGCCGCCGACGACGACGAGGACGGCCGGCCCGACCAGGTGACTCACTACACACATATAATTGCAAATTCATTAATTGACGTTTTATTCACACCTGACCATAAACTAATAGAAGTTGGAGATCTTGTCTTTCATTAGTTTCCGGGCGAACCAATGTTGCCCTCTTTATTATTATTAAAACAAGTCTCCAACACATACATCATGTCCTGTCATCATCACGACGAGCCTCTTGCTATGGATCGGGTACAGAGCCAGACTTCAAACAATAAATATAAGGTACAGTTTATAATCGTATATAGTCTTCATCGTAGACGTTCATCTTCGACTATGATATGCTGCAGTGTCGCAATAGCGGCAGTTGCGACACTGCGGCTGACGGCTCTCTAAAATAATTATTACAAAGCAGTAACGTTACGGCAATGTTTATCACAGAGCGCGGAGTGATATCTCGAAGCAGCGAGCCACATAACGTCACGAAAATGTCGACACCAGTGTTTGACCTTACAATGTCGAAATCTCTATATTGGCGGTTTTTACCGAATTATATTGATCCGAAATGAACGTAACCCCTTCCACCCGCCAGGTGGTAGCCGCCGAGGCGTGGGAGCAGCACACGTCGCGCAACGCGTCCATCATGACGGAGCTGTTCTACGGCCAGCTGAAGTCCAAGGTCGTGTGCGACACGTGCGCGCGCGAGTCGGTGCGCTTCGACGCCTTCAACATGCTCAGCCTGCCGCTGCCCATGGAGTCCTACGTGTGCTGCGAGCTCAGGGGTATGTAATAGTAATTCACAGCTGGATATAGGCTCCAAAAAACTATCAAATAACCAATTCTGTCCTAATAACGTTTTAAATTAGGCCACTGCGTCGGCGCCGACCACAAAACTGTAGCTGAGAAGCTAGAACTAACGAGCACAAGGCCATCAGTTGGTAGATGCTAAAGATGGTGATAGTTATCATGCTGTCTGTGGGCCATTGTGTTTAATTATAAGGGATGCAGATTGTAATCAGTCTATAATGTGTCCACTGCTGGGACACACGACGACGACGCCCTCCGACGGTGAGAAGGGAATGCTCAAATAACCATAGTATGTGGGTGTGCTATAAATACACCTCTGCCTAAACCTTCGGGGACAACAGGCGCGGAGTTACGTTATGTTAATAATAATAATTAATTAATTTGATAATTATTATTTTAACAGTGATGCTGCTAGACGGTTCAGTGCCCATAAAGTACGGGGTGAGAGTGAACTCCGAAGGAACGTATCTAGATCTCAAGAAGAAGCTGTCGGAACTATGTGGATTAGCGCCTGAATCGTAAGTATCCATAGAAATATGACATAACTCTGATTGTGATCTTACTGACATCAAAAATTTATTAGATATCAAAATTTGATGTCAGTAAGGTCACACGGGACGTGAAATAGACGGGAAGAGTGGGAGTGCAACAGTAATGTTTTATTGTACCAAAAAAGTCTTTTTAACATATTTTGACACTATGAAAAAAAAAACAAGTTTGTGGAAAATTTGCGTGACATCCGCGCAAAACCTCTCGAAATATATTTCGTTCAATATTTAGGAAACGTATGGTTAGGTTTCGTTCTCGAAAAACTAAGTGAAAGTTGTGATGTGATGAATCTTTTGATGTCTTCTAGAATGTTGATCGTTGAGCTTGCGGGCGCGACAATCGGCCGAGTGTTCGACGACAACGCGAAGATCTCGGCCGTCAGCGCGACCGAACTGTACGCGTACGAGATCCCGCAAGACGAGGGCGACGCCGACACCAGCGACTGCGAGGAGTATCCTCACGAAACTAACGGTGAGGATACTTGACAAAAGTAGTAGGTTGCTGATCCGAGAGATAAGTGTGGTCTGTTCCAAAAGTAAACAAATGGATTAGAAAACGTAGCTGTGAATTCCAGGCAATTTCTAACTTGAAATCACCTTAAAGGCACCATTCCGTACCCGACCGCAGGAGGCAACTGCAGGCGACGTGTCGCCGCGACACGACTGGTTTCTATGAATTTCTATGAAATACCTTCCGTAGCTAGCGACACGTCGTTGGCAGCTACGGGCGAGTGACAGGCGACCGCAGACCAGTAGTGCCGCCAACGCTCGAGCGATAACACGTTTTTCTATCTTCTGTCTACCGACTGGAATACGGGCTGCTGCCGCCTGCGGTCGGGTACGGAATGGTACCTTAAAAATTAATTTTATATCCTAAATTTACGACGGTGATTTTTCTTCCCTGGTCCTTGCGAGTCTCATCCAGGTCTTCCCCGCGATTTTCTTTAGGTCCTCCATCCACGTATTGGTCTGCCAACGCTCCTTGAGCTCTGCTCCACCTGCAAACACCACGTGTAGGTAAATTTCCTGCCCACCTCCATTTCAGAGCCGCTACCCTTAGTCCTACGTCTTGAACCTTAGTCCTACATCGGATCTCTGAGTTACGGACACGGTCTTTCAGTGATAGGCCATGGTCATAGTACGTAAGGTAATTATATTATATTAGTTGTTCACCGACACGTAATGTGCCCACAGGCTGGTGCAGGGAGTCGCAGCAATGGGCGGAGGTGAGTGTGGGCGGCGGGAATACTTCCTCACTCTGCATGCCAGCACTCTTCTGCTTCAAGGTTAGCTACGCGCACAGCACACACACGCACACCTACACAGACACTCACGAAGGCGCTAAGGCTTTCTGATATAGCGTCTAAAATAGTAAATTTTACAATGAGAATAGAACTGTTATTTAAAATTACAGGTTTATTGGGTCTACCTAAAGAGTCCTTTTTTGTCTTTTGAGAAAAATAACCCTTAATAACTAAACATACAATATTTTGAATTTAATTGAGATATTGTAATATTATTTCCGATTTGCGTAGTAATAAAAGCCACAAGATAGATAGATACTAAAATGTATTAAAATAAACAATAAGTTATTATGAAGTATTAAAGTAAGGCCATTTTAATAGGTAACATTTGACAATTCATCAAAATTCAACAACGTAACCTTGTAACGCCGGGCATAAAATAATATGTTTTTTCCTTTTGTTAGAACTGCACAATTGCTTAACTTTTTTCAATTACGATTACATATTTATTGTAATAATGACCGATACGAGTAATATTACGATTTGCTTTCACTAAACTGACAGACGTCAAATGTTACCTATTAAAATGGCCTTACTTTAATGTCATCATAATTCCGTTGCGAAAATGTGATAGATAGGTCATGCAAGCTCCGTCTCTCTCGCATTGGAAAAATGATGGCATTACTATTTCATAATACGGCTCTTAGATTGTCGTTTGCAATGTTTAAATAAGAGTTATAGAAAAGTTTTGTAGAATTGACGTAAGCATCAGAAAGCCGCAAATAAACAGAAACAAAATTTACACTGCCGTAGCGATTCATTAAAATTGTCTGTCTTTATTTTAAAACGTTTTCATCTGCATTTGGGAACAACTCCTAATAAATATGGGGCAGATAAAAAATATTAATAGCAAAACAGAGGCAGAAAAACTTTTTGTTTTCCAAATAAAACTAGTGCAGTAATTTGTGAAGGGCAGTAAAATTTATTAATGGGAGTTTAAATCTACAAAAATTAATTTAAATAATAATACATATTATAATCTAAAGTAAATTATTTTGCTATTTATACTTAAGTACCATTACCCTAGTTTACTTCCAATGCCATGGGAGTAAAAATCTCCTAGTAACTGGTAGATAAAAAAAAAACAGTTATGCAGTGAAAACGTTTTTATTTCCCCGTTTGGTGATGGCATGTAAGTGTAAGTGAAATATTCTACTACCTTACATAACAAAACCCATGTAAATACGAACATACTGTATAATATCACATCTCGCGTACTATGATGTCATAATGTAAAGTGCTGACTAACTTAACTGTGTACATATTTTGGGAGAGATTCTGTTGTGTACCAACTAAGCAAATGTTATAGTATTGCTATTTCTTACTAACAGTTTCGACCCGTCAATCTAACTTAGATCATGGAGAAAGAAATAAAGGTTTTAATGGAAGGAAAGCATTGCAATCTATGCGGGGCAGTCGTCTAAGTAGGAGTGTCAGTTCTTTGCGAAATATTTTTTATCGGTACCTTTTGAACAGTTTCGTCTCTTTTTGTCGTCATCTGGATGTAAGAGATAGCAATAGTATAAGTTTAGTTGGTACCTAATAGACTCGGGCCGTTGTTCGTTTGTTTGTGTTGAAAGCAAGTCGTGAACTCGTGACGGTGTGTTTACGTGATCAGGTAACAGATGACACTAGATACTGCACTGTAACGCCATTTTAGTTCTGTTTACATCTACTTTTTGTTTTGTTTTACGTAGAAAGTGATGTTTTACCATAGTTTTTGTGAAAGTTTTAATAAGCAATACGTTTATTCTTGTGAATCTGTAGATTTTTTCTGGGATTTTTATGCAATTACAAAAAGACAATACTAATTAACTGTAGTAAGATTTTGCATAAAAAAAAAATTACTATAACCCGCATTAAAATCTGTCTAATTAACACTGTAAGACAGATATGATCATCATTCATGGTGTTACCCATCAATATTTGCAAAGCGTACCGTTTTCAATAAAATCACCCCCGGTTTCTGAAAGTCCAATCAATTCTCATGTTAACGGCTATAATTGGTTAATCGATATAATACCAGCCAATTATATCATGAGATTTGAAAACAAAATCGTCTTTCAGAATCCGTTTGTCGGTTAGGTACCACACTAGCTAAACGCTCTGTGTTTGTAGATTGTGTATATGTATATAAAATGTTTGGTAGAGGTCACTTGTACAAATTCGCTTCTATTTTATTTTCCAAATTCTTTATAAATAATTTTTAGTTGTACTGGCAAACTTGTTAAAAATTACCCTTTGCTTTTAGTCCAAAGTGCAGATTTAAACATTTCAGATCAGATCTTGAAGTCCAGAATAAATAGAGTGGGCTAACAATGGTTTACCAATTTTGACGAGACTTTTGTTATGAATATCGACAGTGAAAAAGAAAAAAAAATAGTCAGTCATGAGGACAGCTGACAGAAGTGAAAATATAACAATGGTATTGGCGCCATCTATATTCTATAGTATAACACTACGGCGGGAGCATGTCGGTGACGCGAATCTATAGGTTTATCCCCTACCAATAATCGCTCAATGCGCCTTTTTCACTTCAATAATAGGTCAACCAGCGCCGGTTGACCTATTATTGGCGCCGGCGCTGAGCATATTGTTAAGGAGAACAGAAACTAAAGTTTAAAAAAATATGTCTCTTTAATGGTTTATTGAATCAAATCACAATCTTTAGAAAAGTTAACCAAATAACGAATGTCCTTCGATGATTTTGCATCAAAACATGTCTAAGATCAATAGTTTTAAAGATATCTGATGCGTTTGACCCTAATTTTACATATTTGCTTGTCATTTCCGACGGGTCAAGTAACAATATTTAATATTTTCTTTTTGGCATGAGCTACATGGAAATAAAGAAATATTTTATAGCTAATAAAGGACCTATAAAAATTGGTAAATCATGTTTTAGTCGCCTAGCAAGGTTGGTTCTGACGTTCCCAAGGCTAAGAAAACACAACCAAAAATCTACATTATAATCGAACAACGGTTTCAGCGCTCGAGATCGGAAATTCTTATGTCCCAGAGTCCACCTTCCACGTTCTACAACCACGCGGTGTTCGCCGACGGCGAGTATCGCAGCAACACGCTGCCGAAAGATATGGGGAAAGAGAACGGGACCAGCTCGCCCACGCTCAGCGTGCGGTCGCTGAACCTCAAGCCGTCGAGCCCGCGCCTGCCCAAGGTCAAGTTCGGCTCCTCGCCCTCTAATATGTGCAAGATGGATGAGAGTAAAGATGTTCCTGTTGGAAAGATACAGTATTTGGTGGCGGTTCATAGGTGAGTTCTTGTGTAAATGTTTGGTAGACAATGCTCGCGGCTTATGACCCTTTATGATTGATACTTAAGGTGAAACTAGCCGACATTTTTCCCATACAAATTTCGGGAGTGAATTACTCCACTGTTTGATATTGTACATCCAAAGTTAAACTTGATATCGTTTTGTCTCATTATTAATTTTGTCCGTAGGGAAGCAGAATAGTAAAATTAAAAGCCATTTAAAAGTTATGAGCCAGCAAAGTAAATTTTTCTTGCTAATTTTAACGCAACTTTGGGCGTAAATAAGTAATAAAAGAAGTGTAAAATCTCCAAAACAAAATCCGTACCGACAAAGCTCAATTATCGAAGATTTTAATAAACTTTATTTGTAATTGATTTAAGCAGCGGTTTTTTATAAAACATGATTTTCCAAAGGACTTTTCGTAATTTTATGCGCGCTCGTTTTTTCTATGAATTGTCGTGCATTTCACTAGATAATGTTCCCCCGCGCGGTGCGGAGGGAAGACGTTCACTCATACATGCACGTATTATGTGATACCTACTTGAAGTGGACTGTATGATGTTGGGAAGACTTGAATTAAAAGACTTCTTGAATTTTCTTGATTTATTCTTGACTTGTTTCCTTGTTGAGAGCTGGGATCCGACTGTAACGTTTTTTTTTTTTTTTTTTTTTTTTTTGATATGGCATCTCGCAGTTGACTCTCAGATTGAGGTCGCAGCTGCTTAACCGGACTATCCTGTGGATGCCTTAAGCTACTAACTTAAAGCCTCCAGCCAGGGGCATAAACTATTCTATGATAAATTAAGCGAACGCTCGCTAAGGGCACGCCTTTGGGGTACGAACCTCGGCTTAGGGCGTCGCTGGCGGGGGGACAGCAAGGTGGGACAGGCTGGATCAGATTTTCATTATTATTGATCGGGGAATTTAATTCTACATTTCTCAGCGTAACGCGGGCTGGCGCTTCTGCGAGCAAGGGTCGGGGGGGAGTATTATTTATTCGGGAGTGACGCGGGCGCAATGGACCTCGTCGGCGAGGTCGGAATGCGGGTCTTTTTTTATTGTTTTGTACCGTGCTGGTGTCCCTATTGCTTTCCTGAAGGAGGGTTATAGGGTCATCTGGGTCGGAGAGAACATGCCTCGGACGGCGAATCTTACTGATTTTAGAGGGGACATAATTGGCCGCTTTAACAATCAGAGGGTTGCGGTGAAGGGCGGCTTTATCAAAGAAACGCTTTGAATTGCGTTTTAGAAATTGGGCTATAGTGGGGATTTTTAGGTCGAGATGGAGGATCTCGTTCCTAACGTACCAGGGGGCTCCCGTTGCCATTCGTAGGAAACGGTTTTGAAGAGTTTGCATTCTATGCACGTGTCGGGGTTTGGCTTGTGCCCAGGCGGCGCACGCATAGGTCATGATAGGGCGGATGCACGCTAAGTACGTTCGCAATTTGCACCTAAGTGACAGCTTGCTACGCGCATTTAGCATGTAGTGGAGTCTTCCTAGAGCGAAAGCGGCTCGCGAGCGGACCTTCTTTATGTGCTCTGAAAATGATAGTTTTTCATCAAGGACCACACCTAGGTATTTGGCTTGCTTCTCCCAGGGGATCGGCTTGTGAAACAAGGTGATTGGTCGGGGGAGGGGGATTTTTCTTCGTAGTCTCGGTTTCCTGAAAAGGACCGCTTGACTCTTATCGGGGTTTACTTCGATTCTCCACTTCCTGAACCAGGAGCCGAGCTGGTTGGCTTCGGATTGGAGAGTGTGAGCTATCGCTATGGGGCTTTTGCCTGAATAGTAAATGGCCGTGTCATCTGCGAACAGAGCCAACTTCGCCTTTTTACTAGAAGGGATATCGCTAGTGAATAGCGTGAAAATGAGAGGGGAGAGCACGGAGCCCTGGGGGACTCCTGCGCGGATGGGGCGGGGGGAGGAGAGCGCTCCCTCGATGCGATAGCGGAATGTGCGGTTCGACAAAAAGTCCCGTAAGATGAGTACGAGACGGTCTGGCACGCCTAGTTGGTAAAGCTTATATAATAAGCCGTTGTGCCAGACTTTTTCGAATGCTTTCGCTATGTCAAAGAAGATAGCACCCGTCATTGAGCCGCGCTGGAACCCAGCACTAATGTCCTCAATGATGCGGTGGACCTGATGCACGCTCCTGTGCTGGGCTCGAAAGCCGAACTGTTCGTCGGGGATAAGGCCCTTAGTCTCAGCGTAGTCTCTGAGGCGCTTATAAATAAGTCTCTCATAAACCTTGCCGAGAACTTTGAGCAAACTGATGGGGAGGTAGCTGGAGGCCTCGGATTAAGGCTTACCAAGGTTTGGGATGCCTATAACTATGGCTTCTTTCCACGATTGTGGGAAGATGTTGTTGCTAAGGGCTCCATTGAAGATGGTTGCCAGTAGCATTATTAGGTGGGCAGGGAAGAGTTGGATTACCTTATTGGTGAGTCCATCTGAACCGGGGGCTTTTCGGGTTTTAAGACCTTTGATTATATCCTGCACTTCGTCTGGAGTGACGGGAGGCAGAGGATTATCCGGGTCTTCGACTGGAGGGAGGTTAGTTCTACGTTCAACTTCCGCATCAACCTTTGCGAGGTGAGCTTGGTCTACTGGTAGGGAACTTGGTGTGCACTGGGCTTCTAGACTGTCGGCTAGGCACTCAGCTTTTTCGTCGTCATCGAAGGCGATGGACTTATCGGGGCGTATTAAGGGAGGCATGGAAGTGACTTTCTGGGACTGGAGTTTCCTCTGGAGTTCCCAGAAGGCAAGGTGGGTAGGCTCTAGCTCGCTCAGCATCCTGTCCCAGCCCGCGTTACGCAGCTCCGCCACACGTTTCCTTACAGTCCTCTGTAAGTAGCGCATGTGGGCTTTGTTCGCGTCGCAGGGAAAGTTACTGTAGGCACGGATAGCCGCGTTCTTCTCAGTCAACAGATCGCGTACATCGTCGGGTAGCTTCCAGAGGCCGTCGCCCCTCTCTGGAACCTCCCGTGAACAATTGTTCAGGACAGATTGTACGTGGTCAGTGAGTGAGTCGATCGCGGCCGTCGTGTCGGCGATAGAGTCGAACTGGTCGGGGATAGAGTCCAATTGGGGGGACGTGTTGGATTTCAGCTGGGTGCTTACTCTCTTCCAGTCCGTTACCCTCTTGGTACAAGGACGTTCTTTAGGAGCGCCAAGTCTAGGACGTCGGGGGTGAAATTAGGGTTGTGAGGGAAATGAGTGGGAGTCATTGGAGCAATGACGTCAAAGGTCATAGAGGTTGAGAGGTTGAACAAGTGTTGCCCTCTTGTGGAGGTTCTGGTACTGTTCCAGGCGGGGTGTTTGGCGTTGAGATCGCCCGCTATGATAACGGAGTCACTCAGGCCGAATAGGGCAGAGAGGTCGCTTTCGAGGAGGCGGAGGTCCTCTGAGTAGCTTTGGGGAGGGAGGTAGGCCGAGATTAGGGTAATTGGCTGATGGCCGGACATACCTAGTCGGCAAATAGAGACTTCTAGTCGGGAGAGGGAGGGAGGGTCTATTGGGATGCAATAGAGTTCCTTTTTGTAATAGATAAGGGTGCCGCCCTTGTGACATCGAGTCCTATCGTTGCGAACTAGTCGATAGTTTGCGATTGATGGATCTCGTTTGTGAGGTTTTAAAAAAGATTCCTGTAAGAGGAGGATGTCAATTTGATGGCCGCGGAGGAAATCCGCGATCTCATCTCGTTGACCCTCTATGCCATTTGCATTGAAGATGCCTAGAGTGAGGGATCGGGGTTTAAACCTAGTAATAACGGCGTTATACATTATGGGTTTTTGTTGATGTTGCTGAGGGCTGATAGGGCTTGCGTAATGTCAGGGTACGCGTTGTAAATTGCCTGGATCTTGTAGAGATCCCCGGCGGCTTGGGCGGCAACGATTTTGTTAGCCATTTGCATAGCGCGCGGGCTATGGAAGGCTATGAAAGCCGTCGAAATAACATTGAAGGCCCAGTTGGGGCCTACTGGGCGGGCTGTCGTGGTAGGGGGGCGGGCTGCTGCGGGGGCAGGTGCGGGTGTTGGGGGGGCCGTAATGCGGAGACGGGGGTCCATGAGACTGGGGATTGGGGGTTTCGCCGTTTGGCAGGGTTGTGCGGGTTGAGAGGGTTGAGAGGGGCCCATGGATGGGAAAGCCTGTTGGTGGTGGGTGTAACTCCACGGACTAGGCCTCTGTGGGCTTAGTCGCTCAGGCAGTACCGCTGATGGTACTTTGTATGAGGAGGGGGATTCCCTCTGCTGGTGGGCGTTTGCGCGCTTCATCAGCTTGGGGGACGAAGATTTGGGGGCCTTGGGGCAGCCACGGTAGTTGGCTGGGTGACCCTCTTGCCTGCATAGCACACAGCTTGGAGGGCTGAGGCATTGAGTGCGGTCCTTTGGGCGCAGGCACTCCGCGGTGCCATGCTCGCCCAGGCACTTGACGCACCTGGGTTTTGCGTGGCAGAATTTTTGAGTATGGCCGTAGAGCTGGCAGTTGTGGCATTGGCCTACAATGCCGCTCTTTTTGGGTTTCTCGATTTCGAGACCCGTAAGGTGGCAAACTGATTTCACCTTGAATATAGGGTGGTAACCCTGAACTGGAGGGCAGACGACGAGCACCATGTCGTATGCTTCGCCGCCTCTAGCGCGGTGCATACGGTGTACTTCGTCCACCGGGACGTTTTGCGACCGGAGGTCGGCAAGAATGTCAGACGTGGGGATTTCGAGTGGGATCCTTTTTATGACCATGCGGGTCTGTTTTTCCTCTGGCAGAGAGAAGGTGTGGTATGCCACACCCCTTGCTCGGAGAAGGGCGGTGAGGTCCCTATAATCACGGGACGTGGGGACTTGTATTTTAATGCCCTGTTGGGTGTTGCGGGCATTGGTGTATGCGATCTTTTGGTCGCAACACCATTTGGAGACGTCGGTCCACTTACCCTTGTCCTGAACGAACACAGGGGGTGGAGGGGGGATCTTTTTTGGTCCGGTAGTGGGTGGGGGGGGAGCATCCTGTGCGGAGGATGACGCAGTCGGGCGGGGGGTAGTGGCGGTTGAAGCTACTGGCGGGCTAGTCGCGGGTGTAGCTGCGGGGGTGGAGGTTACGGGGGCAGGGGAGGGGGTAGCGAGCACGGACTCGTCTATAGCCGCGACCTTATTGGCCTGGTGGGAGGATTGCTTTTTGCATTTCCTCTTCATCCCCTTGCCTAGGACGGGGACGAAGCCCTCGTCTTCGGAGTGGGTCGAGGAGGAACAAGAGCTAAATCTAGCATCTTCGGAACCATATGGGTATGGGGTCGTGGCGCGTATTGGAGACGCTACCTGCACGTCAGTGTCCATGGACACTGTCGGACTAAGAGGACTCTCCAGGAGAGGGGAGCCTAATAAAACATCGCTGAACTCAGTGTCAGCGACGTTGATAGAGAGGTCTCGCTACGTGTAACCCCGTTTTTAGCAGTTCCCGTGGTCGGATCGTCACAGTTTTTACCCACAATACAGTTTATTTACACCTTAGTCTAATTACATAACCAGATTTTCCTTAACTAGACGTATAAAAAACTTTCCAGAACATAGACTGTTGTCACTCTGATTGTGACACATTTTCACTACACAAATTGTAAAATATCTAAAAAAAACCCGTGGACCGATTTACATAATTTAAACGCCTCAACCTGATATCTTAACAAACAAAAATTCTCATTTTCAAGTTACGTAATTATTACCGAACTTTTTCCATACATATTAATTTCGAACAAACGTTATTTCTATTAATCTTATACGATTCTTATGTGAATCCACATACTATTTTCAGTATTCAAACGCTAATTGGAATCTAATTAGACACTAAGGACCTAGTTATAAGTTAACATTTTCTAATAAAAATAACAAAAGTTCGTCGAGACCCCGCCGCTACTTGTGCCATAGTGCACAGATAGGGTCTCATCAATGAATCTAAATTTACATTTTGATCTTAATTATATACATTCTAAACTCTAAATACGAACATGCTCGGCGTCCTTTACACTACTTTCGTTCGAATTTCGATTCAGGCGTACACGCGCATATCACGCACGTTTCGTACTTTTGAGTTTTTTTCGACTCAGTCTGCTGGTGTGGCGTACGCGTTTGTATGTTTGTTGACTACACTCCCTGCGCTAGTTATTATAATTCGTGCGTAAACACTACATTGACACCTGGCTTGAACTTTGGATTTCGATACTACCTACTACAGGGTGTTTGGCGCATGGACCGACACAATTTTTTCAAGGATTTGGGAGGTCATTAGCTAGGTTCTAGCTAAGTTCAAAATAGCTTTTAGTTTTTTTTATAATTAATTTAGAAGTTGTAAAATTTCATTCATTAAATACAAAAATTAACTTTGGAAGCTTGTAAGGAATTTTCTTGAAACCAGTTGTATAAAACAAAGATGTTTTTAGATTTAAAGGACTTTGGAGAATTCAACAAAATTTGTTTTGTGCCACTACACCCACAAACAAAAAAGTTATTTCAAATTAAAGGACACATTTTGGGAATTTTTTTCATTTTAAAAAAATAATCATATGTAACCAACCGTGACATTTGGGACAAAGGGTGTATGGGTAGAACCTAGCTAATGACCTCCCAAATCCCTGAAAAAATTGTGTCGGTCCATGCGCCAAACACCCTGTATATCTGTTTGACGTCGCGCTGAAATTTTACTCCGTATTTTTGTTTGAAATTGTAATTCGAAACTATGGGTAATAGGGCTGTAACGGTGACACCGCCACATACGAACTACGCATCAAAGACATGACGTCACACAAATCCTGCATCGCACAATTAGAGTTTACCGCGCGAACAACATATATATGACTATCCAATTCAATTCAATTCAAATTCAATTCAATTCAAATTCAATTCAATTCAATTCAAATTCTTTATTGCAATCCATAATGTACATATACAGGTGTTAAAATACAATTAGAAGAAACAATTATGGACCCTGTCGGGCACAGCATCAACAGTCGGGCAGTCGGCCCCCCAGACACAACACCCGTCTGGTCGGAGGATCCTCCCTTTTCTATGGTGGATGAGTGAAGTTTACACCCTGTTCCTCATACCCCTTTTTTTTTCTTTTTTTTTGGGTGGGAAATCATCAAATGACGTCTCCCGCTCTGGGTGGAGCGGGAGGGCGTGTCAGACTCTTACTGACTAAAACCCACCCGTGTTCCTTCTCTTGCCTGTGCAATGCCAGGGGCCACGGTATCCCTTTCGGACTTTCCCGCAACCCCGGCAGGCAATGGTCTCATCGGACCCCTTCACTCGCTGACACTCTTTGAGGCGCGCGTGGAACACAACGCGCCGTCGACCCGGGTTTGGTCCTTGCCGGACGGCGAGCTACCCATTGCTCACCGTCCGCAAGCCCGCGCCTACGGTGGCCGGGAATCGGCTATGGATTCCCGACGCCCAGGGCGTCTTCTCCTGCGGCGGCTAGGGGCGTGAGGGCGCGAAATTTGCCTCTCCCTCACGCGCTCCGCCTCCTGCTTTGCAAGAATTACTGCTTCGCAGAAGGAGGTGACGGCCTCCCATGCCCTCTCGCTCCGTACCATGTCCTGGACCAGGGCCGGACGCGAGAGATCCCCGCCACTTCCTCATACCCCTAAAGGGCAAAGTGGCCAATCGAACCATGATTTCAATTTTGAAGAAAAATAAAACTGCATTTTTGGTTTTTTGAAAAAGTTGCCACAGTTAGGAAACGAATCCGTTTTTTTTTTTTTTTTACAAAAACAGCACCCTTTTTTATTGCACTAACCGATACTGTAGCTTGTATGGATCAAACGTTGTGAACGAATAATGTAATGTGACAAATAAAAGGAAATGGTTTTTATGAAACATAAAAATTGCAAAAAACAAACAGTTCCTTTGATTTTACACAAAGTATTTCTTTGCAGTATTTGATCCTTGTCATCAACACTATCGCTCAGTATAAACATACAATATAGGACAGTTTTTATAAGAGGAATCAGGCTCGATTTCTGGATTAGGCAGAAGCTTTTTCAGAAAAAAAATGGAGGTTTATTTTGCTTCAAAATTGAGGTCATGGTATATTTGACCGCTTTGCTCTACTACCCAAAAGTTTCAAAATTAGTGCTGACGTGCCATCGCAACAATTAAGTTCATTTACGCGACTGACTCTGATTCCCCAACTTCCACGCAGCTGACTATTTTTTTGGGTTGAAGATGATCCCAAAAACTTTCCCATAAGGTTTTTGCGCAGTGTGAAATTACTTTTTTTCGTAAGTTTTTTTTACAAATCTGACATACTCTTTTTGGACTCCCACTATTGGAGCAGCTGAACCTCAGATCTATTATGTACTAAGGAAATAGACAAATAAAAATTGTAATACAACTTTTTTGTAATGCTATAATAATGGCGCGCCCCGCATATTCGTTCAAGTAGAAAAAGAAAAAGAAAAATGGAGTTTCCATTTTTATTTTTTTTGGTGATGTTAACTTTTTGGATTTGAACTATCGTAATGGTAAAATAAATATTTTTCACTTCTCATGCTCTGAAAGTGCTTATTTTGTGCACTAGTGCGTATCTACGTACGTACGTATCTACTCATAAATGTTTCTATATCAAGGCAAAGAAAATAAGCAATACAGCCAAACACAATAAGAACTTCATAGATAGAATTTGTTATTTTATAATATTTACTTTAATTTATTTGCCTTATGTGTTTTTTAAAACATAAAAGATATTAAAATTTAAATTCAAGTACGGTAGGTTATTTAATAAATATAAGAAAAATATTATTACAAAATTAATTAAATAGTAGGCTGTATGGGTCTAGGCGGGACGGATCAATGCCGGGAAAAACAATTTCCTTCAGTATTCAAAACTGTACTAATTTTACTTTGAATCTTAACTAAAGAAATGTTATGTTATACTTTTAAGTACTACAGTTTTATTTCCTCACAATCAAAGTAAAAAGCAGAGTTTACAACTTGTCCACAAAACCATTTTATATAAGAATGGTTCGTTTTGTGCACTTGTTGTAAAATCTACTATTATTACATTATTTTGTCAGAGAAAAAGTGTTACAATATGATTCTATTTTTTTTCGGTATTGTGTTTTAAAGTATGCCAATATAAACTCGTTTCAAAGTTTATAATTCGAATTTTGCGATATGAGAGTAATAAAAACTAAAACTATTTTCGGTATGATTTTCTGACCGTATAAAACGTACGAAAAAGGTGGTCAAAGCAGTAAGGGAAAGAATTCGAAGAAATCCTGTCCGAAAGCAAAAGATTTTATCTCGGGAGATGAAGATAGCACCCAGAACCATGTCGCGTATTTTAAAAGATGACTTAGGACTTGCAGCCTATAGCCCGCCTCGTCGGCCACTTGTAAAGGGAGGGACCTGACCTGGTTCGGCTTTCGGCAAGGGCGTTCCACCATCCACGCGATATCGCGGGTGAGAGTCCTGGCGGAGGAAGCGGTGTCCCGGGGCGGGGTGATGTTGGCGGTGTCCTTGGACTTATCCAACGCTTTCAACACCCTACCCTGGAACTGCATTCGGGAGGTAATGCGGTATCATCGGGTGCCTCCCTACCTCCGCCGCATCGTTGGGGCTTATCTGGCAGATAGGTGTGTCACCTACACGGGACGTAATGGCGGAAACCAGCGCCGCATGTCGTGCGGTGTTCCACAGGGTTCGGTCGTGGGACCGCTCCTGTGGAACATCGGGTATGACTGAGTGCTGAGGGGCGAGCTCCAGCCGGGCGTGGACTTGACGTGTTATGCAGATGACACGCTGGTCACGGCCCGGGGGAGCTCGTACAGGGAGGCAGCGTTGCTGGCGACGGCTGCGGTGTCACAGGTCGTGACCCGCATACGGCGCCTAGGCTTGGAGGTGGCCCTCAACAAGTCGGAGGCCATGGTCTTTCATGGCCCCCGGCGCGCGCCGCCGCTGGGATCACATATCGTGGTCGAGGGGTCTAGAATCGCTGTTGAGTCCACCATGAAGTACTTAGGATTGGTGCTCGACAGCCGGTGGGATTTCGGCCCCCACTTCCAGCGGCTGGCGCCCAAATTGTTGGGCGCGGCTGGGGCGCTGTCAACGTTGCTTCCCAATCTGGGGAGCCCGAGCGCCGCCTGTAGGCGGCTCTGCGTGGGGATCGTGCGATTGATGGCCCTGTATGGGGCCCCAATCTGGGCGGCTGACCTGACGGCCGGCAGCACCGCTGTTCTGCGGAAGCCGCAGCGAGCGATGGCCGTCAGAGTCATCAGGGGGAATCGCACGATCTCCTACGATGCGGCTTGTGTACTGGCCGGATCCCCACCCTGGGACCTCGAGGCGAAGGTACTCGCGTCACTGTATCGGTGGCGCGAGGACTCGAGGGTGCGAGGCGAGAGGCTGACGCAGCGACATTTGGAGCTGCGTCGGTCACAGCTTCACGCAGCTCTGGTGGCGGAATGGCGGGACAGGCTTTCACGCCCAACCGCCGGCCCCGTCACCATCGGGGCGGTCCGGCCAGTGCTCGAGCGCTGGCTCGGGAGGAGGCACAGCTCCCTGTCGTTTCGGGTGACGCAGGTGCTCTCGGGGCATGGCTGCTTCGGGAAGTTCCTGTGTTCGCATAAACAGCGGGAGCCGGACGCTCGGTGACACCACTGCGTCGACTGTCGGGAGGACACGGCTCGGCACACGCTGGCAGAGTGTGCAGCTTGGGAGGAGCCGCGCCGTGCCCTCATCTCAGGTGTCGGCAGTGACCTATCGCTGCCGGCCGTTGTCAACTCGATGGTCGGCAGCGAGGAGTCCTGGGACGCGGTGGTATCCTTCTGCGAAACAGTAATTTCGCAGAAGGAGGCTGCGGAAAGGGAGCGGGAGATTTCTTCCGCTAACCCGATCCGCAGCAGACGCACCGGGCGTCGGCGGAGGGTGGATTACGCCCTCTTCCGGCCCCCCTAAATGGGTCCATGGGCGACGGATCTGGGGAAATCCGTCGCCCCCTACTCCTTAGGACCCGAGATGGTAGCGCGTAGTATTCCACGCGCGCCCCTCTATGATATGACGATGTAAGGGGGGAGTTTAACACCTCACTCGCGGAGGACGCATTAGATCCCGTGATCCGGTGCAAGTGTGAGACGGAACAACGGGGTGGTTTTAGTCAGTAAGAGTCTGACAGACCCCTCCGCCCTCCCCAGGGCGGAGGACATCCATGAGGATTTCCCCCGTTATCAAAAAAAAAAAGGACTTGCAGCCTATAACTGGTAATTTTTTTACTGATAATTTAAAAAGGAATAGGTAGGTAAAATCGAAACAACTACTGAAGCGGTACGCAAAGGGAGGTCACAGATTTTTTTTGTTTACGGATGAGAAAATCTTTACAGTTGAGCAACATTTTAACAAACAAAATGACCGTATTTATGCTCAAAGCTCTAAGGAAGCCCAATTAGTCGACAGAGTGCAACGTGGGCATTATCCGACTTCAGTGATGGTTTTGGTGGGGTATTAGCTATGAAGGAGTGACAGAGCCATATTTTTGTGAAAAAGGTATCAAAACATCATAAGTGTATCAAGATACCATTCTTGAGAAGGTAGTTAAGCCAAGCCGTTAAGCCCCTTAACAACACCATATTCAATAACTAAGTATGGTCCTTCCAATAAGACTCGGCGCCGGGTCATAAAGCTCGGTCCACGCAGTTTTGGTTGGAAGTGAACGTTTCGGACTTGCATCAGAGCTGAAGACTGGCCGTCTAGTCCCGATTTTAATCCGCTGGATTATGATGTATGGACAGTTTTAGATTGTACGGCTTGCTCTAAACGCCATGATAATTCGGAGTCCCTAAAACAATCCATACGATTGGCAGTGAAGAATTTTCCCATGGAAAGAGTGCGTGCGTCTATTGATAACTGGCCTCAACGTTTAAAGGACTGTATTGCAGCCAATGGAGACCACTTCGAATAAGCATTTTATATTTTAAATTGTTTTATATTTATGTATTAAACTAACACACTGTAAAAGTAATAAATATTTTTTGCAATTTAAAAAAAAAAACTTCGTGACAATATTTATGGCAAGACTGGGGTATATATATTTATGAGTAGATACGTTAATGCACTTGTGCACAAAGTTCCATTTTGTGCAGCCTATATCCTGCACAAATAAGCACTTTTAGAGCTTGAGAAGTGAAAAGCGTATTTGTATGTTTGTATTGCTTGTTCCCAGAAAGCAGTGTCGCTCCGACGCGTACTTCCTGCCGTGGCAGCGCAGCCGCTCGTCGCTGTTCGGCGTGCCCGTGCTGGTGGGCGTGCGCGACGCGCCCACCGGCCGCCAGCTGTACGCGCGCGTGTGGCGCCAGGCGGCCCGCCTGCTGAGCGCGCGCCCGCCGCAGCACGACCAGCACAACCACGCCACTGACTGGTGACTAGCTTTGTTCTGACGGGAATACCTAACTGCGTCCAGAGTTAGCTTGAATAACAAGGCCTAGTCTACAGGGACCTTACCTAAGATAAAAGTAAAAAAAAATACGAAATTATTAGTTAAGTGAAGGTGGTAAAAAGTACTAGCCTAATTGCGTACAGTGGTACCCAACTGATAAGGCGCGTCGTGGATCTTCGTTCGCACAGAAAAGAAAGTATAGCCCCGAAGATTAACGAAAGAATGCTTAAAACTTACAATCAACCTTAGATCACTACTATAAGGTTCATAATACCCTGCAGCTGTGGGTTCAGTCTCCCTCGCAAGTCACTCCCCTCCACACAATTACACTTCGTGCCAATTTTATCGAGCCACCAGTTTTCATCAAATATTGTATATTTAAAATACACGTTATAAACAAATAGGTCTTTATTTAGTAAACAAAAGAAAAAACTTAATCTAAAAGCCGCACTCCTGCTATCCCAATATCACTCGGAGCGTCGTTTCTATTAACATCACTATCACGACTCGAACTATCCAACGAGGAAGATGTATCTTCGTTGGTGTTTATTACAAATTGGTCCAAGCTATCGTCGATGGCTTCTTCCAATGTCATAAATTCGTCTTCGCATTTGAACTTTTTACCACTACGAAACGCGAATGCGAATTTTTCAGACAAAAGACGCTGCACTTCGGTCGGTGAAAGGTCACGTAAGCAAATTCAATGTTGCCATGAATTTGCTTACGTGACCTGCGACCAAATGTTTTCTATCGGATTGAAGTCTGGATGATATGGAGGGAGCCTTAACACTGTGTGGCCGTGAACTTCCATTATGGTGTCAAGCGAACCACTCCGTTTTTTTACGCTTTGATATTGAAAGGTATTTAAGGTTTTTATCTTTTAACCAATCCTGCATAATCTTTTTTTACGCTTCATCGGACAAGGGTCGGGGGGGGGGGGGGGGGAGTATTATTTACTCGGGAGGGTCGCGATCGCGGAGGACCTCGGCGGCGAGGTCGGTGCGACGGGTGTCGGGTGTTTTTGTGCACTGTACTGGTGGCCCTACTGCTGTCCTGGAGGAGTGTGGTGGGATCATCTGGGTCGGAGAGGATCTATATACCACTGTGGCTCCGCTCTGTTATACCCGTTAACAAACAAGTATGAATCACAACAGTTGAGTCAAATCAGTGTTTGATTCATACTGATTTGCAGTGCAATATTAAAATACATCTTATTTAATTTAAAATTATGTTTTTTTTTTACAAATTAACTTACTACTTTATATTACAACGTAAAATATGTAGTTACATACTAACTACATCGGTATAAATCTAACACGTGCGATAATTTTAGGCATAAGAGAGTTGTCCTCTTGTTGGATATCACATTTGCTTAGCGACGACCAAAAAGCAGCCCGTGTAGATGGTGTCGCAAAACTCTGCAGCGATTCAACCGAGGAGAGTCAAAACACGTTTATGATATGGTTAGTGGTGACGAGTCTTGGATATATGCTTACGATCCAGATTCCATGCAGCTGTCAACTGTTTGGGTCTTCCAAGATGAGCCAAAACCGACCAAAGTCATACGCTCACGGAGCACTTAAAAAAAAAGTGGTTGCCTCGGATCGGAGAAGATCGCAACACGGTTAACGCTGACTGGTATACCACTGTTTGTTTACCATAAGTCATCACAGAGTTTCGAAAAACCACCCAAGACGTCGTATGATACTGCACCATAACGATGCAAGTTCGCACACCGCCCGCGATACAAAGATGTTTTTGAGCACCCAAAATGTCGAAATTTTAGATCACCACCCGCCTTACAGCCCTGACTTGAGCCCTAACGATTTTCTTACGTTCCCCAAAATAAGCAGTCTTCGTGGTCAATGTTTCAGCTCACCCGAAGCTGTTGACGCATACAAATCGGCCATTTTGACTGCCCCCACTTCGGAGTGGAATAAATGTTTTGAAAAACAATAAATTATAATAATCTATTAGATTGTCTATACTTATTTCAAACGACACAACTTAAAAGGCAGCCCTCGTACTGTTCGGTGCCCTGTCCTCTAATGTGCTATGGTATGATGCATTGTCAATGACAAACACAGAATTCGGTTGGAGGTTGGGAATTAATTTCTTTTACAACCATTTCTCGTAATTTTCTTTGTTCATCTCACTGTGATAGTCTCCTGTGGTCTGAGCCGGTTTTTACACTATAATCAACCTCGGTCCCATCGAAATTGTTTTTTGATGTCTTTGCCATGATCTTTAGACCAGGCGTGTTCCTTGGTGTGGGTCGAATGAACATAAGTCTCGTCGCCATACACAATAGGTCTCCCTTCATGCCGATACTTTTAAATTTTTCCTGTTTTTCTTCGTGGTGAAAGTATACATACATTATAATGTACATATACATTTTCCTGCGTATGGCTTGGTATGAAAAATCGTCCAATTCCTTACGATAAGTTTTTATTTAATTACCCTTTTTCGGCGTTCTAAAAGAAGGCCCCGCAGTGTTTTCACTCGTATGGTGATCCTTCTCTTTAAGAATTCTCGTTATTGTCCGTTTTGAAATTTGTGTAGGTTCGGTCCTTCGGTCAATTTTTTTCATAAATTGATATTTTATAAATGTTGTGTTCTTAGCCTCCTGAGCTTCTTCCTTCATAAACTCGTGCACATTAAAAATTATTTCCCGAGCTTGACTTTTAAGTCGTTGCCCCCTTTATAAAGAACTCATTTTAAATCCTAAAAAAGAAAACACTTTTGTTGCCATTACGTGTACTTTTGCTTGCTGCGCGTGCACTCGATCAGAAGTATGGTGACTGACTAACATGTCACGCGGCGCGCGTTAACATGGCGGCAGCCAATAGCGGTACAGGAAAAAGAAGCGCGGTGCGTGGAGCGTGCCGATTAGTCAATAGCATTTCCCGCGCTTTGAAAATTCATCTTCTGCGCAGGTACAGTCAGCTGCAGAGAAATGCATTTCTCTGCAGCTGACTGTACATCGGTAAGCCATATCAGTTGGGTACTATTGTAACACGTTTAATTCTATTGTTTACAATTTTCTAAATTGATAAAATAATGAATACAGAATCTTCAAAATTAAGCTGATAAATGGTAGTCAACGCGCAGCGGCCGGACGATTTTAGTATGAGCTAGAGTTTATTATGAACGTGTGCTGTCTTTAAAATTCCATAACAAATGTGTGTTGGCCCAGCGACGACAGCCTCGGCTACGAGTTCCCGTTCCGCGTGCGCGTGGTGCGCGCGGGCGGCGCGTGGTGCGCGCGCTGCGCCTGGCCCGCCGCCTGCCGCGGCTGCGCGCTGCCGTCCGACGACACGCCGCTGCTGCGGGACGCAGGTGAGGGCACGTACACGCTACCGACAGATATGTTCCGCGTGCGCGTGGTGCGCGCGGGCGGCGCGTGGTGCGCGCGCTGCGCCTGGCCCGCCGCCTGCCGCGGCTGCGCGCTGCCGTCCGACGACACGCCGCTGCTGCGGGACGCAGGTGAGGGCACGTACACGCTACCGACAGATATGTTCCGCGTGCGCGTGGTGCGCGCGGGCGGCGCGTGGTGCGCGCGCTGCGCCTGGCCCGCCGCCTGCCGCGGCTGCGCGCTGCCGTCCGACGACACGCCGCTGCTGCGGGACGCAGGTGAGGGCACGTACACGCTACCGACAGATATGTTCCGCGTGCGCGTGGTGCGCGCGGGCGGCGCGTGGTGCGCGCGCTGCGCCTGGCCCGCCGCCTGCCGCGGCTGCGCGCTGCCGTCCGACGACACGCCGCTGCTGCGGGACGCAGGTGAGGGCACGTACACGCTACCGACAGATATGTTCCGCGTGCGCGTGGTGCGCGCGGGCGGCGCGTGGTGCGCGCGCTGCGCCTGGCCCGCCGCCTGCCGCGGCTGCGCGCTGCCGTCCGACGACACGCCGCTGCTGCGGGACGCAGGTGAGGGCACGTACACGCTACCGACAGATATGTTCCGCGTGCGCGTGGTGCGCGCGGGCGGCGCGTGGTGCGCGCGCTGCGCCTGGCCCGCCGCCTGCCGCGGCTGCGCGCTGCCGTCCGACGACACGCCGCTGCTGCGGGACGCAGGTGAGGGCACGTACACGCTACCGACAGATATGTTCCGCGTGCGCGTGGTGCGCGCGGGCGGCGCGTGGTGCGCGCGCTGCGCCTGGCCCGCCGCCTGCCGCGGCTGCGCGCTGCCGTCCGACGACACGCCGCTGCTGCGGGACGCAGGTGAGGGCACGTACACGCTACCGACAGATATGTTCCGCGTGCGCGTGGTGCGCGCGGGCGGCGCGTGGTGCGCGCGCTGCGCCTGGCCCGCCGCCTGCCGCGGCTGCGCGCTGCCGTCCGACGACACGCCGCTGCTGCGGGACGCAGGTGAGGGCACGTACACGCTACCGACAGATATGTTCCGCGTGCGCGTGGTGCGCGCGGGCGGCGCGTGGTGCGCGCGCTGCGCCTGGCCCGCCGCCTGCCGCGGCTGCGCGCTGCCGTCCGACGACACGCCGCTGCTGCGGGACGCAGGTGAGGGCACGTACACGCTACCGACAGATATGTTCCGCGTGCGCGTGGTGCGCGCGGGCGGCGCGTGGTGCGCGCGCTGCGCCTGGCCCGCCGCCTGCCGCGGCTGCGCGCTGCCGTCCGACGACACGCCGCTGCTGCGGGACGCAGGTGAGGGCACGTACACGCTACCGACAGATATCAAGACGGACATCATCATGACAGATATCATCTATCATATGAATCATCGTCAAGGTTGCGAAATACAACCGTGCGATGATGAGATCTAATATAGAGCTGTTACAACCATCGAAGTACTTGCCTATTTTGTATTACCATAAAATTATAGATGAAAAACTATACAATACCAAAAAACTTTTTTAAAAGTTAGTGACAATTTGGATCTGCGACCGGAATAGATAACCCGGCAAAGAGAAATCTTCCTATAAATGCGCAATGATACAAAATGGTGCAATGATGCGTGCTTTGTGGTGCAACTACTACAAAGCACGTTAGTACAAAACTTTGAAGCGTTGCTTCTGTGGGGTTTAAGCTTTGGTTTCCTAGGAAAACGGTTCCGTCATATTATAACGGTCGTCATGAAGATCTATCATTTTCACCAGTATTTGACATTAAGGTGTACAAAAAATGTGTTTTTTGACAGGCGTTGTTGTGACCGCTCACTGCTTTCTTAGGAACCCAAAGCTTTACGCTTCAGCGCGACGTTGGTGCTAATTAGGAAACACGAAGATTACCAAAGCCCATATCTTTTCTGGTTTAAATGTGACTGGCCTAAGCAGTCACACTTTTCCACTCATGTGAAAAAGGGAACAAAATTATATTTTCACTTCTCATGCTCTGAAAGTGCTTATTTGTGCAGGCTGCACAAAATCGAATTTTGTGCACTAGTGCATTAACCTATCTATATTAAGGAAAAGAAAATGAGCCATACAGCCAAACACAATAAGAAGTTCATAGATAGAATTTTTTATTTTATATTTACTATTTATTTGCCCTATGTGTTTTTTAAGACATAAAACAATTTCCTTCAGTATTCAAAACTATACTAATTTTACTTTGAATTTTAATTAAAGAAATGTTATGTTATACTACTGTTTTATTTCCTCGCAATCGAAGTGAAAAGCAGAGTTTATAACTCGTCCACAAAACCATTTTAACCTCGACAGTAACATCAGCCCTCGCCAAGTCTCGGATAAAAATGGTTCGTTTTGTGCACTTTTTGTAAAATCTACTAGTTCATCACATCTATTCAAAAAGAGCTAGTTTGTTCTTCGTAAACAGAGACCAAAATAGCTCTTTGATCCCTAGGGAGCAAAATAGTTTTGAATTTGGAATGTGGATTTTGTTAGTAAAAGTTCCAATCACCGAAGAGATCAATCACGAACATTGTATGAACAAGTAACAGAGACAAGAAAGAAAGAGAAAGTGGAAATTATTATAAGAAAGAGAAAGTGAAAGAAAGAGAAGGTGTGAATTATTATTGACACTTGCTCTCTCTTTCTTGCCAGCCAAGCCTGGTCAAAATGAAAATCCAAGATGGCGGCAACGACACATGACGAAAATTTTCCAATTTTTCGTCATTGGTGTCGTTTTCATAGTTTTCGAGGGCGCCAAAGCCGATTGTGAGGTCAAAATGAAAATCCAAGATGGCGGCTGTGAAAATTTTCTCATTTTTCGTCATAGGTGTCGTTTTCATAGTTTTTAAAGCTGCTAAAGTCGATAAAGAGGTCAAAACGTAAATCGACGTTCACACTTTTTTTTTCTCAAAGAGGGTGATGAAAAGTAGAGTGTTCATCTCGGGAGCAACACTATTTTAAGCTTGAGTGACGTACTTTGAATCCCTCGCTGCGTTCAGGGTTCTACTCTAGAATCCTTCGCTCCGGTCTAGATTTAAAGAAACACTCGACTTAAAAATAATTGTTTGCTCCCTAGGCAAACAATCTGCTATTTAGACCCTGAAATTAAGTCCACTTTGCTGAATACCTAGAATCTTTTTAATGGGTGTACACCTCTACCTAACCTTTCGGAGAAAACAGTTGTGATGTTATTTTATCCTTTCTGATATAAAACCTATTCTATTTAAAGCTTAGTATATAAACTGCGCTTAACGTCATTAGGTAACCGTCGTCGGCATAGCAAGCGCTCGAGCGTGGCGCCGGCGTCACTGGACGGCGACATCCCCAACACCAACTCACCCATAGCCAAGAACAAGCTCAACCGACACGCCTCCACGCGACTGTCCGCTGATATCTCTGTAAGTATATCATTTTCAACTTCGCCCGCTTTATTTCAGGGTTTTCTGCGAATTTTATATAAGGTACATACGCAAATCTCAAAAAAAAAACTTAAACATTGAGTAGTGACAAATTCCTTGTCAAACATTTTTGTATATCGAGAACAATCCGCCTAACTGAATGTCTTCTATGTTTTGCGAGGATTGTGTTAAGTTGTAGGCGCAACATAATAATTCGACGTAATTCACATCTTAAGGCGAAATGGGTCCCAAAGAAGAGGTTCTGACGCATTTCGGCTGCACGCAAAATCAATTTTTGTCCTCAAAAACTACTAATTTGCCTTATTTTTTTTCATGATTATTAAAATTGAAGATATTTTTTAGTGAATTATGAGGGCCAAAACACGATTGACATAATTTGGCTCGATACAAAAAAATCGCAGTTTCCTCAAAATGTAGATTTTTTATGAGAAAAAATGGTTTTATTCGATTAAAATTAAAGCAATTTCAATCAAATTTCGTCTATACGTTCACCATAAAAGACTTTAGGGGATTATGGATTTATTTTAATGTAACAGCAAATAAAATCTTAAAAAAAACCCAAATATAGTAAATCGGGCTAAATCGGCTCGCGCTCAGAGTCCTGCGGGACGTCATCGAGGGTGGACCTGTGTCAATTTTTTTAAAAATACGCTCTCTCTGCAGTTGTTAAAAAAAAATCAAATAAATGAAGAACACATTAGATATGAAATTGCGACAACTCAGAAAAAATATTTCGTAATTTTAATGAAAGAAGAAGAGCTTCTCTTAATGTTGATTTGTAGTTTATGTATGTTTCTTCAAATACCTCATAAATATTCCTAATATACTCTTCTCTTTCCTCATCAGCAACTTTTATAATAATACACTTGTGACCCTCCTTGAACTCCTTCCACAATTCCTCTAACATGTCCAACCTTGTTTCTAAATAAGGTCGTTTAATTCTGTCTTTTGGCGATTTCTTATAGTTTTTTTCGGTCTTTTTTAAGTTTTCCAGTAGTTCATTCTGATACATAATCAGATCCTCCATAGTTATATTTGTTCCGCACACAAGAAACACTAATTAACACAATATTTTGCAGGTAAGTTCACCGTAGTTATGCGTTTTATAGGTTCGTAACACGTAATTTACACAGTATTGTCAATTTATTAGAATTCACTAATTTCTTAAACCACTCCACAGAAAAAATCCTTATCGCTCAGGAATGCTATTGTTCTCACTCACGGCGCTCGCTCGCACCTGGGTCGGTCGATGACTGATTGTATCCGGTACGATTTAGGACCATATGTTTAGAGCAATAAGGTTGTATTTAGTTTAATAGGATTTTAGAAATAATAAACGTGTGTTTGTCGCGAAGATTTATTTTCAACTAACTTGACAAGTAATTTAAATGGACTGTATGTGTGATCATCTACATATCGATAGCCAGTTATAGATTCTACCGTTACATTTGTTAGTTTGTAAGTACTTGCTTAAACAATAGTTTTAATTCATAATATTGTTTTCGAAAGTGTGATTATTTCTATGCGATATGATGACGTTTAATTGTCATCTTACAATAGTGTTAGACACATTACAAATTATTATCGATAAAATTATAGTCAAGTGCGAGTCTTATAATTTTTTTTATAGTCGTTTAAGAAGAAGTTTTTTTAAAGATTTTTTTATCAGATTCATCCATGTTACAATATTTACTCTCCACCGAACTGTCTTTGCTAATATCATATTCTATATTAATAAATATACAATTGGTCCGGTTGTCGGTTGTATAAAAAATATTTAAAACAATTTTCACTCTGTCAAGAACAATTAAAATTAGAAAAAAATGCTGTTTCGAACAAAAGTGCTAACATGACCAAATGTATAGAACACGATAAAAATCGTAATTATATTTTTCGAATAGCTGAGCCAGCAACACCGTTGAATCCGTGATTGTATCGTATTGGCTCAGTATGAACAATTTTCAATTTTGAATACAATAACTCACTGGTTACGATATCGTATACGACACTTCTGTATACGATAAAAAGTCGTTCTAAAATGTCGATGTCCTAAAATAATAGATTCGATAAATTATAGCTGTAGCAGTAGGTACGTCACTTGGCAATAAAGTACGGCAATTGTTACTTCATGTATAGCTGTCAATATTTACGAATCTTCATGAGTGGTGGGAAACATCCAAAACAAAAAAATATGGTCACAGTATAAGCGAAACAGTACGACCATTTTTAGCCCATTCAACTTAATTAAAATCCTGAAGAAATAAAGATGAAAGTTTGTTTATATTGGAACGACGTGTTTTATATGGAATTTTTCGTTTTTTGTATGGAAAATATGAAAAAATATTACCTACATGTACTCAACATGTAGGTAATATTTTTAGTTTGTTAGTTTGTTAGGGGTTTATGGGTTTCATAAAGGGGGTCGAATTTTTCATTATTTTTGCGATAGGACACACCATTTTCGAGATATAAGCAAGAGAAAAGAAAAAAAGACATTATTGTTTTTGCGCCGTCGAGGTGTTGGTGTGAATTTTAGTTCATTTTTTAATCGCGATTAAATACTTAGACAATCTAAACTTTAGGTGAAGAACGTAAAATTCTGAACAGCAAAATTGCCATTTTCACTAAATTAATAGCTCAGTGCCGTCAAACTAAAATATAGTTAAGTTGTGTCACTTAGTCTATTTCAGAATGGAAAATTGTCGGTTGACAAGAATAATCTAAATTTTGGTGATTTTTAGTCTAGTTTAGAGGCATTTGTGACAAGAGAATCGGCACCATTGAATGAATGAAACGGAATCTCAAGCCGATGTTGCTATCATGAAAATAATTTGTTTTTAATAACTTGCAATATCGGTTTCTCGTCGTGACATATAGAAGTGTCAAAGTGCCTTTTTCGAGAAATCTCGTCGTTTACGGTCATGTTAGGGATTAGAATGACGTCAGAATCGTAGACAAATTTCGACAAAACGAGAAAAAGAGTTTTCTCGCGCTTGTCATGTTAGCCCTGCAGAGGTCTAAACGCGCAGCCTTCAGTAGAAATTTCCCATTGCTTGCAAGTTTTTCATTTTAAGTGAATTATTAAACGCCTGCGTTCCTTCATATACCTAATGTCACAACACTGATACACTTATGGATTCTTACAGATTATTCATGACTACATAACTATCACTAAAAAAATCCCGTGTGCAGTTTGTACATGGGATTTCTCATTAACAGTCACCTAACCATAGATATTGATTTTTATTAAAACCATAGATGACAGAAGAGGCCTAAACTTCATGTTTTTCTGTGTACGTTCTACGAACTATCCCATAACACTATATCAAAAGGTAAAAATGTTGTTTCTTTAATTAATAAAATGAATTGACTGTCACAACACAGCACATTAGCCGATAACGACACCGACCCGACATCGACACTATATCGGAGGTCAGATGATCGGATACGTTTAGTGCCTACCAAACGCTTTTACATTGTCTTGCTATTGTCACCTATATCGTCGCAGACAGCGACCGACACCGATATAGGTACGATATCTATCGGCGAAGACACAGTGCGGTGAGAGTAGCGGCATTTTGTCACTTGAACACACTTTTTCGCACTGCCGACTTCAAGACGTCGATACTTAGCAATATCATTGGGCCGATAATAATTGTATCGATGTCGGTATAATAGCTGCCGACATATCGGTATCGGGCTGGTGTCGTTATCTATTAATGTGAAAACGCCCATTAGGTACACAGGGCATTTTAAGTAATCATTTTAGTTCACTACACCGTACCTTAGTCCCATAAAATGTAAACTTATTGAAAAAAATCGAACCTAAGAAAAACTAGTTCAGTTGGTCAACTGCAAATATTTTATGCTGTGGCATGTATTTTTCGCGAAATGATCGGCAGTGAATCGTAAATAAATACGTCATTCCCCCTTAGGGGGAGGCGGAGGTAGCGTTTCAAAGGCCCACAGGCCCGGAAAATGGCGCCTTAATTATGTATTTCTATTCTATAGCCCAGCCAGCCCAGTATACTTAATAGTATTTTGCCTGCGATTTTATTATTTGAAAAACTTCATCTCTATAGTAATGTCAGTAGACAACATTGTTTATTTAATTTACTTTTATACCGTTCGGGAAACTTACAGCTAAACTTACAGTGTTCTTAAAAAAATATGAAACTGAAGGCCTTTTACAAGTTTCCGCTGATAAACACTAAATTAAAAATAAAAATGTGAAAAGGTGTCGTGGGACACCCGGTTGGAACGAAGTTTCTTAAATGTAAAAGTAAATCATGTTATCTAAAAGTTATTATGTATAACTTTTTAGAAGCTAAAAGCATCTCTTTTTCATTACGCGACGATTTAAAGAAAACGCAAGCGCACAAGATACCTATATCATAAATGCAAATAGTAGATTGTTATACAAGGGTCGAAAGGAATCAATTCTTGAGCATAAAAAACATAATTTTACATACAAAACATCACTAGGCGTTCATTCACCAATGAAGCTGAACACGATCATCACATCCAAACAGAGTTTAAGAGCTGTCAGTGCTCTTGAACTCGACCCATTTTAATCCAGTTTATCCAGTAATTTTTGTTCAATAATGGTGTCAATCAAGTCTATCGCAAGGTGGCGATTGTTTATTTTTGTGTTTAAAGGTCAGTAGGTATATCGTAAGTGGTTGTGTGTTGTGTCCAGGGCGAGACGGAGTGCGGCGAGCTGCGCGCGCTGGAGCTGGGCGCGCTGCTGGCGGGCGCGCGGCGCGTCGTGCTGGCCATCGACTGGGACCCCACGGCGCTGCATCTGCGCTACCAGTCCACGAGGGAGAAGGTACGGCCTTACTGTCACAGCCGTCTTAACGAAGCCGCTCAATGATACTTAGTTTGATGTACAAAATGCGCAGATAACAGCATTGAACTTAACACCCTGTATTTACTTCTCAAGACAGAGAAAGATAATTGTACATAATAGCTGTTTAGGTTTGCGTCTTGGTCGGACCTCTGAGAGCGGTCATATTGCGAAAGCGGTTAGTAAGCTACAAAGAAAATGCGATAATGATAATACCTAATTCAGTAATAGAGCGGTACGGACATATAAATAACGTAATTTTAAAAAATTTGCAATTTCAAGTGTATTTCTATCTTACTTGCGTTTAATAAAATATTTCAAGTGTTAATACTCAAGTTGCTAAGACATTTTAATTGAAATTGTCTCCTTCATGATGAACATAATGGTTTTTAAAAAGGTCTTTTGACTACTGATGCGGGTGTTGCTCTGCTGAAACACATTTAACGCATGGAAGAAAAGCCTTTGATTGCGTGCACCATGACACACTTTTACGTAAACTACGTCATGAGAGTGTCCAAAACGAAGCTCTCAATGTATTAGATTCCTATTTACATATATAGGGTCCAATGCGTAGATGTTAATGGTGTGAAATGTTCCGGGCTACCACTTCAATTAGGTGTACCTCAAGGCTCAATACTGGGGCTGTTCTTATTCTTGGTGAATATCAATGACCTTACCATTCTAAATATAGGGTATCTGTGATGTATTGTTTGCAGATGATACCTCTCTTAGATAGATAGATTACTCTTTATTGTACACCATAAAAATTACAGACATAAATTATGTTTTAAGTAGACAGGAATATATCTGACGGCGTTAACAATGCGCTCTCAATGGTTACGGATTGGTTTACGATCAATAACCTAGTTTTCAAAGCCAATAATAGGCTGCAGGCACGACATCAGCGGCAGTGGAGCGACGGTGAGGCGCGAGCGTGTCTCGCTGGCCGTCACTTGAAAACGCTATGCTTTTTCGTTGGTTGCCGCAACCTTGCCGTCGCTGCCGCGCTGGTTACTTACCCACAACCTTAAACGCCATATCTGCGCGGTGTGATCGTATTTTTAATGATCATAATTACGTTTTTTTTACATTTTTTTTTTTGTTATATTGTTCAGGCGTGGGTAGAGCACTGGTCGCTGGCGGCGTGCCGCGGCGCGGGCGCGGCTGCCGTGGACCTGGGCAGCTGCCTGCGCGCCTTCACGAGCTGCGAGCGCCTGGAGCAGCGCTACCACTGCGCGCACTGCCGCAGCGCGCAGCCCGCCACCAAGAAGCTGCAGATCTGGCGCCTGCCGCCCATCCTGGTGGGGAGCCGAGCGTAGTGTAGAGATGACTAGTATCTCAATAAGAACCGTCGCGAAAACGCCTTTCCAAAAAAATTACGTATTAAAAAAGCAAATACGTAATCTAAAACTAAATATTCGGTGTTACGATATTAATCATTGCATTTCATAATCAATATTTTAGTTCACTAGTTAGCCACATTTCGTATTTTCATACAGTAATATTGCCAAATTAATGAAAACAGAAAATATTTGACTGATATTTGCGACGTTGCCAACTTTTAGGATAAGCGCTCTTAAGTACTCCACTCAATCATAATTTATTTCTCACTTCTCTCCCACAGATAGTCCACCTAAAACGGTTCCAATACGTAAACAACAAATGGATAAAGTCACAGAAAGTGGTGAACTTCCCGTTCCAAGACTTCGATCCCACGGCCTACTTAGCGTCAGTACCACAAGAGACCATCCTACGACATACAGAGATACTCAACTTTAAGCGAAGATCGTCTGTTTTCGTCGACGATACTATCTCGGAGTCGGACAGTGAAGATGACGAGAACGCACAGCCGAAAGTTCAGACGAGGCCGAAAGTTGAGAGGAAACGGAAAGGCTCAGTTGAGGTAAACTTTTTTATTATTTATATTCAGCCTTATTTTTTTTCATTGTAATCTTAAAAAAAATGTTCTTGTTACTTTCAATGTGTTCATATCAAGCGGCCAGGGGTGCAAAAATGAGACAATCTGTAACAATGTTGTATACTTTTTTCTTTTTTTTACCGTTAGTCTCCTGTTTTAATTTACCAATTTTTTAATCTTCTGGTTACGTGCGTCACTTCTACGCGTAAATAAAATTCTTCTCTTTCTTTATTTAGGTTCGAGGGAGAGAGAGACTAGAGTCGACGAGTTTGGTGACGACGCCGGTGACGGATGACAACCTGATAGACTATCATCAGCATCATTTACTGAAGGACCAGGACCCCTTCGACTTGAAGTACAAATTGTACGCTGTCGTGGTGAGTTTGTCCAGAATTTTTCACATGTTTTTGTTGGACATCTAAAAAGAAAAATAAACTCAAAACTCAAAGCATTTATTTCAATTAAACCATTTACAGGCACTTTTGAATTATCAAATAGTCGGTCAGTTAGTTAGAAAGTTGAAGCTAGTTTCCCATTCCAAAACGTAGGTCTCTATGGAGAAGAAGGGGCAAGAAACTCCATGGTCACTCTTTTAAATATAGAAATTACAAAATCCTGGGCACATTACTCTTGTTGCTTCTATATGTGAGAACAATGTAAAGATCATCCCGCACACAATCCATCCACCTTGTGTTTTCTCTTCCTCTCCCTCTCCACCAATCAACATTTACTCGTGGCTAAGTAATAACAGCCGCATGGGTCGATCGATCACGTTAAGCTACGTTTGCCGCGATCGGTACTTGGATGGGTGACTATCATTACATACCGAGACCCCTCCGTGCCTCGGAAAGCAAGTTAAGTTAAGGTACATCCGTTTTTTTGCTTTGATGTTTTCTTCGACTGTCATTCAGATTTCGATCGCGACGATAGGTCGTAGTGAAGTAAATGAAAGGTGAGCGGACTGTTTATCATGTAGATATAATACGAACTGATGTTTTCACATATTCGAATCATGTTGTATGTGAAAACATCAGTTTGTTGAAGCCGTACGTAGTATCTCTATGTAGTCTGTGGTCGAAGCCGTCGCATAAAAACGTAAACACACAAGAATTTGCTATTCTGGGGCTCGCCCCAACCCCCGCCGCGTGCGCCACCCGTCTCGCCCCAACCCCCGCCGCGTGCGCCACCCGTCTCGCCCCAACCCCCGCCGCGTGCGCCACCCGTCTCGCCCCAACCCCCGCCGCGTGCGCCACCCGTCTCGCCCCAACCCCCGCCGCGTGTCTCGCCCCAACCCCCGCCGCGTGCGCCACCCGTCTCGCCCCAACCCCCGCCGCGTGCGCTACCCGTCTCGCCCCAACCCCCGCCGCGTGCGCCACCCGTCTCGCCCCAACCCCCGCCGCGTGCGGCACCCGTCTCGCCCCAACCCCCGCCGCGTGCGGCACCCGTCTCGCCCCAACTCCCGCCGCGTGCGCCACCCGTCTCGCCCCAACCCCCGCCGCGTGCGCCACCCGTCTCGCCCCAACCCCCGCCGCGTGTCTCGCCCCAACCCCCGCCGCGTGCGCCACCCGTCTCGCCCCAACCCCCGCCGCGTGTCTCGCCCCAACCCCCGCCGCGTGCGCCACCCGTCTCGCCCCAACCCCCGCCGCGTGCGCTACCCGTCTCGCCCCAACCCCCGCCGCGTGCGCCACCCGTCTCGCCCCAACCCCCGCCGCGTGCGCCACCCGTCTCGCCCCAACCCCCGCCGCGTGCGCCACCCGTCTCGCCCCAACCCCCGCCGCGTGCGCCACCCGTCTCGCCCCAACCCCCGCCGCGTGCGCCACCCGTCTCGCCCCAACCCCCGCCGCGTGCGCCACCCGTCTCGCCCCAACCCCCGCCGCGTGCGCCACCCGTCTCGCCCCAACCCCCGCCGCGTGCGCTACCCGTCTCGCCCCAACCCCCGCCGCGTGCGCCACCCGTCTCGCCCCAACCCCCGCCGCGTGCGGCACCCGTCTCGCCCCAACCCCCGCCGCGTGCGGCAACCGTCTCGCCCCAACCCCCGCCGCGTGCGCCACCCGTCTCGCCCCAACCCCCGCCGCGTGCGCCACCCGTCTCGCCCCAACCCCCGCCGCGTGCGCCACCCGTCTCGCCCCAACCCCCGCCGCGTGCGCCACCCGTCTCGCCCCAACCCCCGCCGCGTGCGCCACCCGTCTCGCCCCAACCCCCGCCGCGTGCGCCACCCGTCTCGCCCCAACCCCCGCCGCGTGCGGCAACCGTCTCGCCCCAACCCCCGCCGCGTGCGCCACCCGTCTCGCCCCAACCCCCGCCGCGTGCGCCACCCGTCTCGCCCCAACCCCCGCCGCGTGCGCCACCCGTCTCGCCCCAACCCCCGCCGCGTGCGCCACCCGTCTCGCCCCAACCCCCGCCGCGTGCGCCACCCGTCTCGCCCCAACCCCCGCCGCGTGCGCCACCCGTCTCGCCCCAACCCCCGCCGCGTGCGCTACCCGTCTCGCCCCAACCCCCGCCGCGTGCGCCACCCGTCTCGCCCCAACCCCCGCCGCGTGCGGCACCCGTCTCGCCCCAACCCCCGCCGCGTGCGCCACCCGTCTCGCCCCAACCCCCGCCGCGTGCGCCACCCGTCTCGCCCCAACCCCCGCCGCGTGCGCCACCCGTCTCGCCCCAACCCCCGCCGCGTGCGCTACCCGTCTCGCCCCTACCCCCGCCGCGTGCGCCACCCGTCTCGCCCCAACCCCCGCCGCGTGCGCCACCCGTCTCGCCCCAACCCCCGCCGCGTGCGCCACCCGTCTCGCCCCAACCCCCGCCGCGTGCGCCACCCGTCTCGCCCCAACCCCCGCCGCGTGCGCCACCCGTCTCGCCCCAACCCCCGCCGCGTGCGCTACCCGTCTCGCCCCAACCCCCGCCGCGTGCGCTACCCGTCTCGCCCCTACCCCCGCCGCGTGCGCCACCCGTCTCGCCCCAACCCCCGCCGCGTGCGGCACCCGTCTCGCCCCAACCCCCGCCGCGTGCGGCAACCGTCTCGCCCCAACCCCCGCCGCGTGCGCCACCCGTCTCGCCCCAACCCCCGCCGCGTGCGCCACCCGTCTCGCCCCAACCCCCGCCGCGTGCGCCACCCGTCTCGCCCCAACCCCCGCCGCGTGTCTCGCCCCAACCCCCGCCGCGTGCGCCACCCGTCTCGCCCCAACCCCCGCCGCGTGCGCTACCCGTCTCGCCCCAACCCCCGCCGCGTGCGCCACCCGTCTCGCCCCAACCCCCGCCGCGTGCGGCACCCGTCTCGCCCCAACCCCCGCCGCGTGCGGCACCCGTCTCGCCCCAACCCCCGCCGCGTGCGCCACCCGTCTCGCCCCAACCCCCGCCGCGTGCGCCACCCGTCTCGCCCCAACCCCCGCCGCGTGCGCTACCCGTCTCGCCCCAACCCCCGCCGCGTGCGCCACCCGTCTCGCCCCAACCCCCGCCGCGTGCGGCACCCGTCTCGCCCCAACCCCCGCCGCGTGCGGCAACCGTCTCGCCCCAACCCCCGCCGCGTGCGCCACCCGTCTCGCCCCAACCCCCGCCGCGTGCGCCACCCGTCTCGCCCCAACCCCCGCCGCGTGCGCCACCCGTCTCGCCCCAACCCCCGCCGCGTGCGCCACCCGTCTCGCCCCAACCCCCGCCGCGTGCGCCACCCGTCTCGCCCCAACCCCCGCCGCGTGCGCCACCCGTCTCGCCCCAACCCCCGCCGCGTGCGCTACCCGTCTCGCCCCAACCCCCGCCGCGTGCGCCACCCGTCTCGCCCCAACCCCCGCCGCGTGCGGCACCCGTCTCGCCCCAACCCCCGCCGCGTGCGGCAACCGTCTCGCCCCAACCCCCGCCGCGTGCGCCACCCGTCTCGCCCCAACCCCCGCCGCGTGCGCCACCCGTCTCGCCCCAACCCCCGCCGCGTGCGCCACCCGTCTCGCCCCAACCCCCGCCGCGTGCGCCACCCGTCTCGCCCCAACCCCCGCCGCGTGCGCCACCCGTCTCGCCCCAACCCCCGCCGCGTGCGCCACCCGTCTCGCCCCAACCCCCGCCGCGTGCGCCACCCGTCTCGCCCCAACCCCCGCCGCGTGTCTCGCCCCAACCCCCGCCGCGTGCGCCACCCGTCTCGCCCCAACCCCCGCCGCGTGTCTCGCCCCAACCCCCGCCGCGTGCGCCACCCGTCTCGCCCCAACCCCCGCCGCGTGCGCCACCCGTCTCGCCCCAACCCCCGCCGCGTGCGCCACCCGTCTCGCCCCAACCCCCGCCGCGTGCGCCACCCGTCTCGCCCCAACCCCCGCCGCGTGTCTCGCCCCAACCCCCGCCGCGTGCGCCACCCGTCTCGCCCCAACCCCCGCCGCGTGCGCCACCCGTCTCGCCCCAACCCCCGCCGCGTGCGCCACCCGTCTCGCCCCAACCCCCGCCGCGTGCGCCACCCGTCTCGCCCCAACCCCCGCCGCGTGCGCCACCCGTCTCGCCCCAACCCCCGCCGCGTGTCTCGCCCCAACCCCCGCCGCGTGCGCCACCCGTCTCGCCCCAACCCCCGCCGCGTGTCTCGCCCCAACCCCCGCCGCGTGCGCCACCCGTCTCGCCCCAACCCCCGCCGCGTGCGCTACCCGTCTCGCCCCAACCCCCGCCGCGTGCGCTACCCGTCTCGCCCCTACCCCCGCCGCGTGCGCCACCCGTCTCGCCCCAACCCCCGCCGCGTGCGCTACCCGTCTCGCCCCAACCCCCGCCGCGTGCGCCACCCGTCTCGCCCCAACCCCCGCCGCGTGCGGCACCCGTCTCGCCCCAACCCCCGCCGCGTGCGGCAACCGTCTCGCCCCAACCCCCGCCGCGTGCGCCACCCGTCTCGCCCCAACCCCCGCCGCGTGCGCCACCCGTCTCGCCCCAACCCCCGCCGCGTGCGCCACCCGTCTCGCCCCAACCCCCGCCGCGTGCGCCACCCGTCTCGCCCCAACCCCCGCCGCGTGTCTCGCCCCAACCCCCGCCGCGTGCGCCACCCGTCTCGCCCCAACCCCCGCCGCGTGTCTCGCCCCAACCCCCGCCGCGTGCGCCACCCGTCTCGCCCCAACCCCCGCCGCGTGCGCTACCCGTCTCGCCCCAACCCCCGCCGCGTGCGCCACCCGTCTCGCCCCAACCCCCGCCGCGTGCGGCACCCGTCTCGCCCCAACCCCCGCCGCGTGCGGCACCCGTCTCGCCCCAACCCCCGCCGCGTGCGCCACCCGTCTCGCCCCAACCCCCGCCGCGTGCGCCACCCGTCTCGCCCCAACCCCCGCCGCGTGCGCTACCCGTCTCGCCCCAACCCCCGCCGCGTGCGCCACCCGTCTCGCCCCAACCCCCGCCGCGTGCGGCACCCGTCTCGCCCCAACCCCCGCCGCGTGCGGCAACCGTCTCGCCCCAACCCCCGCCGCGTGCGCCACCCGTCTCGCCCCAACCCCCGCCGCGTGCGCCACCCGTCTCGCCCCAACCCCCGCCGCGTGCGCTACCCGTCTCGCCCCAACCCCCGCCGCGTGCGCCACCCGTCTCGCCCCAACCCCCGCCGCGTGCGGCACCCGTCTCGCCCCAACCCCCGCCGCGTGCGGCAACCGTCTCGCCCCAACCCCCGCCGCGTGCGCCACCCGTCTCGCCCCAACCCCCGCCGCGTGCGCCACCCGTCTCGCCCCAACCCCCGCCGCGTGCGCCACCCGTCTCGCCCCAACCCCCGCCGCGTGCGCCACCCGTCTCGCCCCAACCCCCGCCGCGTGTCTCGCCCCAACCCCCGCCGCGTGCGCCACCCGTCTCGCCCCAACCCCCGCCGCGTGTCTCGCCCCAACCCCCGCCGCGTGCGCCACCCGTCTCGCCCCAACCCCCGCCGCGTGCGCTACCCGTCTCGCCCCAACCCCCGCCGCGTGCGCCACCCGTCTCGCCCCAACCCCCGCCGCGTGCGGCACCCGTCTCGCCCCAACCCCCGCCGCGTGCGGCACCCGTCTCGCCCCAACCCCCGCCGCGTGCGCCACCCGTCTCGCCCCAACCCCCGCCGCGTGCGCCACCCGTCTCGCCCCAACCCCCGCCGCGTGCGCTACCCGTCTCGCCCCAACCCCCGCCGCGTGCGCCACCCGTCTCGCCCCAACCCCCGCCGCGTGCGGCACCCGTCTCGCCCCAACCCCCGCCGCGTGCGGCAACCGTCTCGCCCCAACCCCCGCCGCGTGCGCCACCCGTCTCGCCCCAACCCCCGCCGCGTGCGCCACCCGTCTCGCCCCAACCCCCGCCGCGTGCGCCACCCGTCTCGCCCCAACCCCCGCCGCGTGCGCCACCCGTCTCGCCCCAACCCCCGCCGCGTGCGCCACCCGTCTCGCCCCAACCCCCGCCGCGTGCGCCACCCGTCTCGCCCCAACCCCGGCACTATAATTATTGTTTGGATAATATTTACTTACTATTGACTATGTGTACACTTCTTGTAAACATTTTATTCAATAAATTATTATTATAATTGACCGTTTTAATGTTTTTACTGACGTCCGAGTAGCGTACACTTCGATGCTGACTGAGCACGAAAATAGTGGCTTATGATTGTTGGTCATAAGCTGGGCACGCGAAGTAGTTGCTCTTGCGTTATCTATATCTGTGTACGGACTTTACTTCTGTGTAATTATGTGTGGCTCATTGCTTAAAAATAAGTAACTCCTCGTTATTCTATTGCCGGGTCGTTGAAATAAAACTAGTAATTACAATTTGACTTGGATAATTATTCCTATATTTTAGTCTACGATATTTTACATTTTATATCGTGACATTTCTGTCAGCTTGCTAAGTTGTCTCCCTATTAGTTTTCTTCTTCTATTCTTTATTCGTAATAGTGTTTATCTCATAATAATATCTTATAATTATTCGAAAAGGTGGCATGTGAAAACCATGCCGGTTAAGAAGCTCTACAGTATTAACAAATAGGTGTTGGGCGTGGCGCCGCGCGGCCGGCCGGCTGCTCCCCGCTCGGCGCTCACTCTCTTGCGGCCGAACTCGATAACCTATTTTCAGTAAAAGACAGACCGCTTTTGACGGTAGACAGTATTATTTAGTAAGATTCCTTATTGTCTGACAGATTATTGGGACGTTAAAACCATAGGTTTTTCTATTTCTAGTATGCCAAAACTGGTGATACATAGGTTATTGGGTTCGGCGATTAGGTCTCGCCGCCGTCGATCGCCTGCCATCCGCTTCCGCCTCAACACGTGGCCCTGTTGTTGTCCGCAGTCGCACTCGGGGCAGCTGTCGGGCGGGCACTACGTGGCCTACTGCCGCAACCCGGGCGGCGCGTGGCTGTGCTACAACGACAGCTCGTGCCGCGAGCTGGGCCCCGCGCCGGGCCCCGCGCCGCCCATCGACCCCGCCTCCGCCTACCTGCTGTTCTACGAGCGGCAGGGGCTCGACTACGAGAGGTACCGCTACTGTGTCACTAACTACTTCGAGAGTAACTCGATTCCCCCGATAGTGATAATTCCCTACTTGTGATCCGGCCTGTCCCGTCTTGCTGTCCGTCGGCGACGTCCCAAAAGCCGAGCTTCGTGCCCCGCAGGGGGGCCCTCGGCGAGCGCTCGCCTAGTGCAGATAGTGCAACCCACGACGACGCGCCCCACTCCGCGATGACTGTTCTGTAAGCTGTACTTTAGTGTTACTGTTCTGTTAGCTGTACGGAGCGGAGCAGGGCGCGTCGAGGTGGATTGCACTATCTATATATGTTATTTTACGCCCCGGGCCGGAGGCTTTAAGTTAGTATCATAAGGCAGCCACAAGATAGCCCGGTTAAGTAGGCATGACCTCAGAGGTCAGCTACGTGATGACCAACACAAAAAAAACTCAGACAATGAGGGGTGCTATACACTTGTTCCGGTCGGCACTTTCGACTCGGCAGCATTTGTTGAACAAACAAAGCGGGTCCAAAGCAATTACTACACATATTTCGGATCACGCGGATCGGCAAACTCATTTACCCTAGCTAAATCATATTCGGGACGGCCCAGGATTATTTGAGCTAAGTCAAGCACCTTTTTTTGCCGCCCGGTTGTGCCTTTATCATGCCGAGCCGAAAAAATGTGTAGCATCTCTGACCGCATAAACAGTGGCTCAGCTCGTCCTCAGCAGTAACTGACGCAGACCTTGATGATGTAGTCTGTGAAAGTTACATTTTGTAAATATGCGTCGACTATATGAAGGTATGTATTCGCGATGCAATATGTGCCGACAACATAACGTAAAAAAAAATGTCACCTAAACTCCATAAGTTTAAGTTGTTATTTTAGTTTTCTCTTTTATTAATGTATGCTAAACTAAGCATACAAGATTATCTTCTATCTTATCTTTTTTTTAATCATTTATTCTTATACTACTCTTCGTAGATGTAACTGCTTGAGCACACTTTTTTAGTTAGATTCTCTCTCTCTCTCTAGAGCCCTGACCTGCCGGTAGCTTAGACTCTGTTCCCGATACCGGTGGGTTACTATTTTTTATATTTTTAAATATTATTCAAAAATATAATTTATATGTAAATAGTGAAATAAAGGAGATAATAATATAATATTGTAATCTGTCTATTGTAAGGAGCCAAAAATTTTACGTCAACGAATTATAACATTGCTAAATTGAAGAGTACATCTGTGACGTAGCATGACAACTGAAGTGACAGGTACTACGTTTAGTCGGTTACTTGACAGCTGTCTCGTCACGTGGTTTTTTTGTTTACCTTTATTTAACTACCTAAACCTATGGAGTATAGTTAAAGTAGAAGATAATTCCGTGGTGTGCAGATTAACCAGAGAATCGTACATATGAACTATTCTCATAATAGTTAACATGAGAGGAATAGTATTCAAAAATGCTGTCTAAATTAATGTATCCTCGTTTTTCAGATACCTCCCCGACATAGCGGGCAAAGAGCCCGTAGTGAGAGATGCAGAAGTCTTAGACCCAGACGAGAACGACCTCAAGAAGATGTGCTCTGTCATGTAGAACACTGTGATAAACTAGCGGAGGGTTACACCAGGCTGTCAGTACAGGACGCTACCCAACTGTGGCGGGGAGACGAGTTGTGTGTTAGTCGGAAATGGCGGCGAGATTCGGCACTAATTGGTGACGCGAATGTGAAGAATTGGCATAATGTTATGCACAGAGCACAGTATCAGTGTCTAGAGACAGCTGTACCTACTAATACATTTCGTGGCGTTGAAAGTGCGTTGAGCGCACAACTTCTGTTACGGACGCTATTCAAAGCTGTCAGTTTCTATACGCCATTTGTATTGTAGTCCGAGTAAAATGTGACTCGCTTGAATTGTATGGCAAGTGTTGACTGTGGCGCCTCACGCAGCGGCCGCGACGCTCTCCGTGCTCTGTGCATTTGTGTATCGTCAACTGCACTTCAGTTTAACTACGAAAAGCGTCTTTACTGCTACGAAATAGAGGTTCTGTCATAGTCAAATTGTTACCAGGGACGTTCGGTTGACTGTATTTCCATGTAATACGTCCAGTGTTGAGGAGCTTGCATTTAGAACGTATATGTTATGTATGTAGTCCAAAATTGTATGTAAGCGCGCTTGTAAATTTTACTTTGTTGAATTTTTTGAGCTTTCGCTCAAAGGATTATGAACCTGAACCTTGTTAGGGTTTATATTCTATTATTTTTCGAAATAAGTCGCGTCGCCAATCGGGGCCGATCGTAATTGGCTTTATAAGATGTAATGCGGTTATGAATATTATGGCCCGAAGATTCGGTGTATAGTTTTGCAAATATAAAATGTTACGGTAAAGAAAATACTACAATTATTATGAATTATATGTGGTCTGTCTCAAAATATGTGTTACAGACAATACAACCGCGGTGGGACCACAGAGAAACGCTCAAATTTTAAATAATGTTTTTTTTTTATTATCTCTGTTTGAGTATACATTTCTCAGTAAATTTATTTATAAAATTTACATCGATATAATTATAATAATCAAAGATTGTTTCAAACGTACCAAGTATTCTTTATCTGTACACGCAGCGATGGCACTGAAAATAAATATTTGGAGCAAAAGAGATAGAGCTATGACAACATAGAGTTAGAAAGAGAGCGAACGTCACTCGGTGCCATCGTCAAATAATATCAATACATCTTATCACAGACGTGTATAATCCAATACCAAAAAATTAAAATAATTGTATTAATATTGGAAATAATCGAGAACAATAAAAAAAAGACAATTTCTTTTGTAATAATTTATAAATGTGGAGTGGAGTATTTGCCATGATATCGCAGGAAAGATTGTTGGAAATACAGAATAGTTAGTTACATATACTTTACTGCCTATAAATATTGAGGTATTATACACTCGATACCACAGAGTAACAGGCAATGGAGTCTTAACTTCGCGTTCGGTACATTGCTTAAGTCACCAAGATAGTAGGCTATACCAAATAGTATTCGATATACAGTACCATGCGTAGCAATTTTGATAATTAAACGGTCTGATGCTGTGATAAAAATGCGCATTTTTAGCAGTACGAGACAGTTTTCCAATACTTGCATTTAACATGAATTCTTTTGGCATCTTTCTATTCATTAATCTCTAAATAAAATTCGAGTGGCATTTAGGTATTCAAAGTAAGTAGGGAGTGAAGTATCTGTATTCTTACATGATCTGTGTTCCCAGCTCAGGGTAATGTTACAGTGTTTTGTTAGTTATTATGATTGCGTAGTTGTAATGCATTCCTCTTGTTGGTTCATTTTAAGCGCTGGAGAAACATGCGGGTCTGTACATGGTTCGACGCTTTATAGCTATGTGGAGGGACACTTATCAACAATTGTTCGTACGAAAGAGAATGTTGATTTTGAGAGTACTCGAAAATGATAAGTTGGATCCTACGTTTGTGTTCGCTTTCCAAAAGCAGACTCTAATCAGTAAAAATGCTATTAAAACTTACGTTAGCTACTGTAGCAAATAAGTGTTCCTCCATCCTTATACATTATGTTATTATATAATTAAAAGGCCGGCAACGCGTCCCTGTGTCAATAAAATTCGTTGGTGAGACAAACCAGTGCTGACATTTCATAAACGAATCTAGTGTTTAATCAGTTAGTCAGGGCAAGTGTGATATTGTTTTCTGTTATAAAAATTTATAAGTTTTATAGGTGTCTTTGCCTAATAAGTGTTTATGGGTGTACTGTAGCATGTAAACTGTAAATATCGTCCCTAATGATCACAGTGTGAAGTGAAAAGTAAGAAAATATCCAGCCTCTGCCATATTAATTAAATTTTTCTGTGACGTCATAATGACCTAGAAGAGACGTAGTACAATCCCTTTAACGTCCTATGTCCCAACTTTGATCTAATAGGTTATGCGCCATTTGGGTAAACTGAATAGCGTTTAAATATCTCAGTTTCATTAGGGATGATATTTCCACCGGTTGCTATGGCAACGCGTTGTCAAACCCCAAGTTATGTTGTAACCTACTTAGCCGGCGAACAAAGCAAGCGCCGGCGTCGCCTGTTGCGTTATATGGAGACTGAAGTGATGTAATATATAAACGTGATGTGCTATATTTTACTCATTGGAATATTTTGTATTTAATTATTAATTATTGTAGATAGTCTGCGTCCTTAGTGTTTTGTACCAGATAACTTTTAGAGCTCTTGGTTTGAAAACGGCATGTAAATCTTCGTTTGCGCCATGTAAAGTCCTGTTCGAGAAAAAATATTTTTGATACAGATGGCTGTATAAAACGTTTACTGTTTTTGAGGAACTTAACATTTCACACGAAAAAGAAATCAGGCATTTATTTATTGGTCAGCCTACTTTCATATGCCTTGTTTAGCTGGTACAAAACACGAGAAACGTTAAATAAAATAATATATTCTTCTAGCGCGGAAACTGTTTAGTGTTATTGCCGTTTTAAGTTATTAGCGATTAGTTCGTAACTAAAAACGGTCGATGTCGCCCCGGTCATACACATATGCACAAATATTGCAAATTTAGGTGACTATTTGCAAATGAGAATGCATATTTTAGGCAACATTTGTAATGGTTTGCGCACCTGCGTAGAAATCTGTGTGCATATGTATGTGACGAGGGGTAACGCGAGCTTTAGCATCCAAACAGCTCACTGTAATTATCTTTTTTATAATTATTATACGGCTTAGGGCACAACGTCGTGATGCTTAATAAATTCTAGTGAGATACGATATATGAGTATTAGACACTTATGATTAAGTAATATATTATTATTATTATTGATATTATGAGCCGGTGTGCACGATCCTAGTTAATCTTCTATTATTATAATTTGTATACATTTTATTCGAAATAATTTAATGAAAGTAGCTTTTATAACGCGACATTATAAGTTAGCGATGTTAGCTACCGTTGAGGGTAGTTAAACATTATTGTAAGCTGAGGGCCAGCAGTGTGCTCCTCGCCGATTTAGTCGATATTTTTATTTATTCGATCGTGTGCACCAAATTATTCGTTAATTTGGTGAATGTGTACTATTGTGTCACAGCTATGTTAGACTACATTTAATATGCTCTTATGATATTATGGCGGGGTGGCCATAAGATGTAGCTCTGGCTACAATAGTGCTGATTGACCGCAGCGCCCTGTAGGCGCGCCGGGAGGGTACCATAACGTATCGAGTTCTTAGCGTATCGTTGAAGCCTCCGTGCGTGAACCGTGCCATCGCTCGATTTGCTTTCCACTTGTATACCAAAGCACTCTTGTTTCTCACTTTGCTCAAGCTTCACAAACATACATCGGTGTCCCACACACCTGCCGCGGCCAAACATACAGTCTAATGTTTCGCTTGTACTATCATTGTATGGCGCAGGATTTAACTGGTATTACCTGTTGCGTTGATATCAAATTGTTATCCAATTAAGTATTTTGAATATCCCTGTGCAATAAAGAATTTCTTTTGTATGTATTTCTTTGTGTTATTTTGTCTTCAGCACCTCAATCGCGCAACACGCTTACAATCGCAATTTGAAAGATTTTGAAAGTAAGGAGAGTTATCTTCAAATCTTTCAGATCACTTCCAGTACTTACGCAGTTAATGTTGTTAAACTGTCCAAATGAATGGCATAGTGTGTTACGCAATTACGCCGCAGTTAATAATAATAGGTCTTTACCTATGTAATTGGAGATTCTATAACCAGCATTTTCAGATTTAATTATCTGTGGATTGGCGCGCAATTCGAAATTCAAATGAATTTTATTCGAAAGACGTGTTTATATATAGTTTTTTGTTTTTGTGACATTGTGCTAGTTTTTGGCGCCATACATAAACTGAAAATTCGTACAATTTTCGAATATGAGTTCTACGTGGAAATACCGCTGCGCAAACAACACGAAACATTAACGACGTGTACGGGCCTAACACTGCTTGCATAAACACGGTCCATTATTGGTTCAATTGTTTTAAATCTGGAAATTTTGAGTTGAAGAACAAGCCTCGCGGTCGGCCGGTAACCATTGTCGACAACGACGAATTGAAGGCGATAGTGGAAGCGGATCCAACTACGGCTGAGCTTGCTGCGGGCCTTGGAGTTAGTGTCAAAACAACATTAAAGCACTTGCGTCAAATCGGAAAGATAAAAAGCTACGAGAAGTGGGTTCCACACGAACTAAGCGACCAACAGCGAGATTTACGCGTCGAAGCATGCATAGCACTACTGAAACGGCATAGAAACAAGGGAATTCTTAATTGAATTGTTACCTGCGATGAAAAGTGGATCCTGTACGACAATCTTAAGCGTTCGTCTCAGCGGGTGGACCCGATTACAGCACCTAATCAGTGCGCTAAAAAAAAGATTACTCATAGGAAGATGATGGTGACTGTCTGGTGGACCAGTGCGGACTGGTACATCACAGCTTCTTACGGAATGGCACAACAGTGACGGCAGATGTCTATTGCCAAGAATTGCAAACAATGATGGAGAAGCTCGTAATTCAACAACAAGACTAGTCAATCGCTCTTCCCCATTGCTTCTCCACGACAACGCGCGAGCTCACACTTCACGACAGACCATCGCAAAGCTACAAGATTTACAGTTGGAAGCTCTCCGTCACCCACCGTACTCACCGGACCTTGCCCCAACAGATTTCTATATTTTTTTTTTAAATTGAGTCAATTTTTTAAGTGGGGTAAAATTCAACTTTGCGGTCTGTTAGGACTGATTCCTATATTGAACTGATCTCTTAATGAACAAATATTAAAATCACCTTTTCCCAAAATGACTGATTTTCTAAATGTCTTTGTTTTAGAATGTCGGAAACTCTTATCGTCTGACAGAAAAGGCACATTCGTGATAAAAATGTTTAAGCAAAAAACCTACCTGTTTTTTATGATGTTTTACTTCACCGTTTGCGTTTGAATATATCGGTAAAGTGCACATAGACTTCAGAAAAAGCCCATTGGTACACGTTCGTGGTGTGACTCGAACCCGCGACCTTAGGCGGAGCACGAACTACCGCGCCACCGGCGCTCGATTTGTTAAATATCTATCTCCTCTATCCTTGTGTGTAAGTATACATACCCCTTTACCTTCCGGTCTGTTAGATACGACGTAGCGTACATGTTATACTTGCCACTAATAATGACTAATATCACTGAAAAACAACAATATTAGGTCCTTGTCATTACCAGTATTTTCTCTTTTTCTTTGTGTACTGTATTGTTATTTATTGTAAAATAACCATCTGTTGTGCTTTAAAATGAATAATAATAGCCTGCAATTTATAGACAACCAAAAAGGCAAACCGTGCTTAGTGCATGACGGACGCAGGTATAATTTTTCTAATAATAATAAATCAGGCTCTAACATGTGGAGATGTATCAATCGTATTGAATGCTCGGCATCGGTCACACTGAATGTGGAAAAAAGTAGCATCATTAGACAAAGTACTCACGCGTGCCGATCGCATTTTAACCAAAATGATGAACTTATATTTATTGATAGGACTTGTAAAAAGACAGTATCTGCGAAAATTACACCTGAAGGTTTTTGAAAATTGTCTTACAAAGGTTCAAGTTTCAAGTCAGACAATAATGCCATCGTTTGAGGGAAAAAAAAGTCCCCAAAGGGAGAAAAAAATCAAAATAATATTGAATTTAAACGATTGGCGGATATAAAAATTCCAAAACTATTATCGGATAGTTTTCTTGTGATTGAAGATGGTGAGAATGAGAAGATCCTAGTTTTTTCGACATTAGTTGGCAGAGAAATACTCAGTCGTGACAACAAAAATGCATATTTTTATGGCGATGGCACTTTTAAAAGATACCCGCAATCCATTTTATCAAATCTCACAGTACACGCTGATATAAGCAGAAACAATAAATCGACGAACGTGGTGCCTCTTGTGTATGTGCTTTTGCCTAATAAGTCTCAAGAGACGTACACCAGAATGTTTAAGTTGTTGAATGACAAAATGGGCTTAAGAGTTCATACATTTGCGGTTCATGACGTAACGGGTTTTATTGTGAATAAACTTAATAATCACAAAAAAGTTCTCACCATATTCCTCGATCTCGCCAAAGCCTTCGACACAATCCCCATTTCAACACTCATAAACAAACTTGAAAAATTAGGTGTCAGAGGCTTACAACTACAGCTCTTCCGGAGCTACCTTACCAATCGGACACAAATGGTGAAAGTCTGTGACCATACAAGTAGTGAGCTTCCGATTTGTTATGGTGTGCCACAGGGCAGTATCCTTGGACCTACTTTGTTTCTCGTCTTTATTAACGACCTTTGCAATTTACACATTACTAATGCTAAAATTGTGTCATTCGCTGATGACACTGCTATTACTTTATATGCAGACTCTTGGTCAGAACTCCAGACGTTAGCGCAAGATGGATTTAATTCGACATATAATTGGCTTCTTTCTCATACTCTCACATTAAATACATCCAAGACAAAGCTCATTACCTTTTCCTTATCATCAAAATCACAACCCGAAATTCCAATTATCATAAAAGCTCACTCATGTCACACACATTCTCAGATATCTCTACCTTGTCAGTGTCCGCTCATTACTCCTGTAGACAATATAAGATACTTAGGCATAACTATGGATAAGTTCCTTAACTTCAAAACCCATGTTAGTCTCCTTACAAGTAGGGTTAGGAAACTCATTTATATTTTTTAAAACCTACGATACGTCGCCACGTCAACTGTAATACGTACTGTCTATCATGCCTTGTGCTTATCAATTATTACATATTGTATTACATGTTGGGGTGGCGCCAACAAATCCACAATAAAACCGCTAGAAATAGCCCATAGAGCAATTTTGAAAGTAGCTACATTTAAACCCATCATCTTCCCCACAACAACTCTATACAAAAATTGGAATGTCCTTAATGTCAGACAACACTTTATTTTGCAGACCGTCCTACTACAACACCGAAATACCCCTTTCACTATAATCACGAAACGACGAAAAGACAGGATATGCACTATTCCACGGCCGTCTTACACTTTCACTAAAAGATTCTTTTATTACCTTGGTCCCTATCTGTATAACCAACTCAACGCAAGCTTACCAATCTTTGGCCTACCATATTCTAAATGCAAAATTACTGTTCGTTCGTTCCTTCTATCCAAAACTTATGATGAGACTGAGGAACTTTTGAAAACACTCTCTTAGATTTTTACTACTGCTACACCTGCAACGAAACCAATTAATTCTTCAATGGCTTAACAATAGGTACCTCCCTTCGTTTCCAAAAACACACACCCACACTCCCCCCACAAACACATCCAACACTCACATTACAATACACGATTACACCCCTTTACACATTCCATATCACAATCAGACACACACACACACAAAATTGTCCTTGTTTGTTTTTATTTAATTTTTTTCTTATTTTTAATTCTAACCTTTCATTATTAGTAATTGTATAGAAGCATAGCTAACCTAATAAGATGGTAGACAATAATGTAACTTGTAACTCAATTTTATCAACACGTAGCATATTGTGAGAATCAACTTGGGAGGCAAACTGTCACTCCTTAATACAGGTTGCTCAGCAACTTAGCTAGGAGAACAGAAGCTCACCCAAAAATTTGTATTTTACCATGATCATGAATTAATTGTAACCATTATGTACTACAAATAACCTTTTATGCAATAAAGTATTACTATTTAAGTGCGACTATGAAATTGCTTTAATCAATGCCATATAAGAGGTTTTTCCGTCTACAGAGGTAAGAGGCTGTTATTATCATTATACCAAGGTAGTGTGGAAGCAGGCAAATTAAAAGCTACGAGCAAAGAGAATTAGTAAGGATGTGTGCTAATTTTTCTTTACTTCCACAAGAAAGTATTCCTAGTGCATGGTCTTCTTAGCAAGCCCTTTTCCCGCAAACTCAAGTAATGATCAAAATAATACTTGAATAAACAATGGATGTCTTTGTGTGCGTATTTTATCAGTTGCACAAATGATAAGCACCGCACAAACAATGCGATAGAGGGTTGGTATAGAAGATTAAACACAAATATGCCGCACAAACCAACCCTGATGCGATTTTTGTACAAACTAAGGAAAGAGGCAAAATATCAGGACACTCGAATTAAAAATACTTTGTTTAGCGGTGCTACTAGGCACAGGCGTGACATTATATTCGACAACTAGGTACTACAAAAAACAGTTGCATGAATTACAATCCGGCGATATAACAGAAATTCAGTTTCTAAAAAATATTGCAACTATAAAAAAGAGAATGCACAAAACCTATCTATTGACGTTGTATCTGTTGTTGTTGTTGTTTGAATAATATTGTTTTGTTTCTGGAAGAGAATAAATTTTCGTTATTTAATTTTAAAAATAAAGTGTTACAGACTGTACATGAAATTGACAGTTTTATTTTCGACATTCTAAAACAAAGACATTTAGAAAATCAGTCATTTTGGGAAAAGGTGATTTTGATATTTGTTCATTATGAGATCAGTACAATATAGGAATCAGTCCTAACAGACCGCAAAGAAATTCAACACCCGAGAGGCAGTACAAAACGCTTTCGCTGACTTCATCGCCTCCCGTCCGGCAGACTTCTACAGTAAAGGGATAAACAAACTGCTATCAAAATGGCAAAATTGTATAGATAATTTAGGCCAGTACTTTGATTAGCTGAAATAAAAAAAAACCCAAAATTTTTATATTTTAAAATTATCATACAAATTTTCAGTTTCATAGGTAAAGACCTAATAAAAGTAGTGTGAGGCTCAGTCTTATGCTTTAGCTGCGTTCCACTTATGACATGTTCGCCAGCAATCCATGCGAAACAAAATACCTTTATACGCCGTCGCAAATTAATTCCGCATAAGTAAAAAATTCAGTTAAGATAAACACACACAACTCGTATAAAACATTTATTGTATAAAATTTTACTACTAGTTATCATAAATTAAACACTTGCTTCCAAAAACATTGCACCAGAAAAAATACCAAAAAAAAATTACCTACTGGTGCAATAATTTTGTTTTCAAGTGTAGACTTACAACAATGGACGGAATTAAAATACAAATAAATACTAATTTGTACAACAACGCAATGCGTTCACAAGTTACAATAAAATAGTAATACCTAAATGATGCCAAAGAATTTTACAGTTATAAAGAATAGATCCATTCGAAGACCGATTCAGAAAAAAATACTGTAAGTTTCTTAAAGTTCGAGAAATTGATTTTTATTTTAAAAACCACAATGCAATGTAGACAAAGTTAATTAATTTAGTCGAGAAAGCTAACTAGGCCATTTATTCTGGTCTAATTTGTATTGTATCTTAGAATCTTTTACTAAAATGTGACAAACAACCAACAATGTCGGAAAAAAGAAAATACAAGGATACTATCAAGGATCAACCTTCATCCATGGGGAAACCACATTCCGTGACATCTTCTAAAACCTAAAGCTAAATATTTACACTACACTGCTACAAGGATCTTTTGGCGTGGACAGGTTGCGCTATTAGTAAACATGTGTGCAATTGTTTTGTGAAATGTATTGAAAAACAAGATGGCGGGGTTAGTTCCGATCTTAGCCACGCGCCAAAAGAATCTTGTAGCGCTATATGTATATCTCGGGCAGCGCGGCGCCGACATCACGGCCAGCGCCGCCACGCGGGCGGCGCGGGCTCGCGCGCGAGCAGCGCGTTGGACAGGCCGCCGTGCGGCGCGGGGTAGGGGGCCTGCAGAAAGTGAATAAGCATTATAATACTTACAACACTGTCTTTGTTCAGAGAAACTACAGAATTAATAGCAGAGGCTTATTTTTGTTAAGCAGTGTAGGTATTTGAAATGATTCGGTCATCGTTAAAAGATGCCATTCCATAGATAACTATCACCCGTCTCTCCACTAGTCCATTACCTACTCAAGGATGCATATCCGGTATGGCTCGAATCCTTCCATATCCTTTTGGCACGGTCTTCCTTACCATTACCGCGCCCCCCGGTCTACTCCCTGATATGTAATGGCCTCTGTAGCACCATGTAACATGAGGCTCCAAGGGCTAGCGCAAATCTTGGGGTTCATTCGATTGATCGAGTCTGGTTAAACCACACTGGGATCGGTGCATTTCATTCATTCATTCCGCAGTGTAGGTATTTGAAATACTAAGACCGGGTGATAAGGAATAGCTGTTCCAGTTTTGGGTTGATCATTATTATTTAAATGTTTTCCAACGAGCCAACACCGCAACCTGCTTACTTACCTGCTTGTTGATATCAATGCCAGCTATAGATTTTCCAATTACGTTTTCAAAGTTTTAAATAAGAACAAAAGAAAGGAAAGAATTGAATTGATCCATATATGCTAGAAGTAGCTAAAAAATCGGCTCACGTGAACAGTCCCCAACCAGCGTTGTTTGATAAAGTCGGAGACTCTCTCGCCGATCATGATGACGGGCGCGTTGGTGTTGCCTGACGTCACCGACGGCATCACGCTCGCGTCAGCCACGCGAAGACGGTCTATACCTTGCACCTGAACAGAAGATAGAGGAATTAGAACGCTTAAATAACTAGACCTGTCCATTGAATACTGTTCTTCATATTCAAAGTCAAAAGTCAAAGTCAAATAATTTATTTCAATTAGGCACAAAAAAGGCACTTTTGAACGTCAAACTTTACAAAAAATAATAAAACTGATTCTAGTCGCCCATTCCAAAAGGTAGTTTTCGTATGGAGAAGAATGGGCAAGAAACTCCACCGTTACTCTTTTTAAAAAAAATCATTATATCTTGTATACACTTATTATTTATTTATATGTGAAGACAATGCACCTAGAATAAGATTACTATACCACGATAGGTAAAAAGAATGAAAAATGAAGGAATGACATAATTATGTGATAGATGCATGGTGCTCACATACTTACAAACATTGTAAAATTATACTATATTTCTAACATTATAATAAGTAATACTAATAATAATAAGTCAGTGTGTGAGTTCAAATAATCACAAAAAATAAAATAAAATAAATGTTTAAAAAAATAAAAATAAAAAATTATACAATTAAATTAGCAACCAGTTCGATTTTGTCTAGATTCTGAATTGTCCTATGGAGCAGGACCAGCATGTTTCCAAGCATTTTTATCTTGGATATAATCCTCTAATTTGTAATATGCTTGTTTACAAAGTGTACTTTTTATATGATTTTTAAATTTTCTTTCATTTAATTCTAATATATCACAAGGTATTCTGTTGTAACATTTAACACAGTACCCCATAAAAGATGTATTTACTTTAGATAGTCTGAAAAATGGTTGATCTATTTTATCTTTATTTCTAGTATTAAAATTATGTCTATCACTTATTTTATTAAAAAGATGTAGATTTTTTCTCACATACATAATATTTGAATAAATGAATTGGCAAGGTACCGTCATAATATTAATCTTTTTAAATAGTTCCCTGAGAGATTCGCGACGACGTAGATTATAAATGGCTCTGACAGCTCTTTTTTGTAAAACAAAGATGGATTCAATGTCAGCAGCCCGACCCCACAGTAAAATGCCATACGACATAATACTGTGGAAGTAGCTAAAATAGACCAAACGCGCGGTTTCTACATCTGTTAACTGTCTTATCTTTCTAACAGCATAAGCGGCCGAGCTTAGCCGCCCCGCGAGAGATGTTATATGGGGTCCCCATTGTAATTTCTCGTCTAGCGTGATTCCAAGGAAAACTGTTTGATTAATAAATTCCAGTTTTTCTCCATTCAATACGATGTCACATTCGCTACTTCTAACATTTGGTAATTTAAATCTAATGCATTTGGTTTTTTTATTATTTAGTACCAAATTATTTACCGTAAACCAATCTTGGACCTGAACAATAGAGCTATTCACGTCGTCAAGATTTGGTGACCGTCGGTTTATTTTAAAGATCAATGATGTGTCATCTGCAAATAACACCATCTTTGGCTGATTTAGAAATATTTGGGGTAAATCATTAATATAAACTAAAAAGAGGAATGGACCCAATATCGAACCTTGAGGAACGCCCATTACCATTTCAGACCCTAATGAGTTTGTGCCGTTGACTTGAACTTTAACCTTTCTATCTTTCAGGTATGATCTTAATAAATCATGAGCTGTGTTCCTAATCCCATAGTGGTCCAGTTTCAGCAGAAGTGTCTCATGGTGTACGCAATCGAACGCCTTCGAGAGGTCGCAGAAGATTCCAATGGCATCTTGTGCTTCTTCCCAAGCGTTAAAAATGTTCTTTATTAGGGTGACACCGGCGTCAGTGGTACAGCGCCCTTTGGTGAAACCGTACTGTTGGTCATGAAAGATGGAATTTTTATTAAAGTGACGTAACATTTGATTGAGTATCAACTTTTCAAACACCTTACTGAGAACTGGCAGAATTGACACAGGCCTATAATTGTTGGGTTCCTTACTATCACCGGATTTGAACAAAGGAACTACTTTACTGTGTTTCATGAGATCCGGAAAGACGCCTTGGTCTACACTAGTGTTAAATATGAAAGCTAGATAAGGCGCAATGGTTTCGATTACTGATCTACATACTTTTACAGACATTCCCCACAGATCTTCTGTTGATTTAATTTTAAGATCTTTAAAAGCTTTTATAACAGCCTGGGGGTCTGTATGCTGAAACCTAAACTCCAAAGGGCATGCCTTTACATTCTTTCTAAGTAAGGCAGCAGAAAGCGCGGGTGAGGAATTTAAAGCTTCAGTGGTTTTATGGGGAATATTAGCAAAAAAGTTTTCAAATTCCTGAGCTATTTCTACATCTGAGTTGATGGGACCATGTGCAGTCTCTAAATTAAATTCAGTATTACGCTGTTTTTTCCTACCGGTTTCATTATTAATTATTTGCCAGGTAGTTTTTATTTTATCATCAGCTGATTTTATTTTATTGCTAATGTGAAGAGCTTTAGCCATTTTGCACACACTTTTAAAAGTTTTAGAATATTTTGCAACATACTGATGAAAGCTTGTATTATTCATATGTTGCTTTAGGCCATAAAGTTCAAAAAGTTTTTCCCTGCTTTTACGAATACCTGGAGTCGCCCAATCACTAAATAAGAATTTTGTGTAAATAGTTTTAGTCTTTAGTGGAAAAGTGTCAATGAATTGTTTGTTTAATAGTGAAAAGAACTCTGTGTAGAACTCATTTGGGTCACATATATTATCAAAACTCTGAATACATAATTTACTTGCCAAAACATTATTTAATTTCTCTAGATTTCTACATGTAATTGGCCTAAACCTTATTTGAATTTTTTGTAAAGGCATGTAGGAGCAAAATATTATTGTTTGTCCACTGTGATCAGATGGCAACTTATTTACAATTTGTTTATGTAAGTAATCACAATTACAGAAAATATTATCTATACAAGTGGCAGAAGAAGCTGTCACTCGGGTTGGTTCATTAAAAACATTTGACAAGTCAAATGACCTGAAAAGACTTAATAGTTTGACAGTTTTAATGTTATTTTCTAATATATTAATATTAAAATCACCACATATGATTATTGACTTACTACTACCATTTAGTTTATTTAACACATCTTCCATTACAGAATCAAACATAGATAGATTCTGGTAACTTGGAGGTCTGTATACACATACTATAACATGCTTATCTAGCTCAACACAGGACAATTCAATGGTGTGTTCAACAGACAGCCCGATTATGTCTTTTCGTTCTTTCGATTGAATAGAATTTTTTACTAATATTAATGATCCGCCATGTATCATACGTTTTCGGCTGAAATGGCTAACTACATAATAATTATCATAGTTAATTGACATTACTTGATGATCTTTTAACCAATGTTCTGTTAAACAAACAACATCAAACTTAGTATTTTCTAAAAACAATTCTATTTCCAGTAATTTGGAAGAGCAACCTTGGATATTTTGATTGAATAATTTTAAAGTATGTTGCCCCCCTTTTGGTTTTTTCTTATGTGTAATATTGCCAGAAGATACCTTTTTATTATTCTCTAATAATAATTGGTTATTTGAAGGGGTAACTTCTGTTGTCTTACAACATTATTATACAAGATTTCATTTTAAAATGAGTTCAAAAATCAGTTTTGTCAAGCAAAACCTTATCGCCCTATAGGATAAAGACACAGATCAAAGTGGTCCAGGGACAGCATCGAATCCTGCCAAACCGTGGTAATGACAACGAAACATACCAACGTAGTTTCCTATTTATAATTGATCATAGCCAGATGAAGCCTAAAGAATATGTTTATAATTTACGTTGGCCTGAGGCATCTAAGCAAGAATAACCAAATAAGACAACGATGAGTCGATGACCATCAGTCCGAACCGTATCTGTTTCCCCCATTTTTAGGACAACCATTATTAATTAGGAGTAGGGGCTAGGAAAGATAGGCCGTCGCTAAAACGGTTATAATTATATGCAACACCAAATTCAGTGTTATTATTGCATTTCATAATCAATATTTTAGTGCACTAGGTATATGTAGAGTGATTTGATATGTCATATTTCCATAATGACAAAATTAATCAAAACAAGTAAGTATTTGACATATCTATTTGCAACGTTGCCAAACATTCACAATGCACATTTTTAAGAAAGCTACAATCTTACCTGCAGTAAGTTATCAACGACAGCACTATCGTCTCCTCTCGGCCCCATCTTGCAGGAACCCGCCTGATGGTTCTCGGGAGCCGTCTGCATTCTCACAGCGCACTCCCAGTATGCGTCGCAGCCGAACTTGATCTTCTCGCAGCCCTTCACTGGGGTCTTATCCAGCTTCACTCCGTAACGCTTCAGGGCTTTGGTCTCGGATAGCTTGAGAGAGAACTTGATGCCTTCCACTAAGGTTTTGACATCGTCTGGGTGGGTAAGGTAGCTGAAAAGTAAAGTCGCAATGTGTAGATGTTGATGGTGTAAAATCTTCCGGGCTACCAGTTAAGTTAGGTGTATCGCAAGGCTCAATACTGGGTCCATTCTTGTTCTTAGTGTATATCAATGACTTACAATTCTATTTAAAGGGTATGGGCACTGTCAATGTTTACGGATTGGTTTACGACAAATAACCTAAGTTCTCAATGCCAAGAAAACGAAATGTGTAAAGTTTGCCCTTCCAATGTTAGAAATCTAGGATCGTCTTTGATAAAAAGGTGCTTGAAACTGTAAACTCGGCAGTTTTTCTGGGCATAACAGTAGATGCCAAACTTTAGTGGGGCCAACATATATCGAGCCTAGCGGGAAGGCTCAGTTCGGCCGCCTACGCCGTCAGAAAAATAAGACAATACACTGACGTTGATACAGCTCGGTTAGTCTATTTTAGTTATTTTCATAGCGTTATGTCCTATGGTATTCTGCTGTGGGGCAAAGCTGCAGATATTCAAAATATATTTGTCCTCCAAAAACGAGCTATTCGACCAATTTACCAGCTAGGTGCCAGAGTTTCCCTGAGAGATTTTTTCAAAGATATCGGTATTCTCACAGTGGCATCACAATTCATCTTCGCCAACATCATAATATATTAGGCAAAATATACACTTATACACTAAAAACAGTGATATTCACAATGTTAACACAAGAAGTATGGATAAACTACGTGCTCCCTTTCACCGGCTTCATAAGGTTCATAACTCATTTGTTGGGCTTGGTATAACCTTTTATAACAAGCTACCCTCTTCTTTGCTAGATTTGCCTTTTAATGCGTTTAAAACTAAATTAAAGTCCAACCTTTGTTCAAAGGCATACTATTCTATCAACGACTACTTAAATGATAAGAATAGATGGTCGCTGTGATTAACTCAAGACAATGTTTAAATGTTCTTTCTCCAGAATTAGTTTACCTACTGACAGGCTATATGAGTTTATATAATTGTTTATAATTTTACTTTATAAGTCAATTTATTTTAATTTTATTTAAATTTAGTGCTGACATAATCTACTCATTACAATGTTTTTTTTATGAGTTGTATTGCAATATGTGGTTAGTTAGCGACCTCGACAATTATTTATTTTACCTCGATGGTCCTAGTTTATCAATTGTAACTTCTAGTTACAGCTATATGTAAGCGGGAACGCCCTTTATGCCTGGAGGCTTTTTCTTTTTTTTTAGATATTATTTACTTTTAGTTATTTTTATTTCTGCTTGAGTATAGTTGTCGATGCTTTTGGTTGGTATATTGGCGTGTGCTAGCTGTCATATAGCTATTTAATTTATAATTTAAATTATTTTTTGCATATTGTAAATTGTCTTGCATACTGTTGTATAGAATCATTTTTTATTTTTTTTCTAACTGAACAGACAGCTGTGCTGCTGGGGAGTTTGTTGCGCCACTTCTTCTTCCCAGCAAAAGCACTAGGAAGTGGTGAAGGGTGGGCGTTTTGGGGGACTGTCTTATGTAATTTTGACGTTCGAAAAGTGCTGATTCTCAGCCTAGTTTGAATAAATGACTTTTGAATTTTGAATTTTGACAATGTTTAAATGTTCTTTCTCCAAAATTAGTTTACCTACTGACAGGTTATATGAGTTTTAATTTTACTTTAAGAGTCAATTTATTTTAATTTTATTCTAATTTATTGTTGACATAATCTACTCATTACAATGTTTTTTTTTTATTGAGATTGCAATATGTTAGCCTTCGACAATTATTTATTTTCCTCGATGGTCCTAGTTTATCAATTATAACTTCTAGTTACAGCTATTTGTAAGCGGGCACGCCCTTTATGCCTGGAGGCTTTATTTTCTTTTTTAAATATTGTTTACGTTTAGTTGTTTTTATTTCTGCTTGAGTATAGTTCTCGATGTTTTTGGTTGGTATATTGGCGTGTGCTAGCTGTCATATGGCAATTAATTTATACTTTAAATTATGTTTTGCGTAATGTAAAAATCTTGCATACCTACTATTGTATAGAACCTTTTTTTTTTTCTAACTGAACATTAAGCTGTGCTGCTGGACAGTTTGTTGCGCCACTTCTTCTTCCCAGCTGCAGCACTAGGAAGTGGTGAAGGGTGGGCATTTTGGGGGACTGTCTTATGTAATTTTGACGTTCGAAAAGTGCTGATTCTCAGCCTAGTTTGAATAAATGACTTGAATTTTGTTTTCTTTTTTTTAATTTTTGAAATTGTGATAGAAGAATTAATAAATAATTTTTATTTACACACATGTATTTACGTTATTTAAAATATACAATAAAAAAAATTCGTTCGCATCGCTGTCAGAAATAAAGTAAACAATTTGACCGGTCTATATGGTGACGCTTGGGGGAAGCCTATGTCCAACTAAGTAAAACAGAACTTAATAAGGCAATGGGGTTCGCTGCCACACCCAAAATACATGAATGAAGTCTGCAAGTTGTTTTGTTAAAGTGGCCAATAAGCACTTTAGATACTAATAGCTCTAAATTGCCTTATCCAACAAGTACCTACACAGACACTTAGGTTTTTATAGGTACCTAAATATTTACATAACACGATAATATACAGAACGAGTTAATCAAGGTTATAGTACTAAATACTTAGATAGGTATCAATAGGAAAGGCCTATTGATACCTATCTAAGTATTTCGGGCTCTATGTGCTAAGTATTTGCTGGTCGACTATACAAATTGTAGTAACGCAACGCCAAAAACTTTAACAACAGACTGCCTACGAGTTTTTCTACCTACCATTTCGCTATTATCAGTTATCGTTAATTAAATTCGTATGGAATGAAGTCGACCGCAGGATGTTCAATTCTACACGTAGAGGTTTGCCACGGTTCATTTGTTTGTCACTTGCTTCAAAAACGGTGAAGGAAAACATCGTGAGGAAACGCTGAGAGATATTTCTCGACGGCATGTGAAGTCAAGTCAGAGGTCCATGTGTGGCATAAAAACTGACACCTTGTTAGTCACGAACCACACGAAAAAGATTTGTTTTGCGCGTAGAGTGGCCGTCGGTCGCAAGTTTGTAACTCGTAGTGGACGATCCCGCCTACATTTTCATACAACGCGAAGCTATGACACGTGAGTAGCTTAGCTGTGGGCTGTTTTGGAGCGGTGCCTCATTGTGATTCTCATTATTATCACAAGATGGCGCTATTTCCATACAATACTCACTTGGCATATATCTTGGGGTACGCAAACGGGTCAGCAGACGCGATCTCCAGCCGCCCCCTGCTCTTGGGGTGCAGCACAGTCGGTATGATCTGTATGCTCCGGGAGCCGTTGTCCAGCCGCTCGCCCACCATGCCGGTCTTCGCGCAGTCTGCCAGGAAGCCGCCGAAGAATAGCTGGATGTCAGGATTGTCTTCCGCTGGGTTCGAGTACTTTGTGTTTATGAAGGCGGTGACTTCGGATATGCCTGGGGATATAAATTGAGATAATTAATTATTTTAGGAGACTTATAATGTTATATCTTCTCGAGTAGGTATGCCTATGCAGGCCCAGGTCTTCTGCTATTGCTAGGTGAGTGGTCGTGCAAAGGCAGAGTCCAATTTTTGGGTAAATTAAGGTACCTAATCGGTAATGCTTTGAGAAGTAAGATGTGGATATGATAAGTTTAGGAGGCAAAATTTTTATAAAAAAAATTGATAAAAAAGGTAAGCAGGATATTAAATGTGTTAATTCATTATCACAAAACCCTGCTTTTTGTTTGCTTTTGATCTATGTCTGCTTTTGAAGTCAGTTAAAAATGGCCTTTTATTTATCTTCACCTACCAGTCCCAGACATAAGTCCATCTCTGAACAGCAGGTACTCCATAGCTGTGGCCCAGTTGAGGGGGGTGGTGTTGTTGTCGTTGACCTGGAAGTTCAGGAAGTGCGCCACGTGGTTGTGCAGGTTCCTCCCCACGGCGGGCAGGCTGTGCACCAGCTTCACGCCGGCGCCGGACAGGACCTTCGGGTCGCCCACACCACTTAGCTGCAGGATTTGAGGAGAAGCTACTGCGCCGGCACTGTGGACCAGAAGTTATGGGATTAATCTGGGTCCGTTTGGTACTTAATAATCACTGTTCAACCGAAAACCGTTCACTGCTGCACATTACGCCTCTCCCAAGTTGTGCTTGGTAGTTACTGAGATTTAGTTTAGCCTAACCTCCTCACCTCTGCCTAACCCTGCGGGGAATACTGGCGTGATATTATATATGTTCGTGTTATGTTATAATATATTTTTTAGGGTTCTATACCCAAAGGGTGAAATGTCTGTCCGTCTTTCACTAGGCTGTATCTCATGAACCGAGATAGTTAGACAGTTGAAACTTTCACAGACTAGGTATTTCTGTGAAAGTTTCAACTGTCTAACTATCTCGTGTCTCGTGTCTCGTGTGTTTTTAGTATTTGTTGTTATAGCGGCAACAGATTATGTATTTCTGTTGCCGCTATAACAACAAATACTAAAAACAGAATAAAATAAATATTTAAGGGTCTCATACAACAGACATGATTTTTTTTGCCGTTTTTATAGATAATGGTACGAAACCCTTCGTGCGCGAGTCCGACTCGCACTTGGCCGGTGTTTTGTTTATTTTTTCTTCATACTTGCATCTCTTTAAAACTGAAACGTCTGTTTCCTCTTTATTTTTATTTTTTTATAACAAAATTTAAAAAAAGTGTCTTTTTTAAGGGAGGACACTGGCTCCTGCAATCTGCAATACATTTATTACTAGCGCAGGAGTCAGAGAATTCTTATCTTTGATTTTAAAGTCAGTAAATATTTTTGCTTTCTCTTTATTTCTTTTAATATGGGTTTCTGAGTTTTGATGCATTTTGGAAGAATTTTAACCATTTTATCATGAATAATCAGATATGTCATGTTCAGTCAAATATGGTCAAACCTGTTGGAATACCACTGCATTAAAATTCTGTCGTTTGCTTTCGTCCAAAATTATATGTAAAGAAAACTCACCTCAAAACAATCTCATTATTAGCAAAAATAACTTCAGTGCCACCGAAGCTGTTCCTGACTTCCACAGCATACGCCTGGCGGGTGGTCTGGTTGATGAGGATTCTGGTGACGGTCGCGTTCAGCATGACGTGCAGGTTGGGCCGGTGCTTGGCGGGGCGCAGGAAGGCGCGCGCGACGGACAGCCGGGAACCGTTGCGGTTGGTGGTCTGCGCTATCGAGAAGCCGGTGTGGTGGATGCCGTTGAGGTCTCGTTGTTTGTAGCCTGGAATGGTTTTGTTAGTGGGAATCAAACGAGTAGAGTGATAATTTGTATGTATTTATTATTATCTACATAGGGTCTGCTAGCTGCAACTCTTCTTTCCACCTATGATCCTGGTGGATTTCGAATGTGCCCCCGCCGCTAACAACAACTAAAAGAGTTCTCGCCAATTCTCGATTTCCAAGGCGAGATTTGTAATTAAGGTTTTCGTAAAAAATAATTTATAATTTCGTGATAATTTATTGGCCCACACCTTTAATTCATTGCAGCAACCGTGTCATAAACTTCCAAAAATCCATATACATAGTTAGTAAAATTATCCACGAAATATAAAACTCACCCAATTCCTCTCCAGCCTTAACCAAGCTGTAACTAAGCGGCGGATGGTACGGGAACTGCGCGATGGTGAGCGGCCCGCCGGTCGCGTGGTAGCCCTGGTCCATCTCCTTGAGTTGCTTGTTGTCCTCGGACTTGAGGAAGTACGGCAGCACGTCCTCATAGGACCAGCCCTCGTTGCCGGCAGCGGCCCAGCTGTCGTAGTCCTTGCGGGAACCACGGATGTACATCATGCCGTTCATCACAGAGGTTCCGCCGAGGACCTGGAGAGGTATTTTGATATTATATGGGTTAGAACAGTGACAGAAGTCATAGAAATTTGTGAGGCCTTTGCCTGTATAGCATCATCATGGTCACCATCATCCTCTGCCTACATTTTTCCAACTATGTTGTGGGTCTAACCGGACGCAGCTGAATAAAAAGGGTAGAGTGGTTTGTTGAAAATTGAAGACCGGTTCGTTTTGTTTGCTTACCTTCCCTCTAGGCCAGTAGCACTTCCGACCGGTCTCCCCAAGGCAAGCAGCAGGCTCTGACTCTGTCTGGTAGCCCCAGTCTATGCTGGAGCCGATGAAGTTCAGGAACATGGACGGCACTTGAGCACCTGTCGGCTCATCGAAACCTGGAATATTAAGGATCCAATCTAAAGTTTTCGGTGATTATGAAACATAAAGGCTGACGCAGTTTTGGGTGGGCAACCCTGCATATACTTGCTCAAAAACCCTCTAGGGTCCTTCTAACATAGATATTTATCAGCGCATTTTTTTTTTTAACAGGTTGTTACTGTTTATAAACAATTATTATGGAACTATTTACACTGGTTACTAAATTAAATGTATTTGTGATCCATATACTAACAGGTAAAATGTTGGGATGGTGTCATACCTGCTTCCAAGAGTAGGACCCTCCACGCGGGCACTTCCGACAGTCGCGCGGCCACCACGGACCCTGCTGATCCTCCTCCCACCACAATGAAGTCGTAAACAGAGTCCATGTGGCGACGGTACTGTGGAAGAAAATGAAACAATCTATAAAAAATCATTTATTCAAATTAATCTCACAAATGAATCAGCACTTTTTGAATGTCAAAATGACATATTAAGACAGTCCCCCAAAACGCCGGCCCTTGACCACTTCCTAGTGGCTTAGCTGAGAAGAAGAGGCTGCGCAACAAAGTCTCCAAAGTTAGTATCTAAATTTCTAAAACGGACAACATCGTTCTTAAAAAAATAAAAAGATAATCATGGAGATTTTAGCACGCGTTTTGTATCGAAGGAACGAAATTCATGATAACTATTATGAATTTAGGTATTTGAGTCATAATTGATAACAGGATACAGGATACTGATAACAATTTTGACTGAATTTAGTCGCAACGGAATAATAATAACCCCACCGCCGTATCTCTACGTTGACGTCGTGGTGGGCTTGTGCGCTCCGAACTCTAGGTCTGTGCCGGTAGAGTTTTTTGCCGGAACAGATCTGGGATGAGGAGCCAGACCAAGAGAGATACAGAAACCCTCAGGGCAGCATGTGGCGAGCTGTTGGGCAGTAGCGACCTCACGGACCTTACGAGTATCTCCAGGGAGAAATCTTGTTCCTCATCCTGTTCTCCTTCCTCCCACCTATAATACCAACATCTTTGGAGGTCACTAGCAGTCAGATAGGGTATTCTCTTCCTGCTGGAATTCATACAGACTTTCTAGACTCTTCTGTTGTAGTTGTGGAGGTCACTCCGGATAACTTTTTAAACTAGTTAGTAAGACAACAGAAGTTACCCCTTCAAATAACCAATTATTATTAGAGAATAATAAAAAGGTATCTTCTGGCAATATAACACATAATAATAATAAAAAACCAAAAGGGGGGCAACATACTCTAAAATTATTCAATCAAAATATCCAAGGTTGCTCTTCCAAATTACTGGAAATAGAATTATTTTTAGAAAATACTAAGTTTGATGTTGTTTGTATAACAGAACATTGGTTAAAAGATCATCAAGTAATGTCAATTAACTATGAAAATTATTGTGTAGTTAGCCATTTCAGCCGAAAACGTATGATACATGGAGGATCATTAATATTAGTAAAAAATTCTATTAAATCGAAAGAACGAAAAGACATAATCGGACTGTCTGTTGAACACACCATTGAATTGTCCTGTTTTGAGCTTGATAAGCATGTTATAGTATGTGTATACAGACCTCCAAGTTACCAGAATCTTTCAATGTTTGATTCTGTAATGGAAGATGTGCTAAAGAAACTAAATGCTAGTAGTAAGTCAATAATCATATGTGGTGATTTTAATATTAATCTATTAGAAAATAACTCTAATACTGTCAGACTATTAAGTCTTTTCAGGTCATTTGACTTGTCAAATGTTTTTATTGAACCAACCCGAGTGACAGCTTCTTCTGCCACTTGTATAGATAATATTTTCTGTAACTGTGATTACTTACATAAACAAATTATAAATAAGTTGCCATCTGATCACAGTGGACAAACAGTTACATTTTGCTCCTACCTACCTTTACAAAAAATTCAAATAAGGTTTAGGCCAATTACATGTAAAAATCTAGAGAAATTAAATAATGCTTTGGCAAGTAAATTATGTATTCAGAGTTTTAATAATATATGTGACCCAAATGAGTTCTACGCCGAGTTCTTTTCACTATTAAACAAACAATTTACACAAAGTTCTTATTTAGTGATTGGGCGACTCCAGGTATTCGCAAAAGTAGGGAAAAACTTTTTGAACTTTATGGCCTAAAGCAACACATGAATAATACAAGCTTTCATCAGTATGTTGCAAAATATTCTAAAACTTTTAAAAGTGTGTGCAAAATAGCTAAAGCTCTTCACATTAGCAATAAAATTAAATCAGCTGATGATAAAATAAAAACTACCTGGCAAATAATAAATAATGAAACCGGTAGGAAAAAACAACGTAATACTGAATTTAATTTAGAGACTGCTCATGGTCCCATCAACTCAGATGTAGAAATAGCTCAGGAATTTGAAAACTTTTTTGTTAATATTCCCCACAAAACCACTGAAGCTTTAAATTCCTCACCCGCGCTTTCTGCTGCCTTACTTAGAAATAATGTAAAGGCATGCCCTTTGGAGTTTAGGTTTCAGCATACAAACCCCCAGGCTGTTATAAAAGCTTTTAAAGATCTTAAAATTAAATCAACAGAGGATCTGTGGGGAATGTCTGTAAAAGTCTGTAGATCTGTCATCGAAACCATTGCGCCTTATTTAGCTTTCATATTTAACACTAGTGTAGACCAAGGCGTCTTTCCGGATCTCATGAAACATAGTAAAGTAGTTCCTTTGTTCAAATCCGGTGATAGTAAGGAACCCAACAATTATAGGTCTGTGTCAATTCTGCCAGTTCTCAGTAAGGTGTTTGAAAAGTTGATTCTCAACCAAATGTTACGGCACTTTAATAAAAATTCCATCTTTCATGATCAACAGTACGGTTTCACCAAAGGGCGTTGTACCACTGACGCCGGTGTCGCCCTAATAAAGAACATTTTTAACGCCTGGGAAGAAGCACAAGATGCCATTGGAATTTTTTGCGACCTCTCGAAGGCTTTCGATTGCGTAGACCATGAGACACTTCTGCTGAAACTGGAGCACTATGGGATTAGGAATACAGCTCTTGATTTACTAAGATCATACCTGAAAGATAAAAAGGCTAAAGTTCAAGTCAACGGCACAAACTCATTAGGGTCTGAAATGGTAATGGGCGTTCCTCAAGGTTCGATATTGGGTCCATTCCTCTTTTTAGCTTATATAAATGATTTACCCCAATTATTTCAAAATCAACCAAAGATGGTGTTATTTGCAGATGACACATCATTGATATTTAAAATAAACCGACGGTCACAAAATCTCGACGACGTGAATAGCTGTATTGTTCAGGTCCAAGATTGGTTTACGGTAAATAATTTGGTACTAAATAATAAAAAAAACAAAATGCATTAGATTTAAATTACCAAATGTTAGAAGCAGCGAATGTGACATCATATTGAATGGAGAAAAACTGGAATTTATTAATCAAACAGTTTTCCTAGGAATCACGCTAGACGAGAAATTACAATGGGGACCCCATATAACATCTCTCGCGGGGCGGCTAAGCTCGGCCGCTTATGCTGTTAGAAAGATAAGACAGTTAACAGATGTAGAAACCGCGCGTTTGGTCTATTTTAGTTACTTCCACAGTATTATGTCGTATGGCATTTTACTATGGGGTCGGGCTGCTGACATTGAATCCATTTTTATTTTACAAAAGAGAGCTGTCAGAGCCATTTATAATCTAAGTCGTCGCGAATCTCTCAGGGAACTATTTAAAAAGATTAATATTATGACGGTACCTTGCCAATTCATTTATGAAAATATTATGTATGTGAGAAAAAATCTACATCTTTTTAATAAAATAAGTGATAGACATAATTTTAATACTAGAAATAAAGATAAAATAGATCAACCATTTTTCAGACTATCTAAAGTAAATACATCTTTTATGGGGTACTGTGTTAAATGTTACAACAGAATACCTTGTGATATATTAGAATTAAATGAAAGAAAATTTAAAACTCATATAAAAAGTACACTTTGTAAACAAGCATATTACAAATTAGAGGATTATATCCAAGATAAAAATGCTTGGAAACATGCTGGTCCTGCTCCATAGGACAATTTAGAATCTAGACAAAATCAAACTGGTTGCCTATTTAATTGTATAATATTATTTTTTTAAACATTAATTTTATATTCTGTGATTACTTGAACTCACACACTGACTTATTATTAGTAGTACTTGTTAAAATGTTAAGAATATCGTATAATTTTACAATGTTTGTAAATATGTGAGCACCATGCATCTATCACATAATTAATTTATGTCATTCCTTCATTTTTCATTCTTTTTACCTATCGTGGTATAGTAATCTTATTCTAGGTGCATCGTCTTCACATATAATTATATAATTAATGTATACAGAATATTGTGAAAATATTTTAAAAGAGTAACGGTGGAGTTTCTTGCCCATTCTTCTCCATACGAAAACGACCTTTTGGAATGGGCGACTAGAATCAATTATTATATATTTTTTTTCTGTAAATGTTGACGTTCATAAGTGCCTTTTTTGTGCCTAAATGAAATAAATTATTTGACTTTGACTTTATCTCTGGCTTACCTTTATTGGCCGGCTGGAGTGAACACTGGCGAGGAATAGAGCTCCCACCTCTTTCTTGCCTTTATTGGCCGGCTTGAGTGGAGATTCGCAATAGCAAATGTGCTCGGAGTAAGAAAGTATTCCAGTAAGATGCTAGTAGGGATCTTGGCCGTAATTCCGGGATTGTCCTGATAGCCGTGGAATACCGCTCCACTCCTTATAAGAACCTCTGGACATATTTCCCCCTTGTCACTACGACACTTTGTGCTAGCGACCGTTTTCGGAGGCCCATTATTGAGTGTGCAAGTTACCCCCATAGCCATAGTCTTTCCATAGTTCTAGATAACCAGTTCACTTAGCCATAATCTTTGTTTCCATATTTTGCAATAGTCCTGCCATGCACCAACCGGGGGTTGTCCTTACGTGCACTAGCATAGTGCGTACAGGGATAATCGTAGGTTGGTGCCTCATTTAATTAAACACGTCTTACACGTCTAACGGGCTTCGGCCCCTCGTACGCCTTCCAAAGGTCCGGTATAAATCGGTATGTTTTTTAATCAGAAAGCTATCTAAAATTATATCTACTGTCAAGTTGTTACAATTTGACAGTCCTTTCAATCCTTTACCTAACATACTGTCTCTTTCACTTCAAATCCTGTCACAAATTATCATCAACATGGTTTTATCAACATTACTGAACCAATTTGTATCACAATTTTTGTTGCAAATGTTCCGATTAGGTAATGCAGTCCGATGCCGAAACGGACCGCAAATCTGATGGGGCAGTGATTTCATTTCGGTGGCGGCTTGCGGTTGTAATGAGTGCGGTGAAGAGATGCTTGCTGTTGAAGTAACCGTGCTGTTACTGCGAGAAACTAGCATTCAACCATGGACGGCTAGCTAAGCAGAATTTATTGTAAATTTATTGTCTTTTATAAATTTGAAAAAGAGTTGACTACACCAATATGCAGAGTTATGGGAATCATTTTCCCAAACCAGTCGATCTCCAAAACCAGTTTGAACGGTATCAAACTACCTACCCTTAATAACACTAGAATCATCATAATCACCCTCCTCTGGGGTTCCCTACTTGTTTTCGAAAGTTGATGATTCGATTTTTATTATATCGAACACGGTGTGCCGATAATTCAGTTGTACGATGTTTTATTCCGTCGATGCGTTATTGGTGCGATGTAACGTTTGTGCGAAAAATCCTGTTACGAAAAACCCTACAACGATTGCTCATTTGTTCGGTAATTTATTAGTTCGAAAGTAGGTATGTCGGTTTGAAACGCCTACTGTTGTCCTTGACATTTAATTAATAATCTTATGTTGCATTATAGAAGTTAAGAAAATACATTCCTTTTATTGAAAAAAATGTATAATTTTTGTTTATTATTTACATCAAGTAAATATATTAAAATAATCCTAATCTATCTATACCTAAATAACTTAAATTAAAATATATACAAAAAAATGTTTTATCTATGTTACCTACTGTAAATTTTATCTCACAAACCCCTCCATTGTTTCCACTACAGTTATGGTCCATACATAGAATAAATGAACTCGGGCCTGCCAAGGACCCAGAATAATTGGCATAGACGGTGGAACTACTTACAAAACAATAACCGCCATGGCTTATATGCGACTATACGGAGCCTTATAAAAGAGCAAATAAGCACAAATCACGTTGTTGAAAAAGCACAGGCTAGCGTTGATAAGACTCCGCCCAAGAAAAAAAAGAAAAAGAGTATCCGATTCTATTGCGAAGATTTGTGCAAACCGTAATAATATGGAACTTCTTCCTTTTTTAAGAGCCATTTCGAATCACATAGAATTGTAATTACAATGATATTATGTATTATTTTTTTATTTTCACTTTTTTTTTTCTTAAAAGTTTCGTAATAATACATAGAAACTATAATATTTATAGTAATATAATATGCCATACCACTGTTAAACCCGCGATGGTTTGTGTGGTATGTTTAATTGTTCAAAAAATATTTGTAAACCATTTATTTTTTTACCTTTTTATTAATCAAAACATGATTAATAAAAAGGTAAAAAAATAAATGGTTTTATTTACGATTACCTAATGTTTTATTTATTTCTTGATATATGCTGATTATGTTCAAGTTTATATCTTTTTTATTATTTTGTTGTTGTATGATTTTTTATTAAAATAAATCATTATTAAATGAGTATTTTAGGTGTTGTGTAGCAAAACGGAAGCAGTACGGAAGCAAAAATATGACGTTTTTGCTTCCGTAGTGGGCGAGGATTAAAAAAAAACTTAGAATGCCCTAGTTGCTTTCTTTTCCATGCTGCATATCGAAATAGACGATTGAGGTATGACAGTTTTGGCTTTTGAGGGTATCAGGCGATTGGCTAGCAACCGATCACTGATATTGTCTACGTTATCTTTGGCCCATGCCACAGCTAAACGTGGTGAATTTGTTACCTGTCTTCCTCAATTTAGGAAAGTTGACGTGAAGATATGTATGGTATTTAATGTATTTCCTTAACGTCTATAATGCAACATAAGATTATTAATTAAATGTCACGGACAACAGTAGGCTTTTCAAACCTACATACTTTCGAAGTAATATAAATTATCGAACAAATGAGCAATCGTTGTAGGGTTTTTCGTAACAGGATTTTTCGCACAAACGTTACATCGCACCAATAACGCATCGACGGAATAAAACATCGTACAACTGAATTATCGACACACCGTGTTCGATATAATAAAAATCGAATCATCAACTTTCGAAAACAAGTAGGGAACCCCTCCTCTGTTCTTTCTAAATGCATTGTTTGCTTATAGTTGGCTTGATTCGAAGCCCCGTCAAAAGCCCATTTACTAATCAGATACGGCTCATCAATTTTTGTTGACATAATTAGTTTTTTCAGTTTCATAGGTTTCCTAGTTTTACAGTAGTCATTTGGTTTAATAGGTTTTCATTTTTATTATTTTATTTTTCTTTTATATAGATTCTTTTCTTTTAGATTTTGTGAATGTGACAACGTGGTAGGCTTAACAGACTTGTACATCTGTCGACCATTTTCTATCTTGCCAAGTACCTGATGCTTGTTGGTAGGCCTACACTGTCCTCTCATACCTATTAACACTGTAATTTGAAAACATTGTAAATACCAATTACTTTTAAAAGAGCAACCGTGGAGTTTCTTGCCGGCTCTTCTCCATAGGAAACGGACAATTGGAACCGTGCACTTAACTTCTGACGTTTCATAGGTGCCCTTGTAGGTTTATGTGAAATAAAAATTTGAATTTTGACAGTAATGTCCAAAAGAGCCTTTTTTTTTTTTTTTTTTTTTTTGGGTGGGAAATCATCAAATGACTCCTCCCGCTCTGGGTGGAGCGGGAGGGCGTGTCAGACTCTTACTGACTAAAACCCACCCGTGTTCCTTCTCTTGCCTGTGCAATGCCAGGGGGCCACGGTATCCCTTTCGGACTTTCCCGCAACCCCGGCAGGCAATGGTCTCATCGGACCCCTTCACTCGCTGACACTCTTTGAGGCGCGCGTGGAACACAACGCGCCGTCGACCCGGGCTTGGTCCTTACCGGACGGCGAGCTACCCATTGCTCACCGTCCGCAAGCCCGCGCCTACGGTGGCCGGGAATCCGCGATCGATTCCCGACGCCCGGGGCGTCTCCTCCTGCGGCGGCTAGGGGCGTGAGGGCGCGAAATTTGCCTCTCCCTCACGCGCTCCGCCTCCTCCTTCGCGAGCATTACTGCTTCGCAGAAGGAGGTGACGGCCTCCCATGCCCTCTCGCTCCGTACCATGGCCTGGACCAGGGCCGGACGCGAGAGATCCCCGCCACCGATCGCCTCCACGAGGACACGGCGGTGCTCTGCCCAAGCCGGGCATACCTCCACCGTATGCTCCACCGTGTCCTCCGGGCGATCCACGCAGTGATGACACCCGGGCGTTTCCTCCCGCCTTATCCGAAACAGGTACCTCCCGAAACAGCCGTGTCCGGTGAGGACCTGCGTCAGGCGGAAGGTGAGGACGCCGTGGCGCCTCTCCAGCCACTCCTCAAAGAGGGGACTTATCGCCGCAATAGTGGCGTGCCCAGCACTGGGTTGCGACAATCGCACTCTCCATGACGCCATGAGATCCCGTCGGAGCTCTGTCCGCTGTGCCGCGATTTCTCGCGGCATCGGAGTCCAAAAGAGCCTGTAATTCTATTTTAGGTGTTGTATCTGTTACTGTAATAGGAGTTTTCGGTGGATAGCATTTTAGTTTTTCATTTTGTAGTGCGCACTAGGAGGGAAATATCTTAACACTAGTTACTTGTTGGATACTTCGTTAATTTAAGAGACCAAAAAAGCCTAAGGCTTCATCTGGTGCAAATTCAGAATTCTCTTTTTTAACAAAAAGACATTCTTTTACTTTCTGCACATCTTGTGGATTCTTGCGCAAGTGCTCTAATATTTCAGCAATGCCTTCAATTCCATCTGCTTTTAATTGCGAAACATTTGCATATGATAATTCGTCTGAAGGCATAGGTAGTTGTTACAATATGTTCTGAACGTCTCATTTTTTTCTTCTTTTCTTTTTTTTTCTTAGGACCTATTTCAATAAAAGGTTTTCTAGGACTTACAGTGGTCGATGTGCCAAGAGATGCTTTTACTTGAGGTGGAGTTACAATCTGTGGAGGTAGATGTACTGGAAACTGATTCGTCGACTTTTTCCACAAAACCTCCTATAAAATTTGGCCAAACTATTTCCGACTCTAATCACTCGCCGAACTTACTTTTAAATAATTGTTCCTTACGTTGAGCACTTTCCCATTTCCTATTAATATCTATTATAACAATACACCTTTAATGTTTTATCATCTTCATCATTAAACCAGATAGTTTTGACTTAATGACATTGTATAAAAATCTTTAATATTACTAGCTTCTTTCAATATCACAAACAAATCAATGTTGTTTACAAAATCATGAAACATTTTTACAAAGTCCTCGTAGATAAATCTTACGTTAACAAAAATCAAATAGTAATAGTAGTCAATAAAGCTAAGCTAAAGCTAAACCCACCAGTACATACGGACTACCCCCGTATGTAATGGTGGGTAACAACGAACTGATGTCATCGTTTGGCGTTTCCTACCCTGTCGGTTTCCACCTACATGCAAATTTACTGCCCTCTGATTGGCCCCGTCAATGACGTCACGGAGGTGGTGGTAGTACTTGCAACTAAGTCTAATTTGCCTATATTTTGCAATACAATTCAAATAAGTGCATACATTTTTTTTAAATATACAAATCTGAGACTAGGTAACTGTAACTTTAAAAGTAATGGGTTTATGAAAAAAATCACATAATATAAAAGTATTGTATTAGTATGTGGATTTCAAAAATGTACATACGAATCTTTAAATCCGTACGTCGCGATTTCAGTCCACTCACTGTGCGACGGCACTCAGTGCATTCGCACGTTCGACGCTCGCGCTCGCACCACCCTACGGCCGCCACTGGCGACAGACAGCATCCTATCCTATCTAATAAAGCATGAGTCATAATTATATGGCGTAGCGTGTTTGTTTTGTTTTAAGAGTCCGTAATATCAGCTCAAATCACTCCTTATCTCGCTCGCACGATACTGCTCGCGGACTGAGTGAGAGCCAGACTTAGCAGCGGGGAGAATGTTCCATTCCAATCCACTTATTATAACTAATTTACCTACTTATACAAAATATTTTAAAAGAGTAACGGTGGAGTTTCTTGCCCATTCTTCTCCATGCGAAAACTACCTTTTGGAAGGGGCGACTAGAATATATATATATATATTTTTTTTGTTGTAAATTTTGACCTCCAAAAGTGCCCATTTGAAATAAATGATTTGACTTTGACTTTCCCAGGTGCCAATAGTTTAGGTAATTTCTTTTTACGGCGAAAATAATGGTTATTTAAAAAAAACATAGTATCTGCTGTGATATTTCATTCAGTTATTATGCAAAGTTTCATGATGTAATTTAATGTTTTTTTTTAATATCAGCGGTTTATTGTTCGGTTTGTAGGTAACTGGAATATTTTTCTTTCGAGATTTTTTTGTGGAATCGTGTTTTCATCAAACATAGTACTTAACATTATTCCTCAACTATACCTACTATATATTTATTTCAAAATTATTGAAATATGTATATTCGTTAATAAACATAAAGACCTGTTTATATCAGCCAATGATATTAATCCACGGAGTCGGCGTGATCCACAGAGACTCGTTCTGCATGATCTTCCCAAGCTTGCTAAATATAATAAAAGCTGCTTAAATAATTGTGTTAGTATATTATATATTGTATAGACATAATAAATTGGCTTGATAACAACAATTTAAAAATCAATATAAATAAAACAAAAATAATTCATTTTCAAACTTATAAATCAAACTTTCAGACTCTTAGTATAAAATATGAAGACAGTATCCTCGAACAAGTAGTAATGACCAAATTCTTGGGGATAATAGTGGACCAAAACTGTAACTGGAAATCGCACATCAATTACGTATGCGATAAGCCATAAAATTTCGTATACGCAATAAAACGTCTACGATCAACAGTGTCAGTAGACGCAGCTGTCACTGCATAGTATGGATACGTATCGTCTGTACTGTCATATGGTCTGATACTATGGGGCAACTCAGTTGAAGTTTTAATGGCATTTAGGGTACAAAAGAAGTGTGTTAGGGCAATATCTGGCGCCTGGTTTCTGGACAGCTGTAAACCGTTATTTAAAAAACTTCACATATTACCTTTACCCTGCATGTTCATCAAAGAACTATGTATGCTAGTAAAACAATATCCGCACTATTTTCGCATGCAATCAGAAGTCAGTCACAAAAAGGCTACTGCTAGAAATAATTATAAATACGAACTAATGTACCTCAATGTAGATTACAAATGTTTAGAAGGAATGTATATGTTAATGCCATGAATTAGGTAACTTGTTATACACATAACAAGTTACCTAATTCACTTAAGGAACTTCCCATCCCCATGTTCAAGAGAAAGCTGACAAGTTGGCTATTAGATAATTGCTTTTATGACATTGGCGAATATATGGAATATAGTAAAAATCCAAAATGACATAGACTTAACTTTGACATTTTAAAGTAACGATTACCTAATTATATGAATACTATTTCACATTGGACTTATAAATCACAAATCTTAAAATTAATATTGTACGAGTACTTAGTTAAGACTGACAATTGAATATTTGTACACCCTACACTTTGTGGTAGAATGTATAGAACTAACAAAAATATTTTAACACCATACTATGTAAAACTATATTCTTACAAATAAATAAAATTCCAATTCTAATACCGTGTAGCATTTAAAACTTAAACTTTAGATTATTCAAGGGAAAATTGTTTGACTGGTTAAACTCGAAAAATTTCTATAGTCTTAAAGAATTTATGGATAACAAATTCTCATGTTATATGCATGCTAAGTACAATTCTGGCAAAACATGTAAGATCTTTATTGTAAATTATTGTACCATGTTTTATGCAAATAAATACTTACTTACTTACTTAAATGTTGCAGTATTCGATATAACGGAGGATCATGCTAAGCAATTTGAGGTGTTATAGACTCTTAAATCTGAACTAATATTATAAAGAAAAAAGTTGAATAGGGAGCCACTTGAGTATCTTGCTAAAGTTAAGAAACGTGAAAAAACAAAACAAATACAGTTGCAAACGCTCAAGTTCACGTGTTCATTGTATTTAAGTGTTGAACAAACTAATTTTTCAATCCTATGAAGCTATGGATGTCAAAATAATAGACAATGCGATCGTTGGTCCGTTCATGTGTGTTATGCAGGAAAACTACATGTGCATGCAATCCATATCGCTATCTTTCTCGCACACAACACAAGAAACAAGTATTTGAAATAAACAATCGAGCTGATGACGCAGAGGTACTGTAGTATAATAGTGCTATTTGTATTCATTCGACTCTCAACGAGAGCGGTCGAAAATAATAACCTCTCAAATTAAGTCTGTATCAATACATTCATCTGTGTGTTCATTATTTCAGTTGTTTACAAGTGTTATCAAGACAGTTATTTAAAGGTGACCTCAGAAAAATATTCGTGTCTAAAAGGCTAAAAGGTAAGATTTCGTTCTGTTTACTTGCTATAAGTAATAGGTATTTTGTGTTTGCTTGTAATGACGCCTGTCTGGAGTCTCAAGGTCAAATGAAATCGTGATATGTTCAATATTTGACTTGATCATAATAACATCATTTAAGGGCGTATCCAGGATTTATTTCTGGAGGGGCACAAGGGCCGGACAGATAAGAAGTGTCTCCCATATCTTGTATTGCACTTTGCTGGTTTTGGGATTATATCTTTTCATTCATTATAGATAATAGTAGCCTACTTTTTCACCGTTCATTATTGAAGAAATTTCTTGATAGATATGCATTCTGGCCAGTCCATTCAGACGATTCGATTTTATTTGACTTAAACCGCTTGCACGTGCCCTGTGCCCCCCTGGATCTGCCCTTGACATCATCCATATTCTGGGTTCAACAGCTGATATTTGACATTTATCCATCAATCGTTCATTCATTTATCCTCGTCGTGTTACCCAGAGTTCGCGCCCCCTTCACGAACACTACTTTTTGTGTTCAAAGCCGGGCGAGCACCATTGTAACTTTTTATTAAATTCATTCAAGGGGTATCGTATTACCCAGTTACTGGGTTGTGGAGGTCAGATAGGCAGTCGCTCCATGTAAAATACTGGTATTCAGCTGCATCCGGTTAGACTGGAAGCCGACCCCAATATAGTTGGGAAAGGGCTAGGCAGGCAGGCAGGTACACACACGGCTACAACATCAAGCTATACACGTCTAGTATAAACTGACCTCGAATTGTACGGAAATCCTATACAATGCAAGATCAGCATGAACTGGAAGTGTGTAGCTTGATGTGTAGCCGTGTGTACAGTCCTTTAATATTTATTTTACCTCTGATATTGCATAACTTTCAAAATCACAGTGATTTTTACTCTCTTCGCTGCCACTGACAAATCTATCAAAATTACTGATCTATATTTTCGTGAAGGTGAATCTGCAGCTGTAGTCCGCGAAATAATTTTTTTCTTACATTTATTGCAATTTGCAGGTCAGTGTCAGGTTGTATCTTGATCAAACCTATGATTCGCGGCTATACAGATATGTATTTACAGAATTCTAATCATTGGAATCATCAGATTTCGTGGGCTGCAGCTGCGGATTCACCTTAAACTGAGGTTGTTGTTGGGTTAGGTTGTTAGGCTTAGCCGCAGCGAGCGATGGCCGTCAGAGTCATCAGGGGGTATCGCACGATCTCCTACGAGGCGGCTTGTGTACTGGCCGGATCCCCACCCTGGGACCTCGAGGCGAAGGTACTCGCGTCACTGTATCGGTGGCGCGAGGCGAGTGGCTGACGCAGCGACACATGGAGCTGCGTCGGTCACAGCTTCACGCAGCTGTGGTGGCGGAAAGGCGGGACAGGCTTTGAATGAGAGGAGGCACGGCTCCCTGTCGTTTCGGGTGACGCAGGTGCTCTCGTGGCTTGGTTGCTTCGGGAAGTACCTGTGTCGCATAAACAGGGAGCCGGACGCTCGGTGTCACCACTGCGTCGACTGTCGGGAGGACACGGCTCGGCACACGCTGGCAGAGTGTGTTGCTTGGGAGGAGCCGCGCCGTGCCCTCATCTCAGGTGTCGGCAGTGACCTGTCGCTGCCGGCCGTTGTCGACTCGATGGTCGGCAGCGAGGAGTCCTGGGACGCGGTGGTATCCTTCTGCGAAACAGTCAACAGGCTGCGGAAAGGGAGCGGGAGATTGCTTCTGCTAACCCGATCCGCAGCAGACGCACCGGGCGTCGGCGGAGGGCGGATAACGCCCTCTTCCAGCCCCCCTAAATGGGTCCAGGGGCGAAGGATCTGGGGAAATCCATCGCCCCCTACTCCTTAGGACCCGAGATGGCGGCTCGTAGTGTTCCACGCGCGCCTCTCTATGATGTAAGGGGGGAGTTTAACACCTCACTCCCCCCAAACTCGAGGTGGCCCGCAGAGGCGGGCCGGCACCGGCACCGGGTCGGGGATCGCGGAAGTCGCATTAGATCCCGTGATCTCCGGCGCAAGTGTGAGACGGAACACCGGGGTGGTTTTAGTCAGCAAGAGTCTGACAGACCCCTCCGCCCTCCCCAGGGCGGAGGACATCCAAGAGGATTTCCCCGTAATCAAAAAAAAAAAAAAAAAAGGTTGTTAGGCTTGGAAGACACCTACCCGCAACTGGCGTATTTGAAATTATTGCGTTATTTATTTATTTGTCGAAAACACGGATATCGAGGGATATGCCTTGGGGGCTTGGCACGTGGCGCCTCGACATTGCTAAATTGGGCTTATGTTCGAACGGCGGCTGTACGCTTCATTCAGTCACTTTGCAACTGCGTACAGTGTACTATTGATGCGTAAAAAACCAAAATGCCGAGCTGTGCATTAATAATTTGTAAAAATAGGTCTAGTACCATCAACCTGAAGACAAATGGCGTGTCCTACCACCGGTAAATAAACATTTAAGTCACTGTTTAATATTTAAAATCAATTTCTAAATCATTTACTCACTTGCGTCCGCAGCGATACGAACTAGCCCGAATCTTTCCGAACGGAACGAACGTTTTGGATTTAGAGAGGTGCAATCGAGTGCGTGCGGCTGATTTTATCGACATGCGTATAATTGCAGTCGAATCTTTTTTACAGAACTCAATGGATATTCTCGTATTACATGTATAGTTTAAGAGTTAAATTTGTTATTAATTTAATTTTGTTTGAAGCAAATAAAGACATTGTCATTTCAATACAGTTACTCGTGCATAGCATAATATTTAACAGAGAGGGTTCCCTATAACCGGTAATACAATATTTAAAAAAAAAACTTATTTTATTTTAGTAAAAATAACCCATATTTTCGGATAGGTATATAAAAACAAAAGAAATTATATAAAGAAAATTAAACGAAGTTATAATAATACAAGAATGTGCTAAAATAAATATCGATAACAATTATCGGCCATCGCTTTCGACTCCCTAATTGCATGCGTGTGCATTGAATGTTCGCAAATAGCAAGTGTTTACAAGTGAAAGCCCCGCCCATTCTATGTATGTGTGCTATTAGAAATTGATATAGTGTAGCTGCTTTCTTCTTAGTGTGCGAGTTCAAATTTTAAGTGTGTGTCGTAAGTACACTATTTGTTAATGTTGTAATTATTTTGGTGGGAGATAAGCGGCCGCACTAGGATTCCTTATTATTCCGCAATGAAGGCATATCTCTGGATATCTATGGTCGAAAACGTTACTGAGTTGACTAATCGGGACGCCAGAGCCGCCTAGCGGCGCTTGACAGAGTCTACAACATAACGCTCTGACCGGCTGGTGCTAAGCAGACTTCATCGATGGCGGTTACGAAGTGAAGACGTTTAGAAACTGACGCGCGTTCCGAATATATAGTTCTGTCATGTACTCGTACCTACGCCCACAGTAGTTAAAATATGCCTGATAATAACGAAAGAGACACATACCCTCCTCCGTTATATTTATATTTCCTTTACTGTACCTACACCAGAAAAAATATTACAAAAAAAAAAAAAAAAAACAATCATTATGGGTGTGTTTTTTAGAATTGCGGCGGCCTAATTCCCGAAATCAAATTCGAACATAACTGCAATAAAATCATCTGTCAATTTAATGGATATAAAAAACATTTTTCTTTGTGATATTTCAGTTTAAAGTTCTCTATTTCTAAAAAAAAACACTACAATGGGCGTTATGTTCTATCATGAGGAAACCTGAACAATTATAAATAACAAGCCGTGTGCACGATGCGCTTTCTCACCGACAAAAATTACGAACTTCCATACAAACTTTCATCCCCAATTAACTCTTTAAGGAGATTAATTTTCAAAAATCCTTCCTTACTGCTCACCTTGGTTACAAATAAATTCTTGTGCTGAGTTTAACTAAGTAAGCAGATATTAATAACTCCAGACATGTCCGATATTATTGCTATGATATTATATTTATTATTATTACTAGCTGCACGCTCCGGCTTCACACGGGTAGCACTAAGCAATAACCTACGGCGCACCTACCTATCTACCCACCCTACTTACCTACCCTACCTACCTACCATACCTACTTACACTACCTACCCTACCTACCCAACAAAAAAAGAATAAGCGAAATCGGTCCAGCCGTTCACGCGTGATACCCGTGACCAAGGGAAATTTGGATTCATTTTAATATATTAGATGATACATGGAACCGCTCGAGCAGTTGTGACTGCTCCAGGCAGTCAGCAGCTTGAAGCAGTCAGGACCAGCCGCTTATGCTTATAGCTGGCCGTGTATGGCCGCTCTAAGAGCACATAAACTCAAACTCAAAACTCAAACTCAAACCATTTATTTCAATTAAACCCTTTACAGGCACTTTTGAATTGTCAAAGAGTCAGTTAGTCAGAAAGTTGAAGCTAGTTGCCCATTCCAAAACGTAGATCTCTATGGAGAAGAACGGGCAAGAAACTCCAAGGACACTCTTTTAAATATAGAAATTACAAAATCCTGGGTACATTACTCTTGTTGATTCTATATGTGAGAACAATGTAAAAAAAAAAATATATATATAAATCAAAAACGATTAAAAACAAGCCCTGGCAGATAAGAGATGACCAGTCTCAACTGACGGCGCCCGTTCACGAACATGACGCGTGGATCAGCACCATCCAGCTCAACCATTTTGTAGGGAACCGAATGATCCAACACACTCGCCACCATCAGCGAGACATTTAAGTGAGCATGACATACTCTCAACTACCCTGCTCTTTCAAGTCAAAATCAACATAATAACATAGTAAAACGACTCCATGGTACTCACATTTACAAAAATTGAAAATAAAAATGCGTCTAAGTTATACAAAACTATAGTTTGCAAGAATTTTACCACCAAAAGAAAGAAAATCAATAGTATCTATTGGAGTATTCAATAATTAAAACTTAGTTAATAAAAAAAAAAAAAACAAAATAAACAAAAAGTTCGTAGTCAGAAAAAATAAAAAAGGGGAAGCAACTCTACCAATTTTTTTCATTTTTAACTAGTGAGCCCAAGTGGCTGTGGAGCAGGACCAGCATTTAGCCAAGCATTTTTATCTACGATATAATCATCCAGCTTATAGTATGCTTGTCTACATAGTGTGCGTTTAATGCAAGTTTTAAATTTCTTCTCATTTAGTTGAAGAATATCGAGTGGTATTTTATTATAACATTTTACACAGTACCCCATAAAAGAAGTGTGTACTTTAGACAATCTGAAACGTGGTTGATCTAATTTGTTCCTATTTCTTGTGTTAAAATTATGCCTGTCACTTATCTTACTATAGAGATGTAGATTTTTTCGAACATACATAATGTTTTCATATATATACTGACAAGGAACCGTCATGATATTAATTTTCTTAAACAGTTCCCTAAGAGATTCGCGTCTGCGGAGGTTGTAGATGGCTCTAACAGCCCTCTTTTGCAGAATAAATATAGAGTCAATATCTGCGGCCCGTCCCCATAGCAAAATACCGTAAGACATGATGCTATGAAAGTAACTAAAATAGACCAGTCTCGCGGTATCCACGTCTGTTAGTTGGCGGATTTTCCAAACAGCGTAAGCGGCTGAACTTAGCCGCCCTGCAAGTGATGTTAAGTGAGGACCCCACTGTAGTTTTGAGTCAAGCGTGATTCCCAGGAAAACCGTTTTTTCGACGAATTCTAGTGTCTCCTTATTCAGTACAACGTGACATTCACTAGTTCTAACATTCGGTAACGCGAATCTTATACATTTAGTTTTCTTCTCATTTAATACTAAATTATTTACAGTAAACCAATTATGGACCTTTAGCATAGCGTTATTTACGTCGTCAAGCTCCTGTGCGTGTCTGTTTACCTTAAAAATAAGTGATGTGTCATCAGCAAATAACACCATTTGTGGTCGGTTTTTCAGTTTTTCATATTTGTGCTGCCACTTGTATATGACTTCCAACACAGAATATAATTAATGGATGACTACTGAAATCAGATATTATTGCCGAGCTGTCCATAGCAATATATTTATCGTGTCTGTACATGCAATTGGCAGTTGAATTGCTCAATAAGGTCTCTTCCGACAACCTTTGAACGGATTAATGAAATAAATTAATAATTCAGCCAGTAAAAAAATAAGAAACGTTCAAATTGTCTTATATTTTTTTTAAATTGTTCTAATAGTATAGTTATGCAATAAGAATAATGTATCTAGTATTTTGTAATATTTTAATTGAAAAAACTTTTTCACAAAAAATAAAACCGACTTCCAAAAAAAACACTACAAAGTGAAAAATAACTTTGATTTCGGAAGTCGGTGTCTTTGGGGTTTTATTTTCGTTTTTTTGCCACCGACTTCCGAAATCAAAGTTATTTTTCACTTTGTAGTGTTTTTTTTGTAAGTCGGTTTTATTTTTTGTGAAAAAGTTTTTATTTTTCACTTTTTAGTTGTGGTACCTACACAAAACCCCCACAAAAATTTGAATACCCATTACCTGCTATGTAAATTACAGTGACAGGAACTGTTAGAATATCGTCCACATATACAAGATGGGAAAAATACGTATTATTGAAGCTAACTCAAAAACTCCTCATCAGATCTTGACCAAATTTATATGGGACCACTTCTGAAGTATGCCCTACCAAACAAAAAAAGAATCATCAAAATCAATTCATAATTGGCGGAGTAATCGCGTAACAAACATACAAAAAAAAAAAAAAAAAAAACATACAACCGAATTGAGAACCTCCTCCTTTTTGAAGTCGGTTGAAAAGAGTGTCCACGGAGTTCCTAGCCCGTTCTTCTTCATAGAGATCTGGGGTTAATTAGCTTCAACTATCTGACTAACTGTCAGACTCCTTGTCAATTCAAAAGTTCCTGTAAATGGTTTATTTGAAACAAATGTTTTGCTTTGGAACAATTATTGAAATAGCCTTTGATTATATATATATAATCAAAGGAAATAGCGATAAGTTGACAATGACTGATCCTATCTATAACATGTGTCATATAAATATTATAGCATAACGTGTTTGTTTTGTTTATTTTAGATTTTAGTTTTAAATAAGTTGAGCCGATGGCTATATGTATTTATAACTTATGTCATAGAATTAAGGTAGATAACAAGGATTTAGAAAAAAATATTTAAAACATTGTGTAGCCTTAGAAGTAGACCTAACTAAAAATTTTGTTTTGTTTTAGATTATAATTCATCACCAATATTAGAAGAAGCAATAAGTAGATACACGCGAAAGGTGTCTAATGCTATGATGGACGTAACCGCATCTTCCCCAAACGTGACAGCAGTAGTTGTAAAATTAAAGGAAGAAAATATAAATGATGAACAGAAAGATAATGATGAAGTTCAGAAGAAGTTTGTCCTTCCTCCGGAATACGACGAAAATGACTCAAGATGGACATTAAAGTATCGTGAACCTGCTCCAGGTCTTGTTGAACTGATGCCACATACTGGTGTGTATGTTAATGCTGACAAACTCACTGAATGCGAGAGATTATCGACTGTTTGCAAAAGATTGGCTCGACTGTTACTAACTGAAATCTTTACCACAAGTGCTTTGAGTACATGTTCATGGTCTGGTGCAACAGCTAACGATTCCAACATCGACGGTGAACAAGCAAGACCTGGATTAGACGAACACGCAAGAAATATAATGCTGAAGTTTGTTGAAGAGTATGGACTCATACGGGAATGGATTATAACAGACTACCAATGTATTCTAAACTATATGCGCCAAATCATGCTAGAGATGAGACGCGTTGGGCAGAAAGAAGAAGAAAATAATGATTATGAACTTGAAGAAAAAAGCTCCCATTCGCATATGCGCCAAACAATGCTAGAAATGAGACGCGATAGCCAGAAAGAAGAAAATTATGATGGACTTCTAGAAAAAGCTTCTTATTTACTTATGCGCCAAACAATGCTAGATATGAGACGCGATAGCCAGAAAGAAGAAGATTATGATGGACTTCTAGAAAAAGGTTCTTATTCACCTATGCGCCAAACAATGCTAGAGATGAGACGCGACAGCCAGAAAGAAGATTATGATGGACTTTTAGAAAAAGATTTTCATACACGTATGTACCAAATAATGCTAGATATAGGACGCGCCCGACTGAAAGAAAATGAAGATTCTTATGATGAAGTTCTAAAAAAAAGTTCTCATACACGCGAGTTTGTTCTACCTCCTGAATACGATGAAAATGACTCAAGATGGACATTTGAATATTGTGAACCGGTTCCGGGACCTGATGAACTAAGGGAACATTCCGTTGTGTATATTAATGCTGACAAACTGGATAATTGCAAGAAATTTTTGAATGGCCAAAGCTTTCAACCGCGGGGGGGGACTTTTCTGACCTGGATTAAACGAGCATGCGAGAAATGTATTGCTGCAGTATGTTGTATGGAGAGATGTAGCACCGCAAAAAATTTAAAATACAAGTAATTCTGGTTTGTATCCACCATAGATTGTAAATGATGAAGACACACTTAATTACTCAATACAATTGTACGATCATTCTTAGATAAGTTTTTGTTCGTTTCATATAATTTTTCTTATTTGTCTTGTAATATACCTACTTTGTCTAATAAATATGAGTAATTGACTCTGTGGGTTGTTTGACTGGCAATAATGATACCCGGCATTGATTACGAGTAGTACATTTAAACGCCACTAGCGATGGAAAACATTTTATTTAAAGAAAATCAAATCATTCTGTTTCAATTCGACTGAAGATGGCAGATAGATAAATAAGCCTGACTGTGACTTGATTTTCAAAGTCAGTAAAACTGCATGTCATCCATATCGCTATCTTTTTCGCCCACAAAAAAAAGTATAACCCAAAAATAAACAAACAAGCTGATGACGCAGAGGTATACTATAGTGATATTTGTATTCAATATTCATTCGACGCTGAACGAGCAAGATAAAGAGGGCGTGTGGTTGGGAATAACCTCTCAAATTAAGTCCTGTTATTGAAATCAGAACATTATTTTAGTTGTTTACAAGTGTTTAGAAGATAGTTATATTGTTACCTCAGAAAAAGATTGTAGACAAAAAGGCTAAAGGGTAAGATGTCGTTCTGTTTACTTGCTTTAATATATTGTATTTGGTTGTAATGACGCATGTCTGGACTTTCAGGGTCAACCGAAATCGCGATAAGTGCACTATTTGACATCTTGATCATAATAACATTATCCATATTCCGAGTTCAACAGCAGATTTTTATATTATGTGACATTTATTGATCATACATCCATTCATTTATCCGAGGGTAAATGTGTTGGATAGACTTGGCACTGGTGCCCACTTCTCAAACAGGACTATTTATTTTGTTTCGAAACCGGGCGAATATCATTGTGGCATTAAAAAAAAAAAAAAAACGCCTTTATCAAGCACAAAGAATTATAAAATAATTAAATTGACTTGTATTAGTTACGCTTTATTATGATTAATTCAAAATATGATACATTTATAGCTTGTTGCCTTAATAAATAAAAATAGATTTTATTTCTGCAAGTAGGTTTGTACAATCACTTTTACACGTCAATAATAATTTAAAAAAACAATATGATGTCGCGTTTGTATCTGACTACTCTGAGAAGGAGGGCTGAAACAAACTCAGATGGCTGAGTCTCTTTTAAAGTCCAGACATAATCTTGGTCAGATCATGTGAAGACCAAGTAGATTGGTGTCTGAAATGGTCTTTTGAGGAAAGAAACACACAGATTGAGTGCACCTGTCTAAACAGTGCACGCATTTGTCAATAATCATACAGCTCAACTCTGAATTTATGGTGCTCAACGATTTGACGCAAACAATTCCAAAGAAAGGATATTTGAGGCCGCATAAATTACTCAAACTGTGTCTTCACATTTACAATAAATAATAAAAATAATATAATACTTTACAAAGTAAATATTCATATCGTTAGTTACATCTTGACGTCGACTTAATTTCGAAGCAATGATAGCGGGTTTCTTAGTTCTTGGTACTACTGATATGCGATTAACCTAAGGATTGACCTTATGTATATAAAATACTTATTTGCAAACCTGCAAACCCAAAATTTAAAACAATAATATTGTAGATAGATAGATAGAATACTCTTTTATTGTACACCATAAAAATTACAGACATAAATTTAGACATTTTACATAGGGTGACACAAAGGACGGAATTATCGCTTAAAAGCGATCTTTTACAGACAACCTTTGGATGGATTAAAGGTAACAGGAGAGACAATACTGCAGGTAGTCAGCGGTGTACCATCTACATATACAATAAATTCATACACACATAAAGCATAAACTTATTCATATAGATATATATACATAGATATACTTATATAAAATTATAAACATGAAACAAGAGCAGGGAACTATATGTAATGATGATACAAACAGTATACATATAATTGGTAGTTTATGACGATCTCTTCCCGGCAACCTCTGAATGGATTAATGAAATAAATGAATAATTCTATTTTGTTTTGTTTCAGATCGAAATCAGCCCGTTGAAAAATACGAATCGATACGTCATATGATATGATGGACGTCACTGCATCACACGAAGCCGCATTCTCATCAAAAGACACAATAACATTAGTTCCAAAATTAAATGAAGAACAGACAAAACAGAAAGATAATTATGAAGTTCAGAAGAAGTTTGCTTTACCTCCTGAATATGATCAAAATGACACAAGATGGACATTAAAGTATCGTGAACCTGCTCCGGGACTTATTGAACTAATGGAACATTCCGGTGTGTATGTTAATGCTAAAAAACTCGCTGAATGCCAGAAATGGTCGAATGATTGTAAAACATTTGCTCGAAGGTTACTGACCGAAATCTTTACTACAAGTGCATTGAGTACATGTTTATGGTCAGGTGCAAGAGCTGACGCTTCCCAAATCGACAGTGGATATGCAAGACCTGGATTAGATGAACACGCAAGAAATATATTGTTGAGGTTTGTCGTAGAGTATGGACAGATCCGCGATTGGATAAGAACGGATTACCAATGTATCCTAAAAGGTATCCGACAAATAATGCTAGAGATGAGACGGGAAAAAGAAGCGGAGGAGGAAAAAAGTAATGTTGAACCTCTGAAAAAGAATGGTCCTCATAAACGCCAGTTTGTTTTTCCTCAGGAATACGATAAAAATAACTCAAGGTGGACACTAAAGTACCGTGAATATGCTCCGGGACTTGTTGAACTAATGGAGGATTCCTGTGTATATGTAGAAGCTAGTCAACTCGCTAAATGCAAGAGATTGTCGAATGATTGTCTAACATTGTCTCGAATGTTACTAGCTGAAATTTTTTCAACAAGTGCATTGAGTACATGTTCTGTGACTTCTGTAAAGGATAAAAGCTCCTACCACAACGCTACAAATATAAGACCTGGATTAGACGAAAATGCAATGACAACATTGGTGAAGTTTGTTGCAGAGTATGGGTTTGGGAAGGATTGGATAGTAACAGGTAACAAACGTTTTCAACACAGCATCCAACAGAAACTGGAAGTGTTGAGACGTGTTGAAAGAAAACAAGAAGAAGCTGAAGATGGCGAAGAACTTCAAAAGGAAATACGTCGTCCGAAACGCAAGTATATTCTTCCGGACTACGATGAAAATGACTCCAGATGGACATTAAAGTATCGTGAACCTGCTCCGGGACTTGTTGAACTAATAGAATACTCCGGTGTTTATGTCGATGCTGACAAACTCGCTGAATGCAAAAGATTGTCCAATGATTGCCAAATATTGGCCCAAATGTTATTAACCGAAATTTATACTACAAGTGCATTGAGTATATGTTCATTTTCTAAAAAGAATCGCGAATGTTACAAAACTTACAAAACTTACAGAAGGTACCGTAGAGCCCCGCTAGCCGGTCGACGCGTGCGTTTGGAACCGACTACTAGACCTGAATTAGATGCACATGCCGAAATAATATTACTGAACTTTGTTGATGAATATGGACTTGAAAAGGGTTGGAAAATATTGGACTTCCGGTTTCTTAAAAAGAGTATGATCCATAAAATGCATGTGATGAGGGCTGAAGAGAGAGAATTTAGACTATAGATATTATGCCCTCCATAGCATTCAACCTAAGTGAAAAAAGTATGTATGTAAGTTATGATACGAGAATGAGATACTAATCCTCAATGAGTCTATTGACTTCCTTTTATGTGAGAGCATACAAACAACAAGACATCAACGTAACGTTATAACATAACGTTGCTGATACTGCACTTGCTAATTATTTAATGATCTTAGATATTACTCAAAGAATGTTAAGGAAAACGAACGGAATAAATCTATCAAAAAATTTAATCAAAACAAATAAGTAACTACCTACATTTTAATCGATGGAATGTAATCGGAATGGTAAGCATTGCTATCAATTTTATTAATAAAGGGACTGCTTCTTTTTTCTTTTGTTAATGAATATGATAATGTTAATATTATCAAAACAGTAACACAATTTATATATAATACAACTAGCGAAAAGCCCCCTGTTTCGCATGGTTTATAAGACTTGACAAATCATGGAGATTTCTTTATTAAGTAAGTATAGCTTCCGCTAGCGGATCTTTTCAGTGATAATAACATTCTACTGCTGAAAGAATTTTTAAAATCGGTCCAGCAATTTTTGAGTTTATTCATTACAAACAAACACTAAAAATCAAATCTTTTGTCTTTATAATACTAGTTTAGATTTGTAACTTTAATAGTGATTTATTATGCACATAAACCTTCCGAGAATCCTAAATTATGGTGAAAACCTCATCAAAATCCGGTGCGTATTTAAGAAGAACAACGCGGTCACACACCGTGGTCATACAGACAGACATGAAAAGCGACTTTAAATTATAATATGTAGAAAGCAATCGTTGCGTCGTGATTTCGTGACGAAATATCATCTAACAATCTTCTGAATTAAATGCAGTGTATGACAAGAAAACTAATTTCCTTGGTTGGGAAAGTGATCGATTGAAAGTTTAGTAAGATACCTATTACATACAAAATTATTTAAAATACGTGCGAATGTTATTAGCAAAAGCTATACCGTTTAGTTTATATAGTTGACCGTTTTTGATAAACCAATCACTAATGTCCCTTGAGGTCTATTTCTCACAAAAAATAATAATAATAATATTTCAGCAAAATAGCAACATTTGAACAAGTCTATAAGTATACATTTTTACATCGCAGTTTATTGTTTATTGTCAAAACAGGGCATTTTGTCATGGGGCGGCTTGAGTAACAGTTCTTGCATTCTGTCAAATCTGTGACTTTTTGTGCAGTGTTTTTCAGCACATAAACTTAATGTATTAACCTCATGACAATTGTTGTAAAATCTTTATTCTTGGAACTACCCGTGAGTCTAACTATTCAGGATGGTACATTGCTAACGCCAAAGATCCCGCTCCATTGATGTCCATAAGATTAGTATTAGATAAGATTCATCAGACTCTATCCGAGGATCGCGGGAAAAGCGATGGAAAGATAATTTCAGACACGTGTCAAACATAACGAAGTGCAGCCAGACATGTGTCAGCATGTGCCATTATGCAGTCAATCATTTTTTGCCCCTTGCTTTGTGTCTATCGTTGGAGATGATAAAGGCGTGGTTTTTGTATCTAAATGGAGGTTTTGTACGTAATTTATGGGAACAGCAGCAACACACATAAAAAATCCCCTAACCGATCATATAATACTGTCACTGCAAATGAGAATAAACGGGAAAACTGATTTAAACACGTTACGTTTTTAGAACGTTTGCCTTATTATATTTTTCTCATGTCAATCGCGTTGGTTTTCTCTCAGACTTTCATCTATGTAAAGATTAAATTATAAAGTAATCACGAACAGTTTTTCACAAACAATTTCGTTGTTTCTCGGGTTCTCGGCCACGACATGTGATGAGGTGCGTGTAACAAGAAGTGTTATAAAAATGCATGTGGGATAGCTGTTACAAACCAAAGAAAATATGAATGGATTTTGTAAAAAAGGATAGGGAAGGATTGAATAGGCTACTAAGAAAATGAAAACTAGGGTTGTATGCAAATTCCTACGAGTTAAACTGAAGTAGGTACCTACTCCAACAGCTACAAATAAATTGTGATAAAGACAGGAGCATCACGCTACATTGTATTTTTCTAAGACCTTTTATGTACCCTATGTTCACAAATAAAGTTTGATTGATTGATTGATTGAGAATCATGATGATTCCTTCTACCATAGTGAAAATCTAACTTATTTATTGTTCTCGACTTTCGGAGATTCTTACAAGTTGTACCTAACTGAAATAACTGAAATCCTCTTAAGGGGCTATTATGCTCATCAGTATCACCCATAAATCTGAGATAAAAACACAGTTGCTCCGTACATTTATGTTCGCGTAACTCGTTATTTTTACCGTACATTAACGTAAATTTTATTTTTATGCAAGTTTACGGTTGGTGCCTTAGTATAAGTTATTTCATAATGATTAGTGTATTGACCCCTTAAGAGGTTTTCAGTTATTTCAATAACACCAAGGATATGAAAACAATGCATTTTATTAATTTTAGACATCATGTTTCATACTTAACATTTACTGCTTAAGACCTACACACAATCCATATCTAAATAGTAATAGTGTTAGTTTTATTTTTCAAAACGTCCGCGTTCGATTCCCAAGCTGAGTATAAGTTTTTTTTAAATGTATGAATGCAGTTTTTCTTGTTACTAAAATCAATGACATGGTTACTAAGAAGAGATCTTCGTATGTGTTATAGTTTCAGACTTTCCCATACTGACCATAAGATTGACTTCATTTTAAGATGTGATGACCAATTAGATTGGTCTGGAGGTGTGACTGCCTCGTTAGTCTAGTGGTGAGTCAAGCGGTACTGTTGAATGATGAACATGAGGTCCTGGCTTCGATTCGAAAGTGTTATTCCTTATTTATTATGAAGACTTTTATAGCGACAGCCCGGAGTCTGGATTTCTGTCCTACCATTCGTCATACGTCTTCCCTACCATTACACCGAGCGCTCACCGGTCTCCTCCTTGATATGCAATGGCCTCTGTAGCCCCATAAAGCATGAGGCTCCAGGGGCTAGACCCTTCGCGGACTACACGATGTTATTATGTCCAATTAGTATAAATACGTAGTCACTATACACTGATTGTAATTAGGCATGCAGGTGTGACTCTGACGTCACCGACAGTAATATTGGGTGGAGGCTCGTCCATTTCCGATTAGCAGTTTGGAAGTTCCTATGTAACTTCGTAATTTCTGATTATTTTTTTATCAGTTAACTGTTATTTAAAGGGGCTTGTTCTTAGTATCTATAGGGCGCATTATTATCTACTGTATGATAAATGGATTTGAATTTGTATAAAATCACCAGTTAATTTATGTGTTTTACGGCCGAAACGAACGGTGGTCTTAAGACGTCCACTGCTGGACATAGGCCTCTCCCAAGCATCGCTACTTCGACCGGTTCCTTGTGGCAGGTCTTCTGCTGCTACGTCTGCCAGTACGCGGTCACCACTCCAGAAACTTTCGGCCCCATCGGCCATCTGTTCAGCGAGCAATGTGACCTGCCCACTGCCACTTAAGTTTAGCAATTTTTCGGGCTATGTCGGTTACCTCGGTTCTCCTGCGGATCTCTTGATTTCTGATTCGATCACGTAGGGAGACTCTCTTCATTACCATACAAGCTAAATGTAATTAACATTAGTTTGTAATATTAGGTGGTTCGCCTAGTCTTGTGGTCTATTTCTTGACGAATATCTAACTCTTTTTAATTCAATGGTCTGATGTTTTTAAGCATCCTTATTATTTTGTACTTAATGCTGCTCTTCAACAGCCTACGGGTGAGCTACGCACGTGTACTTGGCTTCACTTTGCATGAAAATGTAGGCGGAATCGTCCTCAGCGACCCGCGGCTGAGCTACGCACGAGGGTTAGAGGACCCGAAGCAATAACTAAACATATTATCACAATGCGGCTTTTATTCGGCTCGTTCCGATCGGTAAATTTCGTTCAGCATCTACCCTCGCTTTATCATGTACGGCTCCGCCGGCCACATTCCGTGCAAAGCCCAGCGGCTTTTTTCGAACATATTATGTCTACATTTCCATATTTGATTTTGCCGCCCGGCTGTGCTGAATTATGTCGACCCGAATATGAAATTCGACTTACCTGTGCCCTCCCACATGGGTCTTCCAGGTCGCACTGACTCCTGAGGAACACCTCCAGCAGTCCCATAAACAGCATGAAAGCGCCCCCCCCGCAGGTAGCAGCCAGGGTCGGCCCCGGCTGCGTCATCGGGCAGTCGCACGTTATCGCCATCTGGTGAGCAAGAAATGAAGCTTGTAAATTTATGAGGAATGATAGAAGGACATTTTAGTATTTACTGCTGGACATAGGCCCCCCGCCTATTTCTAGCAGTTGACGTCAAGCATCGCCACATTGAATGGTCCTATGGATCTGTGGTTCTAGATTCCTATGCTAATAAATATACATACCTACAATCTACACTGCTATAAACCTTGTTCATTAGACTTTTACTATATTGAAAAAAATAATGTAAATAATATTTTTGGTGAACAATCCTTGCTTATCGAAAGGTCTCTAATCTTACTAATTAATTTAGTACTTACTGAAGTTAGAGTTAGAATCTATTTATCATTTCTTAACTCAAAAAGAAAGTCTAAATCAAAAGTTCAAAAGGAAGCACAAAAACAGTGGTTGTACCTACTTGGGAAATGCGGAAACCTTCGATTTAACTTCTAAATTGTTTCATTGTTTATTTCTGTGTGCGCATGATTGAGCAAGTTAATCTCAATACAAAGGCAAATTATATTCTCCCTATTGTGATTACATTAAGTGTCACGTTTGTTTTCCTTATTAAATAAAATAAAGTAAAAATTACACCAAATCTCACACAAGGTCTCTAAACTTTAGGTATTTAGCAGTACCCACAGACCGTTTCCTATAACGTGTCCCTTGCCGTCGTGTTGACACCATTGCTTGTCAAGCATGGTTTCAATAATAATACGAGTTCAAAATGACGACTGACAGAACAGTACTACCAAACGCGTCACGGGTCAAGTTATATTGAACGCACTGTACCTACTGTACTTTGGTTAAGCACTATACCCATTACTGTCGCACAACTGTCAAACTAAAAGTGCAAGATAAGGAAGAGAACAAGAATATGTCCGGCTGTCCAAAATACAGGGCGTTTTTTATGGTTAAAGTTATTTTTCAACACATTTTAGAAGACAATCGGCATAGTCTTTAGGCTTAGATACATTGTAGACTACTCTTTATTATGTACACCATAAAAATAACAGACATTAAAAAAACCTATAGTGAATGCATTTAATAAAAACATGTGGGTATTTGAAGATACACACGGCTACACATCAAGCTATACATTTCCAGTTTATGGTGATCTCGCATTGTATAGGATTTACGTACGATGCGGGGTCAGCTTATACTGGAAATGTATAGCTTGATGTGTAGCTGTGTGTAGGATATGTTTTCCCATTCTTGAAAGGTTCGTTTTGTTGAATTTATGAACCTCTAATGAGTACTTAAAACTAAATGAAAACTCAGCCTAATTATAATATCAAATGAGAAGAAGTTGTATGCAGAAGCCTTAACGACCTGGGAGACGCGAAACGATCTAAGAAGTCGAACCAAAAAGTAAAATATAAAACAAGCGAAAGCAATTGAAGATAAAATTTACTATGTTTTTAATGTTCTCCATAGTGATACACTCGCTTGTATAGTAGATGGAACTCAAGTAGAGATGCTGATTGATTCAGGATGTCAACACAACTTAATAACCGATAAGACATGGTTAGAAACTAGAGAAAAAAAATTGAAGACAGAAAAAGAAGAAACAGCACCCGCAATCACTCCTGAGAATAACGATGGGTATTGTGTTGTGTGACTGCCCCTTACCAACTGATACACCACGATGTTCCTTCAACTAGCCAGGGATTCTCCTCTCTCCCGGCAAGATATTACCCCCTAAAGGTAACCAAGTTCATTAAAATCAACTAAAAAAAGACAGCAGATCGTTATTACTTGTTAACCTTTAATTACGTTTCGCAACGATCCTCGCTAATCGCGTGTCACCGTGTGCGCGTGCGCCGGTCAAAGCGCATTCGAGCAAGGCGAACGCAGTCTTTTCGAAGGTAATTTCAGGTACACACTCACTGACAGGTACAGTAGGTACACGGTAATATAGCACTTTGACTTTTTCATAGGTACACACGGCTACACATCAAGCTGTAACTGTGTCAGCTTAAACTGGAAATGTACAGCTTAATGTGTAGCCGTGTGCGCACATTATACAGCCGCAACGGGCCGCAGCGTAACGCATTTTCATATAAAAAAGTGCGGTGCGGGCCATCTGTAGTGTAGTGTGCGTTGGTTCAAACTCAAAACTCAAAGAATTTATTTAAATTAAACCATTTACAGGCCCTTTTGAATTGTCAAAGAGTCAGTCAGTTAGCCAGAAAGTTGAAGCTGTAACTACTGTCAAACATCTATGAATGCCATCCAGGACCAAAGGCTTAACGTGGTTTCCGAGGCACGGAGTGGTCTCGGTATGTATTGATAGTCACCCATCCACATACCGATTGCGGCAAGCGTGATCGATCGACCCATGCGGCTGTTATTACTTAGCCACGAGTAAATGTTGATTGGTAGAGAGGGAGAGGAAGAGAAAACACAAGGTGGATGGATTGTGTGCGGGATGATTTTTACATTGTTCTCACATATAGAAGCAACAAGAGTAATGTACCCAGGATTTTGTAATTTCTATATTTAAAAGAGTGTCCTTGGAGTTTCTTGTCCGTTCTTCTCCATAGAGATCTACGTTTTGGAATGGGCAGTTGCCCATTACATTACATTTACATTACGGTACATTACTCTAGTTGCTTCTATATGTGAGAACAACGTAAAAAAAAACTATTAAAAATATACCTAAGATGACCAGTCTCAACTCAACTGACGGCACCCGTTCACGAACATGACGCGTGGACGCGTTCATAGGAAGTGTACGAAAGTGAGGCAGGAGGAATTTTGCAATGCGTTGCGTTGCGGTGCGGCCCGCCCCAGTCTACGTGAGCCTTCACAGTACCCCGTATGAACTGTGATGGATCGAATTAATATTGTAATAACAAGACTTTCGATAGCTACAGTTTGTTGTAATTATGTAGTTCCATTTTCTTGAATTTTATACTTTTGCTCAGTTCCACAAACGCTCACATGGCGCTGTGTCAACTTGTACCTTGAGCAGACCTTAAGTACATAGTGCGGAGTTTCAATGGAATGCGAGGCCAACTTATACTGGTTTTGTTACCACTCACGTGATGCCTACTGTACATATTTGTCAGTTGAGCCATGATAGCAGTGCCTGGTGACTGTATACAGTTTAGAGAAGGTAACATTTTAATATCATCCGATGGATATGAAGTAAACATCTTTTCCTACGATAAGTTGTGCATTGATACAACAAAGCAATGTGGTTGTCAGTTTAATGCCCTCACTTGCCTCCTCGTAATGTCAAACATACAGAATGGCATTGAACCTTCAGTCATTCATCATATTAAGTGATTGATACTACGAATAAATATTCGTAAAATTGATATGATAACATCTCTCTCGGGTCGTTGCGTTTGTAAGTATGTGTGTCGCGGCCTTATCATAAACTACCTACTTATGATTGTGAGACTAAATAATTAGTGGTTAAGACAAGACACATTGTGTTCTGCCAATGCCAGTGTTGCAATTAATGAAAAATATGGGAAATTAACTTATTAATGCCTGACAAATTTATTTTCATAATCATGTTTTCAATTATTTGCGTATAATTTGTAGCTTGCACAGGCGCTGGTTGGTGTCTCCAGAACTTAGTATAACAGGCACACCTGTTCAGTTTAGTGGTAAGTATTCCCACTTCTGGGACCCAGACCTTTTTGCTGTGAGAGGGAGTGAACCGTAATCCTGTCACGGTCCAGTGAGGGCTGGTGAATGTCACGTCTTCAAATCTTTGGTTCTAGAACACGCCGGTTTCTTCTCGACTAACATACTGGATTTAATTTTAATTAAAGAACATTAAAAAATAAGTGGAAATGCTTTACCAATTTATAAAATAATCTAACTAAGATTACCAATGAAATATGTAACACGTTAAGTTTAAAATTACGCACGCATCCGCTACATGGTAAGTAAATTAATGTAATTAGTCAAGTAATCAATTAAAACACATAAATTAGTCAAATGCTATGTATTGCGCAGGATATGGGCGATTTAAATCGACTTGCCGCAAACGAACATAGGCTCACGAATTAGATAAGCCTAGGAAGTGTCAGGATTTATTTTTATAGCAGTACCTACAAGATTCTTTTAGCACGTGGCTAAAATCGGAATAAGGCCGGAAAAAAAAAAAAAAAACCAGCCGTAAAGTTTAAAAAAGTAAAAAAGGGTGTCATTATTTTCTACATTGCTATCAAAGACTACTATAGTATACCTACTGATTGCTATCAATTTTGACCACTGACCCACATACCTCAATTTTTTCTTGTAATTATATTCTTAAATTTCTTACATCTAGCATTTTCATGTACTTAGTCCATCCTTAAATACCACAAGCTCATGTAGAATAGAATCAAATTAGATCGAAATATAAGTCAATTATTTTCATAAAATAGTGTAATCTATTACGGAGTGCACACGTCCAGTTACCGGATTAGTCTCGGTCATGCAAACATAGGCAGTGTGTAATGGCCTAATAGTCATATTTCTTCGATAAATTGTTCTTACGTAAAACGTAGTGAGCATTGACCCCGTCAATTATTGCAAAACATTCATATTATGGTATCTAGATATTGTAGAACGTAACTTATGTTTCTGGTAACGACTGTTTATATGCAGTCCGGTAAGCTGAAGTGGCAGAGGGTCGGCCATATTAGCCGTAGAGCCGATGACCGTTGGGGTAGAGTTGAGACCGCAAATCGGCAAACGTAAGGTAGGACGCCCTCAGGCTAGGTGGAGCGACAACCTTCGCAGGCTGGCTGGTAGCAGGTGGGTGAGAGGTGCCGAGGATCGAGCTGGATGGCGTGCAATAGGGGAGGCCTGTGTCCAGCAGTGAACTTGATGTGTTAAGGTGAGATTTTATACCTGATTTCATCTAAACTACTATGGGCATGCTATTTACTCGGGGCTAAAAAATGAATTTAAACTTGCATATGAATATGTTTATTGAAACAAAACACTTGATCTGAAACTGAGCCATCAGTTTGAACCATCAAGACGATTTATACTGATCTTCATGATGGTTCAAATCTTTAGATTAACCTTTCACACATAAGGTTAATTAGCAGATAAGATCTAAAAGGTAAGTTATATATTTGTGCCTTTGACCTTATAGTGAACCTTTTTAGGTCAAAAGTGCGGTAGTAGGTAGGTACCTAGTATTGTTTAGTAAATGAACAAGATAACTTGTACAAGATAATTTTCCAAATAACTACAAACATTAGGGCTTTTTTTGCTATGGAGAACCAGACTCAACCTCATCTTTGATGAGTTTAGTCATTATGATGTTGTTAGGGGCTTTTGGAGAAATAAATAATTATTAATTTATTTACTAGTAGGTGTTCAAATTCAAATACAAATTGAAAATAATTTATTTATTTGTGACACATACACATAATTTTATTTTAAAGTACCTACATAAAACACCATGTATACTTATAACATATTTTATGTTTCGTCTTGCAAGACATACAAAAATAAATTATATCTTATAACTTCGATTGCATAACTGTATAAGATTAAGCATTAAATAAAACTGATTTTAAAAAAAAAACATCAGACTGTTGAATGAAATGAGGTAGATATTTGTCATGTTTACTACAAGACTAGAGGAAAAAACCTAAGATTATATACTTAAGTTATCTAATTACATTAGGTTGGTTAAAACAGTGGTATGACTGACAAAAAAAATAAAATAAATAAGGGTAGTCTTTGGGGACTGCCGATAGAAGTGAAAACTAATTAACATATAGCTCATGGGAAGCTTTCGGTAACGATGACGCGGGTTTCACGCTTTTTGTTCAACCAAAAAGTACACAGGAGGTATACATATCGCTCATGGAAAGCGTTCGGTGACGATGACGCGAGATCCATGATTTTTGTTCAAGCAAAAAGTGCTCAACGCACCTAAAGAAGTGATCACTTCACTTACAACGGATACGAACGGTACAATTACGGTTACAATTATACGGAATAGATTTCAATTGTTTTATTAAGTCTCTAACATGAGACTTAATAAAACAATAAAAATCCGTTCAGCTGTTTGGGAGCTACGATGCCACAGACAGACACACAGATACACACTTTACACTTATAATATGATGTACCCCAATGTTTGCGTCGGGGTTAACAATAAAATGTAATGACATCTCTTTGGCATAAAGCGTGTTGTAAAAATAATAAGTAGATAACACTTATTTACTTACATAAAACGACATAATGACTAGTTAATGAATTAAGATTCATAGCCGAATAAAGTACTCGACAAAAAAAAAACGGTCAAATACCCTAGTATAAAATACATATATAACGTATACAGTAATTAACAACATGATGTGGGTAACTAAAGTCTAAAATGCAATTATTTCCAATCAAAGCACAGCGAGTCGATCTAAAGATCGGCACACGCACTTTCAATCACAACTCGAGGGTTTGGAAGGATATTCCTAATCCATTGCTTCATAAGTTTTAAAAATTCGTCTGCTCAAAAACGTAAATTACGCAATTAACGTAGCTGAACTGACAAAGTGAAAGACATTGTGATCGCTTGACATTTTACGTGCGTTACGCAATTGAAATCTGCAGATTTCCAAACAATTTAAAAGTAAAGTAAGTAAATTTATATTTTAGCTTTTGCTTTAAGGCTTTAGCAAACGTAAAATAATAAGTTATTTTTTACACCATCTGCTCGATAATGTTAAATTCGGGTGATAATAATTTTTTGAATTTCATTGTCAACCAACTGGTCAATAATGTGATTTGAATTTGGAACCTCAACTAAAAATTCTTTTACAAAAAATACCGAAAATTGAATTGCTTTTTATTACCACGCAGAAGCTGCTAAACGTAGAGTATTTTCCTCGGGATTCAATATAGCGCCTGTGACAAAAAACATTGCTTTATTTCCTTAGTGAATAATCTACTATTATTTTCTGTAACTAAATTTATTAATATTTACATCTCATCTCTTGCATTTTGTTGCGCATACTGGTAAGAATAGTTTGGTTTTCACAATTATTCCAACCCTTTTTCTTCGCACGAACTGCAACATAATTCAGTAAAACCGTTCTTGCATGTTCATTTAATCCAGGTCTAACATTTGTCCCGTCGCGGTCGAAAGCTTTGGCTCTTGTACCAGTCCATGAACATGTACTCAATGCACTTGTAGTAAAGATTTCTGTTAGTAACATTCGAGCCAATGTTTTACAATCTTTAGACAATCTCTTGCAGTTGGTCAGACTTAAAGCCTTAACATACACACCGGTATGAGGCATCAGTTCAACAAGTCCTGGAGCAGGTTTACGATACTTTAGTGTCCATCTTGAGTCATTTTCATCGTATTCAGACGGTAGAACTACCTTTTTGATTCGTTTAGGACATGTTTCTTTCTTTAGAGGCTGAATATCTTCAACATCATCGTCATCATCTTTCACTCCATTTCTTTTCTTTTCATTTAATTTTGGAGCGCCCTGTGTCGTAATCTTTGACGAAGACGTAATGGGACAATTGTATCGCCAAACAGAACAAATATTAACGTTATTCATGAATTTATTCACTGTTTCAGTAAACAATGAAGACATGTAGACTTGTAAATTGTTTTGCAGTTCTCGCACACATCTGAAAAATTCTTGCTTTACTATTATTTCAGAATCCATGGAATTGTTTGCTTCTGAAGGATTTGGGTCAACAGTTGGTCTGTTCTCTGTATTATTTATATCGTTGGAATTTTCAACAGGTAATTCTTTTGTAGAGAGATCTTCATCGGAGATTTCATGAGTAAGTGAGTGATCTTCACTTATAATTTCAAGTGCTTGATTACATGGTTCTGCGACTTCGTTATCAGATTCATCTGGCTCAGTCACTTTCAATCGTTTGTGAGCTTCTATATTCGGCAGTGCTTTTCGTTTAAGTATATCAGTATTAGTACTCGTAGATTCATAGTTATTGTTGGAGGTCGGGCTCAATTCCAGAGCATCCATGATATTCATTTTAGCACTTCTCGTAGCAAATCGCACGCATCTGCGTGGTGTTCCCTCAACCTTTGCGGATGATAATTCATTATCTAAAACAAAATACCAATTTTAAATGCTTAAACACAATAGGCTTCTGTTATGATAAGATAAAGTGCTCGCCTTAATCTCATCAGCCCGGGGTCTGTATTTATACCATTTTGAGGGCAATAGGGGCTCACCCCCTATTACTTCATAGGATTTAAACATAGCTAGCGAAATGTGGGTGTACTATAGGTACACCCCTGCTTAACCCTTCGCGAATACAGGCGTGATGTTATGTTATGTTATCTTGAAATATATTTACCTGCATTGCACACCTCCGATATCATTCCTTGGATGTAAAGTTTCGCTTCGTCATAGGAATCTGCAATAAAAAGTATCATGTATCACATAACTACGAGTACAGTTCAGAATGTTATTTTCGTCCCATACTAAAAGTCTAGTAGGTACAATATATTTCATGGGTTTTCCCTCTGACGAAGTTTATAGTCTATTTATTTTTAGACTTAATAAAAGACTTCGTTTGAAGTGCTATCGACTATAAATTCGTGGTCAAGCTGCTGATGTTCTTTCCTATCTATCAAACAGGCAGCAAAAAGTAAACGTTAACGGGGCGACGTCCTTGGGGTCTCTAGTTAAGATGGGCGTGCCTCAAGGATCAATTCTTGGCCCTTTCTTATTCCTACTTAATACTTTACTTTTATATTAATGACCTTCCTTACATGATGGCTAACTTATCCGTTATAATTCTATTCGCTGATGACATTTCTCTTATTTTTAAAATTGATAGAAAAGATACGGATGTCATACACGTCAACGATAGTCTGGCAGTTCTTTCTAAATGGTTCACAGCTAATAATCTTTTACTTAATTCGAACAAAACTAAATGTCTTAAGTTTTCATTACCAAATGAACCTCAAGTAGCTCTAAATTTAAAACTTGATGATAAGAAACTAGATGCTATTACGGAAACCGTATCTCTAGGAATTACTTTAGATTTGAGATTGCAATGGGGCGCCATCATTTGAGCTCTTTCAGGTAGATAAGTTCTGCTGCATATGCAGTAAGAAAAATAAGGCAGATGACTGATGTAGCCACAGCTAGGTTAGTATACTTTGCTTATTTCCACAGAATTATGTCTTATGGCGTTCTGCTGTGGGGATCGGCAGCTGACGTAGATTCAATTTTTATTTTACAAAAGAGGGCTATTCGCGCTATCTATAAAATGGGTCCTAGCGAGTCCCTTAGAAATAAATTAAAAGAAATTGATAAACTAACTCATCCTTCTCTTTATATCTTAGAAAGTATTTTGTATGTTCGGAAAAACTTACGACTTTTCAAAATAAGAAGCGATTTTCATAATATAAATACACGTACCTAGTAAACATGAAATTGTGATAGGTTAGCCAAAACTAGTAAGTCATTTGTTATAAACAGTATTCGATTTTATAACAAGTTGCCAAAGTCGGTTACAGAACTTAGCGATGGAAAGTCCAAAACCCACATCAAACGTGTCCTTATCAAAAAAGCATATTATAAGATTAAAGACTACGTTCAAGACAAAGAAGTTTGGAAATAAAGCCTCGTGCAGACTAGCGCGACACGACGGCGCGACGCGACTCGAACAATACAATTTCTAAGAAAACTTCACGGTATAACAATAACCGGTGTCGCGTCGCGCTAGTCTGAACGAAGCTTAATTCCTTCTGCACATGTGGCTTCCCTGGTACGTCATTAACGGCATTAGTATGTAAATGTCTACTAACTCCTCCCAAATTAAGATGATTATTTTATTTTACCTTTTTTATCTTTTACATAGGTACTTCCTTGACATAATCTTTTCGTTATTTGACATTACTATATTCTATATTTTTTATTAGAATTTAGATTTGTTACAGCTGTAGTGGCAATCATGTCATTTGGTTTAATAGGTTTTCATGTTTATAATTTTATTTTTCTTTTATATGTTTAGAATCTTTTCTTTTAGATTTTGTGAATGTGAGAACGTTGTAGGCTTAACCGACTTGTAGATCTGTCGATCATTTTCTATCTTGCCAAGTACCTGGTACTTGTTGATAGGCCTACACTGTCCTCTCATACCTATTAACACTGTAATTTGAAAACATTGTAAGTACCATTTACTTTTAAAAGAGTAACCGTGGAGTTTCTTGCCGGCTCTTCTCCATAGGAAACGACCAATTGGAACCGTGCACCTAGCTTCTGACGTTTCATAAGTGCCCTTGTAGGTTAATGTGAAATAAAATATTTTGAATTTGAATTGAATAAAGTTCGTCACAAGTTCACAATGCACAAGTTGTTTTAATGCCCGTATTCACTAACACTAGGTGACACCTAAATGAATTATCTATGCCGCTGTTGGACTTTCATAGCTCGGCTTAGCGCCTAAAGTTGAAAATTCAACAGCGCGCTTTTATTTCAGGGGTCTTTTAGGTGTCTATCTGCACTGAACTAAAAAGTCAGTAATGAAACATTTCTTACCTGTTCTATATTTAACCACGCACAAGTAGGATTTCCATTGATCCAACTTCTTTTTTCTTTTCTTTACTCTTTTTTCTGTAGCTGATGACTTCTCATCAGGGTATGTAACCCTGACTTTTCGATCATCAGGTCCTCGTGATTGGACCCAAGACCTCGGAACACAGACATAGTCAGCTATTTCTTTGTAAGGGACTTCCAGAAATTGTATGACATTGTATTTATATTCATCAGCTGGATTCATCTAGAAATAAAAGAAATAAAACAAATCTATATGACCAGTTATCACTCGTCTGGTGAAGTCAGACGGTCAAGGACACTCAGATAGTAAATATTCCAGTAGCCCCTGAGGAAGCGAAGTTCGACAAAGTGCGACACTTTTAGAAATTCTAGGCCCGAACTCCATGTAGACACTCATAAGCAAAACGATATTTATGATGCTATTTGAATTCGTAATTAGGTATTCAATTTAATAAATGTGCTAAGAAAAACTTTTTTAAAGGACATTCTGATAAGTTGTTTAGGAAGTGGTAGGTACACATACGCATATACAGCATGTATCAGAAAGGTGTGCTCACATTTAGGGGTGTCGTACAGCTACAGACATCATATACTTTTGGGTCGAGTAGGTATTGAAGTTTTGTATGGGTCAGTTGATAATTAATATTATCTTTTTTCCCATATCCTGCAATAGTCCTACACCAACCGGGGGTGGTCCTTGGGCGCACTTGCGTAGTGCATACAGGGATGATCGTCGGTTGGTGCCTCATTTCATTAAAAACGTTTAACAGGCCTCTGCGAGTTGACTTCGGCCCCCAGTACGCTTTCCAAAGGTCCGGGACCCCAGGGTCCTGAGAAATGTCAAAGACCCTTGAAATAATAATAATATTGCAGCATAGTTATTCCGAATTCCCGTCACCTTCAGTGTAATTCTAAGTTAATAAGTACTTATAACGAAATAGCACAAGAGACAATTAAAAAACTTAAGCTAATTGCAAAAAATATAAATCTTACCTTGTTCCCTTGTTTGTCTTCTCGTCACAATATTGTCACTGTGTACTAAAATACCAAAAAAAAAAGAAGAATTTCAATTTAATATGTATTAATAATACGATCACAATTGATTCCCGAATATAATACTTTGCGCTTGCCGATTGACCGTTGAATGAAAATAAGTAGCACGCTGATATGTTATGATTACTTATGATACGGTACGTCAGCCCGATGATGTTCAAGGGGCGGAGCCTCTTGAGTAGAACACTTCGCACATTATACTGTTTCTGTCTAATTGTTCGAAAACGTTCAGCCACGACTGAGATAGCGACATTTGACCTGGGGTCTACGTCATTGGCATCAACTGGATGAGCCGCGTCTGATACAAACGGGTTTTCCCACGGCGGGTTTTCCCCATTGATGAGCGCCAAAATTCAAAACACAAGTCAATCAATAAAGTCAGTTCAATTCAGTCGATTGTAGATGGATCCTTCTAAAAATATTTCGCTCGACGATAAGGTACTAGCGTGGCTGACTGTTATGATGCGTCTAAAGTGCATTTATGTATCTTTTGCCATTATTTGACGTTAGGCTTTTTAATGACAATATGTTATGAGCTGGCTGGGAAATGGAGGGGATCTTACGAAAAGTAGAGTCGGCAGATAGTGCCACCTGAGCATTATGTTCTTTTTAGGTCATGTCATGAGCTATCCGAATATTAAAAAAATTATATTGGCCTAGGTCTTAAGAAGTGAAAATTGATTTGCTGTTACAATGTTTATTAGATATTAAAATTGTCAGGAAACCTTTTTGTTATCTAGTGCAATGGTGTCCTCTAGCGGGACAAATTGGCAATAAGGTTCTTTATTGGCGTGTGATAAACTGCTAACACACATCTTAACTTGTTAAACAAGATAAGTAGACGAGTTACTGAGGAGTCTGTTGTACCGCTTTTTCTCAGCTAAAACACTGGAAACAATGAGAAGAGGGTGGCATTGAGGTTTTATTTTTGTAACTTAATTTTTGCCTAATTATTTGAATACCTTTATGGTTTGTAATCAGTTTGGCTTCATTGTTGATGTTCAAATGTACTAAAATTGCAATTAGGAAGGGCAGGCGGAACGAACCAGTTACCTAAGTAAGAACTAATGCTATAATGTAGGTAGAAAAAAAAACTATTCGCTTTATTCTTCGAAAGCAAAATTAATAAAACTACATTTACTCTACGCTACTACAAAACACAAACCAATAAAGAACACGATGACAAACACGACACGACAAGACATCAAATTATATATTCAAAGATAAGTAAGATATTAGATGATATCTAAACCAACTCAAATCAAATCATTTATTTTTGCAAACATGGGTAATTGGTACATAGATGTTTTCTTAAAAAAGTAGTCCTCCATATTCCACACGATAACTGACTGGCTTATCACTTTAGATTATACCCAAATTGAAGACCTTTTCTAAGCCACATCCTAACATAATGTTCCCTTGCAACGCACACACAATTACCCCGCACCACACACCTCTCTCCACATCACACACTCACCCCACACACCACACACACTCACCTACATCCTCCCTTGCACGGGATTAATAAATTACTTTATTCCACTATTTTTAAATGTACCTAAATCTTTGTTTAGGGGCCTGGTGACCTGAAATACAAGTTTTGTAAAAAAAATAGTTTAGGCACCAGTCTTCCACAAATTAATTATAAAATTGTTTCTGTAGACTATTTAATTACTTTCTCTGTAATTTGTGGTTAGAAAAATAAATGATTACTACTATTTTAGGAGTATGAGGAACAGGGTGTAAAATTCACTCATCCGCCATAGAAAAGGGAGGATCCTCCGACCAGACGGGTGTTGTGTCTGGCGGGCCGACTGCCCGACTATTGATGTCGGATAGTCTTATATATTATGCTGTTCGCGCGGTAAACTCTAATTGCGCGATGCAGGATTCGTGTGACGTCATGTCTTTGATGCGTAGTTCGTATGTGGCGGTGTAATCGCTACACTATTATTACTATAAAGTTTTAGGAAGTTATTTATACTACAGGGTGGCATTAGGTGGCAAAGATCTTGGCAATGTCTTCCTTGGAGTGAGTTCAGGGACCATTCCAGTATTTTTGTCTGTCTATCAATTTGTTTTTCATTTCCTTGAGTAGTTTGGTCAAATATGTTCGATGGAGTTCGTTTCCGGTCATTATATACGATTGCTTTGTGTAAGGTAGCACGTTTTGTATTAAAATATGCTCTCAGAGTACTAATTTGCTTATTGTGTAGATTTGTAATATCTATTATTATGCCTCCTCCTTCCACTTTCCTTGGTAATGTAAGTGTCTGTACGCATGATCAAATTAATTAATAAGCTTTCATCTTCATACTACAGAGATAAGACTCCATTAAATAGTTTCATTAAAATTTCTCATCAATCCTTGACCAAGCACATCATGAATCCAGTTCCAGTCCAAATTGACAAACAAACTAGATCTTTAAACAGAATCAGTCTAAGTAGAATGGTGTCGTAACGACAGCTGAGCTAGCCAGCAAAAATCAGAGAAAAGCAACCTCATCAGAGATGGCGTAACAATCAGGAAAATTCACCCTCAAGCATTGCCTCTTATGTATAAACGAGATAGGCTAACAGTCTGATTGAGATCTTTTTGAGGGTTCCGTACCTAAATGGAGCCATCGATCAGGGGCCTTATTATGAAGTATTAATGACATCATTATTCCTCTGCGAAAAAAGGATGGTGCTAGCAGCCTCATATAGCTCCGTCTCTCACTCACACTGGAATAATGGAGGCATTAAGGCGATTAACACACGGCACCGCGCACCGCCGCGGTAGGCGGTGAAGCGGATCTCATGTCGCATTGTCCTCTAATAAATCCGTAGATGCCTAACACACGTACACCGCCCGACCGCGCGGTCGAGCGGTGCTCGTTTCTACCGCAAACTGCTCCTACCGCGCGGTCGAGCGGTGCCGTGTGTTAATCGCCTAATACGTCATAATACGGCCCCTGGTTTCGGAACAGACCAAGTATAGAAAATACGAGCTCTCGGAAACTACGGAACTCTTGAGCTATCTTTGCCACTGTGTCCTTGGCAGGACCAGCGCACTGGATTTGTGCTTCTAGCTCACCCATCTTCCTCAAAATGTTTCCACAAGTGTTTTCTGTGCAGCAAGGACTTCGGCAAATATAAATATTATTATTATTATTTTTTTCAAAAAAGTGTTATACAGTCTGTTACAATAAATGCGAAAAAAGATCTATATATAAAAGATATATCTGTAATGTAAAGTGCTGACAAATGTGAGATTGGCGCGTGATATGAGAGGCCATGTCCAGCAGTGGACAGCTATTGGCTGATGAAGATGATAATGATTTGTCATCTATTATATATAATTCGTAAGAAAACCTATCATTCCATTTTTTATTCAGGAATACACCCATATAAAATTCACAACAGATTACAAATTAAATTATGACACAGACACCTGAAAATATAAACTTCATCAAGGCTTTCGAAGGCAAATAATCAAAGAGAATGCGCTGCGCCCTCACGTTGCTTCGTATGACGCACAGGAAGGACCTGTGGGATCATAGCATGATTTACTCCCACGCAGACTGAAGACTACTGGGGGACATGGAGGAAGGCTTCCTTCCTTCTAAATACATCGTAATCTAAGCACACTAATTGTGTATAACATTCGAAGAAAATCAATCTAAAAGGACGCGCCGCCCTCCGCATCGCTACCTATGACTCACAGCACAGCCCACCGGTCGGACCTGCCCGAATACGGCACCCGATCGTCTCCTTCCACGCAGACTGAACACTGCTGGAAGGTGGAGTTCTTCCTTCTAAACTTATCGTTATGTGTCCAACACACGCTTGTTACTAATAAATAATCGCGGAACACATAACATCACGCCTGTATTCCACGAAGGGTTAGGCAGTGGTGTATCTATAGTACACCCACATTTCGCCAGTTATTTTCAGGTCCCTTGTAATAGGGGGCGAGCCTATTGCCATCAACCGGACACAAATTCAGACTCCCGGCTGCTACTGAGCAATTCCACATGATGGAAAAACCCAATAATACTTTGCCCTACCCGGGAATCGAACCCTAGACCTCATGCTCAGCAGTAGTGACCACTAGACCAACGAGGCAGTTGTTGTAATCGCGGAAGTCACAAAAATTCTACAAATGCAGCCGAATCTGCACACACAACACTGCCGTTCTGACCTCGTTATCCTCGATATATACTTTAATCGTTTTCGTCATTGTTTTCGTTGTTGTAAAATACGTTGTAATGGAACAGAAGTTTTCATCAACAGTTTTCCTGTCTGCACTAGCTTACGTAGTTTATTAACGGTGTTCTTTAGTTTCTATTCGTGACTCTACATTCAGTACCACCTATGTACATAGCGCATTCATTCATAAGTATTCATACCACGTCGTTCTCTGTTAAGACTATAGTATCTCTCTCTAACTGGCGACACGCCCGACAGGAGTCTAGAATTGGCTTTTTCAGCCTGAGGGGTAAACTGCATTTAAATATTTCTTTGTAGCTTCTAAAGAAGACAGGCAGTTGTGATGTCACTTCATTTCAGAAGCGTTCATGAATTAAGTATGTACATTATATGAAACAGTTACAGGGCTTTTCTTTTAATGCATCAGTTTTTTTTTATTAAGCTGCACAAAGAAAAAGAAAAGTTTATTTTTTATTAAATCTGACTATCAAAACGCAATTATTTCCATTATCTAAACACAGAACCTGGGACAGTAGCTATGGAGCATGACTTCTTCGAATCGACCGCGCCGGCTATTCAGTTGAGTGGCCGGCGCGGTCGATTCGATGAAGTCTTCTAAGATTAGAATGTAATAATATAATAAGAATGCTTTATTTAATTACCAAATAAATGTTTTATTTTCGCTTATTGCATAATAAGTATGAATAAGCCGACCACGATAGTAAGACAGCATGATGGGATGCGTGGCCTCCCAGCCTGAATACCTTTACAGGTCTTAAATTCTACAATCGCCTTTGAACCTTGCATAAACAACATAACATCACGCCTTGTCTCCGCGAAGGGTTGGGCACAGGTGTACTACACCACATTTCGCCAGTTATGTTTAAGTCCCATGTAATAGGGGGCGAGAATATTGCCATCAACCTGGCACATATCCAGACTCCGGGCGGCTACTGAGAAATTGCAGATGGAAAAACCTAAAAACACTTTGACTGACTTGGGAATCGAACCCAGGACCTCATGCTCAGCAGTAGCGCTCATGAACACTAGACCTCGTTGGTCTTGAAATCGATTGGAGTCGTTTAAGCTGGACATCCAGGGTGGCGATTCCGTCATGTATATTTTGATGCGCTTCGTGACTACAACGTCACCCTGTATTTTAGACTACACGGTCAGATCATACGGTTGGTTGTTGCTAAAGATATAAATTTAGCTTAGCGAGAAATGTCAAGGTTCGTAGGTAAGTGCCAGTAAGTGGCGATTTACAGACTGTCAGAACGTAACTGACGGTTTGACACGATAATACATTGCTTGCTGGTCTCTCAGCTTTCACAATATTTTTAGTTATTTAAAAATTTTGTCTTAGGTGTGGTGACTGTGTGTGTGATTTTGATTTCTTGTAACTTCATTAGGTTTATTTCATAATTATTTATAATTTTTGGTAAATTATGCTTCTCCGGGTTTTAAATGCATAGGAGTAGACCTCTTCCAGGTTCTAGGGAGCTGATGAACCAACAATCTACAACATAAATATCATCGGTATAGTCTGTTCCAAAAATATCTGAAGAAAGACATAACAAACCCCTTATCGCTCAATAGCGTGAACCAGTGACACATTCATCTATATTTAGAAGAGGTTTCAACTGTTTGTCTTGCCACTTTTACCAATAGGTAATTATTATTTGAATAACATTAATGAGTGGCAATTGAAAAATCATTGACGAAAATGTAGGTTTTAAAATTAATCTCTGTTATTGTCAAATGAAAAAAATCTTTAAGTTGATTTAGAATTAGAATTTCTGGTGAGTATTCAAATAATCAAATCAAAGCATTTTTGTACGTGGCACTACAAATTGTATTGTACGTTTTGTCATCCATTTGTTTACATTTTCATCACATACTTTTGGAACAGATTATGGGTAGGTAAGTGGTTTTCTTGACAAGTTTTTACTTCATGTCAAAGTGGACCTTGTGTACATAACATTATTTTGATTTATTCTTCGTGCACGGTATGGGTTTTTCTGTCTTTAAGCGACAGACAATTGTTATCTTTAATCTGTAACTTATGCAAATACTGCAGTGAATAATGAACTAGTTGCTCTGGTTTTTACTTTTATGACTAACTAACGAAGGTATAATCTATACCTATACATGTTGCAACTGCAAACAGGCCAAGTACACCAAAAGTTGTACAAAGATTTAGTTTTTTTTTTAAATTCAATTTCCGGGTCGGGCAGTGTTATTAAGTTTTTTCATCTGTAATGTTTCAATAGCAGCCCGAGTCTGGATTTGTGCCCGGTTGATGGCAATATGGGCTTTGAATTGGGTCACACCATTTAATCATAGGTACATTAGTGTCATATAATTTTATTGATATTAGTGCCAATTATAAAACTGCCTCGTTGGTGTAGTGGTCGCAAGCCCTACCTACTGCTGAGCTCGAGGTTTTGGGTTCGACTCTCGGGTCGGGTATAAGCCCGACCCGGGAGTCGAGGAAAGATAAGTCGAGTAAAGTGAGTAAAGAAAAAAAAAAAAATAAAGGGAAGAGCTCATTGGGCATCATTACTTGGATGTCATAAATTTGCGTGCCGTGTCAGCGGACCAGCGCTCTTGCTGCAGGCCTGCAGGAAAGGCCAAGGTGTCCGAGGCGGTCGACTGCTTCACTGCACTGACAGTGATTTTATTTGAGCAGCGTAGTGCCTATGTTGAATGAGGGTTGTGCCTGAAGCGAGGGCACCGACTTCCATTCTCATCTCTCTCATCAGTATCGGTGGACGTATTATATATATAAGTGTTAGAAACAGTAAATTGAATTCAACCTGCTACATAATTACTTATAGGGTGTCTCAGTAAGAACATGAATTTTAAAATTTAAACATATATATTAATTAAATGTTTAATTTACATTTTTTTCTTAATATGTAGGTACAGAGGTAGTAATGACATTTACACATGAAACAAAATATCGGGTAAATGTCCACCGTTACTTTGTTGGCAGGAATGCACTCTTGACGAAATTTTGCAGTACATTTTTCATTTTTTTCAAAAAAGTTCGATCCGATTATCCCTCCTGCCCACATGGCACAAACTGTCACTTCTTGAGGATGTAATGGACATTCTTGTAAGGCATGTGGATTTTCATCACCTTAAACCCGAGAATTCTGCTTGTTAACGAAGCTATTGAGGTGGAAACGAGCCTCGTCACTAAAGATGATTTTGTTGTGGAATTCGTCGTCAGTTTTCACAATGTTTATAATTGTTTTTCACTATTAAAAATCATTCTTCCAAGCTGTAATGCACAATTTTCGTAAATGTCTATGTTTTAATTAAACAAATACCAAATATGGAGGACTCTACAATTTGATAGTCGAAAATGGCGCATGATTCCAAATTCAAGTTCTCGCTGAGACACCCTTTATAACTTGTTTTTCTTTTTAAACATCTTTATGCCAGTCCATGGAGAGACACGTAGATCATAATACGAGTATTAAGCCTATTATGGCCATTATAGTACCATATTTTAATGCAAATACAAATATTCTATTCTATTCTACGAAGTCGGACGTCACGTTAAATGGCGCTTGCGCATGTGCTCGCCATTGTTATGCTAAGTTGAATAAAAACGAAGGTGTTTGCCGCATAGATAACGTGATTCGGGGACAATCGGGGATGCCCCGCTCATAGACAATATTGGCTGCGTTTAGTTACTACAGCATAGTTTATTAGTAGGTACTACTACTATGATGGATGTGTGGAGTGACGAAAATGGATAAAGTAAGAAATGAGTATACAAGAAGGAAGTTTAAAAGTGGCGCCAGTGACAGAAAAGTTGAAAGGAAATCGTTTGTCCGGGTATGGGCATGTGATGAGGAGCGAGGAAACGCGTGTGACTAAAAGAGTGATGCATATAAATGTTGATAGATGGAGTAGGAGAGGATCCGAAGGCCAAAGAAAAGATGGATGGATTGTGTGAGGAATGATATGAAAGAGAAGGAAGTGAATGATAGCGTCACAGTTGACAGGGGAGGGTCGTAGAAGAAAACGTATTGTGCCAACCCCACGTAGCATGGGACAAGGTCAGGGAGCTGATGAGGTACTACTAGATACTATTTATCAGTAGTATTACTAGATGAAAACTATCATACGTTTTCATCATTATTAGGTACGCATTAATTGCCGTATTTTAGAACACAGCAATTTATATTCTGCCGTTTTCCTGTAATATGATTAAATACCTAGATCTGCACCCTAATTGCGTAATACACGATTAATCGGAATTTGAATCGTTTTGAAACAAATTGCTAATCCATTGCTTCATAAGTTCGAAAAAAAAATCTTCTCAACTACGTAAATACCGCAATGAATGTTGTTGAACTGTCAAAATAAAACAAATTTGTCGTAATCGATTACGAAAATCAGTTGCGTAATTAGATAGCTGAATTGCTGATTCAAATGGCAACACTGTCATACTGATAAGTTGGGCACAAATCGTGACCTTCCGCGCACTTTGACAGGTCACCGGATATTTGTGTTTTTAAGTGATAGATTATTTTCTGCGAAATAGTTGTTTTTAATCAGAGCGAGGCCGGGGTCATGAGTTCATAACTCATGATAAGGAGACAAACTTAGGAGAAAATTCGGGGTACAACCCAAATTCCGTCTAATGCAATATTGGTTTGTTTTTAGGGTTCCGATTCGGATGAATGAAAAATAATTGAGTTGAAATTTGGTACACATTATGAATTTCAGACCCAAACACGGACGTGTATAAATGAATTTTGAATATGGAGGTCGCTTTTGGTGGGCATAAATAAGAAAATTAAAAAAAAAACGTTTTGCAAACTATACATTATGGCATATCAAATAAAAATACTTACTGTTAGGATCTTATACAGGGTGTTTGGCGCATGGACCGACACAATTTTTTCAGGGATTTGGGAGGTCATTAGCTAGGTTCTAGCTAAGTTCAAAATAGCTTTTAGTTTTTTTTATAATTAATTTAGAAGTTGTAAAATTTCATTCATTAAATACAAAAATTAACTTTGGAAGCTTGTAAGGAATTTTCTTAAAACCAGTTGTATAAAACAAAGATGTTTTTAGATTTAAAGGACTTTGGAGAATGCAACAAAATTTGTTTTGTGCCACTACACCCACAAACAAAAAAGTTATTTCAAATTAAAGGACACATTTTGGGAATTTTTTTCATTTTAAAAAAATAATCATATGTAACCAACCGTGACATTTGGGACAAAGGGTGTATGGGTAGAACCTAGCTAATGACCTCCCAAATCCCTGAAAAAATTGTGTCGGTCCATGCGCCAAACACCCTGTATATATATTTTTATAAATTTAAAATGAATTAAACCAGTCTTGAAGTTATTTCAGAAAATATATGAAAATTGACCTATCCAAATCACCAAAAATTAAAAAAAAAAAACAAAAAAATTGTTCTATACTTACTACTTACTTAAAAGATTACCTACTGGAAAGCCTTTATGAAAGTATGCTGTTAAAATAACATGGTAAATATCTCAATATTGTGCGTAAAAACTTACATTTGCAGTTGGAATGTAAGGGAGAACATGTTTTTCAACCACAAAGTTAACTTTTTTCTTGGAATAGGATCATCCCAACTACGAAACCCTCCATTGTGCGTGGACCGACACGCATATGGCCGGTTTTATATAGATACTAACCACCACCACCTTTACCTACTTATTTAGTAACATTTTCAAAACATTTCGTGACGGACGAGTATTATCACGGGGTGTAGAAAGAAGCTCTTATTTCATGATTTTCGGACCGTTATCAAAATAACTCAACGTTTTTCGGACCAGTTTAACCCGTCTCTAAAATACTGGATCATGCTTGACCATTGGTGACGTAACTTAGCATGCAATACAATTTTAACCACCTTGAAAAGAGCTCAGTTCTGTATTTAACAATAGCGACGTAGGTGTTATCTCACTGTGTCGGTGGGAATCGTGCCGCGGGAATAGAACCCGCTATTATGCAGAGCTTGCGAATTCATAACATATTTTGAGCTTGGATGGCGGCAAAATTTTGAGTTTTACGTAAAAAGACTGTCATTTTAATGAAGATGGGTTTAAGTTGTAACTAATATAATATGTGTTGAAGTGGTAATTGGTTTGTTTCCGGCGATTATGTAGGTAATTAAGTTTCCTACTTGGTAATTTCTATTACTTGGAATGCTACCAGATAAGATACCGACTGATAACGACGAGAAACTTATCTAAAGACAACACTTACTTGATGTATTATCCTTGAGTATAAGTGAAGAACTTACCGAGATTCTAGCAATTACTGTGACTGACATCACACGCGAGTGCAGTGTACAATTAACCGCAAATGAGTTGTGCCAATTTGTCACTGACAGTTCTATAAGTTGAGGACATAAAAATCGACAGGGTCCAAACCAAAATAAACGATGGAAGATCATAAGTTCGAACGGGTAGTTTCACTGCGCTCCAAGTTTTTATTACCTACATTATTTCAAAAATTATAAGTACCAAAATGGTTCCACAGGCAGCGCTGCAAAATAAAATATTTAGAGTCAGCATAAAAGACAAACCATAAGTTAGTACTGAATAAACATATATATGATATGCATTTTTTTCTTTTTTTATGATGTTTAATACAGGGTGTTTGGCGCATGGACCGACACAATTTTTTCAGGGATTTGGGAGGTCATTAGCTAGGTTCTAGCTAAGTTCAAAATAGCTTTTAGTTTTTTTTATAATTAATTTAGAAGTTGTAAAATTTCATTAATTAAATACAAAAATTAACGTTGGAAGCTTGTAAGGAATTTTCTTGAAACCAGTTGTATAAAACAAAGATGTTTTTAGATTTAAAGGACTTTGGAGAATGCAACAAAATTTGTTTTGTGCCACTACACCCACAAACAAAAAAGTTATTTCAAATTAAAGGACACATTTTGGGAATTTTTTTCATTTAAAAAAAATAATCATAATGTAACCAACCGTGACATTTGGGACAAAGGGTGTATGGGTAGAACCTAGCTAATGACCTCCCAAATCCCTGAAAAAATTGTGTCGGTCCATGCGCCAAACACCCTGTATAAAGTTTAATGCCAAATTAATTTGTTTGCTAACTCTACTCAAAATTTCTTGGAGCGGAGTGGAATCAATGTATGAACATTAAAATTATGAGAACTATGGGTTTTGGAGCAAAGTAAAACAACCCGTTCGAACTACCAAGTAAATAATGCAAAGCCGAAGGCCATAGATGAATACATTTGGACACATAGACCATACCTAACCCTATGTAGGACATCACAGAACTCCTACATAGTCATTTTCTACCAAGTACGTAGTTTTAATACTGGCAATAATTATAATTATAGCGACGCGACCATTGCTATTATGGGACTGCAGTGGCAATAGACAGTGAGTGACTGCTTGTGGTTACTGTCATGTGCTATTATTGTACAGTTTCAATAGAACTGTAGATAGTTATGGCTGATAGTTCGGTGGCCTTCTAGCTGAGTCGGGAAGAGGGAGGTTGTCCCGTCCCAAAAAAAAAAATCTCCAAAATCCTGCCTTCCGATTTTGGAGATTTTGATATTTGTTCAAACATTAATTGTGAGAGATAAATAAAATGTATGTTCTACAGGGTTGTACAATTGTACCAAATAGTCCGCGATGGCGTTGTTATTTCCGAAGCTATTTTCACCGGTATTATATTTGCCTTATCCAATATAATATGTTATTTAAATTGGGCATTTAATTAAGATTAAGATATGCCTGAGCATCATATCATTAAAATGAATACGTTAAAATATATCACATATTGAAAATTACGCGTTACAAAATAATTATGGTTGACGACAACGCGGGCGCAGCGGTAGGAGTCAATGACCTTTTCCTCGGCTATTATATGTAATCCCGGTAGTACGTTCCCGTGGGATATTTTCCGACATTCACGCGGGCGCAGCCGCTGGAACAAGCTAGTTAGGTATAAAAGACTGGAAATGGAAGACTACTACTATTTACTACAAGAATGAGATGCTTGTTTAGTAACCTAGTTTATCAAACAAGTAATTACCATGTTTAAGGTCATAAAATCGAATTATAGCCCTGTTGTTTCGAATTCAAATTCAAAAGTCATTTATTCAAACTAGGCTGAGAATCAGCACTTTTCGAACGTCAAAGTTACATAAGACAGTCCCACAAAACGCCCACCCTTCACAACTTTCTAGTGCCTTTCGCCATTTCTTCTCAGGGTTAGTCAAATAGGTAATGTTGACTCCATCTAGTTTTTTTTATTTTTATTCGACGTGTTTGTTATTGATATCCTTTTTACAGAATAAACATTTTATAATTACGTATGTTGTTATAGCAGAAATATCTTACAAACTACAAGGGTGATTACAAGCTAATAAAACACTACCTCACGATGGCAGCCAATTGTTACATAAATTGTTTTATTATAGTGGAAGGCGTTCAACCAATCTGAGGCTATTAATAAATATTACGATCTGAAGTCATTGCTCCGGGCAGGAATGCACATTTTCATGCATTGGTATTTTCAAATAATATATTTTGATATAAAATCTATATTTAGCAGGATATTGTTGTGCGATAACTGTGCTACAGCAATCTTTTCTCGCGGCTTTAATTGTATGGAAAAAAACATGTTGTGGCGATTTGCTCCAATTTTTGTTAGTAGCTTATCCTCTCTGACTAAGCTTTATAACAATAATTATAACATAACATCACGTCTGTATTTCTCGAAGAGTTAGGCATATCTAATAGTGCACCCGTATTTCGCCAACTACGGTACAAGTCCGTTGCCGACACTGGTTTCTATGTATTTCTATGAAATAAAAACAAATTTCTATGAAGCCGCCTGCTGCGGCTGCCTGCAGTCGGCTACAGAATTATACCTTTATGTTTAAGTCCCATCTCATAGGGAGCGAGGTGATAAAATTGATTTCAAAATCACATTTATAACTCAACTAACGACCCGCCCCTGCTTCGCACGGTTTTTATGACTTGACAAAACACCGCAATTTTTTATTATAATGTAAATTTAATATCAATATTTTACACCTTCAAAATGATGGTGAATACCTCATCAAAATCCGTAGCGCAGTTTAGAAGAACAACGCGGTCACACAGACATACACAGATACATATGTATAGCAACTTTAATTTATAAAATATATAAATTCAGGATCAAATTAAATTAGCTAGTGAAACTCCGCAGAAGTGGTGGGTAAATGTAAACACGATATAACAAAAAAAAAACAGATTTCTCAACTCGTACTTCAACTAACAACCACCAGCGGACGTAGATCCCAAAAAAAATACATCGAATGTTTTTATTTTGTCGTGTTTAGGTACCCATGACGTCTGGATAGTTTCGCTAGCTAATGTAATTTGACCTGTATATAAGTCGCAGGCAGATTTAAAGCCCGGTTAAGTATTCATGACCTCAGAGGTCAGCTACGAGATGCCATAAATAAATAAAAAAATGATTCGTAATTTTACAAAGGGCGGCATCCGTTTACAAACGCTGGCGATTATCAAAATGCCGAAGGCAAATTGACAATCCGATCAATTTTTATAATTTCGACATTGATTGTTATTGTAGGGTGACCATCATTAAACACAGGTGAGACCAATCATACTTTATTCCAGCATTTCTATTAGGTATATCACCATAAAATTGTGAGTACGGTTAGTATAAAATTTATCGGTATTATTTCCGTTAGATTATAAACAATCGAATAATTGTGAACTGGGTGTAATAGGTGCATTACGACCGTAAGTTTTATAGCAGTTCACAATTTGTCAGTATTATTTCCGTTAGATTATAAACTATCGAAAAATAATGCGTTAAATTGTAAATTGTTTGTTGCAGTTCACAATTTTTCGAAAATTTTGTACCCATACTATTCCGCAGGAGTCCTCCGAGCACCAGATTCCATGGACACCATACGTTTACGTGCCGGATAACTAAATACGGCGGCCATCAAATGTTTTGGCATATCTCTTCTTCTTAGCGTGTCGATAGCAATCTAAATATACTCGGCCCAGAATTCGGCGACTTGTTTGGCGCCATCACCAACGTCCATTAGTTCCTGTAACGTGCAACTGACAGGACACGCAGGACACGATATTAAGTGTCCCATCGTTTGCGGAACTGCACCACATTTACATTCCAAGGCGGAGTCATCTATGAATCTCCACCTGAACAGGTTTTCCTTGCTTCGTCCGACCTGGGTCCGGAGTCTGTTTAAAGACTTCCAGGTTACCCAAGGTAACTCATGCCCAGGCGGGAAGTCTTCAGCGGGTGTAACAAATGGGTTTGGTAAGGAAGCACCGGCTCGCCACAGCTTCAGTCTTTCTTCGGATCGTTCGCCTGTGAGCGGGACAACACACTTTAAAAAACTGTTTCGGCTTTTCAGCCTTTGTGGCGCAAGGATGTTGTCGTGCATAGGGTGTCGTGAGTCGGAGACCATTTTGGCTCTTTCACTGGAGGCTGCCACCGCTCGGCGAACCACTGGTGGCGCTATTCCTGCTAGTGGATACAGCATTTGTACCGGGGTCGGTTTTAGGCAACGTGTCGTTTTTGGCATATTATAAAGTGACAAGTTAATTTTAAATATTTTGCCTCCGACATATTTTAAAACAGCGAGCATTTTTAAAAAGCGGAATCATACAAATTGCCTGCGACACATAGATTGTTTCCAATGACTGCAAAAAGTTTATGAATTAGCGTGGTTTTGCGGAATGTGCAAAATTGAAATCAGTGGTATATCTACTACAAGTGGTAGGTACACAAGTTGTTTTATCAAGTCTACTTCTAATTTACATAACTTTCCATCACATCGCCATTCATCCGATCTTAAATTAAATTCTCTTATCATTCGTTCCTTGACATATTCGAAGATGCCTTCCTGCCAGTACCGAGCCGTTCACTCGCTCTTGAGACTGGCAGAAAGAGAAGGCGTCTTTGCCTTTGTTTGTTCGCAAGGACAACCGTTGTCAGCGAATAATATCGTTTTATAGTAATTATTATACTTTGATATTGTTGTTAAGATCTTGAGTATTTGTTATTTGTAATTGAGTTTAGCGTTATTGATAGTTGAATGGTTGTAATTATTAGAATTCGTTGAGGCTAAAGTGATAAAGTTTAACTTTGTTGGCCAAAGTTGCGGTTAAGGGCAGCACTACGAATACTGTTTAATCCACTTAACAATATTTGTGAAACTAGATTTGAAGCCGGTTAGTATCCGCATGATTACGCCGCAAAAATGCAAGTAAGGGAACCGGTCCTTACATTTTTGAGCCGTAATAATGACTAAAACAGCCTTTGTATAGCCATAGACTAACTTAAAATTATTCACAGTATTTATATCTATATTTCTGTATATAAAAGAAAGTCGTGTTAGTTGCACTATTTATAACTCAATAACGGCTGAACCGATTTGGCTGAAAATTGGTGGGGAGGTAGCTTAGAACCAGGAGACAGACATAGGAGGATTTATATCCCGGTAGGGTAGGAATGTAGGTAGGGTAGGTGGGTAGGTAGGGTAGGTAGGTAAGTAGGTAGATGGGTAGGTAGGTAGGTAGGTAGGTAGGTAGGTAGGTAGGGTAGGTAGGTAGGGCAGGTAGGTAGGGTAGGTAGGTAGGGTAGGTAGGGTAGGTAGGGTAGGGTAGGTAAGGTAGGTAGGGTAGGGTATGTAGGTAGGTAAGGTAGGTTAGGTAGGTAGGTAGGTAGGGTAGGTAGGTAGGTAGGTAGGTAGGTAGGGTAGGGTAGGTAGGTAGGTAGGTAGGGTGGGGTAGGTAGGTAGGGTAGCGTAGGTAGGTAGGGTAGGGTAGGTAGGCAGGGTAGGTAGATAGGTAGGGTAGGTAGTTAGGGTAGGTAGGTAGGTGCGCCGTAGATAAGTAGGTACTTAGTGCTACCCGTGCGAAGCCGGGGCGGACAGCTAGTGAATAATAAAAACCAGCTGGATAATCAGGACCTTTCTCTAAAAAGATCAATCGGACTAATACTAACTAAAAATATATATAATCTTTAATCCTAAATAAATCATTTTGTCTACATAAAGTCTTATAGAATCAGTAGACTTATAAAAAATCGTATCTTGGGTACATTACCAGTCCACAGCGATGCGGATGAATTTTTCAACGACATATTTTAGTTGTTTAATAGTTTTAGTTAGTACATTATATTGTTATTTTTATATATTAATTAGGTACCTACACGTTGTTCATCGTACTTAATTATTAATAGCCTAACCTTTTCTATTAAATACCCAATTCTATTCTATTGTAGCACCTACAATAGTTCATTTACACAACAATTCAAATCAGTCACACAGTATCATCTATCAAACGATTGCTAACTGTCAAAGTGACAGATGACAGACAATCATGTACGTTGCGGCATGGTCAATGTCGGACATTGTGTCTCAACGATCACAGGGTAGTGGGTCAAGGTGACTGTCGCAGTATAACCACGGATTAACTGCTTTGTATGCCGGCTGTGGTGGCATTATGAAATGTACGAATTAAGACTGTCACACATACATAGTAGACATTTAGTCAGAATTAAAAGTATTTTTAGGGTTCCGTACCGCAATAGGAAATAACGGAGCTCTTATAGGATCACTCGTGTGTCTGTCTGGCTGGCTGGCTGTCCGTCTGTCACAGCCAATTTGCTCCGAATCTACTGGACCAATTTAGTTGAAATTTGTTACACATATGAATTTCTGTGACCCCACACACGGACAACATTAATTTTGAATATGAGGGTCAATTTTCGGGGGCAACAAGAAAATTAAAAAAAAAAGTTCTTCCCGACTACAGAACCCTTCATTAAGCGTGGTCCGACACGCACTTGGCCGTTTTTTTTTGTATGTGTCTGAAGTGTTTTTTTATTGAAAATCAGCAACCTGTTTTAAGAATCCTTTTCTGCGACATCTCCAATAGGTAAATTTTCAACTCTCGAAAGTAGATCGAAAGACTTACATAATAAGTCTCCCAATGGTTATTATATAAGAATTAATTATTAGGATTTGTATCAAAATGAACAAAACTGCGAAATTAATTTCGAAATTCAGAACGGTTGTAATTACGATGTCGTTTGTACGCAAAAATTAAAAACAAGTTCATTAAAGACGGTGAATTAGGCTTTATGAATTTTTAATTGGTGCAAACGAGATATATGTGCCCCGAGCTGTGTATATGCATATTATATCTATGTGACACAACTTCACATACAATTTAGTTCACATACAAATATTTAGCCATAGAAATAGTAGCCCCAAAGGCATTTCACATGAGTCATTCAGAAACTGATTGATTCATTGACATTTTTGATGATGTAATTCGAATTGCGGTTAATTATATTGCACTATGATTACGAAATACTTAAGTACTTATACATGTCCCGGAATTAACGCACACTACCAAATACCCCAATTAGAATATTATGTTATAATCATAATACATACACTGAGCTTTGGTGAAAAACTTTGTTTATTTATTAATTTAGTTATGATATTAAATTATTATGTACATAATATATAAATATTATATTAAATTAGTATGTATATTGATTGTGGGAGGAAAATGTGGTCGCATATACAGGCGCACAAGCATGGTCTCGCGTAGGGTACTTCGTCCATTTTGGTTTGTTTTAACTGTACAACGGAAGTGTGACTGTAATTTACGTAGTTTTAATTATTTTTGGTATAAAAAAATAACTATATTTAAAACAAGCTTCCGCCAGCGGCTTCGCCCACGTGATATCTTTATAAATTATAGACTATGTTACTCAGTGATAATAAAGCATTCTACTGGTGAAAGAATATGTTAAATCGGTTCAGTAGTTTTTGACTTTATTAATTACAAATAAACACACAAACATACAAAAAATCTAATCTTTTCTCTTTATCATACTAGTTTAGATGATAGAAATCGATTCAGTAACCGATTCGGAACAAACTACTTTCATAATGTCCATTAATTCAGGTACACATTGTATAGTGCGTAAACTTCTAGAGAACGTTCGTAATGTGTTTTTGTCCAAAGACTTAAGCTATTCTAATGATAAGTTGCTAAGTTTGAACTTTTTATTCGTTTTTGAAGATTTAAGATATTATAGAGTTTCCTATTTTGAAGTTGGTTAAAGATATAGAAAACAAACAAAGTTTCGAATTGCGAGGAAGCCAATGGAGCATGTAGCAAGTTACATTACATAAAAAGCCCTGCAGTTAATACTTAAATAAAAAGGTATTTAAACGCAGGTTGTTATAAAATCCTTTACAAAATTTTTCATTTCCGTATTGTGCTGGTGATAACTTGATTTTCTTGTTGACTTATGGGAGGTACTCGTAACACCGTCTTAACTTATTTTAAAAAGTACTTATGAAATTTGTAAAAAGCATAGATTTTGGTTCATTTCACCAATGACACAAACAAAACAAAAACACTCACAAAGAAACCAACACACACACAGTAAACATTAGTATTTTCTCTATGATTCAGTAAAGAACGTCTGTAGGTACGTCCAATAGAAATGTTTCCTAACGCACTGTTAGTTTGACAGCTAAAATTCACATTACAGCAAAAGGTCAATCCTTACAAAGATATTTTGATTGCTAGCACATTTTATCGTAATGTAAAAAGCTCTTAAAATGATCTGACATTCTTCCTTCTGACATTAAGTCAGTTCGATGTATCATTCCCAAGCGTGGTGGGGTAATCTGACAGCAGAGTTAATATCACGGCCTGTATTACATTCTGTCGCAACGTTTAATAATATACCTACGGCATAGTAATATTATGGTGTTTTTGGCTATGTTGCTTTATGATAGGAAACATTATACTGTCATTAGATTTTGTAATAGAACCGTGGGAGGTGGGCTTAAGGATTTTTTAATACATATTTTCGGCAGTGTTTAGTTACAACTTTATTCGGTCTGTATCGATAGGTTCAAACATTGGTTTCTTTTGAAAATTATGGTTTGCAAGCTAACTTCCAACTTCCTTGAAGTGTCAAACTCAAACTCAAACCATTTATTTCAATTAAACCCTTTACAGGCACTTTTGAATTGTCAAAGAGCCAGTTAGTCAGAAAGTTGAAGCTAGTTGCCCATTCCAAAACGTAGATCTCTATGGAGAAGAACGGGCTAGAAACTCCAAGGACACTCTTTTAAATATAGAAATTACAAAATCCTGGGTACATTACTCTTGTTGATTCTATATGTGAGAACAATGTAAAAAAAAATATATATAAATCAAAAACGATTAAAAACAAGCCCTGGCAGATAAGAGATGACCAGTCTCAACTGACGGCGCCCGTTCACGAACATGACGCGTGGATCAGCACCATCCAGCTCAACCATTTTGTAGGGAACCGAATGATCCAACACACTCGCCACCATCAGCGAGACATTTAAGTGAGCATGACATACTCTCAACTACCCTGCTCTTTCAAGTCAAAATCAACATAATAACATAGTAAAACGACTCCATGGTACTCACATTTACATAAAATGCGTCTAAGTTATACAAAACTATAGTTTGCAAGAATTTTACCACCAAAAGAAAGAAAATCAATATTAATATAATGTCCTTCCCAGAAGAGGGCACATTATAGGCTGATTGTGCTAAGCTTGAGTTTCGATCGTAATTCAGAAATTATCAACTAAAACTGAAATTATATATTCTATAGAATAATTTATTTAATTAAAAATGACTAAACCGAACCGTTCCAAGGATGTTAATTGGAATCACGATTGATATTGTACTACCTAGTGATGTTACCCTAAGTATATCGATACATTTCTGAGTCAAGGCCGGCCATTCCCATAGAGTTATGTGTAACAGTCAAAGACTAAAGCAATTACGCTTTTGCAACGGTTTTAAAACGTTTATAAAATACTTAGGTTCAATATTAAATGTGCCTTTAACTATAGTATTTCTGGTGAAATAAAATAATTACGTTTCTCATACTGAAATTATTTAATTGGAATTGATAGAGACTGAATTAGGAAAACATTTGATTATAGTTTTTAGTAGTTTACAATCAGAATATTGTGGCAATCTTGGAAACTGCAAACAGTTGATTTTGCGTCCAGATTTGGTCCACCTAGTTAATTATTATAAAAATCTATTCAATACATACACGATGGAGGAAATTAATATAAAATAACATAACATAACATTACATGTATTCCCCGAAGGGTTAAACAGAGGTGTTCCTATAGTTCACCCATAATTCACTTTTTTTTTTATATATATGATAGAACATATTAATGTTGGTACATGGTACATCTGAAAATATGTTACCCTGTCTCTTAAACTAGGGTATACCTGTATCTTAAAAGACAGTCGACGGCCACACGGTTATATTTTAATATTGCCTATTTATTAATTAAGTGAGGACCCTGTCGATCTATCCACAATTTAAACAATTTCAGAAAATGATATTGGTAAGTAAAAGTTCAATTTAAGTAAATAAAGAACGAACTTAATTCTAGTGAGTATGTGTGTGTGTGTATGCGTGTTTGCATGAGTGTGCATGTGCTAGGTTATGTAGGTTAACATTGATTCAGTCTGATTATAGTTTTGTAGAAGCAGCCACTCTGTGAGATTCTGTTTAATTTTCCATTTAGTCAGATTAAGTATGTTTAGGTGTTTATGTTTAAGTCCCACAGTAATAGAGGGCAGGCCCATTCCCATCAACCGGGCACAAATCCACTTCGGGCTGCTACTGAGAAATTACAGATAAAAAAAACAATAACACTATGCTCGACCTGGAAGTCGAACCCAAGACCTCAAGCTCAGCAGTAGCGCTTGCGACCACTACACCAACGAGGCAGTTTAATAATTGACACTAATATCAAATAAGTGACACTAATACACCATTAAATGGCATGACCCAATTCAAATAAATTGATCTAACCGCGACTATTAATGACATCTCTGAAATATCGACAAAATCATCGACAATGGTGGTTGCATCACTAACTTTCTAGTCGTAGTTGTTAGTTTATATCGATTGTCACGTTATTGTTACATGGAAGATGATAATGATAGGAAAGTGGTGCAATTATTTGTATTGTTAGAATAATAATAGTTGAGATGAATGCATATTATTATGCTCCAATTTTGTAAAATTAAAAAAGTACTAAGTACTGATTTTAAAAGTACTGAACATTTTATTTTTATTGGAAAATAGGCTCATTTCGCAATTCAAAATAAAATATCTTTAGAATTTTGCTCTACCTCGATCTCGCCTGAGATTTAATTGTAAATCTTACCTTTAACATGAGTTAACTTAGTTTTCTTCTGTATTAAAATCAGACTTAGCTACTCACGGATTGAGAAATTTTATAAAACAAATCGATTTTTTACGGTATGATTGTAATAACTTGAAGTGTTAGCTTAGTTAAGAATAAGGTATCTACCTATAGGTTGTGGCAGCATCTACAGCGCAAGATGCGAACTACGCATCACACTGACGTCACGCAAAATCCTGCATCGCGCAAGCAAAGTTCGACGCGTGACTAACATAAATATACAACGTCCCACTGGCTTGGCCTAGATTTTTGTAGCCAGTTTTTTTTAGGCTCATGCACACTAAAATATTAGTATTACAAATTGATGTGCTCTGTATATTTCAATAAAGCTCACTGCTCTCCAGTCCTTGACCACGTCAACATTGCTTAACCTCATAGATCGATTCATCTTCGTTGTACTAAGCCATTTTAAATTATAACCCCATAGAGTATTAATTGCATGTTTCAACAAGGTATCGATAACATGATTAATTATTGGAATTGCATCACAATATAGTGTCGTTATTAGATAACAATGGTGTTGATCTTATCGATTAACTGTCAAGGGATATTAATGATAGAAATGTTTTATGTCAGAGAAAGAAAGAAAGAAAAATATTTGAATTGGGTCACGCACAAGAAATACAAACAGTTAAAAAGAACATTAAAACTAACAATATCATGAAAACAATAAAACGAACATGAAAACAACAATAAAAGACGTTTGCGACGCCAAAAAGGCCTATGTTAGAATAATGCTACGATATTTAAAAAATAAATACCAAAATTCAAAATATTTTATTTCACTTAAACCTGCAAAGGCACTTATGAAACGTCAGAAGCTAGGTGCATGGTTCCAGTTAGTCGTTTCCTATGGAGAAGAGCCGGCAAGAAACTCCACGGTTACTCTTTTAAAAGTAAATGGTTTTTACAATGTTTTCAAATTTCAGTGTTAATAGGTAGGTATGAAAGGACAGTGTAGGCCTATCAACAAGTACTTAGCAAGATAAAAAATGGTCGACAGATCTACAGTCTGCAGTCGACTGCAGACTGTAGATCTGTCGACCATTTTCCCGTGCACCACAGCCGATGATTGAGTATTGAGGTGTGCCCGCTCGCTGTGGTGCCACGGACACACCTACGGACATAAACAAATCCCAAAATCCAGAGCAATGTGATTCTGTATTTTACCATACACATTGCTCTCTCTATAAGATCAGCAATTTTTCTGCTACTCTTGCTGATTATACACTGTTTATTTTATTAGTAACTAGCACTTTGCCCGCGGCTTCGCTCCCGTGGTCTTTCCCACGGGACCCGTTATTTGTCCTATGTTACTCCCTGAAAACTAAGCTTTCTAATGGTAAAAGAATTTTTCAAATCGGTCCAGTAGTTTCGGAGCCTATTCAATACAAACAAACAAACAATCAAATATTTCCTCTATATAATATTATATTATTAGTATATTAGTATAGATTCCGGGGCAAAGTGGACTTTACGAGTTGCAATTCATGTTGGCGGTAAAAGGTAAAGTTTTATATGAATGGATTACTGTTATGTAGGTATCGACAGGGCCATCAAAAGGCCTACCCAATTTGCGATTCCCAATCGTCACTGTTTTTAATTCGATTCGATTGACATTATAATCGATTTCATTAAGATTGAGTGTGATTTGTTGCCGTACCTAATCGTAATAAACCTTTATACTCATAATTATGATTATGTCTTATCTGTATCTATTTTTCTGTGTACTTAATAATAAAATAATAATAAATAGTAAATAAATTATCATTGCTTTATTTATGCGGTGACAACCATAGACCTATCGTAGTGATATTATTTTTTTGGCAGGTTGTGGAATGAGCAAGCAAGAGGTAAGCTCCGGGCGGGCATATACACATTGAAAAAAAACATATCAATTTGTTTATTAGCTCCGGACGTAAATTCTGAAATTTTCTGGTTTTTTTATATCTAATGTAGGTAGTTTTGTTGGGAATAAAATTAATGTATTTGCTAGGTACTATGAACTGATAAAGGCAATATCGAAAATTCGACCAACCAATCCTACCAATTGTATTGAGGTAAAATGTATGAGTTTGTATATAGGAGGTTATCTTCGAAACTACTGATCGGATTCCGAAAATTCTTTCAGTAATGGGAAGCTACAGTATCGCCGAGTTTCATAGGATATATTTTATGTTAAAACGAAATTTCACGCGGAAGGAGTCACGGACAGAAGCCAGTTGTTAAGAAAAAACTAGGCCAGAATGTTACCAGCAATATCAGAACTACAGTCAGAGCCCGGCAAATTGCGGCCTGAATTAATTATATTGATTATGATGTAGGGCATTCTATTAACTTTTAAAAGCATACTGTCCATCTCTGTCTGTACTGTCATAAATATACTATCTACTTCGCTTTTCAACCGTCTCATACGAAAATGAACATTATTTTTATTCTTGCTCACGTTTCCTTTTACGGATATGAATATGATTAGAAAGCATGTGTCAGGAAGGTGTTGTACAGACCATAAAACTGAACAACTTTCTCCGTGGGACCAACATCGTAATCGAGAAAAAAATATCAGCTGTCCTATATACCCACTGTGTGAAGTTGTGTATGGGACATTTGAATTTTTTTTCGCGATTAGGATTTTGGTCCCATGGAGAAAGTTATTGTTTGATGGTCTGTGTACACACACCCTTAAAAATGACCACATATTTCTGAAATATTATTATAAGAATAAGGTTCATATTCGTATGTATCGCTTACTTATCAAAGCAAAAGCACAGTTCGGTCTCTGAATCTTGCCCATAATTAGTATCTATACCTAATCAAGGACGGTACATATTTCTGTCTTCCTGTTTCAAGCGTCAGTTTTTTGCTGCTCTTAATGCATATAACCTTTCATATCGAACGTTATAAACTTATAAGTGTATTATAATAATAATAACTGAACTTTAAGTGTCGTGCGTCCATATAACAAAAATAAACGATATTAAAAAGAGCGGCGGGACTGATCATTATTATGAAGATATTTGTTAAAGAAAATTAGTTCATCGTCATCTCCCCGGGCTTTTAGTCATAAAATAAACAAAAAAAAAAATACTACCATATTGAGAGATGTCACTTATTATTTTTTTATTGCGAAATGGGCCAGTTCTTGACCTCGATCTCGCCTGGTGCAAGCCCAGAAGATGCCTGTTCACTTGCTTTGAAGGCTGACGGGTTACATGTGGAAGGGAACACAGACGCTGGCAGAGAGTTCCACAGTTACACGATGGAGTTTCTTGCCCATTCCTCTCCATACGAAAACTACCTTTTCGAAGGGTTGACTAGAATAAATTCATTTTTTTTGTACATTTTGACGTTTAAAAGTGTCTTACAAGGGCCTATTTGAAATAAATTATTAGACTTTGACTTAAAATGAATCGACTTAATAAAATTCATTCCTTCACTGACAGCCAACGCAAACTCTAAACCGCTGGGTCTAGCTAGAGGCATGAAATATTACACAAGAGTTCCTTAAACCTATATCAAAATGTAGTATTTTATAAAAGGGAGGATTTTTTAAAAATCGTCCCCTAATGGGGCTAAACAGTAGTATTCAAGTTATTATGAAAATTCGTCATTTTTGAAGTTAGAAACGTGGAAGTTCGTACTTAGACTTCTGTTTATAAGTTATAGTTAGGAAACTCATCCCATAAGGCTCCGATGAGACGATTGTTGACAAGTTGCCGATGGGCGGAACGCGTACGTACGTGGGTACGCCTGTTATTAAACAATAATTTAAAAAATAACTATTGGAACACTGTCAGTCAAAAATATTTTAGATTGAGAACATTTCAATTTTGTTGACATGAGCTCTCTTCGCCTTCTTCACATCGCTCTTGACAGAGCGGTCGTGGTGACGATGAACTGTGCCCAATTGCAGGTGTAGTCGTGGCCCGCCTCACGATCTCTCTCCATATGGTTCTATTAGATGACAGACTGGCGCATTCATTAACATGTCCTCCAACCGCGACTTTTATTTGACCTTTCCACCTCATCGGTGACCTCCCGCGTGGCCTTCCACTCTTCTCTCTCTTGACTGACATATGCTAAACTCAATGATTCATAATTTTTAAGTGACATTTCCGAGTGGCGGCACTCGGAAATGTCACTTAAAAATTATGAATCCGCCAAAAATCTTTAATTTAAAAAAATACTGCGAAAAAAAAAACCAGTTAATAATCGAATTGGAACTAACCAAGCAAAACCAACGAGAAATATGCGGCACGAAAAAACATTTAAGTTTTATCAATATTTTTACTACATAACCTTGTAGGGAATCGTGAGTATAAGTATTTCTCGTAACCTCACTAAGATTATTACGACTAGCCTGAAATGGCAGACGACCACTAAACGACGGTACTTTCGATAACTATTAGCGCTATGTCAAGGAAAACTCCTGGATGGGCTGTGGACTAGCATTTATTAGAATTGTACCTACTGTCCGGCAAATGTTAGATAGCTTGTTGCTTATTTTGATGAAGTGTTGTATTATTAATGTATATAGTTATTGTAATCCTACTATATTGTATTATAAATGTGAAACTTTGTATGTATGTGTATTTGGATGTTTGTTGCTCAATCACGCAAAAACGGCTGAACTGATTTTGATTTTGATTTCTGATGAAATTTGGCACCCATATATAGTTTATGACCTGGATTAATAACATATAGAATAAATACTTCTTATCCCGGTAGTACGTTCCCGTGGGATAATTTTCGACTTCCACGCGAGCTAAAGCTAGTATATAATAATAACGTATACGAAGCAAAAGGATCATAGCAGGTGGCGTTCTGTAGCTTCTGCCTACCCGCACAGGAAGCAGGCGTGCGTTTATGTATGTATTTTGCACGTATTTATGTATTTATTAGGTATTGTTATGACATATCGGTGTACTATAGGTTCTCTCTGTTCCCTCTGCCCAACTCTTTGGGAAAACGAGGCGTGATGTTATGTAATTATTGTTATTGTTATGGTGTACAATTCTATCTAATTATCTATATTATTTAATATTATAAATGCGATCTCGGTCTGTCTGAAGTTTGGCACACAGATAGGCCATGGCCTGGTTTAGGACAAAGAACTTTTGTCCCAGTAGTACGTTCCCGTGGGATAATTTCCGACATCCACGCGGGCTAAGCCACTGAAAAAATATAGTTTACTATAAAGCAAATTAAAATGTTTTGCTTACTGTGCATTTGCACTTGCGCAACATCACAAAAAACCTGTTGAAATCTCTAGTTCCTGTCAAATATTGTATGGAACTTTGACAGAAACTAAAAATTTCAATATGTTTTGTTGTGAATGTTTCGCCAGTGCAAACGCCCAGTTAGAATATTCGGATATAGGATGGTCGGTCCACGACGGGCTAAACAGTCGGGAGTGCTGTCGCGCCGTATTGGGAGAAGCCTAGTACAAAACTGGGATCGGCTGAATTTATTGATATGTAAAAGTTGTTGTAATCAAGTCAAACACCAAGTCGAATAATAACCTCAGGTTTAAATGCCAAATAAACTACAGGTCTTGTTTTCAGAGAAGCTAAACATACTTTAAAACACTGTTGGTATGTGTGAATGTAACATTTACTATAGAACAAACTGCCAACAATGCGACACACACGTAATTAACTTAATTAGGGAAACCACTGACACTAGGAAATAAAGCATTAATTGTAAACGAGCCTCTTTACTAAGCAAGTAAGATGCCAAAGGAATTATAGTAAGTAATTTAGAGATAGCATCGGTACTATACAAAACTTAAATTGATGATCTATAAATAGTATAAAATAAAGTCATTTTCGCATTTGACTGTGACGCTTAGTTTTTCTAAACCACACAATGAATTTTGATTTGGTTTTCACCATAATTTCGTGAATTTATTCCCAACGGTTGCGCAGTTGCGCGCGAAATTCAAATTGTCGTACTTTTTTTTTCTCACCATTGAATGACTTTTTCATGAAATCATGACATTTCAGAACAAATGTAACTTAGAGAGATTTTATAATTATTATAATTCTGTAAATACATTTGTTATGGTCGCGAATCATATTATTATTTTGATAAAGATACAACCCGGCACTGACATGCAAATTGCAATAAAAGTAAGAAAATTAGAATTTTGCGGGCTACCACTGCGGATCCACCTGTAATAGCTCAGAAATCATTGTTTTGACATGTCGCCTCATTAGTAGATTGCATTCGTGCGAAGCAAGGATGGGTCACTAGTCGGTAAAAATAAGAGTTACTTATAATAAAAAAGAGATATAATAGGGGAGTGTTGAGTACGTGTCAAAAAACATTGACTTAATCGTTACGCTTGAAAAACAGATGGGTGATTGCACTAACATATAATACCATACAAATAAAAATAATAATTACAGTCTAGTTGAAGTAAAGAACAAGAATGGAGAAGGGACAGAACCATGTTTTTATGCAAATGCACGCATGTTAAGCACATAACCGTTATCCAAGTACCTGGTGGTGATGGTGAATGCAAAATTATAGCCGTCTACGTGAAAGTAGTTCCTTAGTGGATAATTACAGCTTACAAGAACCTTCTTATGTTCATATTATCTGCCCCTGGTTATCTAAGCAGGTCGCAATCAACTAATACGAGGGGTCAACCACTACATAAGGTCTACATATTACAGTCTGAGCATGATGCTCATGGTCAAGGTACAAACTACAAACTGTCATTTAAACTTGTTTTAAATTGATTGACGGTATACATCACGTGTTTCTAATCAAATAATATCAATCAATCAATCGAGGAATGACACTGAAGGTTGGAGATTATAATTTAAAACTCTCAATTTAGGTATAATTAAGGTTATATTAAGAGCTAAATTCATTTCGTGATCTATGCGGTTTTGGCTTGCTATTGTATTATTTGCCAATTATTTAAGAAACATATTGAACATTTCAAAAGTGGCTCCACTTTTGAAATGTTCAATATTTTTCTTAGCTTAGCCTAACCTAGCAGCGTTTTTTTCTGTAGTTGTACCTGTAACATGTTTTGTAGGAGTAACTATAGTGACCTTGACAATCAGTACCTAAATGTGTGATGTAAAAGCGACTCGCTTCAGTAGTTTGATACGTAGGTGTTATTACGGCATTGCCATATATACACATGTCGTTTGGAGTTAAATTATCTTCATCTTTACACTCACAGAATTGTCTGTTTTGTAAATCATTTTTACTCAATCCTTTAAAAAATTTAAAGCAAATTGTTTCCGTATAAATCAACCGGCTTCGCGTAACCTTCACCAATTTGTCTTTTTATCTGGCTGATATGCTGCTTAATATAGCGTTCTATGTCTGTCTAGTTATACGTCTATTGCATGTCTAATTTCATTACATTTTGCATTAGTACATTTTTTTTGTTCCTTAAATGTCACTTCATGCAAAAACGCAGTTCCTGAATTGATTTTAAGAGTATTTCCTTTTCGTGGGTCGTGATAGGTCTCTCGACATTCTACTTGGATTCGTTTCGACATATCCCTTCGGCATTCTTTCGACACGTTCAAAGCAAGCCAATGCCTTTTAAAACAGAAAAAATTGCCGTCCGGAAACACCGAATCGAAATTGCTGTTGACCGGGTAAAATACTAGAAATATGTTTTTAGATGTTTTCTTAAACCAAAATAAACCAACAGAGAATGGACAAGCTCGCTTACCATTTTTGACGATTTTTTTATTAACTTGGAAATACGATCCTCTGTCCCCCCTGCCTTTTGTCCTGCTGTCTGGGCAACAACATACTATAGTATGATAGACCTTTGCGAGACCAATGTTAACGCTGTCGACGTGGCCAAATTCAGGTCGAAATTTCAAAAAATTTGGAATCATCAATACGACAAAGAAGAAAACGACTAGTATTCTTGAGAGTAGATATTAGATGTTGGAAAAACACTAATAGTACCTACCTACCTATGTACTGTTAATTTTATATCGCGTATTATGACTGAATAAAAATCATACTAGCACTTTTCTCTCCACCAGTACTTTTGCTCCTTCTAGCTATATAATGTAGTATATATATACGAACCGGGCGAGTTCAAACTGAGGATGAGTATGGACGAAGCCGATTAATTTCACACGAAAGAGGTATTTTAAAGCAGTCTTCTTCGTCTTCTATGTATGTCGTTCTTTGAGATTGTTCTTCCTATGTTATTACTCCAGTCTATTGAAATGGTTAGCTCTTAAATCTTGTCGTCGTTTTCCTTCACCAAGTTTGTGGTTTCTAACATTAACTTCACCAGATTTCAAGCCACGTAACACTTGACAGATCTCGTCTAAGCCAATGACCCAACATAATCTCTTAAAACACTTAGTTCTGAGTTGAGAAATAAGGACAGATCAGACGCTAACCGGATTAGTTTTTGTCGTAGTCGCTCGTGTGCGATGTCGCACCGCTTTTTGTCGTTCGTGTGAATGCAGCCTGTCGCAATAAAGATTGCCATCGGTATGAGGGAAAGGTTTGGCAATGCGTGCTAAATATTATATGTATATGCGTAGCTTTTGTGTGAGTGATGTATTTTAGAGTCATGAGTGTGATTGTGATCTACGTTGCTTCATTGCATAGTGGATCAGTGATGATCTGATCACAGTGCAAATATTTGTACTTAAATATTGTTTTGACTTAGATTTAGTTATTTTAGACACGAATTTCCAGTGTCTTGTATATTGTGCCCAAGCTTGGGGCTCGCTAAGTCAACGGCACGTTTTTCATGGGTGATATAAAAAGGTACTCTTTAAAGCACTAACTTCTATGATAGCATTAGTTGTAATCATTCCGATATCGTCGATAAGCTTCCCTATCATTGGGTCACTATATTATCTTCACTTTTCTTTATGATACCCGTTATAAGGAAGCCTTTTATGTAGCACTAATATGTCCTAAAAACGGCAGTTTCGTCACAAATTAGTGAACCTACGTACATAATTTACGTTACTTAATCAAAGCTATTCTAATTACTAAACTAAGACAAAGCGTCCCACGGCTGTGAGAATGTTAGTTTAAACATTTTAGGACACGTATTGTTGATCGGATCAGTGTTATGATTCTGAAGAATGGTGGTGGTGTGCAAAATGGTAATTTAAAGATAATTGGGTGGTCTTACAGTTGGGTGGCTTTTGTGTGTGGTCTTTATGACAAATGGATTGTATTATGGCAATAAGCTCGCCTCCTATTACATGGGATTTAAACATAACGGGCGAAATATGGGTGTACTATAGGTACACCTTTGCGGAACCCTTCGGGAAATACAGGCGTGATGTTATGGATTGTATTCTGAATTAAAACACGAGTGGATGAATGAAAATTTGGGTAAAGATTATTAGGATTATAGTTTTTTTTAGAAATTGCGCAACAACCGGTTCAACGACTTATTTTTAAAAGCTGCTATTAATTCCTCATTATTAAACAAATTTCATTGACCTCTTATTCCTATACTCCTAACATCATGAGTCGGGTGGGAAGGTTTATCGAATTTAATTTGAAATTAGCCTTTTTCTTTTAATTATTTATAAAAAATATTTAGTGTCTACATATGCGGTCGGTTAACAGTACGTTTACAAAATGAAAAAAATCATACTGCTGCTTTTAATAATTTAATAAATTGCTCGGTCGTTTTAAGTATTTTGAAATATATACAAGTTATAGTAACCTGCGAGTGTCTATTCCTACTGGCATACTGTTGCAATGCGTGCAAACGGCATATATGTTACGAGTATTTAGCTCCGAGCGACGTACGCAGGACTAGCCGCCTACAGCTTTTAAATTAAACGTGGGTGTTTCATAAGTAGAGTGGTGTACCTACTTATGTGTAATATTGTAAAAAAAATAGTGGTACTAGTTTTGCAGTCACATAAATCTTTATATGACTATTAATTTAAACGGAAACTTAGTCCAAATCCATTCCATAATATTATCTCATCCCTTCTGTTTTATATGTCTTTAACCAGCAGTGCCAAAAATACACAATACTTTTTATAAAATGCCTCAATGGTCTACCTATTATATTCCCAACCAAATCTATCGAACACAATACCTATACATAATCATCAAAATTCAAAATTCATTCCAGAATATCTCCATTAAAAAACAAAAAATATATTATTAAAAATACTGATATTCAGCTGCAGCCGGTTAGACTGGAAACCGACCCCAACATAGTTGGGAAAAGCTGGGCAGATTGATTGATTGATCTCTTTAATTTAAAAAAACAAATGTTCGAATCCGATCCGATAGTAATAATTCCACGCTCGAGTAACCGCCATTGTAACGTGATTATGATTAACTACAACTGTACAAGTCAATAAGAATCAGAATCAACCCGCGAGCGGTCACGGCCCGCGGCGGTTGCGCCAACCAGAGCTCCGCAACCACGTAACAGGCCGCGAAAGGGTTACGAACAACCGTGGTATTGTGACCCTTAGTGTTGTGTTCTAATTGTTGTTTTTTTTTTGTTTTGTAAGTTTTTTTAGTGTGGGAATCTTGTGATAAGTTTTGTCAGCATTACCATTTTAGACTATTTCCTCATTTGAATGGTAATGAAAGATTGTGAGTGAACGTTGCTTAATTTTTTTGATTTTTTCTTTATTGTTAGCCAACATATCTGAGAGGCGAACTAAAAACGGGTCGTTGTCCAATCGTTTTACCCTTAAACACCGTAATATGTTTTATTATGTACAGATAGTGCAATCCACGACGACGCGCCCCACTCCGCGATTACTGTACTGTAAGCTGTACTTTAGTACGGGGCGGAGCGGAGTGGATTGCACTATCTATATGGTGGCGTGGTTCATTAGTTTGAATTACACGTGGTTAGATGGGTTACCAGTATTGTGTTATAAATGGATGTTTCAGGAAGTTTGAATAGGGGTGATGACTAAAACTTTATTTTTTGTCCGTTTATGTTTTATTCAATTACATAAAAAAATATTGGACACGTATTTTTTCTTTTTTTTACTTTGTCAAAAGATTACGGTGATATATTGGGTTAAAATGTACCATGACGTCACGAGTATGTAGATTTTATACTTATTTGTGACGTAGCAACCCTCGCTCCCCGACTTTAATGCATTTTTTATATATTATGTGATAAAGCAAAACATATGTACCTATGTAATATGTTTTTATTATCTGCCTAATAGAACAAAACGGACTAAATAGTTTTTTTTTTTTTTTACCCAGGCATCATCCCTATTATATAAACTCAAACTCAAACTCAAACCATTTGTTTCAATTAAACCCTTTACAGGCACTTTTGAATTGTCAAAGAGTCAGTTAGTCAGAAAGTTGAAGCTAGTTGCCTATTCCAAAACGTAGATCTCTATGGAGAAGAACGGGCAAGAAACTCCAAGGACACTCTTTTAAATATAGAAATTACAAAATCCTGGGTACATTACTCTTGTTGATTATATATGTGAGAAAAATGTAAAAAAAAAAAAAAAAACAAAAACGATTAAAAACAAGCCCCGGCAGATAAGAGATGACCAGTCTCAACTGACGGCGCCCGTTCACGAACATGACGCGTGGATCAGCACCATCCAGCTCAACCATTTTGTAGGGAACCGAATGATAAGGTAGTTATTTGTTCGTAGATGATAGTTGGAAAGTGTTTGGAGTCTTAATTAATGCCGTGGCAAGAGAGTGTTACATAGATGGTGTAACATATTATAAAAGCAATATATTGTAGCTGCCGTAATATTTTGACAGATTTATGACAGAATTGTGTGGTCATGTGCATGATTTGATGTTCATGAACAGAACTGATAATTGATAGATCGCCCGGAGTCCTGGACTTTAAGTACGTCGGAAGTACGCAATTTTGTTCTGTCACAGCACCGTAATGATATACAGCAAATTTGCACGACAATACAGAATATTTTTATCTCTTTCACATTGTACAAGAAACAGACTCACACTAGGGCGGCCTCTAACTTTCCTTCAGCACGCGATGGCGCATGAGGACTCACGGGGACAGCGCGTCCCGCTCGCGCGACTTATTTCGACGGTCGGGTACCGAAAATACACGGAGTCGTCAACATTTCGGTATTTCAGCGCGATCAAGTTTATTTTTTTACTTTCCTGTTTTTAATTATTTTTAAGTACATCGTCACTCGCTCTTTTTTATTAATTGTTGACTAGACCAGCGCTGTTGACGTTAGGTTCGCCTAAAGTCAGCATTTCGCTGAGCAACCTGTCATTGCTCAGCGAAATGCTGTAACTTGAACAGATGCGACTCACAGCTTAATTTTTCTTATTATTTATTACAAAAGTTGTTAACTGCAATTGGTATTTTGTTTTTGTTATGGTTTTGTTGTCATTTGCCAATGTCGCAACAGTAATTACGCAATATTGTCTTTGGTACTTGGCCTTGAAATCAGTCAATGAACAACATTGTCAAACTTTTATTTATTGGTTGAATACGAGGCTTTTGGCTACTTTTGTAAGCGTGTATTTTTATGTCTTTTTGTCTTTAAATGTGCGTTTTGTTTGTGCAGAATGAATAACTTTTTCTTTGCTATTTATAGTTCCTTAAATAGGTTCTTTCCTATAAATAATATTAGGTACTAATACTATTACTACTATTAGGTATTACTATTACTACTATTACTATTAGGTGGTACTATTACTACTATTACTATTAGGTACCTACTGCAGGTCCAAAATTGGTTTACTGCTAATAATTTAGTATTAAATGGGAAAAAAACTAAATGCATAAGATTTGCTTTACCGAATGTTAAAAGTAGTGATTGTGATATAGTATTGAATAAGGAGAAGCTAGAATTTGTAGATAAAACTGTTTTCCTGGGGATCACGCTCGATTCAAGGCTGCAATGGGGTCCTCATTTAACATCTCTTGCAGGACGGCTAAGTTCAGCAGCATATGCTGTCAGAAAAATCCGTCAATTTACTGATGTAGATACCGCGAGGCTAGTCTATTTCAGTTATTTTCATAGTATCATGTCTTACGGTATTTTACTTTGGGGACGGGCTGCAGATATCGACTCTATTTTTATTCTGCAGAAAAGAGCCATTAGAGCAATATATTGCCTCCGTAGGCGCGATTCTCTAAGGGAACTGTTTAAAAATATTAACATCATGACGGTACCTTGTCAATATATTTATGAAAACATCATGTACGTCAGGAAAAATCTTAATCTTTTCAGTACAAGAGGTGAAAGACACAATTATTGTACTAGAAATAGGGACCAATTAGTTCAACCGGGTTTCAGACTGGCTAAAGTAGACTCATCTTTCATGGGGTACTGTTTAAAATGTTACAATAAAATACCTTCCCATATACTACAACTAAATGAAACGAAATTTAAATCTTGTATAAAACGCACACTATGCTGCCAAGCATATTATAAGCTTGGGGATTATATCGCTGACAAAAATGCTTGGCTTAACGCTGGTCCAGCTCCACAAGGGCGCATAAACTAATTGATTAGCATTCAAAAATATTGTTGGAATTGCTGAAGATTGCAAAAACTATCTTTGAATTGTATAGCTTCAATCTCTTTTTTTTATTGTATAATTGCATAGCACATGTGTGAGCACTGTGACCATGTACCTTCTATAAAGCTGCCATTTGCTGGGTACGTCTTTCATTGACTCGATATGCCCTGGCGGCTAAGAGTATGTCATGCTCACTCAAATGTCTCGCTGGTGGTGGCGTGTGTGTTGGATCGTCGAGTTCCCTTCAAAATGGTTGAGCTAAACGGTGCTGATCCATGCGTCATGTTCGTGAACGGGCGCCATCAGTAGGGACTGGTCATCTCTTATCTGCCACGGCTTATTTTAATTTTTGAATTGTTTTTTTATTTTTATTTTTTATTACGGACGCTTTTTACGTACACGTCTTTCTACATTGTTCTCACATGTATAATTTCAACATGAATGATGTAAACAATATTTTGTAAGAATATAATTTTTTTAAAAGAGTGTCCGTGGAGTTTCTTGCCCGTTCTTCTCCATAGGAACCTACGCTTTGGAATGGGCAACTAGCTTCATATTTCTGACTGACTGACTCCTTGACAATTCAAAAGTGCCTGTAAATGGTTTAATTGAAATAAATGCTTTGAGTTTGAGTTTGAGTTTGTGTAAATGCGCTCCAACAAGATTAATTTAAATAGTTATGAAGTACGAATCTATCTACTATTATTATAACAAATATGAAAGTACTTAAACAAATGAGTTTTATTTTAATACGCACTAGCCAAATGTTTAAAACATCTGACGAGTTCAAGTTCTAAATCAAGGTCACCCTACGGGTGACCTTGAAATTTTGTGTGGTCCTTCCAGCAGTACGCTGCTGGAAGGACCACACAAAATTTCATATACATAACCTGCGTAGGTACTGCTGGCAGGACGGGTTTGTACCCGTCCTTCGGGAAGAGTTTCCAGCAGGATAAGTGATCGGGTGATCTATCAATAATGCTGTTTATTAGATGATTGAAACTGATTGATAGAAAGTTGATTATAAAGATTAAGAATTCCATTCAGAGCAGATTTTAAAAGCACTTCACCGAATCGCACCAGAGCGAAGAAAGTGACGACCCATGCATCCATTATTCTCTGCCGTATCTCTATTCTCATGTCTCAATTTATTAAGGTTCAGCTCAGCATCTCTTCTTTGGCCGTACTACTTCGTTAGTCGGTACTTCGGTAGTCACCCTCTCTAGCCATATAACCTTACACACAGTCGTTTTGGGGGACTGTCTTATGTAATTTTGACGTTCGAAAAGTGCTGATTCTCAGCCTAGTTTGAATAAATGACTTTTGAATTTTGAATTTTGAATTTTGAGTCCATCCACCATTCCTTTGGTCTTCACATCGACACCCAAAACTTTCCTGACGACATGTTCCTTATTCCTCCGCATCGCAAGCCCATAATTATCATGACAACAGATTTCCACACATTCGGTAACCGGTGTCACTTTCAGAATTCCTCTTATATACTCATTTCTTATTCTATCCATTCCATTGTGAGGGAAAATTAAACAAAAAAGCATTTGATGCACGAACATGTATCATTGAACGAATATAAAGATGTCAGATAAAGTTTAATTCACTTTTTAATTACGTTTAGTGTTCTATTATTTACGCTAAGACAGTTTTTTATTGAAGCAAATTGGTGGGTTGGAGATAGCTTATGTTTGTGAAAGTTTAAGGGTCTCGATGGTTTGGTTAGGTAAGCATTATGTGTTTGAGTGATGTAGTTTTTGTTAGCATCAATTTACTTAGTTGCTTAGATTTGACTTGTTTTATTTAAGTCTTAAAATGTCGATTGCACCCCATGTGTGCAAATAACAATAAAATTATATTGTGTCGCTAATTGCGCGCGCGACGGTGATACGATATTTAAATTAATTGAATGATTTTAATAGAATGAGAATTATCATATTCAATTAGGAAATGCTTACTGGGGGTGGTGCAGACGAAAACAGTGGAAGGTTACATTTGCATGAATCAACTTTAAAGCTCCCGCAGACAGGCGCGACGTGACTCTGGTGAAAAATGTTCTTTGAAAACTTCACGGAAATTATGTTCTACCGGTGTCGCATCGCGCCTGTCTCCGGAAGCCTTTATTTGTTCAGTTTTTACTGTTACTCAATTTTGTTATCTTTGTTTAACATGTAAATCTAGCGTAGAACCTTCAGATAACAACTACGACGTTCCTAGATATTATAACATTTACACAATATGGTCAAACGCTTTTTAATGTTCCTATCACCCTGTTTATGTACCAACATTCTAAGCAAATAAATACCTATTCTATTCTATTCTACTTAGAACACTGGAACTTAACTGTAGGTGTGCTGCACGTTGCAACAAATTAAGTAACAACAGTTCAATGTGTTTTCTAATCTCAGCTCATATCTCAGGACATATCTCATCAATAACCTCGAAGAGTTCAGATAGAGCCTCTTACCCAACTGAGCAGATTTACCCACACGATATACATTAATGGTTATATTGTGCGAAGACAATGGTCATCGCTAGCTTGGTGCGCAACGAAATAAAAAACTTTGTAACGCATGATACCTTCTTGTTGTGACAGATCTTTTTTATGGATGTCTTAATAAAAATTACTCTTTATTTATTAGACTATTTAGTTACATTTGGAACAGTTTTGCCCATTGTCTTTTTTAGATTATTTCACGCAATCAAGCAACTTTTGTTTGACAACGAAGTTGTTTTGTAATTTAGTAAAGTAAAAAATTTAATATGAAGGTCTACTTCTTAGCGTGTCGATGACAAAGTTATATATAATATTTTTAGTCCCAAACCTGTGAATCGGGAAACTTAGTTTATTGCTAAAATTACTGCCTTTTAGTTCAGCGTCCGTGTTCACGTTGCAAAAATGGAATGCTTATTGTCCTAGTTGAGCTCTTTAAGTTCTGAGTTGAGCTCCACGATTACTGGCAAATGCTTGCAGTGACAGGACAGGTCCACTCAAATCTGTGAGGTTATTTCCTCAAAATACCATTTCAGACACTAATCTACATGGTCCTGTTAAGGCCTGGCCAAGATTATGTCTGGGCTTTAAAAGAGACTGTGATCTCTGACTTTGTTTCGGCCTTTCTTCTTCTCAGAGTAGTCAGATAGGAAACGCCGAACTCAACTAGCAAATTTTTTATATTTTTTAATAAGACGTGTAAAAGTGATTCCTATTTACAGAATAAACAATTTCATTTCATTTCCTACTCATCCGTAGAGTTTATATTCTTAGGAACTGAATACAGCACTAACATTTATTACGGCGCGCATATGATATCTTGTACAGTTTTACCCATAGGTATCTAGTGTCTATAAGTCAACAGTAGACATAAGTAGAAACAAACATCGCGTTATACCGGATTTCTGGCTTAACACTTAAACAACAATAGACGGATCTACCACATCGAGATGTAGATAATGTTGATGGTGTAGATATGGTGGTACCCAGTGGTACCGTGCTGGTATGAAGGACGTTTGCCGAAAGCCATCATCAATGGGGCATGCTTCACGGTGCTCTTAGGGTACTCGGGCAGAATTAGATGAGGTATTGATGCAAGAGGTTGATGTAATTGTATTCGGAAGTTCCGAATTGTTTCGGAAAAGTCTATGCGTACCTAAAGCTAGCCTTGTATTTTGTTATTTTTGCAGAACCTAAGACCTCCTGATCTATAGATTTTCTTCGTGAATGGCGGACTAAATGAATGTCAGTTTGTAAATCTTCTTAATTAAAAAAAACTAAATTCTCTGACAGACAACTCACAGACTAAACCGCTGGGTCTAGAAGCTAGAAATTTGGCACAAGGGTTCCTCTTATAACGAAGGCGAGCACTAAGGACAGATTTTTGAAAATGCATCCTTTAACGGGGGAAGAAAGTTAGTATGCAAGTTCGTAATTTTTCCGATGGGAAATCCCTTCGGGCGCACACGGTTTGTAAAACAGAATTTGCTACGTTACTACATCGTGCTAAGTTATTATAGCTATCGAAGTCCATTTTATTTAGCAAAGCAATTTTTACATAACTATTTGAGGTCGATGGCAAATAAGCTATCATTTGAAATTGTTCAAGTTTAAATTGCTCAATTATTTATCACGATACAAACTACAAACACTAAACAGATATCTTGAGAAGTTCAAATACGGAAAATGCCCGAATAGGTATTTGATCGTTAGGAGTTTAGGACCAAAAAAACTTCTCTTGGTTTTGACGAATCACAAACGACGATCTTCACAAATTCAAAATATTTTATTCCACCTATTTAAAGTGCAAATGTAGCACTTATGAAACTTCAGAAGTTAGGTGCACGTTTCGCTTCCTATGGAGAAGAACCGGTAAGGAACTCCATAATTACTGTTTTGAAAGTTCTTCTTTTTCGTGTGGTTAGGGACTAACCTGGAGCCCAAGTCTGCTGTTTTTATAAATTCGTCATTCCAACACGATCCCATTTTGCTAAAAGTTCGTAATCTGCTAAACTCATAATGGTCGATCGTTGGTTGATCATTGTATTCCACAAACACAATACTCGTAACGAATTAAAAGCAATGACTGCACAATGACGTTCTCATGGTAGGTCACTGATCAAAGGAACTGTCAAAATTTTAGCAGATTACCGCCTAAGTCAGTCAATAATTTTTCATTATGAACGAGATTACCAATATGCCATTTCTTTCAATGAAGTGTCAGTGGCTGACCATTGGAAAGTCATAATGACGCCAATATGTTAGTAGATTACCAAATTTGTCAAAATCAACAATTATGAAATCAATGATAGACCATTCTGACACTATTGTAATAGCAGACTTGAGGCCTTGGTGTCAGACTGATTATATTAATTATGGACCATGGACCTCTGATTTTTCCTCACATGCCGTCGAGAAATATCTCTCAGGCATCTCCTCACAATGTTTCCTTCACCGTTATTGAAGCAAATGATAAATATAGGTACATATTTATACTATAATTATTATTATTTTAAAACTACTTGACTTTTACAATAGATAGTATACTGTTTCATATGTGTATCACATACCTACATTACTGATATAATATGTGTGTTGTGTGTATGTGATATGCTGTTCAAGCTCACGCATCGCTTGATTCTCTTAATTCTGGCCCTTCTGTAATTCATTGCTTCGTGTAACAGACCTCAGAACTTGGTCCTCCATTCATATCTACTGCTATTGAGAAACGAAAGGTCCAACGAGCTGCAAGGTTAGTCTATATTGTCGGTGCTCTTCCTAATGTATGGAACGAATTATATTATTAATGTATTACGTTTAAGCTCTTTACTGGGTAGAAGGCCCGAAAATGAGTTCCGTATTCACGAGAATGTTATTGTTAAATAAGATATGTTTGTAGTTTGGTATAATTTACTCTGGCCTCTTGGACTTTGGATGATGCAGAGATTTTTATTTTTTCTGTTAAAGTTTCAAGTCAGGATTGGTTGAAGTGGCTTAGGGGAGGACTGCTGTTCGTTCAGTTGAAATGATGATTCAAGAGCTTAAGATTAATAATAATAACCTATCTACCTTACGATTCAGATAGCAAAACGTAAAACCTGTTAAGAGAATTTCAGGCAAAACAAAAATGGCTGTACCTATGCTAGTTTTGTGAAAACGTTGCTAGGTCACAAAATAAAGAATAAAACTTTACAAAAAAAAACAAAAACACTACAAAGTGAATGTTTTATTTTTGTACAAGTTTTAATTTTTCAATTTTTGGTTGTGGCTACCCCACACAAATTCGAATTCGACTACCTGATATAAACAGTAACAGGAACTTATCATATCATCCTTAAAGACTATGTGGGAAAAATAAGTATTATTGAAGCTAACTCAAAAACTATCGAAGCAAAGTTAATAAAATTTATACAGGACCACCTCACGAGCATACCCTTTCAAACAAGAATTTCGGTCGAAAATCAGTCCACAATTGACGGAGAAATCAGTGGACAAACATAAAGAAAAAAAAACATACGCTACGAACATAGAACCTCCTTCTTTTTGGAAGTCGGTTAAAAATAGGTTTATTAAGTGAAATTTTCACGCATCTTAAACATTTCCTGTTTGCCTTGTACGACACAAGATGCGTATGTATGCACTATGCATCGCTGCTATTGTTTAACGTTACACACGCGTCAACATATGAAAACACACGTTATGTTAGAGATAATTATGAAAGTTATAGAGTAGAAAATGCTTACATCAAAGTTAAAGTAATATTTAGTAATGCTTAATTTAAATATTTATGAAAATCTTGCTCCAACATTGGTATCCCAACAAAATACCATAAGGAATGTAGATCGTTTGCCTAGTTATGACCTTTTTAGGGATCATAGTTCAAATGTCAGGTTAGCAGAAATACTTCGGTAGAATTTAGAATAACGAGACGCTCGGAGCTTTTCGTGAATATGCGAATAAAATCGATTCGATATTTTGTAAACACATTCATTAAAGTAAGGCGAGGTTTTGTACTTATTATTTTTATAACACTCAAGGAAATAATTGAGAATTTAATTAAGTTCGCCGACAATTTATTAGTTGAATGAACTCAAAAATAACTTAAATTTTTATGCATTCTTATTGTCTTATTTGTAGTTTTTGTAAGATTAAAATTTTAAAAATGTATCTGCATAATTTTAAAATATTTTTACAAAAACCGCACTGAAAAAATTGATCCACATTTTTTTTCAACATAAACTTACTTCGCCAAACATGCAGTTATAATCGTAAAAAACTAAAGTAGGTAACTACCCATCTAAAACATATTTTAAAAACACTCACCTTCACAAACTCTCCAGTTTTCACCAAAAACCACAAATTAATTTACGAAAATAAATTCGCGTTCAGCTGCAACAGTCACTGCACACCCGTTAAAAGTTTCTGCGCGTCTATATTTCGCGCCGGTCGCGTGCTTACTGGTGCTTACCGCGCTTGCTCGAGATGTCAGATGCGCTTGCGCCTGACAACTCAAGATCTCGTAGCTGCTCTATAAATAATTTGCAGTGATATAAGACAGTTTACACTTACACACCGACCCGCATTCCGGCTTCGCCGCCGAAGTCCTCCACAATCGCGACCCTCGCGAGTAAATAATACTCCCCCCCGACCCTTGCTCGACGATGCGCCAGCCCGCATCGATGCTGAGCCAGTAGCTATAAATTCCCCGATTAATAATAATGAAATATCCTTGATCCAGCCTGTCCCACCTTACTGTCCTCCCCCCAGCGACTCAACTCAACTCAACTCAACTCAAACCATTTATTTCAATTAAACCCTTTACAGGCACTTTTGAATTGTCAAAGAGTCAGTTAGTCAGAAAGTTGAAGCTAGTTGCCCATTCCAAAACGTAGATCTCTATGGAGAAGAACGGGCAAGAAACTCCAAGGACACTCTTTTAAATATAGAAATTACAAAATCCTGGGTACATTACTCTTGTTGATTCTATATGTGAGAACAATGTAAAAAAAAAATATATATATAAATCAAAAACGATTAAAAACAAGCCCTGGCAGATAAGAGATGACCAGTCTCAACTGACGGCGCCCGTTCACGAACATGACGCGTGGATCAGCACCATCCAGCTCAACCATTTTGTAGGGAACCGAATGATCCAACACACTCGCCACCATCAGCGAGACATTTAAGTGAGCATGACATACTCTCAACTACCCTGCTCTTTCAAGTCAAAATCAACATAATAACATAGTAAAACGACTCCATGGTACTCACATTTACAAAAATTGAAAATAAAAATGCGTCTAAGTTATACAAAACTATAGTTTGCAAGAATTTTACCACCAAAAGAAAGAAAATCAATATTATCTATTGGAGTATTCAATAATTAAAACTTAGTTTAATAAAAAAAACAAAATAAACAAAAAGTACGTAGTCAGAAAAAATAAAAAAGGGGAAGCAACTCTACCAATTTTTTCATTTTTAACTAGTGAGCCCAAGTGGCTGTGGAGCAGGACCAGCATTTAGCCAAGCATTTTTATCTACGATATAATCATCCAGCTTATAGTATGCTTGTCTACATAGTGTGCGTTTAATGCAAGTTTTAAATTTCTTCTCATTTAGTTGAAGAATATCGAGTGGTATTTTATTATAACATTTTACACAGTACCCCATAAAAGAAGTGTGTACTTTAGACAATCTGAAACGTGGTTGATCTAATTTGTTCCTATTTCTTGTGTTAAAATTATGCCTGTCACTTATCTTACTATAGAGATGTAGATTTTTTCGAACATACATAATGTTTTCATATATATACTGACAAGGTACCGTCATGATATTAATTTTCTTAAACAGTTCCCTAAGAGATTCGCGTCTGCGGAGGTTGTAGATGGCTCTAACAGCCCTCTTTTGCAGAATAAATATAGAGTCAATATCTGCGGCCCGTCCCCACAGCAAAATACCGTAAGACATGATGCTATGAAAGTAACTAAAATAGACCAGTCTCGCGGTATCCACGTCTGTTAGTTGACGGATTTTCCAAACAGCGTAAGCGGCTGAACTTAGCCGCCCTGCAAGTGATGTTAAGTGAGGACCCCACTGTAGTTTTGAGTCAAGCGTGATTCCCAGGAAAACCGTTTTTTCGACGAATTCTAGTGTCTCCTTATTCAGTACAACGTGACATTCACTACTTCTAACATTCGGTAACGCGAATCTTATGCATTTAGTTTTCTTCTCATTTAATACTAAATTATTTACAGTAAACCAATTATGGACCTTTAGCATAGCGTTATTTACGTCGTCAAGCTCCTGTGCGTGTCTGTTTACCTTAAAAATAAGTGATGTGTCATCAGCAAATAACACCATTTGTGGTCGGTTTTTCAGTAAATGAGGTAAATCATTTATGTATACTAAAAAGAGGAATGGGCCCAATATCGAGCCCTGTGGTACACCCATTTTGACTTTTAAACCCAATGAATTTACACCATTTATTTGAACTTGCTGCAGTCTATCATTCAAATATGATTCTACTAAGTTAAGCGCAAGTTTTGCCAGTCCGTAATGCTGAAGTTTCAAGAGCAGTGTTTCGTGATTAACGCAATCAAATGCTTTGGATAGGTCGCAGAAGATACCTATTGCATCCTGTGCCTCTTCCCACGCGTTAAATATGTGTTTTAATAAAGTGACACCGGCGTCAGTTGTGCAACGTCCCTTGGTAAAACCATACTGTTGATCGTGTAAGATGTTATTACGATTAAAATGATGCAGCATTTGATTTAACATTACTTTTTCAAACACCTTGCTGAAAACCGGCAAAACCGATACGGGTCTATAATTATTAGTATCCTTGCTGTCCCCGGATTTGAAAAGTGGAATAACTTTACTGTACTTCATTAAATCCGGGAAGACCCCTTGATCTACACACAAATTAAATATTAAAGATAAATAGGGTGCAATTGTCTCAATAATAGATTGACAAACTTTAGTAGACATGCCCCACAGATCTTCGGTAATTTTGATCTTAAGTTGCTTAAAAGCCTTAACAACGACCACAGGGTTTATATGATTAAATTTAAATTCTAAAGGACAGGCTGAAACATTCGCTCTTAATAAATCAATAGCAAGTAAGGGGGAGGAATTTAAAGTTTCTGTAGTTTTAATAGGAATATTGGTAAAGAAAGTTGCAAATTCCTGAGCAACTTCAATCTTATCGCTAATGAGACCGCGGGATGTGTCCAATGTGTAATCAGTATTATGACTTTTGTTCTTGTTCGTTTCATTGTTAATAATTTTCCAAACTGTCTTTATTTTATTTTCTGCTGATTTAACCTTGTTGCTAATGAAAGACGCTTTAGCTGCTTTGCAGATAGTTTTAAAAGTTTTAGAGTAAGTAGCAACATACTTATTAAAAGTTTCCGTGTTAATATACGGCTTAAGGCCATACAGTTCAAATAATCTATCCCTACTTTTCCTGATGCCTTTAGTTGCCCAGTCACTGAATAAAAACTTAGGGCAAATAGTTTTAGTTTTTTTCTTAAAAGAGTTATTGAACTCTGTTTGCACTAGTGAAAAAAATTGTTCATACAAAAAATTGACATTGGACATATTTAGGCCCAGACCACCTAACTTGCTAATTAAGAAGCTATTAAACTCATTTAAATTACCCGATGTTAATGGTCTAATTTGAATCTGCACTTTTTGTATTGGTGTGTTGGACTCAAAAATAACGGTTTGACCGCTGTGATCGGAAGGGAGATAATTTAGAATGGCTTTATCTAAATAGTCGCAGCAACAAAAGACATTATCAATACATGTGGCAGTAGTCGACGTTATTCGCGTTGGTTCTAAAAACACATTTGACAGATTAAATGATTTAAAGAGGCTTAATAATCTACTGCTATTTGAATTATTTTCTAAAATATTAATATTAAAGTCACCACAAATAATTACTGATTTATTACCAGTTGCAAGTTTAGCTAAAACATCTTCCATTACTGACTCAAATATAGAGTAGTTTTGATAATTTGGAGGTCTATAAACGCACACTATAAAATGCTTATCTAGCTCAACACAGGACAGTTCAATGCTATGTTCCACCGATAGTTCAACTATGTCATTACGAGTCTTAGATTTTATACAATTTTTAATTAAAATTAGTGAACCTCCACGTAGCATGGATTTTCGGTTAAAACAACTGCCCACACTATAATTCTCAAAATTAATTAGCATTTCATAATCTTTCAACCAGTGTTCAGTTATACAAATAATATCAAACATTGTTTTTTCTAAAAACAATTCAATTTCTAATTGTTTGGAAGAAAAACCTTGAATATTTTGATGAAACAACTTCAAGGAATTCTGCTTAGCCCCTTTTTTACACTTAACTAATTGCGTGCCAGAAGATAGCTTGGTGATGGTGAGATTAACAACATTGTTACAGGTACCTTCTGTTGTCTTACTGCCTAGTTTAAATTATGATTGCAAACCACCTTAATATTAGTATAATTACTAATTTTTGTGGTGCTAAATACATAAGACTTCGACATACTACTTATGTCTGAGTTTATAGTAAAAGCTAATAGCCATGCTATTTGACGTCTAAAACTAATAGGCAGATACGCAGTATCCCTAGTCGATTTTAATTTCTCAACAAAAGTGTTGGTGTCAAAAAATATAAGTTTGTCACTATAGTGATTAACTAATAAATGCATATGGTTGTTAAGCATATGTATATAATGATTTTGCCTACTTGACAAGTGCTGAAAGTATGGAAAAGCACACAATATTATTTTCTGACAATTAATCTTCAAGATTTCAGTGACACTGTCAGTGATGTCATCTTTTTTTACATTACTACTATTGCCTACAAATACAGAAATAATGGCTTTCGGATCATATTTATTCCCTGTTATTGATGACATACGACGCCCTGAGCAAGAGGTTCGGATCCCACAGAGGGTGCCCTTAGCGAGCGCTCGCCTAGTTTTAGTTGGAATAGTTTTGCCCCTGGTTGGAGGCTTTGGGTGTAGTAGCTTAAGGCAGCCACAGAAGAGCCCGGTTAAGTAGTCATGACCTCAGAGGTCAGCTACGAGATATTCTAGACAAAAAAAAAAAAAAAAAACAGTTTGTTTTGGGCGTTAAATTAGCGGGACTATTAATTGGTTGTTTTACCGGTAGATATCTACATACAACGTAAAAAAGAGGGTGTTGTTAGGTATCGTACTGAGAGACTTTTTTTTTTTGGAAAAAAGAAAATTCACCACATTTTTTTTCATTGGGAAATTTACCAGGTTACATTGGACGCGGGCGGTGCGGCCTTAGCGGGTGTGTAAAAGTCATCTTATGAGTTATGATCCCTTTTGAAAATTTGCAAATTTTTAATGGATTTGGGGTAATTTAGGTACAAAAAATGAGAATTTTAAATAGATAATAATTAACAAAAATAAACTTTTTGGTAATGTAGTTTTTTCACATATTGTATTGGTTCAGTTGTTATTCATTAATGATCCAGCGGTTAGATACTATTTTAGTCATTGGGTATTGTTAACAAACGTAAAAAGTATTTTTTTTATTACTTACGTCGCTGTCATTTATTTTCACTTAGAACTTCTAAATTACAAAAAAAACGTTAATTGTCTAGTAGAATAAAATGTATGCGTATTTAATCTCATATGCGTGACCAAGAAACTCCAGACCATAGGACCGTTACATTATTTATTATTTCTAAAAATAAACAACTTAGTAACGAAAGTATAGGTATTTAAAGAACGTTAGTTTAATTTGACTCTTTATTTTATTTTTATTCAAGCAGCTACAATACAAAACATAGTAACAAGAAATACACAAAACATATAGACAATATTGCAGCCCACAACGCTGTTTACAGATTAACGATAGGATACAATAAAACAGTAAAAATAATCGCTAGGGTTACAAATACAAAATTAAATGTCTTATTGTGGGAATCGACCATTCTGCGAACAGGCGAACGCAAGCCAGAGTTGGACTTGCAAGTACCCACTGAAACTAATCTGCCAGCGCGCACTGCGCTTGTGGACTGTCCTAGGAACTGCATAGCAGATCATGTTAGAGAGTTCAATGCTGTCAAATTTATCTCTGACAATACTATATAAATTCATAGCTTCTAAGTACTTACGTCTATTTTCAAGTGTTGCGAGCTTACTTTGCAAGCAAATCTTGGTATGGCTCATAATATCCGTAAAATCTATAATGCATATAGGTACTAAAAACTTGACTCTTATAGTCAAAGTCTTTCTATTATACTGTTTTAATTAACTTTAAAAGTAGGTAATAAAATACCTTACTAAAGATCGCAGGTGTAAAAAATACAAAAAAATTACACCGTCCATTAATCAACTCCATTCAAGGCGAAGGTTGAGTCCAAAAAGTCTGAAAACTCCCTTCAACTTGAAGATCAGTTTTTATTACTTTTTATTTTATTGCTACCAATTAGACGCACTTTTTACCACTGCGTATTATCGTATCTCAATGTAATCTAGAGATTTACCTCAGAGACTTTAAGGAATCGAGAAAATAATATATTAAGACTTTAAAAAAATGGTATGAGGGAATAGGTATGTGTTTTACTCTATTAAGTTCTCGAACCGTTGCAGTGATATTCAGGCATAAATAAAATAGAGTTTTGGAAATTTAATCAAACTCAATTACAGAAGTTGCATTTATTATATTTATTGTTCACTATGTAAATCTAGTGTGCTCCAGAGGAAAGTCCGCTATTTTGGTCCTACAGAATGCAATAAATTGGTCCTTACCTCAGTCTCTTTTTATGTTTTGAGTAGGTTACTACCTACTTAATATTTTTTCCATACATTTTGGTCAGCGTCCCTCACCATCGCCATAGCTCATTAATTATGTAACGCTCTGCTAATCAAGTTGAAATAATTAGGAAGTTTTAATCTACCGCGATAAAAAGTATCTCGTGTTTTAATCCGTTACAAACTATATTTGTGGCAAATTTCAACCAAATCTGTTCAGCCATTTTTGCGCCAATCCGCAAACATAAATATACCTACATCCAGGCAAACGGACACAAATTATTTGTTACTATTTTATTTTATGTATCGATTACCAAATAAAATTATATCTATACTAATTATTATATCTATACTATTTATTATAATATAATATAAACTAATATTATAAAGAGGAAAGATTTAATTGTTTGTTTGTACTGAATAGTCTCCCAAACTACTGGACCAATTTGAAAAATTATTATACCATTAGAAAGCTTAGTTTTCAGGGAGTAACATAGGCTACTTTTTATCCCGAAAAAAAAACGGGTCCCGCAGGAAAGACCACGGGAGCGAAGCCGCGGGCAAAGTGCTAGTGTATTATATTTAAAGAATGTTTACTGCGACTTCTCCAATCCTGTACACTAATTGTGTAATACACGATCAATCAGAATCTGGATCGTTTTGAAACAGATTGCTAATCCATTGCTTCATAAGTTGGAAACAAAATCTACTCGACAACGTAAATAACGCAATGAATGTTGTTGAACTGACAAAATGAAACAGATTAGTCGTAATCATTTACGAAAATGTGTTGCGTAATCAGTTAACTGGTCTACCTGTGTGGCAATTTTCATGGAAATCCATTTACACAGACAGTTACTTTCGCATTTACTACAAGTGTGGATGTACTTAGAAGAACCAAAAGTACTGGCAATATCTGGCTATCCCCACGTGGGAAAACGGCGTGATAATATGCGACTATTCCAATTTATGTCGTGCAGTAAATACAGGAAAATACTGCACTGAAGTTGTTACGATCCACTGACGTGAATTTTATTCGTGTCGGTAATAAATCTTGAAACGTGAGACATTCTGAACAGTCCTACTACTGAGATGTAAATTCAGAAACGCTTATTAACACACCATTTTATTTGACTGAAACCTTCGAGTGACAATTCAGTTATTCTCAATGTATCCATTTCTCGGAACATCGCTTCGACAGAAAACTTGACTATCATTTTGATCCATAAACCGATTTGTTGTTATAACCACATAGCTGCATAGGCATATAGCATGCATAGGGTAGGGTATATATATAACACATAGCATAGTGTGTAGCTTGTATCTTTAACATTTACAGAATTATTCACATTTAACAATAACTAGACATTTTACCCCTTATTTATAAATAAACGTTGCTTAAAGTTAAGTAATGATTAGCGCCATACATTTTTGATGTTTAAACGTTTCTTAACTTAAACAACGTTTATGAATAAGAGGGTTTATGACGGTGAATTTATGTAGATTAATGTATATCTCTGTATGCTCGTGTTTCTGTGAGAAATAAACCAATTCTTCTTTCTTTACATAAGTTCAAATCACTATCAATTAATTGGAGCTAATGAAAATAGAATTACCGGTGGTCTGTTTAATTGAATGAACGCTACAATTAGTTTATCCACCTCATAGAGTTGTAATTATTAATATTCACTTATTCATTCGACCGAAGACAGTATATCAGCCATTGCTGCTTATGATTGCACGGAAATAATAAATTTTAATACAGATATTAAAGCGATTAATATCATACTTAGCAGCGATATCACGACATAGCTATATTAAGGAATCATTTCTCTTTTGTATAAGTAATGTTATTTTATGGAGGAACATTAAAACCATTCACTTTTAGACGACGGTTATACAGTAGAATCCAAAGTCGGAAATACTTTTGAGTTAGTTTTTTATATTCGATACTAGCCTTTGCCTGTGTCTTCGCCTAAGTGGAGGGCGGCAATTATCACACGGGAAATTACTACCGGGACAAAAAGTAAGGGTAAGTGTGCCGTGTGCTTAATTTCATCCAAATACGTTTAGCCGTTGAGACGAAAAAAGTTAACTGGCATGACAGAGTGACTTGCGCATTTCATAGTCAGCCTATAATGTGCCCACTGCTGGGACAAAGGCCTCCTCTCTGTGAACGGGAGTGAGAGCCCAGTGCGAGTTGGGTTAGATGTCACATGTCTCCGAATTTATTTTGTTCCAGGACATGTCGGTTTCCGACGATGTTTTCCTTCACCGATTTGAGAGCAGTGGTGATGAAATAATTTACAAAAAGTTCTGCGCCCGTCGGGGTTCGAACCACGACCTACGTAAGTCGCGACCGGTACCACTAGGCCACCAATTGTGCACTTATAATATTATAATGGATGCCCATATGCGTAAGGACCACTTCTAAATTAAGATGGTCTAAGGACTATAAATCGGAAAGAACTAACTTTTACTCCCTCTAATGCTATTATAAAATGTTTATTCAAATTAAATTAGCGTTTACATTTAGTAAAGTAATTCAACTTAAGTAAGTTCAAAGTAAGTAATTCAACACAAGTGACATTTGTATTCATTATGTCTGTCTGCGACATTTCTCACTTGTTCAAGTAAGTTTAATTTGAGCTGTCTGTCTGTAAGTCGACTTACATACGTGACTTAAGATAAGCAAATCAGTCATCATGACATTTAAAACTTAACTTGATTATGTAACTACTTAACTAGTCATTTCTTAGAAAGTTTTTCTAAAGCTTAGTATTTTCGTTTGTATCACGAATGATCCAAGATTTTTATGATTTGTTTTATATCTTTTTTATGTACAGATTATCTATTTATTACATATAAATATTTTTATTTATTAAAAAGTAATGTCTTATTGTTATTATGTCAGAGTTTAGTCTTTATGGGAATTATTTTGTTAGTTAACAAAATATCTGATTCCAATAAAACAGATTTAAAGTCAGATAGTGGTATGAATAATATAGGTACTGTAGATATAATGTAAAAGGTGAAGATTCTCCGAAATGGAGGCCACAGATTAATCTGTGGTGGGGGTAGCAATTTCTACAGACGTAAAGTTACCTAATTGCAGCATATACTTATATAAATAAGTTGTGGAGTGGTGGTGGCAAGCACTACTGTTGAGCATGAGGTCCTGCCATGGGTTTGATACCCGGGTCGGGCAGTGTTATTGGGTTTTACCATCTGGAATTTCTCAGTAGCACCCCGAAGTCTGAATTTGTGCTCGGTTGATGGCAAAGGCTCGCCCCCATTACATGGTACTTAAACATAAATGAAGAAATGTGGGTGTACTATAGGTACACCTCTGCCTGACACGTCGCGGAATTAAGGCGTGGTGTTATATTATACAAATAAGTAACAAAAATCCTATGTATGTAAATTAATGAAGGCTAACCTTCTTAATTATTACACGTGTCATTTTTTGCTACAAGTTCTCAACAAACCGGAAAACTGTTTAACCACTTCCGAATTAATTTGACTTGTAGAACCCTATCTCGCATAACGTACTTTAACAGTTGCGAAATAAATTCAAAGTAACAGTAAATTCTAAGAATCGTATACATTTTACACATTCGAAGGAAATTAGTAAATGCCTACTTATCTTGTCAAGTCATACATAATTATTTGCAACTTAAAACATATTGGTTTTACTTCAACTACCTCGGTTGTAAGATTCATAAATTAAATTTTATTGATTGGTGATATATTGTTACAATTTCGAAAACTTATTTATTGGTCCTTTTGTAATCATTGTTTTTTTTCCATGTTGTAAGAAGCACTATTTTTCGTAACAAAGTACCAAGTTATTAGTCAGTAGATTTAGATTACATTGAAGAATAAATAACGAAATATTTGGATGATTTTTAATGACTTCATGGAAGGCAAGGGACTAAGGACGAAATGTTACGATTTCAAACAGTTATCTAAAACTTTATTTGTTCATAACATCCACATTTTGCGAGTCGTGTGTTTCATGTAATAGGGGGCGAGCCTATTGCCATCTAACGGAAACAAATCCACTCCGGGCTGCTACTGAGAATCCTAATGGAAAAACCTAATAACACTCTGCCCGATCCGGAAATCGAATCCAGGACCTCATGCTCAGCAGTTGCGTTAGCGACCACTAGACCAACGAGGACTAAGGACCAAATGCTACGATTTCAAGTTACCTATTTTCTTTACTTTTTCTTCACAAACGGTAATATTGATTTATATAGGGTGTTAATTTACTTAACAATTAATTACCCTGACTGTATTACTTTTCGTATCTACCTAAGATTTTGTATGTTAAGATTTCTTACAAAAAATATCAATCCAAACGAAACTATTGCGCGACCAACCACAAGCAGCACCTAGTGCGTAACATATTAAGATATCAAATTATCACCACCAAGACCCCATGGGCCAGTTTATTGGTCCATTTCTGTCTCCATAAACTGGCCCTTTCTATCTAATTACTGCGCAGCTCATAAGCGCAGCGCACGCGCAGGTGTGATTCGATGCAACTTTCCACGTTGCGTCATATGTGACCCAAGTACGGACAGCAATGATACAGTGATAACGTTTGTCTTCTGTAAGTTTAATTTCGAATTTGATTACAGTTTACTAATCAAGTAATTATTTAGAAATCAGAAGGTTTTAAGTAGGACATTCACGATGAAAAAATTACATATGTCATACTTTTTTATGGTCCTACTTTAAAGTACAAGAGGTCAGAAGGTGACGACACTGACGACGACGAACTTAATGCATGGAACTCCAGGATGTGTGATGAAGGCATCACGGCACCGTGAAGAATGGCAGAAAAGAAAGGGGACCTGCTGCGGGGTAATTGGCCCACTTGCGCGTTAACAGCTAGCTCGGAGTTAACAGCTAACTCAAGGTTTATCCAATAATTATGTTTAGATTAACAGCTAACTCAGTGTTAGTTAGCTGTTAACTCCGAGTTATTTAGCGAACGAGCAAGTGGGTCTTACAGTATCAAAGGCTTTCAATTTGACAGTTCAACAACATTAATTGCGTTACTTACGTTGTTGAGCAGACAAATTTTTCGAACATATGAAGCAATATCCTTCAAAGTGATAGAAAGTGTGTTACGCAGTTAGTGCGCAGCTATACCCTGCATGATGTTTTGGATTAGTATGTCACAGTCAATTAGTTAAACCGGGTTTCAGACCGGCTAAAGTAGACTCATCCTTCATGGGGTACTGTTTAAAATGTTACAATAAAATACCTCCCCATAAACTATAACTACATGAAACGAAATTTAAATCTTGTATAAAACGCACACTATGCTGCCAAGCATATTATAAGCTTGGGGATTATATCGCTGACAAAAATGCTTGGCTTAACGCTGGTCCAGCTCCACAAGGGCGCATAAACTAATTGATTAGCATTCGAAAATATTGTTGGAGCTGCTGAAGATTGCAAAAACTATCTTTGAATTGTATAACTTCAATCTCTTTTTTATTCTATAATTGCATAGAACATGTGTGAGCACTGTGACCATGTACCTTCTATTAAACTATTTAATGGGTACGTCTTTCATTGACTTGATATGCCCTGGCGGCTAAGAGTATGACATGCTCACTCAAATGTCTCGCTGGTGGTGGCGTGTGTGTTGGATCGTTGAGTTCCCTTCAAAATGGTTGAGCTAAACGGTGCTGATCCATGCGTCATGTTCGTGAACGGGCGCCATCAGTAGGAACTGGTCATCTCTTATCTGCCACGGCTTATTTTAATTTTTGTTTTTTTTTTTTTATCTTTTTATTACGGACGCTTTTTACGTACACGTCTTTCTACATTGTTCTCACATGTATAATTTCAACATGAATGAAGTAAACAATATTTTGTAAGAACATTTTTTTTATAAAAGAGTGTCCTTGGAGTTTCTTGCCCGTTCTTTTCCATAGGAACCTCGCTTTGGAATGGGCAACTAGCTTCATATTTCTGACTGACTGACCCCTTGACAATTCAAAAGTGCCTGTAAATGGTTTAATTGAAATAAATGCTTCAAATTCAAATTCATTTATTAATTTTGTGCACATAGGGTAAAAATTATACAGATGTTATGTAAAAAAACGTTGGTCCATACTATGTCCCGCCAGAAGGCATACAAAATAACTTAGGTAGTTGAATGTCACATTAACAAAATATAATCAAAACATATAAAATAAAATCAATAAGTAAGTAGATGTCACAATTTCATGCCAAACACTAATAGTTAATATTCCAATAATATGTCAATAAATTAAGACGGCACATAAACAAATGGAAGTATTTAGTCACAATTTCGTATACAATAATAAATGAAATAAAAAATGTCAACATAGAATATCTTATCTTAAGGGAGCAACTTTTTAATTATTCAGATAGTTATAAAATTATACAAATATTAATTTAATTTGTCATTAAAATATTCATTAACAGAATAATACACCTTGTCATTCAATAATTTAAAAAGCTTACGTTTAAACTCATTTATGTTGCTGCTTGATACAATTTCATCAGGTAATTTGTTATAAAGCTTTGGAGCCATTGCATATAATTATACTGTTGTAAAGAAATTTGGTTTTAGTCCTTAATGGGTGCAACTTTTTTGAGCGCCGTTGACATTCAACAGATTTATATAAGAACATGTTGTTTTTTACAAATATACAGGCTTCATAGACATAGAGGGATGGTACAGTCAATATTTTTAAGTTTTGGTAATGTGGCTTGATGAATCCGTTTGTTTTATTTTACATATAGCTCGAATACATTTTTTCTGTGCTATTAATACCTCCTCAACCTTAGTAGCATTGCCCCAAAATATTATGCCATATCACAATGTAGAAGCGACATAACCATGATAAGCTGCTAGGAGGGCTGGCATTTTCACAATTTTGCCCAGCATATAAAGAGCATAGGAAAACTTGCTGAGCTTCCCACATACATTATCGATTTGAGTCCTCCATGACATATCTTTATCAATATGCAGTCCAAGAAATTTTGTAACATTAGTTTCAAATATTTGGTCACCTCTGTAGTTTACCTGAAAATGGGACAGTTGTTTTTGTCTAATCTTAAAATTCATAATTTTAGTTTTAGTTAAGGTTAATTTTGAGGTTATTAGCGTTCAGCCAGTCAACAAAAAGCTTTGAGTTTGAGTTTGAACAGTGTTGTGTCACACACATGTGGTTCTTATATTAGTTCTTGTGTCTCACACATGTGGTTCTTGTATCACACACATGTGGTTCATGTATTAGTTCTTGTATCACACACATGTGTGGTTCTTGTATTTGTTCTTTTATCACATGCATGTGGTTCTTGTATAGGTTCTTGTATCACACACATGTGGTTCGTGTATAGGTTCTTGTGTCATCTACATGTGGTTCTTGTATTAGTTCTTGTATCACACACATGTCGTTCTTGTGTCACACACATGTGGTTCTTGTATCACAAACATGTGGTTCCTGTATTAGTTCTTGTATCACACACATGTGGTTCTTGTATTAGTTCTTGTATCACACACATGTGGTTCTAGTATTAGTTCTTGTATCACACACATGTGGTTCTTGTATTAGTTCTTGTATCACACACATGAGGTTCTTGTATAGGTTCTTGTGTCACACACATGTGGTTCTTGTACCACACACATGAGGTTCTTGTATAGGTTCTTGTGTCACACACATGTGGTTCTTGTATCACATACATGTGGTTCATGTATTAGTTTGTATCACACATATGTGGTTCTTGTATTAGTTCTTGTATCACACACATGTGGTTCTTGTATTAGTTCTTGTATCACACGCATGTGGTTCTTGTATTAGTTCTTGTATCACACACATGAGGTTCTTGTATAGGTTCTTGTGTCACACACATGTGGTTCTTGTACCACACACATGAGGTTCTTGTATAGGTTCTTGTGTCACACACATGTGGTTCTTGTATCACATACATGTGGTTCATGTATTAGTTCTTGTATCACACATATGTGGTTCTTGTATTAGTTCTTGTATCACACACATGTGGTTCTTGTATTAGTTCTTGTATCACACACATGTGTGGTTCTTGTATTAGTTCTTGTATCACACACATGAGGTTCTTGTATAGGTTCTTGTGTCATACACATGTGGTTCTAAATTAATTACTGAATGTCTTATGCGTTATATCAATAAAATCAAGCCATAGTCAAGGATACAATGTTTGTAATTCTATAGGGCAACTTTGTCCGAGTAATATTTAGTAAGTCAGATGGTTTTTTGATGTATATATTTAGTAGTGTTGGGTGATATCCTTTTATGTGTTTTAAAAATCATAATATTTATTAAAGAATATCATTTTCCCGACTGTACCAAATCTAATACAGATAAACAGAATCGTAACGCGTATGTGCGCTTGATTTATACAGTGGCACTTTTTAACACAATCCACGATACTTCAATGTACAACTAACAACCTTATTCAGTTGTGATACAGGTTATTATGCTGTTGATCACGTTCGCAACAGAAATGGTCCGAGATTGGACGTCGATTTACCTGGTTGTCAGCCAGTTCAGGTTTCTGAGAAAGATATGATAAATACTAGAAGATTGTGTCAGAATTGACTGCACATTTTGTCTGACTGTTTTAAGAGAAAAGAAAACTTAATTACTTTTATAGGAAAAGCGTTTTTGATCTTGATATTTTCCAAAATACAAATGGCTGATATAGGTATACCACATAGCTGCCAAGCTAAAACGAAACTACCAATAAGCCTGTAAATGTTGCCGTATCGGTAAGCAATGGGCCTAACTAAACCACAATGCCCACTGAAAAAGCAACAAGTGACTTTACGGTAGATCCAAAAGAAGAATGACAAAATGGACTACTATAAATAAATAGTAGACAATGTGAGTAAGAAAGTAGGAAATAGGGAATCAATGAATAGCTCATGTTAGGTTTATGAATAAAATAAGTTGATTTTAATACTGGTCGCAACACTGGCTAAAATATTGTGACAACTGTCAGAGGCTCGCTAGCGTTGTCAGAAATCTATTTAAATAAACGTCAATTGCCATGCGTTAGTCTCGCAAAAACTCGATTGTGATGAAACTTTGGTAAGTTGTTGTGTGCGCGCCGGAGAAGGTCACTAATGAAAAAAAAAGGCTTTGCAACGCATATATTATATTATATGAAAAATTATATATCAATTGTATACTTTGATTTATAGTGTTAATAGAGGATGTCGATCAATTTAAAAAATTAATAAATATTTATAATGCATAGTCCTTTCAGTTACCTATACCTACTCTCCTATCTGCACCTCATTGATCAGCATAATCCAATAATTATCTTGATTTTATTCTATTGATCACAGTCATTATTGATGATTCAATAAATTCACCAATTTGGAGCAAACACTTTAATCTTTAATGCACCTTCATACAATTTGGAGCGATGCGATAATGTTCGATGATCGCCGTGACATTTGCGATCGTTTCACCTACACTGACATTTGTTTTGATAGTAGCACGGACGAGATTCTAAAGATTAATCGAGTAGGTAGGTACTTAGTTTGTATTTAATAAAATAATAACCTTCTGGTGCAGTTTAAGAAATTAATTGATTTTCAAATTATCACCCCAAGTCAATATGCTTATTACAGCCATTTCAAACAACGGTCAAAGAAAAGCAGTTGAGATTTAAATATACCTGCGGACAATTTCAGCTGGTAGGTAGTCAATATGATAAACAATTAATTGACTCAACTTTAGGTACCATCTCAATTGACACATGAGTTATTGGTTGATTGTTGAGGAGCACAAGCGGGCAGAAGGACCATTCCTTTGACAACCATAGCTGAGGATCCTAACCATAACAAAATCTGCCTGTGTTATGTTATGATTTTCGGTACACTAGTAGAACTGCCCCACAGACCGACCAAAGAACCAACCTGTTAAGACGCAGATATATGCCAGTGACCTTGAGTGGTTAGCTTGCGTGTTCTGTACTGAGCTCACGCAACGCTTCATATGTCCAGCCAATAATAGGACTCGCCCATCAAGGAGCGCTGTCCCAAATTATACGCATTATTAATTTATTATACATAAATAAAAAGGTATTTTAATAAAACACGTATACTAAAAGATTAAAAATTAAATTATCTTTAAAATCGTAAAGGTTTCCGAAAAATACGCTTGATAGATTTTGCGTGATTGTCTGTTTTTTATCCATGTCAGACATAACTTTACAAATTAATTTCACTATATAATATTAACATAATCATGTATCGTATATCAAATTATTAAGAAAATGCTCATATTCAACATATATTTTATCCAAATCATTAAGGGGCCTGCGGAGCATGCGTAGTTCATACAAACGTAATACCAAAATAATTTGTAAATCAAACATATTCTTAAGGTAGTGTGTATTTATTCCGATTGGATTACAGAATATCTAGGCTCTCAAATATATATTTTGAATGGACACTGATTTAAAGACGAGATATGGGAAAAATAAGTCTTCTATAGAAATTTTAAATTCCTCATAACTCGCCTTTATATCATATTTGGGAGCATAGATATTCTGTAATTCAATCGGAATAAATACACACTACCTTAAGAATATGTTTGATTAACAAATTATTTTGGTATTACGTTTGTATGAACTACGCATGCTCCGCCGGCCCGTTAACACTACTCGTTTAGACGTGATCTTCGTCGGTTATCGTCGCCTTAAGAAGACGCTGGTCTTGACTGAAAACCAAGCGCCACGCCATTAAGTGAGTTGATTGGTCCTAGAACTGCACCTCTCTTTTCGGCATGAGCTATACGAGAATAGCCCATATCGTGGTACTTATAAAGATTAACCTGACTACACATGAAATCTGTAAAACAACTGAAGATCATGTGGATGTCATGTCGTGCAGATTCGTTTTTCCACTGTCTCATTATGTGATGCTGTTATTGTTACATACGATGTGGAGCGATGTAAAGGTTGGATAAAAGTGACGTTTTACATAATGCTTGCTTCCGTTCACAGCCGTGTATGTAGGTACTTCGTGTTACAATGTATGATAGGTTACATTGATATCAAACTGTTTTGTTTCCTAGACACTGGCTCCATCAAATGAACACTTCTGAAAGGACCAAGCTACACTACACCTAGTGCTTTCTATACAGAAAGCACTGGGTGTAGCTTGTCCCTTGGTAGGGTTGCAGTGGTCAAGTGCAGTCCTTCTGTGCCGATAATGGTACGTACTTATCAATTGTTGCCCTTGTTGAACTAAGTAGATATCTAAGTAAGTTGGGAAACGAAATTTTCAGTTTAAAAAAACATTCAGATTCCCTACATCATCATCATCATCTGGTTAGCCTTTTCACAACAATGTTGCAATCCACTACCAGTCTGACCGGATTTAGCTGAATATCAGTCAGTAAGATGGAGCGACTACCTAGCTGACTTGACTGACTTCCACCCACGGTACTTACACTTTTCCCCTGAGACCTACTGCTTGATATAACTAAATAAATCTCTCAAGTAATATTACTATAGAAACAGTTAGGAGCTCGTCCGTGTGCCTCTCTGACCCTGTTCCCACGACGCATCACTTTCGGTTTCTGCCAGACGTTACATTCACGACCTCTAGTGATGTAGGTACGTGGTGTGCCTCGTTTTAACTAAGTATCGATAGTTTAACAAATCGACTTTATTACGTCGATAGTTCTGTTTTCATGAGTGTCATTTTTATAAATTCTGTTTGAGCGGTTGTGCATGTGAGGAATTATTTATTGTGATGACATGATGATGTGTGGTTTTAAGGGCTTTAACAATAAGGCACCATTTATTTTGAATAATCTTAGAATAGTTGGTAGAACTAGCTGATTTTCCTGAATATTCATATTTTTTTTAAGTCTGCCGATATTTATAGTTTTTTGCCTAGATAAGAAAATGAGAATAAAAAATTATCCAGGTATCTGAAGAACAAAATTGCACTATATTCAGACTGTGACCTGTGACCGTAACAATAATATGAGTCACTTGAATATTTTCAAACGTCATCTTATTGAACAATTTTTTATCAATAAACAATAATGTTCACAAAAATATCGACAAACTGGCCACAACACTAGCGTCGTGATTCCATTGATAGATCACAGAGTTCACGACTCTACCTAGACATAGACAATATCAGTTAATAATAGGTTGACCATCTCGAAAACTGAACCTAGGACAGTTAATTTAAAACATGGTGTACCTATTATGAGGAATTATTATTTCGTCAACTTCGCTTTTATCTGATATGATTGATTTTCATCATCATCATCATTATCATCCTACAGTCCACTACTAGACATAGGCCTCTCCTGTTGCACGCTCCCAGCATCCCTCATCCAGCTGCTCCCAGTCACCCTGCGAAGATCGTTACACCAACAAGTCTGAAGGCGTCCAACCTTCTGGACGTCTGAGCCCGGATTTCCCGATTGATTTTGTAGCATTTCCGCCGAAAGACGTCCACTGCTGGACATAGGCCTCCACCCAGCACCGCTGCTTCGACCGGTTTTGTGCCTCCCGCATCCCGCGGCCTTCACAAGGTCATCGGTCCACCTTGTGGGAGGCCTGCCAACGCTATGTCTTCCGGTATGCGGTCGCCGCTCCAGAACCTCTGTTCTGCGAGCAATATGCCCATTGCCACTTAAGTCTGGCAATTCTTCGGGCTATGTCGGTAACTTTGGTTCTCCTGCAGATCTCTTCATTTCTGATTCGATCACGTAGGGAAACTCCAAGCATGGCTCTCTCAATTGCCTTTTGGGTGACTTTTTATTTTGCAAGTATAATACTTAATATAGTCGAAATCACAGGCTCTCCAAGAAAAAATAGTTCCCTTTTTCTCGAATGCATTATGTCAAGGGCTAAGAAAATGAGAGCACAGCATATGGGCATACCTCCGTGATCATACCTAACAAAATAGGTACTGATAAGTAAATCTTTGACAAGACCTCAACTTCAAAGTATCAATTCAGGAACTGGGTGTAAGAAGGCTCATCACCATCATTGACCGCCTAGTTCCACCCACTGCTGAGTACAGGCCTCCTCCCTGTAGTGCCATGCTTCCCTGGTCTGTACGAGTCTCATCCAGGTCTTCCCCGCGATCCTCTGTAGGTCGTCCTCGTCTTCCTCAAGTAGGATAGATCCGAAAAATAAAATGAATGGTAGCCCTACTGACAATAGAACCAGTTTTAATGGTAAATTATACAAATAGGCACTTTTGTAATAGGAGGTCAATCCGATTACATAAAAATGATAAAGTATTATTGCTCGAAACCAGTGTTTTCGTCTGAGAATTGAGTAGGTATCTAAAAAGTACTCTAAAGTAAACTAAATTACAAGGTTTAGGAGATTTGTTCACTATTTCATTTGTACTGTAACTTTGTAAGTAATGATGAAGATGAATTTATAAAAGTACCATCTGGCTGCTTTCTGACAAATAATAGGCAGAAGACACCTTTCTCCGCGGGTGTCGTAGAAGGTAAAAGAATGCTATGAAATATGAAATGAAGAGAGAAAAAGAGGAAAGGCCTTGCCTAAGCAGAGAGATTATGATTATGAGATTATGAGCAAGGAGGGCTGAGGTCATTGTGCTGATAATATGGTAACAATGCTAACGTGCTCATTAGCATTATTTAGCTACATCCGGTTAGATTAGCAGCCGACCCTAACATAGTTAAGAAAACGCTAGGCCAATGGTGCTGAACGTGGTCAGTAACAATCACTTAACCCCTGCGTTCGTTTGGTAGGGACCACGGAATCGAACGCAGGACCCCCACAACGGATTCTGTATTTGAGGTATGATACCTACCTACATGAGCTGTTGAATTGTGGATTTATGTATTACTTATACAACTCTGCCTATCTCTTCTAAAAATACTGGTGTGATGTAATGTGACTATATATACCTACCTAATCCTACCTGATGAAATTAAAAACGTACGTAGGTACTTTATAATACCAGCCAGCGATCAAGTATTGTAGCGACATCTCTTGGTAACTAAAGACAACACATTTGTTTAAATTTCCGGACACGGAAGATAGATGGCAGCACTATGTAATAATTAATTTATTAAGAGATATGAAAAACTGTATAAAACATTACGCAGTAACTGTGTAATGTAAACAGGCTCATAAATAAACGGTATGAAAAATTGTATCGTAACTATGCATTATTAAGCTTATTTATTGCTTTGTTTTACAAAAATATTAAGTTTCTTGTAATACTGACTGTGGTCAACACACGCACAAATTAAGGCGCTACCCCGAGCTAAGTGGCGCCCTCATTGAATAAAAAATCGTAGCATAGCATAGAAAAAAAAATGGAATCTACTTTTGATACTTTTGCTATCTACTTTGGATACGAAACACCTTGAGTCCTGTTTTAACAACGTAAAAATACTTTATCCTCTTTGTAACAAACTCCTAGATTCCATTTTTTTTTTTCTATGCTATGCTACGATTTTTTATTCGATGAGGGCGCCACTTAGCTCGGGTAGCGCCTTAAATCAATTATTGGACCTGTTTTATTCTATTAGTTTTAGAATAACTAGACTAGATGCCTCAATCTGTCAACTTTTTAATGACCAAATCTTTATTACTGGTTAGTTATAGGCTATCTACTTCTAAAATTAAAGACTTGAAATTATAAACATGCCTATAAAATGAAGTAATAATGCAAAAATATGTAAGTTTTAGATAATACTCAGTAATTTCAACTCTCATATTCAAGTTTCCGTAGTGTAGCGGTTATCACGTGTGCTTCACACGCACAAGGCCCCCGGTTCGATCCCGGGCGGAAACAGATTATTTTTATTTTTTTGCAAGCTCCGTTAAAATGCTTGCAAACTATTTGAGTGCTACCGTGTTTGCTTAATTAGTTAATTAATGCCTTTGCTTTAGAAGCTAGTTTATTGGTTGTTGTGAAAAAAAATACGCCTTTAGAAAAGCATGCCGCAATGCGTAATAGAGGCATAATTTTTTTTCTACTGGTCGTATCGTCTGTCTTCTTTATTTCTGACTGTGACATACATACATACATTACACACACCTTATTTCCCCATGGAAATAAGGTGTGTGTAATGTATGTATGTACAAATACGGAACCGTATTGTGAAGTAATGGTACCTAAACAGGCGAATTAATAAACTGCTCTTATTTAAATAGTAAAAAAAAAAATAGGTACAGTCACGAGCTTTAATTTGGGACCCACCTAAGGTTGAATATCGTGTAGCAAACTTTCGCCATTTAGAGCTATTATGTTAACGCTGTCACTGCACAATCAATAAACGTCATAATGTTTACCATCGACAACTTTACGTTTCTAGGGGCTAACGTCAACTGGAGCGAGGGCAAACGATCATTACCGATTTCCGAGTAATAATTACTTTTTGGTCCTGTGGTCCCATAAGAAAAAAGAAACAAATAAAAAAGAACAAAATTATATTGTCAATATATGATAGCTAGTCAACTAACCCGCTTAGACCTAGTTTCACCATACACTGTTAGTTAGTTTTGACGTCCCGTTAAATAGACAACGGCCCGTTAAGCGTAGTGAGTGTTTCACCAAGTACTAACGAATCGTTAATCCTCTTAACAAGGCGTCAAACTTAATCACTGCTCCAAAGGTCCGTTAATGCTTTTAACGGCTGTCAATTGGTTGTAAGTTGGTCAAATAAAATGGAAGCAGCGTAAAATTTTATTTTTGAACACGGAAATGATGATATTTTCGAAAATTTACAACTTTTAGACAATAAAGTTCAACGTCCTAAAACATACAAAGATCGACGTGACTTATATTTTGAAGAATATGACGTTTATCGAAAGAATCTTGTACATATAGAGGTCTTGCAAATGATTGAAGATAAACTTCAATATCCATCAAATCGGTTAGTACCTACCTTAAAATTGCCTTATTAGGTATGTGAATTGTAATAAAAATATGCCTATGATTCGACTTACAACTTCTTACGTAAGTAGGTACCCACCCATGATGTTTAATATTATTAGAAATGTTTGTTACCTAACGTAGTGGAAAAGCTCACAGTGGTTCCCACTAGTAATAGGACCCCCCCATCATCACAGAGAGCACCTTCCAACCCTCATTTTTATGAGCATTCGTCACTGCATCTGTTTTTTTTGTTTTCAACTACATTTTTATGTTATGTAATGAGTCCTATTAAAATTTCTTTCGACATTTTAATACACAAAATAAGTAAAAATTACAATTTAGAAGAATCAAAAATTGTTGTAAGTACCATAAAGGTTATATATAATGCACTATGAATAATAATTAAGAGTAGTGTTCTTTAGTTGTTGCCTAGCAACTGTTGTTTCTGTCATCCTGTGTTTTACAAATGAAGTTAATTTGTGTTATAATAAAATGTACTTTATTAAACCACTGTGTTACAATGATATCTTAGTTTCATTGTTAGCAAGCTCAGCCAGCAAAAAATACCACAAAACAAAATCATTTGAAAACATTTTTATGAATTGACGTTTAAAACGACTAATAGAGAACTACACTGTCTATAGAACGTTTTGCTTAGACGCCATGACATTTTAATTTGGTTGCATAAAAACGAGAGTGAATGAAAAGTCAGACCGGTCGTTTTTGTTCACTCGATGATAGATAACATCTACTAGATGTTTGATTTAGCAACGCCTTGTTAAGATCCCTCCATAGAACGTAAAACTTTTTGACGTCTACGTCAATTTTAACAGAGCATTTGCTGATGGCTCGTTAAGAATTTTTTGGTGAAATCGGGTCTTATTCTTCAAACCTATATTAGTTAAAAAGTTTTGTCTCTTTCTAAAACATAAATATCAAAGTGACGGACCAAAACAACATATTTAAAATAAAATAGGTTTAAAGGCCGTTTATGATTATGGGGGCTTAGAAGATTTCAGCTAAATTATTATAATAAAATCTTTAGAAAAACAAAGTTATTTATTCTTTATATTTATTAAGACATTTATGACACAAACCTCAATCTTAACACAATTATATAGAAAGCATGGTTAGCGGTGCACAAAATAAACACTTATCACCGAAGGCTACGACTAAATTAATTTAAATCTCTCCAGTAATTTTTTTATCATAAATATTCAAACCCGCGTATATCCACCTTCATTGTCAATCACAGCCTGGAGCCGGTTACGCATGGATCCAATCAATTTGTCACATATGTCAGTACCCCTTAAACTTTCCCAGACTGTGAGGCAGTGGTCCATAAGTGCTTCTCTAGTTCTTTCGTTTCTATTTGACCATTTTTGAACCAATAAGCCCCATAAATTTTCTATAGGATTTAAATCGGCACACTTTGCAGGCCACGGAATACGATTTAAATTTGCTCTATTATTGTCGAACCAAGTTCTAACGATTCTTGCCGTATGAATTGTTGCGTTATCTTGGACAAAGTTTATTGGAGCAACATCTTCTTGTGGATAATATAGTTGCAATGTTGGAAGGACACTCTCGTCTAATAAATCGACATAATCTTGAGCAGTGGACCTGGGTGGTAAATTTATTAGTTCTCCAATGCCGGCTGAACTAATCCAGCCAGACATGTTAACTGTAATGCGACCAGACGCGTTGTTAGCTATGACGTGGTCTTCCATGTATCGCGTCCTGTCAATTCGCCACAAATGTAGTCTGCCCGTTTGGGAAGATTGAAAAGTCTTTTCATCGATGAAAGCCGTCGTCGTCCAATCAAAATTTAGATACTGACGTGCGAAAATAAGTCGAGCAGCTTTATGGGCATCCGTCAACGCAATTTTTTTTGCAGGCCGCCTGTGATGCAGTCCCATAGCTTTAAGATGCCTTCTATAAGATTGCAGGGAAAAGGGGGTCGGACTTTGTTCTTGTTATTTTCCCTAATATTAATTTGGAGCACATTAAATAAAACCACCATGTTTTTTCTGAAGCTGACCATAGACAATTTTTATTTTCTTAAATGTCAATCATAGACAACGTTAATAGTGAGGTGCGTTTCGTAACACCTTCTAACTGTTGAAGGGTGGACTTCAAACGCTTCCGCAAAATGCCTCGTTGGCGTAAATCCATTCATCAGGTATTTGCCTTTGCATCAAGCGGCTCTGCTCTTGTGTTATAACTTGCGGGTGATGGTTGTTTCGTCGTAAGTCAATAATATTTTCCTCGTTCCCGTGGCGTCGAACCCAGCGGCGAACTGTGTTTCTTGTCACATTTATTCGTCGCGATATCTCGTGAATGCCTACTCCTTGTTCGTGGAAATCAATAATTTGGAGCCTTATTTGGTCACGATTAGCCGCAAGCATTTTATTAATTGGTAAATTATATTTTGTGAAAATATCACATTCAACTATTTTCTTAAATGACACTGACACGACACATGTTCGTAAATGTTCGTAATTAGAAAATCGTAATGATAGCTTTTTGCAACGAGGTTATCATTTCATAGGTCGATTAGATAAGACATTTTATGTCTTAACTTGACATTCAACATTTCAACCTTAAAGCAAAGTTTCAAAATTTCGACCTTATTGCATTATGATTGTTCTAACAACATTTAACGGAAATGGGTCCCAAATTAAAGCTCGTGACTGTACCTAATCTTCTTTTTTTACCGGGCCAGTATGAAATACCAACTAATTAGCAGTTGTCTCATTTTTTCTAGACAGGTATTTACATAAAAATAAATGTTTCTAAGTTTTTGCTATTTTTGACTGATTGTCTGCATATAAAGCATGAATCGTGAATATTAATATGGCGTTTGGCCATTTTAGTTGACGTCATTTCATAATGACGCTTCCAAAACCATTAGATATACGGTTGTTTAATTAAAAAAGCTGGCCATACAGGAAGTCGAACTGGTTGCACTGGAGGATACTTGAAGACGGAGTCGAAATTATCACTTAACACGGCCAAGTGCGTGTCGAACCCCGCAAAATGAAGGCTTCCTTAAATGGGATGAATTTTTCTTAGGAAGAAATGTAAGTTGATTAATACTTATGATTTGAGATTTTTACTCGTAAACTTGTAGACCCTACTTCGCTGTGATAGTTTTCCTTTTAATTTCGTTATATATACTACTGCTGTGATTTTTTCACATATCTATAACCAATCATTTAGCCGGCAGGGGGGGGGGGGGGGGTGTGGACTTGACTCTAATAAAAATGTGCACTTCCGTGCAATGTGCAAACCGATCCCTGAGTCTAAAAATGGTTTTTATGTCCCCACTTTACGCGTAGGGGAGGTAAGCAAAAAAAAAATGTTTGCAAACCTCCTCTTACACATCTTGAGCCTCTTAGCCCCTCCCCCCGGATCCGCAACATTTGTCGACACCCTTGCGCTATCTCATGTTCCAAGCACGGCGGGCTGTCGGGGCACCGCTGTTGCGGCTGCTGACTGAGACCCTCAAGCGTCGCAAATGTACCTTAAAGGTAACTACAGTTCTGTACCATTTGGGGTCGAAACGCTTAAGCGTCCGGCACTTTTCAGGACGACTTCGGAGCTTGAGTGTCCTTTTGTTTTTGTATTTATTGTAAGTACTCACTACGAGGGCTGCTATTTATGCATCCGGAATAACAAAGTGAAACAAACATTATAGCATTTATAATGGTTTTATTGCTTTTCAAAATATTCGCCATGATGATCGATGCACTTTGGAATACGTTGGAACCAATTTTCGTAGCTCTTTTTCCATTCGGATTGAGGTATCTCCAAAACGTGCATTTTGAATGCATCAACGGCCTCTTCACGGCTCGTAAAACATTGACCACGTAATTTATTCTTCACGGTTGGGAATAAATAGAAGTTGCTGGGGGCCAAGTCGGGGCAGTACGCCGGATGACCCGTTAATTCGATCTTTTGGCCTTCCAAATACCGAGTTATTGTGGCAGCTAGCATTGTCATGATGAAGAAGGATTCTGCGTTGTCAGTTGTTATTTCTTATTTCTTTATAGACTAAGGCAAACAAATGCTCGTGTACCATTCAGCATTAACCGTTTTACGATCCTCTAGTGGTACTGTAGCCTCATGTCCATTTATTCCAAAAAAACAAGCGACCATTTGCTTCGAAGTGCTTTTTTGAACGAATGACTTTTGTTGGGTTCGGCTCACCTTGGAACACCCAAACAGTTGATTGTTGTTTAGTTTCAAGATCATACGCATATATCCAAGATTCATCACCTGTAGATAATATAGACAGCTTTTGACGCACCCTGATTGTACTTCTGTAACATTTTTTTACTCCAATCGACACGAGCCCGTTTTTGGTCAATTCTCAAGTTGTGCGGAATTCAACGTGAACAATTTTTTTTTTCAGCTAAATGTTATTGTAATATTTTATATATACTCGTCATACCTATGCCCAGATAGGGTGTGTAATGTTTGGTATAATAACAGATAGTCTAATTTCATTTGACATAACTTTCATATGATATAATTTTCATATGCTATAAAAACATTTAACCTAATTTCATATGATCTAATGTTATATTTGATATAATTTTCATTTACTCTCATTTCATTAAGTAGGTGCACTGGGGTAATTCAGAAAATGGGTATATTCTGAAAGTTCAAAAATTCTACTTATCACAGCCTTATTTTCCTATTGGCAACATTGATTTAGACGCCATCTTAACTGTCCGTGCCGCGTCAGTCGTCGTGAGGAGCTAGTGTCAACATTACGTGCGTAGCGTCAACATTTATCAAAAGCCTGTTTTTCGCGCCATTTTTGTTGATTCGCAATAACCCCAACATCATTTTCTCGGAATTCTAGTAAGTTATTTGAATAAGTGTTTGTTGTTACGATACGTTGTAGTTTTTAGCGAATTCGTGAAAGGAAAACAACGTCCTATCTGTATTTTAATTTTATTTTCGTAATAACCCCTCTGGGGTGATTCAGATGTATAATTATTACACAATAACCCCACTTAGTTTTTCCATAGAAATTTACAGTGATTCTCAATCTGTTCGATCAGATGTTTTGCACGACATTAAACGAAGTGGGCAAAATTAAATTATTATTTCGGTCTTTCTAGGAGAATTTGTGTTTGAAAGTGATTTTATATTATTGAGCATTTAAACCAAATAAATGGCATCTACTTTCACACATATTACATTATTTTTAAATGGCGGTTTTAACTTATTTTTGAAGTAAGTTTTTTAAATATAATTTTAATTTTGAATTCAAAAAATTAAACAGGCGTGATGTTATGATATGTTAAGTAAGTACCTATTTCTTTTTTTTCAGTAGAAACAAAATTGCGTGACAATTACTAGGAATAAACCGAAAAACCTAACGTCAGTAGTTAGACTGAAATGTTGAGAACCACAATCTCTTCCTGGGGTAATTAGGAAATACAAAACTATGAGAAATTATATTAGCGATACTATTACGAAAACTCATGATATTTTGTGCAAGGGGTAAATACGATTGAAAAATAAATGTAAACCTTCGGTCTAAGTGCAATAAAATCGAGTTTTAGATAATTTCGGAATAACCCCAAGATAGTACGTAATTTCCCCTTTATCAAAAAAATATAACTCAATAATTCAAAATGCTCTATTTAGCGAATCCAACTACATATACAAGAATCTAATATATCCAAAGGTTAAATCTTTTCGATAAGATAACAGAAGTCGCATACTATTGGCAGTAAATATGGAACTACTTTGCTTAAATAACCGAACTGTAGACCTCTAGTCATCTCATAAAAAATCCCGTCAGAATTACCCCAGTGCACCTTATAACGTTCATTTCATATAATTTGCAAATTGTATAATGCTCTTTTTATATAATATTCATTTGACCTAACTTTCATATTAACTAATTTTCTAAGGTAACAACATCGTTCTTGAGAAAAGCAAATTGTATTTAACCTCAAAACAATAAAGTTGCTTCTGCATCGTCTCCGGCGCTGCAACCCCTTCGCCCTTACGTAACAGAGCATAGGCACCCATATAGGGTGCCTATGCTTTGTTGCGGGGGTTGCTCTCCCTCCGTGCCTCCGGTCTTTTACACTCTAGGGGTAGGAGCCCAAAGACTACGTAAAGTCGGAGTGGCCCGATTCGGTTTTGAAGAAGATTCAAATTCAAATTAAAAAAAAAAAAATCACATAAACCTACAAGGGCACTTATGAAACGTCAGAAGCTAGGTGCACGGTTCCAATTGGTCGTTTCCTATGGAGAAGAGCCGGCAAGAAACTCCACAGTTACTCTTTTAAAAGTAAATGGTATTTACAATCTTTTCAAGTTACAGTGTTTATAGGTATGAGAGGACACTGTAGGCCTATCCACAAGTACCAGGTACTTAGCAAGATAGAAAACGATCGACAGATCTAAAAGTCGGTTTTGCCTACAACGTTCTCACATTCACAAAATATAAAAAAAAAACTATAAAAAAAAAACAATTAAAAACCTATTTAAACCAAATGGCATGACTGCCACTAATGCTGTAACAAATCTATAAAAAAAAAATAGTATAGTGAAGTTATATAATGTCAAATAACGAAAAGATTATGTCAAAAAAGTACGTAAAAGAAAAAAAAGAAAAATAGGTAAAATCAAATAATCATCTTAATTTGGGAGCAGTTAATAGACATAATTACATAGTAATGCCGTTATTGAGGTACCAGGGAAGCCACATGTGCAGAAGGAATTATTGCCAAACTTCCTTGTCTTCAACGTATTAACAAATTATATTAAACGTTACTTATTGATTTTGTATTGAGTATTTAGAGGCACCTTTTGGCTTTATAGAGCCGGTTTGCCATTTTTTCATTTCCACGAGATACATAAAACCACATAATGCATTGATGTTTTGCGTCATTGCAAGTTTCTATGTCGATTTTATCAAATGTAATATTCAAATTAGGCTTACAACGACGCACGTGTTCATTGGGGATTAGGCTACACTTGCCGAGGTCGCTTCAAAGTCAAAGTCCAATAATTTATTTCAAATAGGCATCATGAAAGGCACCTTTGAACGTAAAAAAATACAAAAAAAATAATTGATTACTCTTTTAAAATGTTTTAACATAATTTGTATGCCTTAATTATAATTATACGTGAAAACGATACACCTAAAATAAAATTAATTAAGTACTTATTAATTATGTGGTAGATTATAGTATGTCAACTAAAACAGGGCGTTACCGTTAACCTGCAATAGTATACCGTCCACACAAGCTAAAAAAATAAAATAAAAAAAAGTAAAATAGGTAATATTTAATTCATACAAACACTCTGTATACGCCGTACACGCGTACTTGTCTTTCCACGTTGAAAGACAAGTGCGCGTGTACAGTGTTTCTTTTACGTATCAATTTAATACTTATTGTGAAAATATTAATATTTAATATATATATTTTATCTTTTTTTTTTTCGGTATTAATATTTCTTTGCATGTATGGACGTTTTAATGTCGGGTTAACGGAACGCCCTCTGTTAGATAACATACTGTATATGGTACTCACATATTTACACACATTGTAGAAGTAGGCGATTTTCATAAAATTGTAACAAGTAATAAGTTAGTAAAGTAAAAAAGTTTATTGATTCATAAGAAAGTGTTACAATAAATAGGTATAAGACTGGATCCCGCACTAGGATACCCTGTCGCAGGATCCAGTCTCTAGATAATATTAATTACTTAAAACAAGAAATGAACAAAAATCAAGGTTTCTGTAGAATTAATTAAACTTAGGACTAAAAGGTGAGTTAAATTAATCACAGAATGTAAAATCAATGTCATAAAAAAGAATAAATTAAACAATTAGGTAAATTAGCAACCAGTTTGATATCGTCTAGCTAGACTCTAGATTTTCCTATGAATCAAAACTCAAACTCAAAGCATTTATTTCAATTAAACCATAGCGAAATGTCAGTGTGTTTGTAATGTTATTGCAGATTACTGCAGATTCTTCGTTGCGTACTGTGTTGTCGCGATTATGTTCTAATATTTTTGACCCCCACTTATCTCTACGGACTGATACCTTCTACCACTCGTTTACCTTGCTATTAACACTGAACTCTAAATTGCATTGCGTTTCGGATTTGTTTTGTGGATCAATATGAGGTGCATCAACTGCGGAATAGCCATGCAAAGGTTGCAGAGGCATCTCATATCCTCGCTTTCTGCACACCATCAAACAAGACTTTCGCGTTGGATAACCAATGCTCAGGTACTCAGGTATGAAGTTGGATTACCCTTGTTGCTAAAAAAAGAACATAAAATAACATAAACATAAGCTGTAATATTGGTGTTTATTCTACTGTGGTTTATTTTCAGTCCTCAAGAAACAACTACGTTTGTCATGTGTGTTGGATGCGAACAAATAGACAGGTAGTGCATGATTCATCACGAGACATGCAGGAATTGGCTTCGGAGAACAATGCAGCAGACCCTAATGTTCAAAATTCAAATTCAAATTATTTTATTTCACATAAACCTACATGGGCACTTATGAAACGTCAGAAGCTAGGTGCACGGTTCCAATTGGTCGTTTCCTATGGAGAAGATCCGGCAAGAAACTCCACGGTTACTCTTTTAAAAATAATTGTTTTTTACAATATTTTCAAATAACAGTGTTATTAGGTATGGGAGGACAGTGTAGGTATTTCAACAAGTACCAGGTACTTAACAAAATAATTATGGTCACCAAATATACAGTCCACTACACACCACGCTGCTTGAGGGACTCTGCAAGGAGTTCCCCATCACGAAAGCCATAAATGACCGGGTACCCAAAAAAAATATCTTTGATAAAAAATACCGAATCCAACTTCACGAGGACCGCCGATTTGAGGGCTTTTGCCCAACAAAGCTGCGCATCTTCACTGATGGATCCAAAACAGGTAGTGGTACAGGTGCTGGAGTCTTCTCGGAGGACTTCAACATCCACTTGGGAGTCCATAACACAGTGTTTCAGGCCGAATGCATGGGTATTTCTCTTGCCGCTTCAGCTATTCTGGCTAGGGAAGTTAAGGACCACTCGATACGTATACTCTCAGATAGCATGGCTGTTCTGCAAGCGCTGAACAGTCACACTGTGGACTCTGGGCTTATGTACGAGTGCCACCAGCCCCTTAACCAGGTGGGTGACCTCAATAAAATAACCATTCAATGGATCAAAGGACACAGCGGTTCGCTGGGGAACGATGCTGCCGACGAACTTGCCAGAAGGGGATCGAGCCTGGCACCAGTGGGGCCCGAACCCATCGTGCCACTCCCCTTTGGTTACCTACGCGCTCTGGTAAGGAAACGAACTAGGGATCAGCATCACAAACTATGGTCGGACCAAGGCGAGTGCAGGCAGGCTAAGGAGGCAGTCCTTTCAATCGATGGCCGCCTCACGAAAAAGGTTCTCCAATTAACTAAACAACAGCTGTGTACGGTTACAGCAGCTATAACTGGCCATGGGTCATTTAATAAACACCTCTTTGTCATAGGAGTCACAGACAGTCCGCTCTGCAGAGCCTGCATGTAGGCCGACGAGACAGCGGCTCATGTGCTGTTAAACTGCCCGGTGGTCGCCACTTACAGGGCAAAGTACTTCGGTAACCCAGGTACCCTACGCGAGATTGCCAGTAACACCAAGGCGTTGCTGGCCTTCTTTGAGGAGCTGGGGTGGATTGAATAACCGATTTTTCCCACCCGTACGCAAAATACACGCTTTGACGTGGAGTTGCGGAAACCAGCCCGTATTACCTTTTACCTATGCCTAAAGCTCAACATGCACACGTCTATGCACACGCCTCGTGTGACAAGGCGGGTGCGTGTCCGGCGCTGGTCGAGACGGCAGTGCGGCGGGCTTGTATATATTGTAATTCCATATATTATATGCATGTCAGCACACGGAACGCGTGCGTGGCTCCCGCTCCCGACCCGCTCCGCGCCCGATCCGCGCACGCTTTGTATGTGTGTTGAGCTTAATAATACAAAAACCATATCAGTTAACCGTAATAATTCACAACTGCTCGCTATTTTAAAGCGCCATAAGTTTTTTAATTGCGAAATTATAATCTATACACTTATTGCCAGCGATCTGATTAAAAGGTTTAATTAAACTATTTACGTCTAGTCTGTTGTACTGACAAGTTCTTTGATTTTTTGATTTATAGCAATTTTATGAGTCAATATTCACGAATATAAAACACCAAAAATCATTGATGTACATTACATTCTATAACTATGCCGACGTCCATACAAAAATTTGCCATGTCCTTTAGTTTTAATATGATTTTTAAGTTTTCTTTCAATTAATTGCAATATTCTAGTATCACAAAGTTTTTGTAAAATATAACAGTAGGTACCCCATCAAATCAAATCAATTTATTTGCCATTTTTTTGCTACAATTTAGGTCCCAACACAGATAATACAGATCCAACAATGTGACATGCGAGCATTTAGGTTTATAATTTATATTATAGGTTTATAATTTATATTATACTCATCATACAATTAAAATTAAAATTGAGTAGCAATGTTGTTATAATATACTGAGTAGAAATTCTTTTCCCTTAACTAGACGTGGTAGGGATATCGACTCGAAAACTGTTACCATGGATTCAAGTTGAAATTTTTCGCCGGTTATTAAAAAAAAAACTGCTGTTCCATACATTTTGACCGCATAGGTTTTCTATGAAACAGCAGATTTTTTTTTAAATAACTGACGAAATATTTCAGCGCAGGGTTCAGAATCATGTACTGAATCCATGCTAAAAGTTTTCGCGTCGATGGCCCATGCCACCCTGTATATTAGCTGGTAAGATTTTAATACTGTCAAAAGTTGTAGGTACTTTAGATAAACAGAAAAATTGTTGATCTATTTTATCTTTATTTCTAGTATTCAAATTATGTCTAACACTTATTTTATTAAAAATATGTAGATTGTTTTGTACATAAATACATAATATTTTCATAATTGCATTGGCAAGGTGCCTTTATAATATTAATCATTTTAAATAGTTCTCTGAGAGATTCGCGGCAGCGCGGCGTAGGTACGAATGGCTCTGACAGCTCTCTTTTGCAAAATAAAAATGGATTAAATGTCAGCAGCCCGACAGCCAAATGCCAACAGAGGCAAACTACTAGTAGCAGTGTCGGCCGCCCTAGGACGTTTAGTACCAGGCGCCCCTTAATTTCTACAAATTTTGCGGTGTAGAAATGTGAAATTAAATAACCATTGCATACGGTATAATATTACATTATGTAAAAGGATTGTCATTGAGTTAATAAATTAATTAACATTAATTGAGCTGAGTTAAGTACAGATGCCAGCCAGCATATCAACCTACCCGAAACTGTAAAATTTTCCGAATCAACTTTGAACCCCACACATACACCACTTTATACATTAGTAATAAAGCAGTTTTTACACTTTTTATTTTGTATTCTTTTCTTTTATCTTATTTTTTTTCTCTTTCTACTTGTGTGCTTTTGCTTGTTGTGCCAAATAAATGTATTTTCTTTCTTTCTTTTCTTTTAATAAAGTTGAAAATCTATTAAAGAAATGTAACAGATTGCAGTAGGTTGATGTCCTGGCGTCTGTACCAGGTGGGCCAAAAGTAATGTCATAATGTGAATTGGCTGCCATTTTGTTGAAAAAAAAAAAAAAAACAAAGATTTGGCCCTGTTTTATTTATTTAAACTTTTCACACTAATAAAAAGTACAAAGGCGGACTTAATGCCTTAGGCATTCTCTACCAGTCAACCAAGGGTGGTGAAGAGATTAGATGGCAGGTGCTCTGTTTGAGAGGAACAAAGAAAAATCATTTTTTTATTAAAATATATCATTAAAAATAATTATATATAAATATACACACAATACATACATATTTAATAAAATATATACCTACGAGTATATTATATGTATATACATAATAAAATAATATACAAATTCAAGGGAGAGGTGTTGAGATGACTCTACTCTATTGTTTTCGCAGAAAGTAGGCAGATCATAGCGCACTTTAATCCTAAATATGTCCAACCACTGTACCTATGTATCACAAATAAAATATTTCTGATTTCTGAAAGATTATTTAAAAGTGTAAAATTGATGACATGCAGTAAGTCAAAAAATTATATTATGCAAATGGGTGGTCATTTATCCGTTTTTTTTTATTATTCCGATTTGGATTTGATGCACATTTCTGTGCTCATTTTGCATTAAATCTGGCTCCCATTTGGTTGAAAAAAAACGTTGACCCCGACTAGTTTTCTTGTTCAATGTTGGCTTTCAAGACTTGCAAGGTTTGTGGTTGATGTTGGTAAACGCGAGATTTCAAAAACCTCCAAAGGAAGAAGTCTAGCGCCGTCAGAACTGGTGATCTGACCAGCCAATTCAAATCGCCAAAACAAGATATTATACGGCCCAGAAATTGATGTTTCAAAATCTCCGTAATTTCCTAGGGCTGTGTACTCGTACGAGTATAACCCGATTTTTATAACTGCTCCTGTCAACGTCATAATATCACAGTACATGTGGTTTAAATAATAACAGTAACAACTTAACGAATAACTATGGAGACGACACGAGTTGTGTAGATCGTATTAAGAGCCGTCGCGTCGGGGCACTGAGTAGGCAACCGGACAGGTGAATTCAATACTGACAGCCTACGATTTTGACAGCTCCAAGCGCACAGTTATAAAAATAGAGCCATATGGCTCCATTGCATTTGCATTGTCAACTGATTCTTTAGCTGTCTACAACATAAGTGTCAAATCACAATGATATTATGACGTCAATTGCAAAAAGGACGGGCAAGAACCCCAACCGGCAGAGTTGTGGAAGACACCCTGTTGTGGTGACAAAACGCGTCTAGCTTTTGACGCAGCAAACTGATCTCTTTGTCGCTCAGTAACTCAGTAGTCAGTTCTCACTGTTGCCGAGCACAGATCACGCAGATTGGCCGGCCCTTATATCTTGCTGCCCTATGCCTGGGCCTAGTCGGCCTCAAGGCTATAAATGCCATACGACATATGTAATGTTGTGGAAGTAGCTAAAATATACATCGTTTCTACATCTGTTAACTGTCTTATCTTTCTAACAGCATAAACGGCCGAGCTTAGCCGCCCCGCAAGAGATGTTATATGAGGCCCCCATTGTAATTTCTCATCTAACGTGATTGCTAGGAAAACCGTCCGATTAATAAATTCTAGTTTTTCTCCATTCAATTTGATGTCACATTCGCTACTTCTAACATTAGGTAATTTAAATCGAATGTATTTGATTTTTTTTCATTTAAGTATTACCAAATTTTATTTCATGGCGATCTGAAATATAATTATTAACAGAGTAGTATTCCTAATACACACCGTCTAACATCGCGTTTTTTTAGAGATAAAATATTGCAGATATTTTTTTTAATAGAATTATCCCCGTCGATGGCAACACATGAAATGTCACTTTTCTTTTCGCGCGCATTCTGACATCGCAAGAAAAATTCTCTCTCGTCAAAATATTAATTTAAAATAAGTTTATGATACTCTTTACTAACGTACTACCGCTAAATAACTATGCTATGTGATAGAAAGTGTACAAAGTGCATCATTACGGGAAATCCGAGACGTACTAAGTCCATCGTTATTGGAAATCTGAGACGGCCGCGGCGCTCATCAACGACACGAAGCACCCTAAGTCCTGACCAACATTGGAAGTACTTAGATTCTGAGGCCTCCCACAACCTTAATGCGTGAGAGTGCCTGGCTCCAACTGACCACCTTGTACGTGATACTGACAGTGTTTTATATAATATGAGCACTATGGTGGACAGTAACACTGCTTATTGCATGTGTGCTGCAAACTTGTTAAAGCATTATCTCTCCAGTCGACACGAGATGTCCTCAGCAACGTTACCTCCACGTTACTAGCTGGATGAGAAGCTGCCAGAGAGGCACGAGATGCCCCTAGCTTGTAGCTGTACATAGCTAGCTGGTATGCCCTTGCCACCATTACCCCTCCAGTCGACACGAGATGTCTTCAGCAACGTTAATTCCACGTTACTAGCTGGATGAGAAACTACCAACGCGGCACGCGATGCATTTAGCGATGTAACCCTACATAGCTAACGCTGGTATGTACTCGTCGTAAGAGGTAAGTCCCATTTCTATGATCTTGGCTAAGATATTGTAAAAAGTTGGTTCTATATGCTTTAATCCATGGGCATGAAGGCTGCGAGACAGCTCTACCTAACCTTGCACATCGTCTGTGTGTTATATATATACTTGCAAAAGGATTATACTCCCTATAGTGAGGGATTCCACCACACTATCTGGATTGTTATCAGCGAGTACGGGATACTCTTAACAACATTGGTTTTATGTTGCTAGCTGGTACATATTTGACATACTGGTTACATGCTCAGCCTTACTTAACCCTGCACATCGTCTGTGCGTTATTGTATATAAACTTGCAAAAGTATTATACTCCCTATAGCGAGGGATTCTACCCCGCCAACTGGATTGTTATCAGCGAGTACGGGATACTCTTAACAACATTGACTCTACGTTGCCAGCTGGTACATATTTGACATGGTCGGCACATGCTTAGCACGAGATGCTCATAGCATTTAAACCAGGACCATGCATGATCTAGCTTCACATCAAGGATGATAATATTATCAAAGCACACCTGGTCTTGACCGATTACCTCTTACCAGCTAATGTTACACATGCCCGCTATGGATATAAACACCAGCTGCAGCCCATTAAAATGCCATTATATTTATATTCATGGCTATACCGCTGAGTTGCCATCTTTAACAAACAAATATACCTAATTAAAAGAAATCACCGTGTACAAGATACTCAGTGACTTACCTAAGCACAAGGTGACTTAATTATCCTGATACAAATTGATAAATGATATTTATTTCATAAATTAAAAACAATGCAAAATTGTGTAACTTTACACTCATACACTTAAATACTAGTACAAGATACTATGTTAATATGATACAATGGCTGATGACAAATTACTCACGGACCAAACTCCTACAAAGTACCATTCCATGTTCATATTTACTCATAAGGCATATGCCCTACTCCCAGGTTCCACTAAACGGAGGGAACAAGGGATTGACATATTCCAGAAACAAATTGCACTGGTTACCTCTATCATAGGAAAAGCAGTGACTGATCCTATGCTTATGAAGAACATAAGCACAAAACAAACTGTTGACTGACCTGGCCGAAGAAACAAAATACCTGACAATGTCAATGTTCACTTCCACCAAAATAAAACCAGAACAAAAGTAATATCATCTCTAACTGACATGAATTTCTATTTACTCTATTTGATAAACAAAGAGATACATTTAACAAACTCAAGCATACAACTTTATAGCCACAATCAATAACAATTAACCAATAAACATTAAAACCACAAGAAACTCACTCTTATGATAATAAAGAAAACTTACCAGTTCTATTGGAAAACGTAAAACTAGTACAACATGAGCTGGTCTGTCATAGTAAATAAAAAAATTCAAACATCCAACATGTCATAGTAAATAAAAAATTAAAACAACTAATTACAATAACAGGAATCACTCATTACTGAAAACAAAATCAATAGTTGTGGTAGACCTTACAAACAACCCGGCTTATATCTACACTCCAAGACAAAAACTCAAACATAATAGAAAATTCAGTTTCACCCAGAACTTAAAACTATTACTAAGCCCCCCTAGGATAGTGAGAATTCCACCACTTGATTGGCAAAAAAAATGACAAAAATTCCAATACTAACTCTAGTACTTAATACTGACAATCTGTGCACTATTCAATCATTGTCGTCCAACATACCAAAATAGATTGATGTAAGATCTCATCCTATAGGTCCAACATACCAATATAGATAGATGTAGGATTTCCCCTATCACTCTTACCTCCAAGAACTTTCCCATCACCGGATAACCAATAAAGGGTTCATTACATAAATTGTTGGATAACTTCCTTGCATACTTTAACTGTATTGACTAAATTACCATTAGTGAATGACACTTACCGAAACAATATTTCCTATCAACCTACCCTGATTACTTACTTGACAAATAACAAGACTGCCATAAATCATAATACCTAAAGATACTACCATAATGTACTTAAATGCGATGGAATGGATGGATTTAATGGATTGTGATGGCGATCTAACACCTGACAAACTTATGTGAATTGCTAGGTTCTACTGCTAAGCCTTTTTTACATGAACCACATGACTTGAAATACCTATGTAAAAACAAAAGTTAAAGCATTAGCGACCTTAGTCGCATTACATAACATCAGGCCCGTATTTCCAAAAGGGCCAGGCAGAGATGGGTGACCTAACTCAAAGGTTATAAAATGAAATATCTAATAAATACTTAATAGTAGATTTCAGTGATAATTACATCACTAAAATGAAATTTTCAAAGAAACAAAGAGGGGGGGGGGGGGGCGCATAGTGATGTGAAGATAAAGTATTGATGGATTGTGATTAGAACATGAACAAGGTCAAGCACTATAGCTAACTATACAACTCCTTACTTGAACTATATAACCCGTCCCATAATTCAATCTTGGATATAGTATGAGGTCAGAGAAAGAAGTTCATAATTTTATGCTTCTAAAATGAACCTACTATTTTCGATTAGCTCTACACATGCCAATTATACTTTTGAACACTTTCACTCTATGTAAATTATGAAAGAAAAATATTTTATTTCGGACACACAGGCAAAATGGTAACAAACATTAAGAAGAGTAAGAGACTTGTGTGAGGCCACAAAGCGAAACTTTGCCAATTTAACCTATTAAATGGTGCTTGCAAAAAACTTAAAATTGACCAAGCGTAAAGCTCATTCCGTGCTTGACAGACTATTTTCCAAAATAACCTCAATAACCAAACTCGTAAGCTAAAGCGGCAAAACCTCCCTACCAAGTCGCTGAATCTGAAAGAAGATGAAATAGTTACACAATTACCCGGGCATAGACTATGTGGGGGGATTGATTAAGGAACATTGCCGCAATGGCGTAGAGGCGTCAAATAATCAAAAAATCCCTACCAATTCTGATAGATGCTATCCTAGTGACTAATGCTCGGTTACTATAAACAAAACGAATCATTTTGCTTAACAATGGTAGCATTTTATATACCAAACAAATAAATAGATTCTGTGATAGGTACTCCCATATGGGAGTGCCTTCTATGTAGAGCTATGGGGCTTTTTGCCCCATTATCGGTAAAGATACAAGGGTCTGAATTCTAACCAATGAGCCAACGCCCACACTACGTTGAATACACCGGTTATCGTCAGATCACCGAAGTTAAGCAACACCGGGCGTGATCAGTACTTGGATGGAGGACCGCCTGGAAACACCACGTGACGTGGCCTACAAAATGCAGGAATTGACCATAAAAAAAAAAAAAAAAAAAAAAAAAAAAAAAAAAAAAAAACCTACTAAGAAGTTGGCCCTAATGCCGACTCTGTGGACTAATAAAACAAATAACGTTTTAAAGTGACCCTAAAGTTTATAACTAAGAATAATAAAAGCGAGAGTGATTCACTCTTCCCACATACAGCACCACCTCAACTTAGAGCTGGCATCAATCGAGAGAGACACAATGTGGGGTTACTTGCTGTTGATTATGCTTTTATGCTGATTAACAATAGCTTATTATTCCTTAATAACCAAGGCTAATCGGGGAAATAAAATTACCTATTCAATAAACCAGAATATTTATAATTTGATAATTTACTAACTAGCTGAATTATTGCAGACAACTCTAAACATCTACTCTGTTAATAATTATATTTCAGATCGCCATGAAATAAAATTGGGAATCAAACGAGCTTACCTGTTAAGCGAAGTCTTGATTCTAATTTTATGAATGGCGATCTGAAATATAATTACCCACCCGCCACTAGCTAACAGCCCCAAAGCTGCAATAATTAGTCTACCTAATTCACTTATCCTTTCAGGAAAACCTAGTGAATATAAGTATGCGGAACTACTCTGTACAGAAAACAGAGCCTGTTCCTTATCTTAAAAGGATCTCTAAAATAAGTGACATTTCATGTGTTGCCATCGACGGGGATAATTCTATTAAAAAAAATATCTGCAATATTTTATCTCTAAAAAAACGCGATGTTAGACGGTGTGTATTAGGAATACTACTCTGTTAATAATTATATTTCAGATCGCCATTCATAAAATTAGAATCAAGACTTCGCTTAACAGGTAAGCTCGTTTGATTCCCAATTATTTACTGTAAACCAATCTTGGGTCTGAAGAATAGTCATTCACGTGTCAAGATTTTGTGACCGTCAGTCTATTTTAAAAATCGATGATGTGTCACCCGCGCAACCGCAAATAACACCATCTTCGGTTGATTTTTAAGTAATTGGGGTAAATCGTTAATGTAAACTACAAAGAGGAATGGATCCAATATCAAACCTTGTGGAGTGCCCATTTTTATTTCAGACCCTAATAAGTTTATGCCGTTTACTTGAACTTTAACCGTTCTATCTTTTCTATCGCTATCTATATATCTTTATGCAAATTGAGTCAGACATCAATATTAGATTTATTAATTATTATTATTTATTCAGACAAAGTCCATTTGTTAGTCCATGTTAGTTACTAAAATATTTTTTTAATATAAATTAATTAATTATTAAAATTCCCAAAAACTTAGAATAACGTAAAAAATATCAAGTTTAAAATTAATTTCAAAGGCCAACATGGCCTCTGCATTGTTGATCTGCCAACGTTCCCACTGAAACAATAAAAATAAAGAAATTTGTAAAAAAACAAATAAATCTATTTTGTCAAGCGTAACTAATTAGGTAAACAAGGTAATTAGGTTTACTGGCAAACATCTTCAGCAATTAAAATGTTAGGCTCTTTGCTGTTAGGGACTAGTTTTAACTTGGAACTCTCAACATGCTCAGTATAACTAACTATAAATTGAGTGGTTGCGAACACGCACACGATCGGTTGCCACGTAAAACGCCGAACGTCAAACCGCTTTTTTTTTTTAGCTATTGCATCTCGCATTTGGCCATTAGCTGCTTAACCGGACTTTCCTGTGGCTGCCTTAAGCTTCTACACTCAAAGCCTTCAGCCAGGGGCATAAAATATTCTAATTAAAACTAGGCGAGCGCTCGCTAAGGGCACCCCCTGTGGGGTACGAACCTCGGCTTAGGGCGTCGCTGGAGGGAGGGCCCCAGCGACACCCTAAGCCGAGGTTCGTACAGCAAGATGAGATAGATCATGATTATTAGACGGGGAATTTAAAGCTACGGGCTCAGCTGCGGCGCGGGCTGGGGACTGGGGTATTACATCGGGGGCGCGGTCGCGGAGGATTTGGCGGCGGCGGCGAGGTCGGTATGACGGGTGTCGGATGTTTTTGTGCATTGTACTGGTGGCCCTACTGCTCGCCTGGAGGAGTGTGGTGGGGTCATCTGAGTCGGAAAGAAGCCACACCGCCCGACAACCAGCAAAGGTGACCTTGGAATACTTATATTTAATTCCTTCAACAGTGTTTCCTCAAAGTCACGCCGGAGTCAATTAAATATTCATTTTCATACATATTAGCGTCCGTCCAAATTTTGTTATTGTGGTGTGGGTGTGATACGTGTGTGTTCGTGCTCTTAAGGGCTTGTCGTTAAGCGAGCCCATCGCCCAGGGGCGGCAGTCTCGACATAGATAGCGATCGCTATACGACCGGATTCGGTCGCAAAGTCCTAGTAGTGTATCTAGACACGCGCAATGTGCTTGACAAGCACGAAAAAATCCCGTACTAGTGAAGCACGTCGCGCGCGTCTAGAGACGCCATTACGAGTTTGCGACCGAATTCGGTCATATAGCGATCGCCTTCTATGTGGAGACTGCCGGGCCAGTACAGGAAATAACAAAATCGTTGATTACAATCTTCCTTATTACTAACTCGTGTAATTGAACATTTTGAAATAATAAAGTATGTCTATTTTAAAATGTTTAGACTAAGAATACCTACAATAGAACAGAATTATATAAACGTTATGTTTGTGCATTTTTTTTTTTTTTTTTTTCAAGTTCATTTAATAATTCGTCACTCATAATAGAACAACGTATTTCTATCCTATTCATATTCGCCCCACTAGTAAATAAATATATAATAGTTATTTGTGCATAATCAAATATTATTAGAATAAAGGAGTTTGGAAATGGTGGGCCGAAATGTAATAAGTTAAATTATGATCTAAAAAAAATGTCGTTATTAGAATATAAAATATCTGCTCCATTCTCAATCTGAAAGCTGAGAAATAAGAGAAAGATAGTTTTCGTGAGTTTATCGATTAATTGAGTAATCGATTACACGATTACAAAAAAAAAATACTTTCGCACTAGGTAATTAATTAAAAGTACCTAATTAATTATATACAAGTATAGTGCATTTAAATACAGTCATATGAATAAATAAAATATTAATAAATTACTGAAAAACCAACGTAATAATTATCAATTTCATTTTAATTTTTAGTGGCATGCATGCTGAATTGCTGACTGACACTAGACAGTTGCCGACTGCTTCTTGGTAGCTCACTCGTTTCATGTTTTCAGATGCATTTTAAGTGATTTCAATATTAATTTTCATTTCCAACGACCACTGCTTTCTCTTTTACGGATTCTGACCCTGCCTACCTTGTACGACCCTTGCTACCACACTGGACACCGAAGATCGCTCACACGTTTGGCATTGAATTGTTATTTTGGATTTTACCGCCGCCTGAATTTGGATTGGATATTGTTGAAACTATGCCTGGATCGCGAGGGACTGATAAGTTTAAATCTATTCATTCACACCATTTTCATCTCGTTACATTCAGGCCCAAGATTGTATGCAATCGTTTTCGTCTCCTTTAGATACACCCAAAAAAAAAGTAAATAAGAATAATTTATTGGTCCATTGTTACAAAATAAAATTCAGAAAATAATGATATTGTATGCTTACTGTAACTAGAATATTTAACATAGTATTAAAACAGTGGTCCCCAAACTAGGCAGCGCCTGTATCTTGGGGGCCTGAGTTGCGTGATCTTCGAAACATGTTTGCGTTAGCTTAATTTTTATTTCAGGATGTTTGAAAATGGACAGAATAGTTAATTAAATAAGGGTAGCGAACTATCAAAATAAAATTAAATAGGAGAAAATAAAAAAAAATCTAAATAATATTGTAGTGTGTGTGTGTGTGTGTGTGTGTGTGTGTGTGTGTGTGTGTGTGTGTTGGTGCATGTGTCGTGCGTGTGGTGGTGAGTTGCAGGTGTGAGTTTTGTGTGGATGACTTGCTTGCATATTTTGGAAGATTTATTTATTATCAGAGAAGCCAACTTATTGTCATTCTTTTAAACGAGTAGGTGTTAAGACCTTTAGTATTACAGCGCTTGCTTCTTTTTTGTAGATATGAGTGTGTGAGTAAGAGGGACGTGTAAGATACGTTTTGAGAGCAGGCTTTGGTTGTCAGGTCTGTAAATGCTGCGGTACTTACTCTACGATATGCTCGATTGCACTTTTGTTACTACTTACCCGCGAACGTATTACGATTCAACGCTAGATAGTAATTCAAGCGTATTACTACACCGCTTACACCCCTACTTACCTCGTAGCGGCAATAATGGAAGCAGGTAGGGATTCGAAGAAGTATCGATGCCTGAGTATTATCGATAGGTACTTAGGGTTGATTTCACCAATGAAACTAAACATGTTTCGAACATTTATACCGCGTTCAAGAGCTGTCAGTGTTATCATTGTTGTGAAATATTGATACTGACAGCTCTTGAACGCCCTTTTGATGTGCTGATGGCGTTCTTAACCTGGAATTCTATTTCATTTTTGTATTATGTCGACGCGGGTTCGAGTCCCAGTCGACCTAATTTAAACGTAGCAAAACATTTTTTTTTTCGCTACAGTACGTAAGTATAAGGATAGAAAGGACTATCGATACTCTTTCAAACCTTACTCATACCACATCCGTGTTTCCCTCGCAGCGGCAATAATACACAGGTATTTCGACGACAATGCACAGTTTTCATTCGCGAAGGAACCTCTCGCGAGGTGCACCGCGTCTAGATACACTTGCAGATTTATTCTAAATATTGTCTTAATTTGCGCTCTGACCTTACTTTAGAAGATTAAATTGTGTGGCTGTGTTTTTATAATTTAAATTATAATATTAAGTGTTTGACAAAGGATTTTTGCGGTTTTACTAAATATTTTTTGTAAGTTTTGGATTTTTCTGGATTGTTTTTGTCTGGTGAGTGTTTTGTTTTCATTAGGATAAGGACTTATTTTATAACTTTACGGTAAAACTTAGCAAATTATTTTTGCCACTTTTATACACTAAAAACAATTCTACATATTCACAATGTTATCACTAGAAATAAGGATAAACTTCGTGCTCCCTTTCACCGGCTTCATAAGGTTCATAACTCATTTGTTGGGCTTGGTATAACCTTTTATAACAAGCTACCTTCTTCTTTGCTAGATTTGCCTTTTAATGCGTTTAAAACTAAAGTTAAATCCAACTTTAGTTCAAAGGCATACTATTCTAACAACGACTACTTAAATGATAAGAATAGATGGTCGCTGTGATTAACTCAAGATAATGTTTAAATGTTCTTTCTCCAGAATTAGCTTACCTACTGACAGGTTATATGAGTTTATATTTTAGGGGCATGAGGAACAGGATGTAAAGTTCACTCATCCACCATAGAAAAGGGAGGATCCTCCAACCGGACGGGTGTTGTGTCTGGCGGGCCGACTGCCCGACTGTTGATTTCGGATAGTCTTATCTATGTCGTTCGCGCGGTAAACTCTAATTGCACGATGCAGGATTTGTGTGACGTCATGTCTTTGATGCGTAGTTAGTATGTGGCGGTGTAACCGCTACAATATAATTGTTTATAATTTTACTTTATAAGTAAATTTATTTTAATTTATTGTTGACATAATCTACCCATTACAATGTTTTTTTATGAGTTGTATTGCATTATGTGGTTAGCTAGCGACCTCGACAATTATTTATTTTACCTTGATGGTTTATCAATTATAACTTCTAGTTACAGCTATATTATGTAAGCGGGCACGCCCTTTATGCCTGGAGGCTTTTCTTTAGATATTGTTTACGTTTAGTTATTTTTAATTCTGCCTGAGTAGGTATAGATCTCGATGTTTTTGGTTGGTATATTGGCGTGTGCTAGCTGTCATATGGCTATTCATTTATAACTTAAATTATGTTTTGTGTTGCGCAATTTAAATTTTATTGTATATAAAATAAATAAATTATTGCATTAATTATCTTATAAGATTTTTTTTTAACTGAACAGACAGCTGCGCTGCTGGGGAGTTTGTACTTCTTCCCAGCTAAAGCACTAGGAAGTGGTGAAGGGCGGGTGTTTTTGGGGGACTGTCTGAAGTTCGAAAAGTGCTGATTCTCAGCCTAGTTTGAATAAATGACTTGAAATTTGCCCCATGTTACGGTTGCGAACGTCTCTAAAACAATTTTTTGTTTTGCTCTGTCTTTACTAACTAATGAAATATCAAAGAACCCGTTTTCTTGGCAACCAAAGGTACCTACATAATTTATGAACAGGAAAACCTGCTCGCAATTTTCATACATCTACCTCTTAGCGTCTAACCACTAACCTAACCTCAGAAAACAATTAATCTTCATACATTTTAAATGGTAAAGTGTCTGTTTGTAATGTCAAATTATCAGATTTTTACTAAATGCATTTGAAAGTATGTTTAAACGGTACGTATTTAAAAAAAAAACATTTTTTTAATTTGTTGTCTGTTTGTTCCGGCTAATCTCCGAAACGGCTGGATCGATTTTAATGGAACTTTCACTGGCACATAGCTGATGTTATAAGGATTAAGTTACTTTTATTTAAGAAAAATAATTCCATAGGGTCCCCGCGGGCGTGCCGGGGGCAGCAGCTAGGTACTCATCATCATCATCATTGAAATAAATCTCGATGGGTTATCAAATTTTAATTTTTGACATAAGTTTTTTGTCTAACTATGGTTGGGTCAGCTTCCAGTCTATGCTAATGCTACTGTTACTTATATTTTACACAAGCTGGCGACCTAACCTCTACAATCTAGTATTACAGGGAGTTATACCGGATAGCAGACAAGAGTTCGGCATTCCGACTATCCTTATTTTCCATACTATACCAGTTTTAGGGTTCCGTAATCAAATGGTACTAAATCTGTGAACATTGGAAAGAAGGTGTATTTCGTGCACCGCTAAACAATAGTGTACTAAAACTACGTAAAAAAGGGGTTATGAACTTATGGGACATGTATTGAAACAGAGGGATGAAATAAAATTTAATGCACAAAAGCGTGTGGGGTATTGTAATCCCATTATTAAAAATATGATGATACTAAATGACTTTTTTATTTAAGTCAATAGTTTATTTATTTATTATTTTATTATAATACCAGAAAATACAAATTTATACATAAATTTAACACTACAAAACGTATGATGGGTGGCCTTATTGCCTTCTGAGATCTTTTCCAGCACTCGTGGCATGACCACCATAGAAACGGGTTTCGTCGACGGAAGAATACACAAAATTACAGATTTTCCTCACCACAAGAACCTTGGAATAGACAGTGATTACGTGAACATTAAAATGGGGTTGTCATTGGTGCAAAATATTAAGTAAAAAATATACTATAGTAAATAAATACAGGGTGATTATTATTCAGTACATGATTCTAAACCCCCCCTCCGCTGAAATTTTTCGTCGGTTATTTTGCATGGAATGCAGTTTTCTTTGAGTAATATGTTCTATCTACAGTATTAAGAGTACTTTCCCCTGCACGTGGCTAATTTCCTATTTGGCTCAGAACTCAGCTACGCTAACACCGTTCGCTGGCGCAGGCATAAGATCCTCACGTGTACAGGCGACAGATCATGCGGCCCAAGATGAAAGGTGGGCCATGGTCTGAGGAAAGATGCCGAAAAAAAACTAGTGTCAAATTAAACTCAGGCTAGTAAGGAGTGAATACTGTGATGACAGCTGATAGAGAATGTGTCTGAGCTGGTAATATAACCCGTGGCATTATATTGTGATGACAGCTGATAGAGAATGTGTCTGAGCTGGTAATATAACCCGTGGCATTATATTGTGATGACAGCTGATAGAGAATGTGTCTGAGCTGGTAATATAACCCGTGGCATTATATTGTGATGACAGCTGATAGAGAATGTGTCTGAGCTGGTAATATAACCCGTGGCATTATATTGTGATGACAGCTGATAGAGAATGTGTCTGAGCTGGTAATATAACCCGTGGCATAATACTGTGACGACAGCTGATAGAGAATGTGTCTGAGCTGGTAATATAACCCGTGGCATAATACTGTGACGACAGCTGATAGAGAATGTGTCTGAGCTGGTAATATAACCCGTGGCATAATACTGTGACGACAGCTGATATCGAATGTGTCTGAGCTGGTAATATAACCCGTGGCATAGTCAGCCTATAATGTGCCCACTGCTGGGACACAGGCCTCCTCTCTTCGAGAAGGAGTGGTCTGTAATGCACCACGCGGGCCCAGTGCGGGTTGGCGGAAACTATAAAACCTATAGCTTGCAACAAAAGCAGTGTTTCACCATAACATTATAAGACTATAGAAAACATTGTTCCTACTTCACATAAACCACTACTTTTATGACTCCTAAGCTAAAATTAGCAGCTTCTTGATGACAGACCTACACCTAGTGATTATGTACTCAAGTGTGTGATCAACTCACAAACCTACAATCTTCTTATAAGCTTAACATGTGATTATCGGAAATCATTAATGGGGGATTTTCTTGGTGACGGAAATTAACAAATTGAAGTTAGGTACTTCAATTTGTTAATTTCCTAAATAGATGTAGGTACTATTAATTGAGTCATCGGAAAACTCTGCGTAGGACGCCCTTAGGCTAGGTGAAGCGACGATCTTCATAGCAACGTGGCTGGTAATAGACGAATCAGGAGGCCTACGTACCTACTAAGTCGAGTGCAATTGGGGAAGATATCTATGAATCTACTGCACTGCTACAGGCTAATGATAATACAAATGTAGAGACGTCAGTAATAAGTTATTCAAATTGAAAAGAGAAAAATCAACATCCTCAAACAAGTGGATTTATAAAGAAGTGTGACATAGCAACATCGTAGAAACCGAAGAAAAGAAATACAAAATACTGTATAAAGATTTTTACGGTTCAAAGCCAAAAAATTACAACAGAACGCTCCGTTTGTATGGAAAGAAGATATATTTCCTAGAGAAGAGATAGTAGAGGTCTATTGCATTACCCCCCTACTCAGACACGACGTCGAGAAGTGAATAGAATCCCTTTTCCAAATTACAAACTCTAGGTAGGTATAACAGAAAAGATAAAAATATTTTTATCTTTGAAATGCAGTACCTATGTGTTGTAGATTCTATGCAATTTATTTCTTGTAACGCGCTTCTTATTATTAAAATTGATTTATTAATTTTGTGCACATAGGGTAATATTATACAGACGTTATATATAAAAAAAAACGTTGGTCCATACTATGTCCCGCCAGAAGGTATACAAAATAACTTAGGTATATAATCGAATGTCCCATCAACAAAATATAAGCAAAAAATATAAAATAAAATCATTCGGCAGTAGATGTCACAATGTCATACCAAAGACTAATAGTTAATAATCTAATAATATGTCAATAAATTAAGACGGCACATATACAAATGGTAGTATTTAGTCACAATTTTGCATACAAATAATAAATGAAAAAAAAATGATATTATAGAATATCTTTATCTTAGGGGAGCAAAATTTTAATTATTCAGATACGAGTAGTTATAAAATTATATAAATATTATTTTAATTTGTCATTAAGATATTCATCAACAGAATAATACGCCTTGTCATTCACTAATTTAAAAAGCTTACGTTTAACTCATTTATGTTGCTGCTTGATACAATTTCATCAGGTAATTTGTTATAAAGGTTTGGAGCAATTGCATACATGTACACTGTTGTAGAGAAATTTGATTTTAGTCCTTAACGGGTGCAACTTTTTTGAGCGCCGTTGACTTTCAACAGATTTATATAAAACATGTTGTTTTTTACAAATATACAGGCTTCATAGACATAGAGGGATGGTACAGTCAATATTTTTAAGATTTGGTAATGTGGCTTGCATGAATCCGTTTGTTTTATTTTGCATATAGCTCGAATACATTTTTTCTGTGCTATTAATACCTCCTCAACCTTAGAACGACATAACCATGATAAGCTGCTAGGAGCGCTGGCATGTTCACAATTTTTCTCAGCATATAAAGAGCATAGGAAAACTTGCTGAGATTATTGAACCCGGTTGCCTTGCAGTCGACCGGGTAGTTTTATTTATAATCGTCGCGTCGTTGAAACAACTAATCTCCATTTAAAATTTATTAATTTTGGCATTTTAATCAGCATTGAGAAATATATAATAGAATAATATTTTTTGCTAAAGTCACGTTTTGCTAAATTAATCTATGTACTAATAATACAACTGAAGAGTTTGTTTTTTGTTTGTTTGAATGCGCTAAGCTCTGGATCTACCAGTCGGATTTGAAAAATTCATACACAATCATGACCTCCTCTCCCCTTTACTTTCCTCTTTAACATGACGCTTGGACCATTAGGAGACGCGCAAAAAGAAAACAAGTCAGAAAGAACGCTACGCGGAAACGAAGTAATTAGCGCGAACGGGCGACGCGATGCGACGCGGTGGGTCGCACACGGACGATGCGATGCGACGGGGTGAGTCACACACGGACGAAGTCCCGAGCAGAAGCTAGCTACTTAATAAAATCGTTACGTTTCTATTAAAAAATACGTCTTAACTTTTATTTTATTCCCACTATATCACAATGTAAATGAATTCGTAATTTTATATAAAAAAACTTGTTAGGTACACAAGTGCTTCGCACACAGTATTTTGTATGAGAAGTTTACTTAAACACGATTTATTATTTACAAAATAATCCATGTGAATTGAGCTAGCAACTTATCAAGAACTTACTTGTAATAGCCGCATTTAAACTTGAGGGTACTTATTACTTCACCTTGACTTGGAAACGGGCAAGTATACAAAACAGCAAAATATACACACTTAGGTAGTAGCACTCTCGTTGGTATTTGGTAGCTTACAATTTGGATTTATTGGGTTTTTCTAATGTGTGTCTCGAGTACAGTTTTCCTGGATAGTTCAAGCTGGCAATAAATAGCTATGGATAGTCTGTAATATTGCAACATTTAAGGTGAATTTTTCATCTTTTTACTAATTGAAAACGCAGCACTGAAAAGTTTTGAGTTGAGGCCTGGGCAAGATTGTGCTCGACTGGCAAGAGCGTCTGACAAGTGTACTTCAACTTTCTCAAAGGTTTTAGCTTGGGACGTGCGGGCAAGGTCGTCTGCATAGAGGAAGCGGGACGTGTTCGAGCTGGATGGTTGGTCGTTGGTTTAGATAATAAATAGGAGCGGTGCCAGGACACTACCTTGCGGTCGGCCATTTTTCTGCGATCTCCAACGAAAATAGTTGTTTCAATACTCCACCTATCATCCAAATAAATGAAGTTGAAAAAAAAAAACCTTAATTTACTTCTTTTTCCCGATTATCCATAATATAAATACACTGGGCCTTTAAGAAAGCAGGATGGTAACAGAAACCTTAATTAATTCCAAAATAATTTCCTTCCTTCACAAAATGTGCCATATTTATGAACAGAAACAAAAGTAAAACAAATGGGAATCGGTCGTTGGATGTTGCACGGACGCTCCCAATACTCCGTAGTATCACAGTGCAAAGAGCAACAGTGGACTGACGCCTTTGATGTTTGCGTAAATGCCGACAACGCACAAGGCCACAGTACTTACCTAGGGTTGTCACAGACTTTACACAACTGCCCAAAAAAGGAGGGTAATGTGTTTAGGTTTTATGTATGTATGTATGTACTTACGTTTCTTTGTTCAGCCAGAACTTCTAAATGCCTCAACAGTTTGGACATATCGTTACAATTTTTACATTGTCCTGAGTGACGCTGTTTATTTATTTTTTTGCATGGCTATCTTGTGTTTTATTTGGGAATAACAGCTGGTTAACAATACAAATAAAATTTTAATATTCAGTGTACTTTACCTATCGAATCAGTTTCCGTTTTCTCATTATTCAATCAATAATTCATATTAATGTACAGATTGGCTACTATTAATAATATACACATATTATAAATTGGTACAACTGACAAAATATTTTCGGTTTCTGTACCTTAACTATATAATTCTCATCCTATTTTAGCAAAAAATCTATTGTAAAGCATGCACATGGTTTGGTCTTGAATTCGATTGTGCTCAAATGCTTAAATAGTTTGTTTCCAATATTGTTTCCAGTAAATGCCATCTTGGATTTCAAAATTAATTACATTTTCGTAATGAGCACCCCAAGGAACCTCGAAAATGACACCCATATCATTTATATTTAAAAAATAAGTCCGCCATCTTGGATTCCAAAAATAATGTAATTTTCGTAATCAGCACTCCGAGGTACCTCGAAGATGACACCCATATCATTTTTTTTATAAAAATGAACGTCCGCCATCTTGGATTCCAACGTGGATATCTTTTTCGTAATCAGCACCCCCAAAAACCTAGATAATGACAACCATATCATTGTTGAAAAAAGCATGTCCACCATTTTCAATTTGAAAATAAATGTAAAATTTTTGTTTACACAGAAACAAAAAATTTGCGAATTTTTTATCGGATATTTTTTGCGGTGTTTCTATTTTTGCTGGCAGGCATCACGCTTTTCCTCCTTGCTGGATTGCCGCCATGGGATCTGGAGGCAAAAGTCCTCGCGCATATTTGGGAGTGGCGCGAGGAGGCGAAACGCCGGGGCTTGACTCCGATGCCGCGAGAAATCGCGGCACAGCGGACAGAGCTCCGACGGGATCTCATGGCGGCATGGAGAGTGCGATTGTCGCAACCCAGTGCTGGGCACGCCACTATTGCGGCGATAAGTCCCCTCTTTGAGGAGTGGCTGGAGAGGCGCCGCGGCGTCCTCACCTTCCGCCTGACGCAGGTCCTCACCGGACACGGCTGTTTCGGGAGGTACCTGTTTCGGATAAGGCGGGAGGAAACGCCCGGGTGTCATCACTGCGTGGATCGCCCGGAGGACACGGTGGAGCATACGGTGGAGGTATACCCGGCTTGGGCAGAGCACCGCCGTGTCCTCGTGGAGGCGATCGGTGGCGGGGATCTCTCGCGTCCGGCCCTGGTCCAGGCCATGGTACGGAGCGAGAGGGCATGGGAGGCCGTCAACTCCTTCTGCGAAGCAGTAATGCTCGCAAAGGAGGAGGCGGAACGCGTGAGGGAGAGGCAAATTTCGCGCCCTCACGCCCCTAGCCGCCGCAGGAGGAGACGCCCTGGGCGTCGGGAATCAATCGCTGATTCCCGGCCACCGTAGGCGCGGGCTTGCGGACGGTGAGCAATGGGTACCTCGCCGTCCGGTAAGGACCAGGCCCGGGTCGACGGCGCGTTGTGTTCCACGCGCGCTTCAAAGAGTGTCAGCGAGTGAAGGGGTCCGATGAGACCATTGCCTGCCGGGGTTGCGGGAAAGTCCGAAAGGGATACCGTGGCCCCCTGGCATTGCACAGGCAACAGAAGGAACACGGGTGGGTTTTAGTCAGTAAGAGTCTGACACGCCCTCCCGCTCCACACAGAGCGGGAGACGTCATTTGATGATTTCCCACCCAAAAAAAAAAAAAAAAAGGCATCACGCTTTTACACCCGCCATTTTGTTTACGTTGGCATGACATGACAAAAATGTTACAAATTAAGCACTATTAATTATATATTCACCTTTCTCCTGGGTGTGGAAATTGATGAAATCGCAGTTCTTTATTTATGCGAGAGGACGACTCGCATTCTCGCACAGCACATGTCGTATGCACCATTTTGGTAACAAGTAAACATTTGAAACAAGACACGTGTTAGCCCTGAAAGTCATGTCCCGAGCTACTAACAATAGTGACGTATGCAGCTCGGGCTCGCCCTACCCACCCCTCGCCCCTCACACCCCGCACGATTGCCCTGTCTAGACGGCTTCGTCGAACGACTGTATTGGTTTATAGACTGTGGTAGTATTCCGCAAAAGTTTTTTTACGTTTAGTTAAACGTGCACACCACATGTTGTAAGTTTGAGCTAACCCCAGGCAAAAAAAAAAAAAAAACATCGATTTTCGACTTTTTTTTTGTTTTGTTGTTTGTGACTTTAAGTCGCCAGAAAGTACGTTAAAACAGTTCAGAAATGGGTGGACTAAGCTTTCCTGATCTAAGGTGAGCGGTCCAGTACATACGAGGGAATAACTGCCGTAGGACCCAGTGACCCCGTGCAAGCCAATCTGGTGAGATCTTTTCATATACAATTACAGGGATCTGCTGAAGAGGTCCGCCTAAAGCCATGAGTGGATCTCATTATAAATCGATACATCTAATATATTTACAAAATTTTGTTTGCCTAACTTTAAACTATAATACGTGTGATTATGTATAGTGCAATGTTCCGAAATAGTTTCTTTTTAAGTGCATTTATTTTTTACATTTGGAGTGAGTCATGGGTCGCAGGTAGTTGTTGACCAACAAAGCATTCCTTTTAAATTTGATTGCTATTGACTCTGACATTGGATTTTGAACTCTATAACTTTGAAGCCAAGTGTAGTTTTATGTTTATTTGGGTGGTAAAGTTATTTTTGTGAAGATGTGTTTAAGTTTATATATTTAAAAATATTTTGTGAAGTTGAAGACGGCTGAAGACCGAGATATGAAAGTTGCAGTATATCTAGCTAGGTCTCATATCTGGGAAAATTCGTTTTCTCTATTTTCACCCGAGCAGAGCTCGCTCGCTTGTAATTAGTTGTTACTTTTAATTAGTTGTCGTAGTATTTAGTATTAAATGGATTTTGCTTCATTTTGAAGGATCCAGAGGTAAAGGTGGCTTTTCAGCTTTACCACTGGGATAGCAAGGTACCTGCAATTCCTCTAGCATTGCAGAGGTCGATAGGCGGCGATGACAACTGTGAACTGATGTGTTGCTTATCTATCTGCTTATGTTTATCAAGCAAAATCTTATTCGAGCACAACGCACAACCTGTTACCATGGCTTGATCATGATAACAGGTGAATAGGTGGTGTACACATCTTATAATAACTATATCTTAACTATATATCTTACATAATTCATAGAAACCAGTCGTGTCGCGGCGACACGACTGGTTTCTATGTATTTGTATGAAGGTGACGTGTCGCTAGCTACGTATCTCATAGTAATTCATAGAAACCCGTCATGTCGCGGCGACACGTCGCCTGCTGTCGCCGCCTGCGGTTGGCTACGGAATTGTATTTTTAAGTAAATCGTTTGAGGAAGCTTGGACTCGACGGTTTTCAAATCGTGCATAGATATTTTATTATTTACAGTGTTACCTGAATATTTGGGATCCCAAGGGACCTAGCGTTTTTTATCACTTAAAGAGGCTTTTGATTTACTCAGATTTAAAATGACAGTTGTCTTATTTACAGAGGAAGACAGGTCGAAAGAACCATGACCGGAGTTCTATTCATGCATACCCTAACCAAAACGATCATGTCCAAAAGCTACAAAATGGTGCAATGAGACTAAGATTTTGAACAAATTCCTCTTTTCAACCGACTTCAAAAAGGAGGAGGTTCTCAATACGATAGTATGTTTTTTTTTTTTTTTTTTTTGTATGTTTGTTACGCGATTACTCCGCCAATTATGAATTGATTTTGATGATTCTTTTTTTGTTTGGTAGGGCATACTTCAGAAGTGGTCCCATATGAATTTGGTCAAGATCTGATGAGGGGTTTTTGAGTTAGCTTCAATAATACGTATTTTTCTCTTCTAGTATATGTGGACGATATTCTGATAGTTCCTGTCACTGTAATTTACATAGCAGGTAATGGGTATTTAAAAAAAATTTGGGGTTTTGTACCACAACTAAAAAGTGAAAAATAAAAACTTTTTCACAAAAAATAAAACCGACTTCCAAAAAAAACACTACAAAGTGAAAAATAACTTTGATTTCGAAAGTCGGTGGCAAAAAAACGAAAATAAAACCCCAAAGACACCGACTTCCGAAATCAAAGTTATTTTTCACTTTGTAGTGTTTTTTTTGGAAGTCGGTTTTATTTTTTGTGAAAAAGTTTTTTAATGCCAGTTTTTTGTAAATTTGATAACAATAAAAAACTTTTCCTAGGACAGCTCATTCGTTACACTTCAAAAACACATAAAGGTGAAAATGTTCATTAAAATCGTTTCACTACCTGTCCAGACCAATATTCAAAATGATAAATTATTATTAGTTGTCTTATTATACAGGCATTGAACTACAAAGTCCCAATTACAGAGCTTAAAATCTAAAAAACCTAAAGATACTTAACCATGTAACACTCTATTATTATTTTAGTGCTGAATGCTCAATCAAGACTCGACCCGGTTTTTTAAGTAATGCTTAGCATGTCTCTGGCAAGGTCAGCAGGTATAACTATCACCAAAATTGTGCATATTTTTTGTTGATTCTTTTTATTATAATTTGTAATTTTTCGGTACGGTAACTCAATAAAATAGACCCGGAACTGATATACATTGAGATAATGTATCAGTAATAGTACATTGATGTATGTAATTATAAAATGTTTTGAATTTTAGATGAAGTTCAAATAATAATGGAAAGTACAGTACTTACTCGTACTATTACAATTCAAATGATATGATACGTTAAAGTAGGTACCTACTGCAACGTATCATATCATTTTAATTTTTGACGGTCTAGTAGTGCTTAAAGCTTTTATAAGTTTGGTGTCAACGATAACGGTAAGAAATCAATCAAATTAATGATCAACTATAATATTAATACGTTTTTGAAAACTAAGTGGAAATAGTTATTTATCCAACATGTGAGGAAAGTTCGATTTTCCTATGAGTTTTGATTTTGAGTCTTGAGCGAACGAAGGATTGAAAAATAGAATCACGAGCGCAGCGAGTGATTATAAATTTCAATCCTGAGTAAGCGAAAGACTCAACAAAACGAATAGCAAATGAACTTGCTCACAAGTTGCATACAAAACTTTTCACCACTCCCAGCAAGAAAGTATTCAGTCATCATAGGTAAATAAATTAAATAGACACAAAGCAAATCAAAATAATTCTTTATATTTTAAAATATCTTTAAAACTTAACATAAAAAAATCAGGCAAGGTTAGTTTCTGAACGGGATCATTACTTTCCTCACTGTTCGAACAGTGAGGAAAAACCAACTTTCCTCACTGTTCAAGCAGTGAGGAAAAACCAACTTTCCTCACTGTTTTCGTAGAGGAAAGACACTTCTTTCGTGCGGGAGTGGTGAAAAATATATTTTTATAATCAACAAATCACCAAGATTTTTAGGAATGTAATTTTTAAAACCACAATAATTAAAACTTGTTTCTCAAAACTACGTGACTTACTGAGGAACATCGTACCATGTGGCAAATCAATAGTACATTACTGTCACGGCCTGCAATACATTCATGGACTATCGTGAAAATATGGCCCAAGCGAAGCCGAATTTAAATAAAATCTTTGATAAGTTACCTCCTTACTTGCCATGGGTCGAAGTAAAAAGTTCATTCCATTTCCATTTTCAAATTACACTACATGAGTTATCCTAGTAATTTATTTGGCCGCTAAACACAACATTATATGGAATTTCAAACTAACATTGCCGGCCGCCTACTCGCATATATTTGACCAGTAGGTACAGCATTTTCAATTTATCTCGAAGGAGTTGTCAAAATAATGCTCGATTTCCAAGCATGTTTGAAGAAAATTTGAGAAAATAAATGTCCTCATATGAAACTGTCCCATTGATCTTGAACGATCGCTTTATTGGTCAACCACCTGCAGTTCATGTTGTTAAAACTTTACTAAGTTATTCATATAACAAATCATACTTAACAATATTTTTGCAAGGATGTAAATTTATTGACCCTGACATTATTACATTTAAAACTAACTTTAAAAAATAGGAGGTTATTTATTTGGCGAGTATCTTATTTTCGTTGTTTTATTTAAGCTCGTGACACTGTCTTAACTATAATATTATAAATGCGGAAGTGAGTTTGTTTGTTACGCTTTCACGCTAAAACGACTGAACAGATTCGGATGAAATTTTTGACATGGGTATACTATGACCTGGAGAAGGACATAAGCTACTTTTCATCCTGGATCGCAGACGAAGTCGCTACACGACTACGACAGCTAGTAATTCATAAATTTCTTCCATATATTCCAAATTTAATTTCCATTTCTATTGCCGTTTGTTTTTATTAGATAGTGGCTGCGCGCCGCGGTTTCACCCGCATAAGTCTCGATCTCGTAGGAATGTCGGAATAAAAAGTATCCTTTGTCCTATTCCAGGTCATGGTCTACCCTTGTGCCAAATTTCATCCAAATCCGTTCAGCTGTTTTAGCGTGCAAGCGTAACAAACACACACTGTCGCATTTCTAATATTAGGTATATAGTTTGAATGGCGTCAGAAGAGATACAGTTTTCTTTACTCAAAATGAGTTGAATTTAAGTACCTACTAAGTTTTTGGCAATAAATGAAACGAAATTTCGGTGACTAACTTTGAGTAGCGTAATTAACATTCATCGTGACTAACTTACCCGGAACCAGATTTTATCGATAATGTTTCGCAGCGATAAGATGTAAGCATGCCGCCACGGCACGCTTACATCTGATCGCAGAAAGTTGATTGTTTATTATTATTTATTACTAGCTAGCTTGGCAATGGATACCCGCGACTTCGGCCGCTTGGAATTATATACTTCAATTTTATTTATTTGTGTAGCTGCCAGTGAAAGTCAAATCGGTCAAACCGTTTCGGAGATTAGCCGGAATCGACGGACAGACAAAAATTAAAAAAAAAAATGTTACATAAGCCGTATTAACTTTACAAACAGACACTTCAATTATATTTATTTGTATAGCGTAATGTGTGTTGTGATTGTGTTTGTTTGTTATTAATTCAGCTGCATCCGGTTAGACTGGGCGCCAACCCCGACATATCTAGGTAGAAAATGGCTAGATAATTGATGATTACTAATGTCGCGGAAAATGATTAACCAAGATTTATCATTGTGCATATTATACAATTTTTTTTATAATTTAAAATGTTGACTTTGCTATATTTCAGAATCAAAATGGCGCATGTAGTGAAGCCGATAACGATAGAGGAAGAGTACGAAAAGAATCCAGACATCTCACCAGAGGAGATCAAGAAGTTACGCGACTGGCTGAAGACTCAACCACATCTGCCTGAGAAACATCTCACGGGTGAATATATATTATAAAATATAATCGAATACACATACATCACGCCTGTTTTCCCGGAGGGGACGGGCAGATAACCGAATCACATTTCGCCAGTTATGTTGAAGTCCCATGTAATAGGAGACGGAGACGGGGTTTGCTTGTGTTTCCCTACGAGATCGAATCAGAAATCAAGAGGAGAACCAAGGTAACCGATACATAGCCCGAATAATTGCCAAACTATGCCCATTGCCGCATAATTGGCAATGGGCAGGGCACATTGCTCGCAGAACAGATGGCCGATGGGGCCGAATGGTTCTGGAGTGGCGACCGCGTACCGGAACACGTAGCGTTGGAAGACCTCCCACATGGTGGACCGATGACCTTGTGAAGGCCGCAGGAATCCGCTGGATGCGCCTAGTACTGAGCCGGTCGTATTGGCGGTGCTTGGGGGAGGGCTATGTCCAGCAGTGGACAGTCAGGAGTCTTTCGGCTGAATCAATGAATAGCCTATTCCCATATCAATCAGGCAGAAATCCTATTGCTACTGTATTAAAACGTATTTAAATGTATTATCCCGCGGGGTCCCAAATCAGATTTCAAGGTTAGGCAAAGAGCCAACCAGGGGATCGGAGTCAGGGCCCTTGGATAGAATAATAGGTAATTATTATTTATAATAAAAGTAATAGCCCACAAAATTTTATTGTGAAGGTCAGTTGGCATAGCGGTCGCTCCAGATAAAATATTAATATTCAGCCTATGCAAGGACCCGTTCACACGCATCACGAGTCGTGAAAAATGACGGAAACGTCTTAAATTACCGTATTGTCTCTTGAAAATCACGTTCGTCAAAAAATATGAATAGTGATTTTTTTGTGACGAATCCGCTGGAGCGCTCGCGCTCGTCCCAGACTGAACTCTGAATCACGAATCAAGTGTGAACATCTGTTCGGACATTTTGACAAATCGCGAAAAAACTCGTTACCGTTATACAATGTGTACGTGCATCCGTCATAACGTGTCGTTTTTTTTGACGAATCGTCAATGACGAATCCCGTCGAATGTGCCCTTAATAAGGCAACAAAAAGTTATTGATCTTGTCTTGCAAATATTGTTATTTATGACAATTCACAAGTTCATTTGGTACATAATGACGGTCTGTTTAAAAAACAAGTCCCAAAAGAGGCTGCGTCTGATGTTTACTGTTCTACCGGTAGGTTTTTTGTTTGACGTCCTAAAAAAGTGCCTTTTATGTGCTTATTAGAAATAAATGATTTGACCTTGACTTTGAATTGGGCATGAAGGGCCGTGCACGAAATCGACAGATTTTTATCAATTTGTTTCATTACTTTAAACAAAACTATTTGTGATTTGAAAAGTCGAGTTCTTTGTTTTGTATGTCGCTGAAAGGGATTTTTCAAATAAGTTAAGTATTCATGGAAAATCACAAATATTCGCAACAAGTTTTTCGAAACACGCGAGACTGTGACGTGTAATTACTTTTTTCACAAGAAATTAACTTATGATTTTGAACATTTAATATATTATCAACATGGTAATGGTCTACTTACATGTGACTGAACCACTTTTTCTAAAATCACACATTAGTCTTCAGCTATCCTTGACATAAAATCGAAATTTTATTTGATGGTTATACCAATATCTTCATTAAGTAAATCAAAAGCGAAATAAACCATATTTTCGAGAGCGCAAAAGTGATGCAACTGTAGCGGTTACACCACCACATACGAACTAGCATAAAAGACATGACGTCACACAAATCCTGCATCGCGCAATTAGAGTTTACCGCGCGAACGACATCTATAAGACTATCCGACATCAACAGTCGGGCAGCCGGCCCGCCAGACACAACACCCGTCTGGTCGGAGGATCCTCCCTTTTCTATGGTGGATGAGTGAACTTTACACCCTATTCCTCCTCGTGTTCCTTCTGTTGCCTGTGCAATGCCAGGGGGCCACGGTATCCCTTACGACGGCGAGCTACCCATTGCTCACCGTCCGCTCCTCATGCCCCCTTTTTTTTTTTTTTTGGGTGGGAAATCATCAAATGACGTCTCCCGCTCTGGGTGGAGCGGGAGGGCGTGTCAGAATCTTACTGACTAAAACCCACCCGTGTTCCTTCTGTTGCCTGTGCAATGCCAGGGGGCCACGGTATCCCTTTCGGACTTTCCCGCAACCCCGGCAGGCAATGGTCTCATCGGACCCCTTCATTCGCTGACATCTCTTTGAGGCGCGCGTGGAACACAACGCGCCGTCGACCCGGGCTTGGTCTTTACCGGACGGCGAGCTACCCATTGCTCACCGTCCGCAAGCCCGCGCCTACGGTGGCCGGGAATCGGCAACCGATTCCCTCGTCACCGAGGCACCGTGTCCTCCGGGCGATCCACGCAGTGATGACACCCGGGCGTTTCCTCCCGCCTTATCCGAAACAGGTACCTCCCGAAACAGCCGTGTCCGGTGAGGACCTGCGTCAGGCGGAAGGTGAGGACGCCGTGGCGCCTCTCCAGCCACTCCTCAAAGAGGGGACTTATCGCCGCAATATTGGCGTGCCCAGCACTGGGTTGCGACAATCGCACTCTCCATGACGCCATGAGATCCCGTCGGAGCTCTGTCCGCTGTGCCGCGATTTCTCGCGGCATCGGAGTCAAGCCCCAGCGTTTCGCCTCCCCGCGCCACTCCCAAATATGCGCGAGGACTTTTGCCTCCAGATCCCATGGCGGCAATCCGGCAAGGAGGCTCGCCGCCTCACCGGAGACCGTGCGGTATCCCCGGACCAGCCGGGTGGCCATGACCCTCTGGGACGCGTTCAACCGGCGGGCAGGCCACCGCCTCAACGAACGCGCCCACACCGGTGCCCCGTACAGGGCCATGGACCGCACGATCCCCGCGTATAGCCTCCGGCAGGAGGCGTTTAGACCCCCTAGATTGGGCAGGAGCCGTTTCAAGGCAGCCCCGGCCCGGTCCAGTCTGGGAGCCAAACGTCGGAAATGCTCCACGAAGTTCCACCGACTGTCGAGGACGAGTCCCGGGTACTTCATCGTCGACTCGACGCCGATGTGAACCCCTCCTACCGTTATTTGGGAACCCGACGGTGGCGCGTTCCGAAGACCATGAAAACACATGGCCTCAGACTTGTGCAAGGCCACCTCGAGTCCCAACTGGCCACGATTGTCGCAACCCCGTGTGTCGCTAGTTCGGCCGCCGCCTGGTGCGACCTCCCCTGCGCCAGGACCAACGTGTCGTCAGCGTAACAAACGACGCTGACGCCATTGGGGAGGTCGGCGCGCAGCACCCAGTCGTATCCGATGTCCCACAGATGCGGCCCCAGGACCGATCCCTGTGGGACACCGCACGACATCTCTCGCCGGTTCCACTCTCCCTGGTGACCGGGGTAGATGATGGCCCTGTCTGCCAGATAGGCCTCGACCACACGACAGAGGTAGGTCGGCATCCGGTGATACCGGAGTGCCTCCCTGATGCAACTCCAGGGCAGGGTATTGACCATCATCTACCCCGGTCACCAGGGAGAGTGGAACCGGCGAGAGATGTCGTGCGGTGTCCCACAGGGATCGGTCCTGGGGCCGCAACTGTGGGACATCGGATACGACTGGGTGCTGCGCGCCGACCTCCCCAATGGCGTCAGCGTCGTTTGTTACGCTGACGACACGTTGGTCCTGGCGCAGGGGAGGTCGCACCAGGCGGCGGTCGAACTAGCGACACACGGGGTTGCGACAATCGTAGCCAGAATCCGGCAGTTGGGACTCGAGGTGGCCTTGCACAAGTCCGAGGCCATGTGTTTTCATGGTCCTCGGAATGCGCCATCGTCGGGTTCCCAAATAACGGTAGGAGGGGTTCACATCGGCGTCGAGTCGACGATGAAGTACTTGGGACTCGTCCTCGACAGTCGGTGGAACTTCGTGGAGCATTTCCGACGTTTGGCTCCCAGACTGGACCGGGCCGGGGCTGCCTTGAAGCGGCTCCTGCCCAATCTAGGGGGTCCAAACGCCTCCTGCCGGAGGCTATACGCGGGGATCGTGCGGTCCATGGCCCTGTACGGGGCACCGGTGTGGGCGCATTCGTTGAGGCGGCGGCCTGCCCGCCGGTTGAACGCGTCCCAGAGGGTCATGGCCACCCGGCTGGTCCGGGGATACCGCACGGTCTCCGGTGAGGCGGCGAGCCTCCTTGCCGGATTGCCGCCATGGGATCTGGAGGCAAAAGTCCTCGCGCATATTTGGGAGTGGCGCGGGGAGGCGAAACGCCGGGGCTTGATGACTCCGATGCCGCGAGAAATCGCGGCACAGCGGACAGAGCTCCGACGGGATCTCATGGCGGCATGGAGAGTACGATTGTCGCAACCCAGTGCTGGGCACGCCACTATTGCGGCGATAAGTCCCCTCTTTGAGGAGTGGCTGGAGAGGCGCCACGGCGTCCTCACCTTCCGCCTGACGCAGGTCCTCACCGGACACGGCTGTTTCGGGAGGTACCTGTTTCGGATAAGGCGGGAGGAAACGCCCGGGTGTCATCACTGCGTGGATCGCCCGGAGGACACGGTGGAGCATACGGTGGAGGTTTGCCCGGCTTGGGCAGAGCACCGCCGTGTCCTCGTGGAGGCGATCGGTGGCGGGGATCTCTCGCGTCCGGCCCTGGTCCAGGCCATGGTACGGAGCGAGAGGGCATGGGAGGCCGTCACCTCCTTCTGCGAAGCAGTAATGCTCGCAAAGGAGGAGGCGGAACGCGTGAGGGAGAGGCAAATTTCGCGCCCTCACGCCCCTAGCCGCCGCAGGAGGAGACGCCCTGGGCGTCGGGAATCGATTGCCGATTCCCGGCCACCGTAGGCGCGGGCTTGCGGACGGTGAGCAATGGGTAGCTCGCCGTCCGGTAAGGACCAGGCCCGGGTCGACGGCGCGTTGTGTTCCACGCGCGCCTCAAAGAGATGTCAGCAAGTGAAGGGGTCCGATGAGACCATTGCCTGCCGGGGTTGCGGGATTAGTCCGAAAGGGATACCGTGGCCCCCTGGCATTGCACAGGCAACAGAAGGAACACGGGTGGGTTTTAGTCAGTAAGAGTCTGACACGCCCTCCCGCTCCACCCAGAGCGGGAGACGTCATTTGATGATTTCCCACCCAAAAAAAAAAAAAAAAAAAAAAAAAAAGGGCAGGGTATTGAAGGCGTTGGCGATGTCTAGAGACACCGCCAAGACGACTCCACCCCGAGCCACCGCATCCCCCGTCGTGAGGGCTCGCACGCGCATGATGGCGTCCACCGTGGAGCGCCCCCTGCGGATCCTCATGCCCCCTAAACAACTATTATCAGCTGCTGTGACTAACACAGATTTAATATTTCAATAAATAAATTATTTCAATCTTTCTTACAATTAGATAAGTTATTGACGAAAAAGGGCTTTTTTCGTGCACGGAGCCTTATACAAGCCGACAACTTACCTGATGTTAACTGAGACTTCCATCTTGGGACAAAGCTGAAATGTCTCATAGACCTGTAACTACATATGTACCCGCTAAGGTGTCGTTGCACTTTACTGTCTATGCAATGTGCTTACGGTTAGATTAGCCCAAAATGGTTTTTAGATGAATACTGAGTGCTTTTAGGGTTCCGTGTGTCCGATTTCGAACTCGGAGAGAGTGCGCAAAACATTTTTTAAAATTTATGTGTGAAATAAAAGTGACCCTCATAGGCAAAATTAATTTATTTACGTAACACGTCCATGTTTGGATCATAGAAATTGATATAATGTTTCAAATTTCAACTTAATCGCAGCGGAATTTTCAACTCTAGTTGAAAAAACACACGAAACAACAAAAAAAAAAACGCAACAACAAAAATAAATTGCCTGTGCCAACCTGGACTTCAGTTTATTTATTTTTAAGTATACATGGATTGTAAGCTGGTAAGATATTATTCATCACGTTCAGTCCAAACGTGAGAATTTATTAACCTTATACAGTCTGATAGTAATCGCTCGGACCATTCTATTCTGTTTATGATGTAAATAATAGTTTTTTCCTGTATCATTTACATAAATACTTGAAATATCGCTAAAGGTCGTCAAAACATTCAACCGTAACTCAAGCACTTACTTGTCTATTATTTTTAGCAAACTGTCACTGGATGTACCTAGTTACATCGTCAGTGTATTTGGAACAAAGGGCAAGATCCACAGACCGCACTTTGTCTTTGTTAAGTAAAGTAAGCTCTCATTGGAATATGGACATTTTTCTTAAGTATTATTCTTCTTTTTAGCGTGTCGATGGCAAAATAACACATAAAATATATATATATATTTTTTTTTTTACCCCAAAATTCCGCAACTCTAATAACGTTTGCTTACGCAGCCGTGGTCTTCACGTGTGCAGGTGACAGGACATGCGGCGCAAGATGGAAGGCGGGCCATTGTCATTAATGTTCATATTCGTATGAAACGCTTATTTTACTTAGCAAAACAAAGTTAAAGTGCGGTCCGTGGATCTTGCCGTAAGAATGACGCCGAATGATGCCATAAGAAAATTAACTTCGTTTAAGAAACGGCTGCCATGATCCCATATTCCCCTCTGTAGGTGTAGAATTTATTTAAAACGTGTATGAGTATAATGAATTAATGAACTATATACAATTTACAAACGACCCTTTATACCAGCAACGCAACGCTGCAACACAAGCTGCAGCAACGCTAGTCTTACAACCAGTCTTACCAAGGGGTGGGTAGGTATCATAATACTAATACCATTTATTTCACCCAGTTTCTGGGTTGTGGAGGTCAGATAGGCAGTTGATCCATATAAAATACTGGTATTCAGCTGCATCCAGTTAGACTGAACGCCGACCCCAACAAAGACGGGAAAAGGCGGCAGATTGAGGCTTTTATGTCAGCAAAGCAATGGTTAATAAAAAAGATTGATGAGCATTCGTTAATGACAAGTCAATAAAACGCACGCAACTGCAATTATCAGATACGTCTGTAACAATATTTTATAATTGCTTACATTGCATCGACTATTGGTTGATCAAATGATGGTTGATGTCTATCAACGTCTAATGGAATAGAGACTGAGAATATGTAGTTATTAGTGTATTGTTTGAAGTTAATTTAGCTGGAGTTGTACTATGTTAAGGAAATAATGATAATGTATACTCACAACTCTTATATAAAGTTATTGTTATTGATATAAGAAAATAAAATCTTCTATGATTATGCGTTTTATGATTGTGTTGTGATTGTGTGTTATGCAAAGTAACGTTCTTTCGGCGATAGCGAATATGGAAAGTTAAAAAAAGTATTAGTGACAATGGTTTAATAGACTAAAGTGACAGAACTTAACTATATTTTAGTTTGACAGCACTAAGATAGCACTGAGATTTTAATTTAGTGAAAATGTCAATTTTGCTATTCTGAATTTGACGTTTTTCACCTAAAATTTTAATTGTTTTACGAATTCTGACCATTTTTAGTCGTCACTGAAAATGGTGTGGAATATTATTAGTTGTCATGAACTAAAATTCACACGAACACCTTGACTTCAGGTGCAAAAACAGTACTGTATATTTTTCATTTCTTTTGCTCATATCTCGAAAATGGTGTGTCCTATTCCTATCGCAAAAATAATGATAATTTCGACCCCCTTTATAAAAATCCTTATATCTCTAATACTCAACACGTAGGTAATATATTTTTATATTTTTTGTACAAAAAGTGAAATATTTCTTATAAAACACGTCGAGGCTGCCCCCTGAAAAAAATCACTTGGTAGGGCAAACAAGTAGGGTCATGGCCACCCGGCTGGTCCGGGGATACCGCACGGTCTCCGGTGAGGCGGCGAGCCTCCTTGCCGGATTGCCGCCATGGGATCTAGAGGCAAAAGTCCTCGCACATATTTGGGAGTGGCGCGAGGAGGCGAAACGCCGGGGCTTGACTCCGATGCCGCGAGAAATCGCGACACAGCGGACAGAGCTCCGACGGGATCTCATGGCGTTATGGAGAGTGCGATTGTCGCAACCCAGTGCTGGGCACGCCACTATTGCGGCGATAAGTCCCCTCTTTGAGGAGTGGCTGGAGAGGCGCCACGGCGTCCTCACCTTCCGCCTGACGCAGGTCCTCACCGGACACGGCTGTTTCGGGAGGTACCTGTTTCGGATAAGGCGGGAGGAAACGCCCGGGTGTCATCACTGCGTGGATCGCCCGGAGGACACGGTGGAGCATACGGTGGAGGTATGCCCGGCTTGGGCAGAGCACCGCCGTGTCCTCGTGGAGGCGATCGGTGGCGGGGATCTCTCGCGTCCGGCCCTGGTCCAGGCCATGGTACGGAGCGAGAGGGCATGGGAGGCCTTCACCTCCTTCTGCGAAGCAGTAATGCACAAAAAAAAAAGTGGCAATATTGTCAAATTTGATTTTAGATGTGTCAAAATAATTTTTAAATTTAGAGACTTTTATTGCAGAACAGCTTTTAGATTCTCATATCCAAAAGTAAGGAATTTTAGTGATAGTTTAGTTCAGGTACAAGAGACTCGGCACCATTATCTACCAAATCAACTCAAAATCTTTAAAAAAAAAAAAAACTCTAAGTGCAACAGCAAATGATGGTCCCTTGCATAATCAGCCTATAATGTTTCCACTGCTGGGTCTTCGAATGTTGGGTTCTAAGACTTGCCGGTTTCCTCACGATGTTTTCCTTCATTGTTTTGAGAGCGCCTGCCTGGGTTCGAGCCCACGACCTCGATTATCGCATATTGTATACTTACCCAAGGTTTAAAGACAAACCTATTATAAGCCAGACAATAGAAATAAAGAAAAATAGGTTTAATACTGTAATACACGTCATACTCTGTAACATACTATATATTTATATCGCTGTTCGTTGCCTAAATGAATAAATTATGTTCTAGACGTGGACCTGGTAGTCGTGTACCACTGCTGTCAGAAAAGCATCGAGGTGTCGAAGCAAGTCCTGGACCTACACTTCACGCTGAGGACACTCTTCCAGCCCTACTTCAACAATCGAGCCTTTGACAAGAGAGCAGAGTTCATCAGTAATACAGTGTAAGTAACACTACTAGGTACATTGGCCTTTATAATCTTCCGAATGATAGCTTTCAATTGTTATTTTCGTGTTTTGTTCTTTCCTTGCGTCATGTGTACCGCTAATAAATGTATTGTTCAGGTGTTATGTTTGACTGAACACTGGTTGAAAGAACATGAAGTGGTGTTTATTAATGATGATAATTTTACTGTACAAAGTGCGTTTGTAAGAAAAAGCGCCATTCGCGGTGGATCTTTGGTTCTTGTTTCAAACAAGTTGAAATGTAAACAACGTTTAGATTTAGTTAATCTTTCCATCGAGCGCACTATTGAGTTGTCTTGTGTTGAACTCGAGCGATACATTATAATTTGCGTTTATCGACCCCCCTCTGGTGATTTTATTAGTTTTGAATCGGTAATGGAGGATTCGCTCAATAGGTTAAAATCAAGTAATAAAAGTATGATTTTATATGGAGATTTTAATATTAATATTTTAGATGTTACTCCATTAAGTATTAGACTTCTTAATCTGTTTAGGTCTTATAATTTAATTAACTTGTTTTTTGAAGCTACTAGGATCACGGCATCTTCGTCAACTTGTCTTGATAATATATTTAGTGATTGTGATGCCAAAAATAAATTAGTGTTAAGTGACTTAACGTCTGACCACTGTGGATTATTAGTTAGTTTCCCCATGCCATTACATAAAAAGCCGCATAAAATAGAATGTAGGCCATATACAGCTAGTCGTTGCAATAAATTTAAAAATAATATAGCTCATAGAATAACACCATCTTTAATAGAACACGAGAATCCTAATGAAATGTATGCAGCCCTTTTTGATGTTGTGCAAAAAGAGTACCAATCTACTTTCAAGACTAAAACTATTGACATTAATGGCACCTCCGTTGGCTTTAATCAATGGGCCACTCCGGGTATTTATAAAAGTAGAGCGAGACTATATGAGTTATATGGTTTGAAAAAATATAGATTTGATACTCCTTTCCTAGAGTATGTCAAAAATTATTCAAAATTATTTAAAAAGGTTGTGGTGTTTTTGCTAAATCTAAATTTTTAAGCGATACAATTAAAAATTCCAATAATAAAGTAAAAACCACTTGGAAAATTATTAACAATGAAACGGTTAAATCGGTTAAGCAAGATAAACAACTTGAGATTATGGTCGATAATAAATTAGTTACTAAAGCAGCTGACGTAGCTGAGGCGTTTAATGAGTTTTTTGCCAACATACCTATAACTACGACTCGCTCCTTAAATTCGTCCCCATCTAAAGCTGAAAACCTTTTGTTTAGTAGTGTGTCTAAAAGTAGTCGCTTATTTAGCTTCGAACATGTAACGCCTCGTGATGTAGTTAATGTTTTCAACACACTCAAATCTAAAAACACTGGTGATTACAGGGGAATCTCCATTAAACTTTTGAGTAATATAATAGACATCGTAGCCCCCTATCTAGCTGTTACTTTTAATAAATGTGTTGATTTAGGAACTTTTCCTGATCTCATAAAGAGTAGTAAAGTCATACCATTATTTAAATCAGGTAATAAAAATGACGTTGGCAATTTCAGGCCTATTTCTATTTTACCAGCATTCAGCAAAATATTTGAAAAGTTAATACTCAAGCAGTTGCTAAGACATTTTAATTTAAATAGCCTCCTTCATAATGAACAATATGGCTTTACAAAGGGTCGTTCGACTACAGATGCGGGTGTTGCTCTCCTGAAACACATATTTAACGAATGGGAGAACTCTCAAAATGCTATTGGAGTTTTCTGTGATCTCTCCAAAGCCTTTGATTGCGTGCACCATGACCCGCTTTTGCGTAAACTGCGTCATTATGGTGTGCTAAACGAAGCTCTCAACGTTTTAAATTCAAATTTAAATAATAGGTCGCAATGTGTAGATTTTGATGGTGTAAAATCTTCCGGGCTACCAGTTCAGTTAGGTGTACCTCAAGGCTCAATACTGGGTCCATTCTTGTTCTTAGTATATATCAATGACTTACCATTCTATTTAAAGGGTATCTGTGAAGTTGTACTGTTTGCAGATGATACCTCTCTTATTTTTAAAGTAGACAGGAATAGACAAGATATTGACGATGTAAACAGTGCACTATCAATGGTTAAGGATTGGTTTACGACAAATAACCTAGTTCTCAATGCCAAAAAAACGAAATGTGTAAAGTTTGCCCTTCCAAATGTTAGAAATCTAGGACCCAACATCGTCTTAGATAAAGAGGTGCTTGAAACTGTAAACTCGGCAGTTTTTCTGGGCATAACAGTAGATGCCAAACTTCAGTGGGGCCAACATATATCGAGCCTAGCGGGAAGGCTCAGTTCGGCCGCCTACGCCGTCAGAAAAGTAAGACAATACACTGACGTTGATACAGCTCGGTTAGTCTATTTTAGTTATTTTCATAGCGTTATGTCCTATGGTATTCTGCTGTGGGGCAAAGCTGCAGATATTCAAAATATATTTGTCCTCCAATAACGAGCTATTCGAGCAATTTACCAGCTAGGTGCCAGAGTTTCTCTGAGAGATTTTTTCAAAGATATCGGTATTCTCACAGTGGCATCACAATTCATCTTCGCCAACATCTTATATATTAGGCAAAATATACACTTATACACAAAAAACAGTGATATTCACAATGTTAACGCAAGAAGTAAGGATAAACTACGTGCTCCCTTTCACCGGCTTCATAAGGTTCATAACTCATTTGTTGGGCTTGGTATAACCTTTTATAACAAGCTACCCTCTTCTTTACTAGATTTGCCTTTTAATGCGTTTAAAACTAAATTAAAGTCCAACCTTTGTTCAAAGGCATACTATTCTATCAACGACTACTTAAATAATAAGAATAGATGGTCGCTGTGATTAACTCAAGACCATGTTTAAATGTTCTTTCTCCAGAATTAGTTTACCTACTGACAGGTTATATGAGTTTATATAATTGTTTATAATTTTACTTTATAAGTCAATTTATTTTAATTTTATTTTAGTTTAGTGCTGACATAATCTACTCATTACAATGTTTTTTTTATGAGTTGTATTGCAATATGTGGTTAGCTAGCGACCTCGACAATTATTTATTTTACCTCGATGGTCCTAGTTTATCAATTGTAACTTCTAGTTATATGTAAGCGGGCACGCCCTTTATGCCTGGAGGCTTTTTCTTTTTTTTTTTGATATTGTTTACTTTTAGTTATTTTTATTTCTGCTTGAGTATAGTTCTCGATGCTTTTGGTTGGTATATTGGCGTGTGCTAGCTGTCATATGGCTATTAATTATAGCTATTTAATTTAAATTATGTTTTGCATATTGTAAATTGTCTTGCATACTGTTGTATAGAATCATTTTTTATTTTTTTTCTAACTGAACAGACAGCTGTGCTGCTGGGGAGTTTGTTGCGCCACTTCTTCTTCCCAGCAAAAGCACTAGGAAGTGGTGAAGGGTGGGCGTTTTGGGGGACTGTCTTATGTAATTTTGACGTTCAAAAAGTGCTGATTCTCAGCCTAGTTTGAATAAATGACTTTTGAATTTTGAATTTTCTTTATTTCTTTCATCCTTAATGGATGGTTACTGGGAAAGAATTGTCTGGTTTGATACACGGTTATACGGTGGCTCTGCTGTATCAAAAGACGAGAGTTTGTCTAGTGATAAACAGGGTGGATTTTGAAGATGGGGCAGTTCGATGCAGTTTCGTATAAGGATTAATATACTCTTGCGGACCAACTGAGGTTAGAGTACTAGAAAAGCCGCAAATCGCAAAAAAACTGTTCCCATACAGTTCGTAATAAATGAACGTGGAGAAATTAAAGATGTTTTTTTCCAGCTAGCTTTCCCTTACAATATTTTTTTCTATAGGACGACTCTTCACGAATCTTGAATGACAAATAATGCAAAATATTTGTTACATATTTCCAGATTATTTGCTCCACTGGCCACCCCGACAGTGGAAGGCTATCGGGTGCTTTACCTTCGTCTGTTGGACCCAGAGCCTCGCAACTTCAACCTACTGGAAGGTGTCAGAGTTCTCATGATAATCTTCGATATGTGGCAGTATGAAGAAGGGACCTGGCCTGGGTAAGTTTCCAATAACGGCCCACCTGATGTTAACTGGAAACCGCCGCTTTCATCTCCAATACTAGAGGAATCGCAGTTGCCTCGCCATCAAAAATACCTACCTTAAATATTCCATGTGCCTGTAATAACCGGCACCCAAAACCTTTAAACCAGATCATATTTAAAAAAAATGGTTTACCAAATTAAAAGTGGTAAAATAACTGTTACATTTTTGACGCCCGCGTAAAAAAATCGTAATTATTTGATTTGGATTTTTATTCTTTTTGAAATTTCTCGGGACCCTAGGGTCCCGGACCTTTGGAAGGCGTACGAGGGGCCGAAGCCAACTCGCAGAGGCCCGTTAGACGTGTCTAATGAAACGAGGCACTAACCGACGATTATCCCTGTACGCACTAATCTAGTGCACCCAAGGACAACCCCCGGTTAGTGCAGGACTATTGCAAGATATGGAAACAATGATGTTGGATTATGGGTTTGGGTGGCTAAGTGAACTGGCTATCTAGAACTATGGAAAGACTATGGCCCCTGCCTGACCAATATCTTATATAAAATAGACAGGTAAAATGGCAGGGGATGACTTGCACACTCAATAATGGGCCCCCGAAAACGGTCGCTAGCACAAAGTGTCGAAGCGACAAGGGGGCAACATGTCCTGAGGTGCTTATAAGGAGTGGAGCGGTATTCCACGGCTATCAGGACAATCCCGGAAGTACGGTCAAGATCCCTACCAGCATCTTACTGGAATACTTCCTTCCTCCGAGCACATTTGCTCTTGCGAATCTCCACTCAAGCCGGCCAATAAAGGCAAGAAAGAGGTGGGAGCTCTATTCCTCGTCAGTGTTCACTCCAACCGGCCAATAAAGGCAAGCCAGAGATGAGGAACAAGATTTCTCCCGGGAGATAGGGTCCGTGGGGTCGCTACTGCCCAACAGCTCGCCACATGCTGCCCTGCGAGTTATTATATTTATTAATAGTTATTCTTTTTATTATTGTCCCAAATAATTGGTCCTTTTGAGAATTAATCGTATATAGAATTAGCCATTTTGAGGATTAGTTCATTAAAGACCCAGTTGCCATTTTGAGAATTGGGCATTCTGCGCCTAAATCCTAGAATCATGTTCTGAATTCAAGGTAACAATTTGCGCGTCAATGTCCCATATACGAGTATGTATGCAGGGTGAATACATGTGTGCGGAAGAGTCCCAATAATCTAGGTTAGAATCCCTTAATAGACGTTTTAGCAAGCCAACAGTAGAACCAATAGTCTTTCGACACTGTCACTATTGTGTAAATAGGGCCAGGTCCTCGATCCAAGTTTGTTTATCCAACAATGGCCGGAAACAAGTCATTTATTACTGTGACACAACCAGCTATATGATGCTAATGAATTTGAATTACGGCAATCTTTTTTTCAGATTCTCAATAAGATTCATAATTTCTTAGACTAACAAGTTTATTGCACTAGTATGCTAGAGACCTATCAGTCGTGATAAAACGTATGTGTATGTATGTGGTTCGAAAATTGAATACGAGTATACTAAAGTGCATCGCTCTATCGTCTTGTCTGAACATTGAGAACTTTTCTAACCTACACGAACACGGTCATCGGGATTTTTAATAAGAAAGAAAATACACACAACATAATTATTCTGCAAATAAAAGTGTATTCTGTTCCGATGTCCGTGGAGGACAAAAAAAAAACTCCCCCACTTAATGCTTGGGTCATCTTCCACGATATGCATAGGTAAGAAAAAACAAGAAAAAACTAACATCAATCTAATATATATTGGTCATAATAAACTAATTTGTTTATTTGTTAACAGATTCATAATTCTTATAGACATGGACACGGCAACTCTGTCACACGTTTTAAGGCTAGATCTCATGGTCGTGAAGAAAGTCTTATATTTCCTACAGGTTAGTACATTTTTGAACTAGTTTTTCTTCAAACTGCCTTCGAAGCAAATACACTGTAAAATTTAGAAAAGAGACCTTCCTAAAAAAATATTCTGATTTTCGTTAATAAGGAAATCCTATCTGATTTGCCACCAGTAGGAATCTTAGAAAGAGACAGAAACTTCAACAAGAGGATGAGCAGCAGTGTCCTCTCATCTGCTAATTGAAAAATACTGTGTCTGCCCAGAGATGCTGTACCCAATTGTCTTTGGACAATTTTTTGTGGCTTTCCATGAGAAGGCATTATTTATCAGCAATTGTAATGTTGATAAATAATAATAAAAGGTGAGGCCTATGTCCAGCAGTGGACTACTTTCGGCTGAAATGATGATGATGAATAATAAAACCTTAACGAATTCCAGGAATGCATGTTCTGCAAGCTAAAAGGCGTGCACTTCATGAACGCGCCGTACTTCATGGACAGACTGCTGATGCTGATCAAACCTTACCTCAAGCAGGAGTTGATGGGCATGATCCATGCCCACCAGGCCGGGGCAGAGTCGTTAGACAAGCTAATCTCCAAGAAAGCCTTACCTAAAGAGGCGGGCGGGGAATATAAGGATTTTATTACCATAAGAGGTTAGTAGGCTTTTATGGTTTTGCGGAGACTGAAGAATAGTAAGTTCTGGATTTCGATGTTGGCCCTCTGGCCAAGAATAAAATGTCGAGGCTGAGCTGTTCTGATAAGTTATTTGAAAGACGTTGGTATACAATTTTAGATTAAACCTTGATTTAATATACACATATCAAGCCATAGTATAACCTTTATACTAAACAGGCGTTATTTTATTTTACGTTATAGTATAACGTAATATAAAATAACGCCTGTTTCTGTTGCTGTTTTTGTTTGTTGTTTTGTTTTCCCCAGAGGGTAAGGCAGAAGTGACGTAATAGTACACCAACATTTCGCCTGCTTGTAGTGTTTTACTAATTTGATCAAAGTTCGAAAGTGCCAATTTGCGCCATATTTATATTGAAAAGCGAACGTTTTAAACGTTTGAAATATCAACAGGGTACTGCATTAGTAGCCTATAGTTTCGATTTGCAAAGCTTCTACATCTGATCCCACATTCTCCTCGTTTCCAGATGAGATGATCAAGCGAATGCAAGCGAACTCCGTCTTCATTCGAGAAGAGAATAAGCGCCGAGTTAACGAGTCCCTTCGACCTGGAGGCAAGCCCTCCCCAGCAGAAAAGGAATTCGGTCTTCAAGGCAGCTTCAAACAATTAGAATTAGATTAAATTGGTTTAGGGATGGATGTAAGAATAAAAAAATATTTTATTTAAAATGTTGTTGTTGATTTTAAACTAATAATGGAGGATTCCTTTATCCTTAAGGCGCGTTCAAATGCATAGTTTTATATGAAAATGTTCTCGGTCCCGCGCCGCTGAGAATACGGCCTAAGACTGATAAGGTCTTCAAGGCATTGATATGAAGATTCTTAGCTTGAATCATGTTTAAAACATTGCTAAGAGCCATAATCTTTGTAACATTATTTGACGGGTAAAACTAGTGATGACCAACGCAATGCGATTCGGGAATATTTAAAAAAAAAATGGCTCTAATTCGATGCAAGTGGAGCAGAGCTCTTACTGAATGATTACGAATAAAATGAATGGTTAATGGAGATAGTAAAAAAGTGTGATCAGCAACAGCCTATGTTTGCTAGAATTCACCCAATGTATCCGGTAAAATACCCCATGGAAAAAAAACCTTACGATTTTTTTGAATTCGGTTAAAACCAACACAAAATGCACATTCAAATAGAGGTACCCACAGCTTACGTGAATGTTATCAATATAATATTGCTACTATTTTGGAATAGGTCTATATCAAAATAAATCGACTAAACACTGCCAGTAGGTATATCCATATTATTTTGAGTGCTATCAAATTACTTTCATTTACATTTCCTTCATGATCTGCTGTAAAATGGCAGCCATCTTTAATCGTGACGTAGAGTCATCGGACAAAATACACATCATCGTTATTATTGAAATTTTCGCTTAAAATTACTATAATTATTGTAATTATATATACATCGTCCACCGGAAGAACATATTGTCGCCTTTGTAATTTGTATACCCATATTTTATTTCTATGCTTTACATATAAAATGAGTTGACAGTGGCAGTGGTCAGTCCTTGGAGCGACGACAAGGTTTCAAGATGAATTTCACCGGAATACTCGTGGTTATAATGGCTATGGCGTTGGCTCTTGTGGTGAGTTGCTTTCAGAAACACGGTTTATAAAAAAGTGTCATCAGATCTATGACTAAAGTAACATAGATGTTATCTCATTTAGACGATCATTACATCATTCATTGGGATATGGGGAAGGCAGGAGGATGTTGACTCCACCTCTTTGGAAAATGAACCACCATTTTAAACCATTTCGTAAAGATTTTAGCAATAATATTGTAGCAAATCATTCATTCTGGAGTATTCGAAATAAGAAAAAGTTTAAGTCAGCTTCTTTGAAGACTTGTATGAAAACTAAGCAAGGAGGGGGCAGAGATGTTCACTTTGCCATGCTAAAATACGTATTCCATGCATGACGGTGTTAGAAATAGAATTAGGTAAATATTTGTCAGTAAGATAAAATGAAGGATCCCACTAAAACTATTATAATCTGGTATGGGCCGCAATGTTTGAAAACATCATTAGGAGCTGACAGAAAAGAAGAGAACAACTCGGTGCACCTAGACTTGATATTGTTGTCTTCTAAGATTGAATAATTTCCAGAGTGGCATGACCACAGCTGAACAATCTGCTGGCTGCCACGGCGGTGGTAGACCACATGGACCGCCGCCCACTGCGTCAACCACCGCAGCACCAGCTACTACTAGTAAGTATCTTCCGATAGACTATTGATTATGAGGAGGGATGTAACCACAGGATGAAACGCATGAGCGCAGGGCCCGTTCTCACCACGAATCACTAAATGCGATCAGCGCTAAATATATTTAATAAATCTCTGTGCCGCAGTCATTTTCAAAAGATTGACAGAAATTGAACGATGATTTAAATTCGTTTATCGCTAAATGTAATAAGTGATTCGTAGTGCAAACGGGCCTAAAAGAGTCAATCAATCTGCCTAGCATTTTCTCAACTGTGTTGGGGTTGGCTTCCAGTCTTATCGGATGCAGTTGAATGCCAGTATTTTACATGGAGCGACTGCCTATCTGACCTCCACAACCCAGTTACTGGGTAACACGATATACCCTTGGTAAGACTGCTTGTCAGACTTTTCGGCTTCTAACTACCAGTAACGACTGTCAAAGATCTAAGAATGACATCCAGGACCAACGGCTTAAATTGCTTTCCGAGGCACGGAGGGGTCTCGGTATGTAATGATAGTCAACCATCCAAGTACCGATCGCGGCAAGCGTAGCTTAACGTGATTGATCGACCCATGCGGCTGTTATTACTTAGCCACGAGTAAATGTTGATTGGTGGAGAGGGAGAGGAAGAGAAAACACAAGGTGGATGGATTGTGTGCGGGATGATTTTTACATTGTTCTCACATATAGAAGCAACAAGAGTAATGTACCCAGGATTTTGTAATTTCTATATTTAAAAGAGTGTCCTTGGAGTTTCTTGCCCGTTCTTCTCCATAGAGATCTACGTTTTTGAATGGGCAATTATAGCTAATAAAATGAAAAGGCTATATTTCTCGCAGGATTTTCATGAGATAGTTTGTAAAATCGTGCAGGTTGAACTATATAATAATATAGACTACTGTTTTAAACAAATAAAGGTGATTGATACCCTAGATCTGACTGTATTATATGTAATAATGTCCTTTTTTGTAACAGATGCGACCAGCAGCGGATAAACCACAACACTACGCAACACAGGCAGCCCTTGGAACATAACGAACAATAGCAAATATACTGATATCATAACATTACAAGTTATTCACAAATAAACAGCTTAATCCCATGTTTAATTTTATTGCGGTTCCATATTCCTGAGGAATAATTTAGAGTTCGAATTACAGTTTGACATTTGGTTTAAAAAATATTTATAGTTTCTGTTGCAAATTCTGTACAAGAATAATAATACTCTCCTACTATACATATATATACTATAGAATAATATACCTCTTACTCGTAAGCTAGGTTTTACCAGTATTTTAAGAGGTAGTTTGCGGTCATGGGTTACAGTGATCAACAAAAACATTATTATTCGTATTATTTACTAGCTGTTGTCCGCGACTTCGTCCGCGTGGTTATGAAGATATCAAGTTTATTGATGTTTAACGCTAACTATTTTTATATTTCAGTCAACAGAAAATGCCTATCACACTAAGAAACTTTGTTAAAGACACCAATTATTTAAAAAAATCGTTAGTCACGTGGCTTACTTATCTCGAACTGGAGCAGCCATTGAAATATTGCCATAAAATAAATAAGACAGAGACGAAAATAAACACGCAACATGACCAAGTATTTCTACAACTCTGCATCGGATTTGTAATCCTTCGACGACGACTGTTGTAATTTCTCCGTCCATTTTTCAAACGAGCGTAAGTTTAATCAACGAACAAAAATAAAACAAATATTATTAAGTAATTGAAATAAAACTTTGAAATTCAAAACTAAATTAATAACAATTAATTATTACAAATAAGAAAACTAAATTAAAAGAAGAGCTCATTGGGCATCAAAGAATTTGTCCGCATCGCTGTCAGCGGGAAAAGTGCAGTGTAGAATCCACCATAGAAAAGGGAGGATGAGTGAACTTTACACCCTGTTCCTCATGCCCCTAAATGGGTGACCCCGACGTGATCGTCAACACAGCCTTCGTCCAACTACTTCAGCGTGACGTCATCATCATCACTCCCGCAAGCTTTCGTGAGGCGAGTCACACAGACAGCCAGCACCCTCGGCTTCAACGGGTATCCTGACCACCAGCATGCAGCGAACGCGCATTCCTGGTCATCACCCTCAGCCTCATCACCCCGACTCACTGGGGAATCACCGCAATCATCTCAATCAGCGCAATCACCGCAATCACCGCAGACAGTTCCGACTCACCGCGAACTATGCGACGACACCCGGTTCCGACTCACTGGAACCTCCACTGGTACTGTGAAGCATCGCAAGATACAAGACTCAGCCCACTATCGACCTCCGGTCTCCGAACTACGAATCAAAGACATGACGTCACACAAATCCTGCATCGCGCAATTAGAGTTTACCAGTCAGGCAACAGTTGGGCAGTCGGCCCGCCAGACACAACACCCGTCTGGTCGGAGGATCCTCCCTTTTCTATGTGAGTGAACTTTACACCCTGTTCCTCATGCCCCTAAAAAGCTTTTGCGAAAATTGGCCATTTTATTTCTGACAGTTTTTTTTTTCAAAATCTGTGAATGCAGATCAACATGTTTCAAAAAGTTAAGGACAGTCTCCTAAGACTGTTTTCTTGTAGCGACATCGGTTAATGTACGTGTCCTTATTGCCCTATCTCAACTGGATATGTTATGATTGACTGCTTAGATCCATAAAGCTATAGCGTGTTGATTATGTTTTAAAAGGTTAAATCCTATCTGCAATGTTCTAGCATATAGCGTGATAATATTTTTTGAAAAGTATATTGTAACGTTTCTATTATTTGACTTATAGATTATTTATACCAATTTTCAAGGTAATCAAGGCGCACAGTAAAATCCTCCGCTGTAAAAATGAATACCCCTTTTCACCCCGTTAGAGGTAAATTTTCAAAAAACCCTGATATACGTTTTATTTATTTTCAGTTTTTAGTATAAATACTGAGTTTCGAGTTATCAGACCGCGTGCTAAAATTCTTCCATACAAACTTTGACACCCCCCAATCCTCCTTTAGGGAGTAGTTTAGAAAAACTAAAAATGGCAAAGTTTATAATTTCTATACATAAGTATTCGTGCCCAGTTTCAAGTTTATTAACTCAAGGAATACGATTTTCATACAAATAAAATCCCCCCTTTTCTCCCCCTTAATAGTCAAATTATCAACAAAAAAAAAATGTCCTTATAGTCGAATTTCCAAAAATCCGTTCTCAGCGGACGCCTACTAACTATAAACTACCTCCCTGAAAAATTTCATCTTTTACGTCAAGCGGTTTTCGATATTTCTTGATGAATGAGTGTGACCTTTCGCTTTTATATATATAGATTAAGTATCTCTCTCTGCTTCGGCACACTCACAGAGCATGGGCACACTAAACGCTACCAGTTTAGAGTTCAGGAGCGCGCAAGCCCCAACACCACGTCTACGTAGAGATGCCGTGGCCAGATCTTAAAATTGATCATTTCATGAAAGGAACATCGATCACTGGTCACATCATGATGTGGCCTGGCCAGATCATTGAATACTTAACGTTTAAGATACAACGGTGGGGTATGATTATTTATTTATTCCAGAGAATCTCCATTTATGTGACATAATCATAATATCACAAAAAAAAAATTGTGTGTTAGTAAGAAATAATAATGCAAAATAATTTTATTTAATGTTTTTTCGTAATTGACCGAGCGAGCGAAGTGTCTTTGCTTTAAGACGCAGACCAGCCCAGTGACCTTGAATGGTTAGTTCTGTACTGAGCTCACGCAACGCGTCGTATGTCCAGCCAATAATAGGACTCGCCCATCAAGGAGCGCTGTCCCCAATTTGACGCATTATTAATTTATTAAACATAAAACAAAAGGTATTTTAATAAAAAACGTATACTAAGAGATCAATAACTAAATTATCTTTAAAATGGTGAAGGTTTCAGAAAAATACGCTTGACAGATTTTGCGTGATTTTCAGTTTTTTATCCGTGTTAATTAAATATGTAATATAAATATAGGCTAAAATACTCGTATATTAAGTTATTAAAAAATGCTCTTATTTAACATATATTTTTTCCAAATCTTTAACACTACTTGTTTAGACGTGATCTTCAGTATAAAATCATTAAAAGTCAGTTATCGTCGCCTTAAGTCTTGCGTTCTTGTGTCAGTTTGTTGGTACTCCTCCACAGGTCGTATTTTACAAACGATCTGGACGAAACTTGGTATACAGGTATTACGACTTTTCAGAATTTTGTCGTCGAGAATTTTTGATTGGAGGGTTACTTCCTACAAAAAGGAGCATATAGGTACTTTATATCTCCGCCTTATGAGCTCCGATTTCAATGGTTCTTATGGGTAACTTTAAGTCTCATAAAAAATTGGTGGAGATCTGATGAGCATCTTTGGCGTGATGAGAAAAGGGAGCAATTTAAGCTATTTTGGATAGCTTCTTAAAATGCATTAAATTACTCAGTTTTTGATTTCTACCAGTGAAATCGGCCCTTTGATTACTAGTTAGGGATTGATGGAGCACATAATTCTCTAAAACGTGGCTTTAATACCAATATTAATGTTAGTTTTACAATAAAGTCACTAGATAGCGCTACTATGCACCGCTAGATCGAGCTGTCGTTTGTCGCTCACCAAATGGTTAGGTCCCGTCGAAAAACATGGTAAATACCCCGTTTTAAATAACCGTAGTGGTATATTAATTGTTGCGAAAAGTTTGTGCTCGCGAGGTCTACAGTTCGCAGAACTACTTGTGTTAATTAGTTTTTACAAGTTTTTCTAACTGAACAGCTGCAGCTGTGCTGCTGGGGAGTTTGTTGCGCCACTTATTCCCAGCTTAAGCACTAAGAAGTGGTGAAGGGCGGGCGTGTTTGAGGGACTGTCATATGTAATTTTGACGTTTGAAAAGTGCTGGTTCTCAGCCTAGTTTGCATAAATGACTTTAAATTTTGATTTTTAAAGAGGCTGCCAGCCCTAAGGGGGATATAGAACAACAAGATGCGTCATAGTAAAGAAAGGTCACCACACTCACTGTGTACGGGTTGAGCCGACGATTCTCCATTCTGACCAGATTGTATCTGCATCGGCTTATCTGAGCCAGCAATCGGATTAGAAATCTCCATATTGGCTACTTCGGTTTGTGCCCGAGCACAAACAGACTCAAGAAATATTATACTGTAGTCGCTTAAACACCTACATGGTCGACGGAGATTGATTATTATCTCCTGACCACCATTCTTGTTAGACTACATCATTTAAAAAAAGATCATGCATTTAGATTACTGTTGTGCTTGATGGAATAGTTTACCTATAATGATAATGATCGTCCGTGATGATTGCAGCAGATTAATAATGAAACCAACACCGTAGAAACGGAAGAAGCGAAAGACAAAATGACAGATTATGGAAAAATTTCGAGAAACGAAATGTGACTTCTGTCTTCGTAGAGTATAGAGATAGCAGTGGCAGCCTTGCTACACGTGAAGACAACCAAAGTAAATCTAAATCAGAGTCTTTGTTAAACAATTCAAACACCTACATTTTATGCAGTATAACAAACCAACCTTTTTTTTATTTTTTATTACTGGGAATTCCTCATGGATGTCCTCCGCCCTGGGGAGGGCGGAAGGGTCTGTCAGACTCTTACTGACTAAAACCACCCCGATGTTCCGTCTCACACTTGCACCGTGGATCACGGGATCTAATGCGACTTCCGCGATCCCCGGCTAGTGCCGGCCCGCCTCTGCGGGCCACCTCGAATAACAACCCGACATAGCCCAACAAGTTGACAAAACTGTAATGTATGGGTAGAGCGTTATAGAACACCCCTAGGACAAAAAAAAACCTGCTATCTCTTGCGAACACTATATGGGTGAATATTTAATTTCGTGCATATTATGATATTTTGGAGAATAGTCAAATAAATGTGCCTAATCATGTTCATTCTATGTTTTTTTGAAAGTGTTTAATGATGTTATGTGAAATATAACAAAGGGACAGTAATCAGACTTTTAGTTTTTAAGATATTGGCGTTTGTTTTTTTTGAAGGAACGGTAATGAGATTTAACACAAACGGGAATTAGATATCTATTTATGGTAATGAGGTAGAAAGAATGGTAATTTACAACACAACAACAGTTTGATAAATCAGTCTTTAATTGCAATAAAACAAACCTATAACTTCAAAATAGGTACATAATAATAACACTAAAATAATACAGAAACAAAACATAATCATACAGAAACTCTAAAATAATCTTTGATACTGTAGCTTGATAAGCGCTTCAAAATAATAATTATGGCAATCTATAATAATCAATTTACATTGACAGAATAGCATAGTAGCGACAATTATTCTGAAATTTAAAAAAAAACAATCATTTTTGGCTACACCGTAGCTTATTTACTTCGCACTAACTAAATAATTAACATATAAACATACCATGATTAATTTAACCAATAATAATATGTAAGTAGTAGATATGCACAGACGCCAGCACTTCAAGCTACCCGAAACTATAAAATTTTCCCAATCAACATTGAACCTTATGCTTTAGCGATAACGTTGAAAATCTATGAAAGAACAATCTGTCCAATTTCAATCTCAATAATTTCAATGTCAATCTGTCAACTTTATCGCTAAAACATTAAGGTTCAAAGTTGATAGGGAAAATTTGGCAGTTTCGGGTAGTTTGATGTGCTGGCGTCTGGACGTATTTTTTTTTTTAAATATTTTCTCTTTGAAAAAAAGTTCCATGTCACTATCCGAACTGCTGTCGCTTAAGAAACGCTTTCGAAAATGTTCAGTCGGTCTTTGGAGTACAAAGCTGTCTTCAAAACTATTATCCTTGCTACTGTCTTTATCATTCTGTAAAATTTTGTATCCTCTAACTTGTAGCCTCTCGTGTGACACTGTATGTGGCTGCTTGATCGGCAGCGCTTCAAGTATGGAGTAAGCTTCAGGAGTATTTTCAATTATAGGCTGTTCCTTGTACTCGTTTGAGCTGCCACTAGATCTAGCTAATGATTTCAGGGGCCCACAATCATCTTCAAGATTATTGGGTTCAAGTTCTTGTAACACACTTCGGCTAGATTGAACAAAATCTTCAAATTGGTCAGAAAAATTGACAGTACTACTAGAAATATTGTATTTTCGTACCATTTCATTTATGTTAACATTCGGATATAAATGAAGTTTATTATCCGGCATAATATCAGGAAGCCTAGTTACTTCAGAGTTGCTTTTACGAGCTGGATTTACCAAAATATTAGAGTGGATAATCACTGCTGGTCTTTCAATATGAGGGCTATCATTTTCTTTGCCGTCAACATTCTGTGCTGTGTATTGTAACTTTCCTACCAATTTTGTATGTGAGCAATTACCATCGATACAAACAAAACAACTTGCTTCCCTGAATATTAATTCTTCTCTTCCTTTGTGCCATATAACTTGATGTACGTTTAATGTACCCTTCAATGGCAGCAGCTCTGTTTTAGGAATTAATTTTTTTTTTTCATATATTTGGTATTCATCAACCACTTTCTACTGTCACTGTCACTGTCTCTTGGCTCTTGGGGTCATATCGCCTATTGAAAGAATTTTTTTTTCTTCCTTTCTTTTTAGGTATCTTTGGTGTTCTTTTTCTTTTTGTAAAGCATAAAGGACAGGGTCTGATATAATCTTTTCATATCGTTTTCTGCGTGCTATTTTTGCCCTTTCTAGTATTTCTTCTCTTGTGCTTGCTTCTTCTTCGTGGCATTATGGTCTAAAAAAATATTATTGTTTATATGGAGACATCTATGACGAAAGACAAACAATCACAATATGTAGGTAAGTCCTTTTTAGTCCGTTATTCATTAAATTAATAAAGCTTGTGCATTATATTACTTCTCTTACTTTGAAAAATATAATGGTGTTCTGGTGACAAAAGACAACTGATAACATTGGGAAATTACTGAATATAATGACCAAATAAGGAAAAATAAAGAGTATAGAGATAATTGAATCACCGAATACAATCATTACCGTTCGTTTCTTCTCATTACCATTCGATCAAGAAGAACGGTAATCGATGGTAATTAGAAGAATGGTAATTAGATTCATAAATCTTTTCGATAATTACCGTTTTTTGGAACAGGTACAGCATTGTTAAGTTTATCAGCGGAAAAAGAGACTTATACCGAATACATCTAGCAAATAATTCTTTGATAAAAAGAAATATAACTACCTTTCATAACACGAATGGTATGCAGAAATATTCCGTACCACGTCACTTTCCGCACAGGAGAACTTTAATTTACGTCGTCAAAATCACTCTTTCACGCGTTTGTTCGGCTCGGTGGCCAAGCGTTGACTGTCGTCAAATATTTTGTGCGAAACGCGGTGCACAGAGACGCGTTAATATTAAAATATCGGATCGAACATACCGTCGAATGGTAATTATGTTAAAGTGAAGGGACATTTTTCAAAGTTGTATGAAACCGCCTAAATATGTTCTTCCCTAAACAATAAATCGTCTCTGAATAAATTAACTATCCTGTGATCCTTTTAAGTAATAAAAATGCCGTTCTTCAAACACATTTTTTAACAGGATGTGCCAGATGACTAAAATCTGGTAAAAGGGACACAGATGGTAATTAGATTTTAGATACTTTGTTTTCAATTTTGTGCATTTCTAGTAAAAAAAAATATATTCTAAGGATTGTGCCTAATAGAACACCAAGTTGACTATACAAAAACAACGTCACTTTTTAATTTTTTCAGCGTTTCCTAGATTCTTTATCGTCTGCCGTGTAATATGCACGAAATGAAATATTCACCCATATACACAATACACTGCACAATGCTGAATAACTAAATTGTCGATGAGTTGGTTATTTACTGTTACCGTGGTAGAAACTATTTAATTAACTTAAATTTTCACAAAAGTGGTTACTATGGACACTAGTTCAAATTGTTGGAGCTCAGACTAGTATTTGTTTACAATTTCACCTGTTTTTTTTTTTTTAAGTTTTAGTACTTTTAGAAACCTTCCTAACTAATATTATAATTACGAAAGTAAGTTTGTTTGTTTGTTACGCTTTCACGCTAAAACGGTAGAACGGATTTGGATGAAATTTAGCACATGGGTAGACCGTGACCTGGAGAAGGACATAGGATAGCTTTTATCTCAATATTTCCAAGGGACCGAGACATAAGCGAGTGAAACCGCGGGGTGCACCTAGTAGATCATATAGGGGTAGTACCTTGGTTATAAATAGATAAGATCCGTGTGACTCTTATCCAGGGACAATTTTGGTTACCCATTGAAAGGGTTGTCGATAGGGTTTTTCTAAGCAGTTAGTTAAAAACCCATATGATGTGGGTAACCCATTTGAACGGCTTAATGTTTTTCGACAGGGTTTTCCTAAGCAGTTAGTTAAAAACCCATACGATGTGGGTAACCCATTTGAACGGCTTAATACAAGCCATTCAAATTTTGGTTACCCATTGAAAGGGTTTTCAATAGCGTTTTTCTAAGCAGTTAATCTAAAACCCATATAATGTAGGTAACCCTTTTAAAAATAACAGCGTAACATTCCGACTCGGAGCAATGTAATATGATCTCTCGATGATGGGCATAGGTTGCAAAATGAAATAGCACTAAAAAGGAGCGGCTTCTAAAAAGGATCTATAGGGTGTCCGGTAAATAATGGATAACCTTGAAATAGCATATAATAGATCTTATCACCGTTCTAAAAAAAATATAAAAAGCTAAAAATCCCTAGTAGTACCTAAGATTTTTAAATATTTTTTTTTATCTTATTTTACATTCTTCTTCACCACAACCACAAATGAATGAATTCCATCGGTTATTTGGCTGTTGTAATATTTATATTGACTATGCCGACAGAGAAGCAGTAAATAATGTGACTAGAAATAGAACAATATTTTTTTCAAAAAAATCTTACCTTTTTTTTTTTACTTACTTGAGATATTTGTTTTTGGTATTTTTTTTAGAACGGCCGTCAGGTCTTTTAGTTGCTATTTAAAGGTTATCCATTATTTACCGGACACCCTGTATGATCATTATTGCATGTAATATATCATATGTCTAGTTTGGGGGTCACCGTCCAATCTGTTAATGTACAAGATTTTTAACAAATAAATAAATTTGAAATTTGAATTTGAATATAGAGTTCATTTAAGCTTTGCTGGCCGGATATCGAAATTAAAATTATATTACGATTTTTTCATGACTGTACTTGTTTATTCCTTTATGGCAAATTATTTTACAGGCGAGTAACAACTTAAAGGGCGACTAACTATGACGTACTATAAATAATGACATGGTGACTAATATTAACAGTGGGATAACAAACATTGTACTATTGTACATTAGGCTTCCATATAAAAATACTTTTGTAAGCGTTTATTTTTGAGGAGAGGCTAATGTTAATTTGTTTCACCTTTAGACGGCTAAACTTAAGTGTAGCCGTAACCCCTTGGCTAAAAATAAAATAGAAAATGACTGAAAGGTAGGTTAGGTTAGAACTGTGACCACACAAAGCCAGTGTCTAATGTTCGCTTAACAATAGATTCTATAAACAACCTCATTTTATACTTAAAATGCTAGGTACTTCACTGTAGCTGCCAACCTATTAAGTATTTATGCAACCCTTTTTAATTATTTTTATAACCCTAAATCAGATTAGTTTGTCGCCGCGTCAAATACATGCCTTACTTTATTGCAGGCATTTGCAGGAACCGTACAATTTTCATTCTTGCTGTTTGACCCTAATCTTATTACAATCCTAGCCTTATAAATATATATACCTAGTAATAATATATAATAATTTATTTTAGGAACCTATAGGTTTTGAAGTGCACACCACCTTACTATGTAGGCATATAAATCTAAAAAGTAGGTAGCACGTGTGGACAAAATCTACAAGCCTACGATGTCTATTTAAATAAAGGCAATGTGCGCCAGCGATGGTGGATGGTGCGTGGTGCTCGCTCCACCCCACCCATCACCTACTTAGCACAATTTTATTGAATAACCATATGGTAACCCTTTCACTGGGTTTCATGTATATAACCCATTGAATGGGTTACTATGTAACCCTTTCACTGGGTTTCAAGTATAGAACCCATTCAATGGGTTATCCATATTGAAGAGATAACCCTTTTACTGGGTTTCAAGCATAGAACCCATTCAAGGGGTTACATCATTTAAAGGTAACCTCATAAACGGCTTACCCCTTCGAAAAGCTTAACTCTTAACCGGGGTTGTACGGTCCCTGCTCTTATCCAGGTCTTTCCCTCGATCTTTTATAAGTCGTCCAGTCATCTGGCCGACCGTTTCTGGTCCGACAGTTAGAGCAGGACGACTGAACTGGGACCTGGAGGCGAAAGTACTCGCGTCATTGCATCGGTGGCGCGAGGAGATGTGGTAGCGAGGTGAGCGACCGATGCATCGACAAATGGAGCAGCGTCAGTCGCAGCTTCGCGAGGTCCTGGTGGCGGAATGGCGAGACAGGCTCTCACGCACTACCACCGGCCTCAGCATCATTGAGGCGGTCCGGCCGGTGCTCGACACTTGGCTCGAGAGGAGGCATGGCTCCTTCTCGTTTCGGGTGGTGCAGGTGCTCTCGGGGCATGGTTACTTCGGGAAGTACCTGTGTCGCATAAACAGGGAGCCGGACGCCCGGTGTCACGACTGCGTCGACTGTCGGAAGGACACGGCGAGGCATACGCTGGCAGAGTGTGCCGCTTGGGGGGAGCCGCGCCGTGCCCTCGTCTCTGGAGTAGGCAGTGACCTGTCGCTGTCGGCCGTCGTGAATTCTATGGCCGGCAGCGAATAGTCTTGGGACGCGGTGGTTTCCTTCTGCGAGACTGTCATCTCGCAAAAGGAGGCTGCGGAAAGGGAGATCACATCCTCTCTGCTGCACTCTCACTGCCCGCAGCAGGCGCACTGGGAGCTGGAGGACGGCGGACAACGCTCTCTTCCAGCCCTCCGAAATGGGTCCAAGGGCGACGGACTCGGGGACGTCCGTCGCCCCCCATATATCGGACCCGAGGTGGTGGCGCGTAGTGTTCCACGCGCGCCCCTCTAAGACGTCGCGGGGGGAGTCAAACACCTCACTCCGCCCTCGAAAAGATGAGGCCCGCCGTGGCGGGCCGGCACCAGTCGAGGGTTGCGAAAGTATTTACGTTCCCGCGACCCCCGGCATAGGTGTGAGATGGAATACCGGGGTGGTTTTTAGTCAGTAGGAGTCTGACAGACCCCAACGCACACTTTTAAATCGTTAGAAGGTGCATGTTTATTGCGGTCAAGTTTTGAGTTAAAATATTATAGGAACTATGTCACACGGAATTATATCTTGCTATGTTCAACTTTAATTTCAGTAGTTCTTTATCATTTTGTAACAATGACTCGAGTATTTGAACGCTCAGTGTGCGCTGACCCTCAGCTCTTTGGGTACATATAGACAAAAGTGCTATGATAAGAATAAGCTAAAGATTTCATAAACCTTTTCGTTCAGGATTGCGATTCCTTCAACGTATTCTGTATGTATCTATCATTAACAGACATACCTACACCGAAACTACGTCTACAAGTATGAACACTATTATTATTAGTTAAGCTCTATAATTTTGTCGCTTCGTCGCGTAAAAATCACAGAATAACACTTAGCGGAAGGTTATGTTTATAATAATTATTATTATATCGCTCACCGGATGCACAATTGTCACAAGTGGTCAATTTCCTGGTTTTCCTCTGGTATATAAAGTAGGGGTACATAGTAGTTCGTCAGTTCGTGATCAATAGCTGAAACATGAAGTTTTTTGGAGTACTCTTGGCCATCATGGCTATTGCCTTCGCTGCGGTGGTAAGTACAAGAGAGAGAGATTTAAAAAAAATATGTATTTGTTCATATATTTATCCAAAAATAGGGTTTATGAAATTACACAAAATTGTTCTTATTTTTGGTATTGCCCATAAATTGGCAGTCAAAATAATAAATAATGTAACTCTATGTAAAATCTGTGAAAATCTGCGCCTGTCTAGCCTTATCCCAACTCTGTTTGAGTCGGCTTCGAATCCAATCTGATTCAGCTAAACACCAGCACCTTACATGGAGCAAATGCCTATCTGATCCCCACAATCCAGTTACTGGGAAACACAATACCTCTTGGTAAGACTTGGTAAGATTAAATCTCACCTTTATATGATCTATTTTCATTTACTGGTGAACAAGGAGAGGCGAGTCTCTTGTACATTAATAGCCAAAATTTGTTCGTCACCTTAAAAGCTGTTTGTCTGCTCATTGCACGATAGAATTTGCTTTATATATCAGACCGAATTTAAAATTTGTCACTGAAAAAATCTCACATTCAAATTAAATAAATATATTTTATAAAATGGCCGGGCCATATGTCAACTCAACGTTGGACAAAGGTGTATGCTATTTTAATCTTACATATTAAGTAAGGAATAGTTTTTTTAATGAAATAGTCTGCTCAGTGCAGTATCTTCAAAAGGTATATGGGGGTATATGTCCTGAGTTGATAAAGGAAAGAACTTTAAAACTGATGAAGATATAAGACTTGTCTGTACCAACTAACTAATGATGGTAATGTGTTCCAGAGCGGGATGAGCGCCGTCCCCAAGGCTGGCTGCAACGGCGGCGGTGGCCCCGGAGGACCACCACCTCCACCACCAACCAGTAAGTGCTTACATACATCCTTTTGGCCATTGAGCATGAGAATGTATCAAGCTTCAGAAGGTTATATGCAGATCAACATACCACCACGTCTGTTATATCGTCGTTGCAACTTTAAAAGCTTTTATGTGTAAAAACCATTTTTATGAGAAAATCCATAAAAACCACCTACTGAAAAAAATATAATGAAACTAATTATAACAAAAAATAAACATGATTTCCTACTTTTGACTTTGCTATTGTTAGTCGAAATGAAAAGTAGTATCATAATACAATATAAAAAAAAAACTATTTCAGTTAACCTTATGAGATTTTGGTTGCGCTTTATGTATCACATCAGAGCTTTTGAACTAAAATGCCTATAATAATTAAATAAAATACTATTAATTTTACTAAAGTTCAACTTTAATTACAAAAATTACAAAGACAACTCAGAATTCACTAGTTAGGATATAATCAAGATAACATTTGAATCAAAAGTTACAGTTTATAAAAAAGTTATAAATCAAAGTACCTACCATTATTTACTGAGGTAACTATATAATTACGCATTAAGTACCCGGATGAAATTTTAATGCATATTGTAAAACGGATGGTAAAATGGTATGTTACCCTCACAATTAATCTAATAAACTTTCGTTTTACACGAAGACATAAATAATTTAAAAAAATACCCGCCTTTCTCGTCGTGATGCACATAACACTTTTTGTTCTCAAGACCACGAATATCAAATACAACTAAAAACGCGTATATATGTACTGTTTGTCGCTCGAATTTGGTCTAATGTTGACACATAAGATATTTTAAGCACCAACTTTTAATTAGCAAGCACATTGGAGATCTTGAATTTGGTAAACAAATTACGATTGAAACGTAGTATAGGTACACATGAGAGTTTTTGCATTCGATAGAGTTTCAAAATATATAATCGGCTGGTGTAAAAAAGTGATTTTGCCAAAAGTGACACATAAGAGGTCTTAAAGTCGCAACGACGATATGCAGATCAACATACCACCCTGTTTTCGCCGAAGTGTTAGGAAAGAGTTCTATTTCTTTCCGTGTGGTTAGTGACTAACCTGGTGTCAGAGTATTAAAGCTGCCAGTTTTTACTTACAGTACACCCACATTTCGCCAGCTGTTATGTTTAAGGTCTATGGGGCTGTGGCGACACTATTACAATCAACCGGGAATAAATCCAGATTCTGAACTGCTTCCGAGAAATTCCTGATGTAATCCCAATTCCCGACCTCTTTGTCCGACCTGGGAACCACTAGACCAACGAGGTAGTTTGCCGAACAAGGATTGGACTTATGGTAACATACGTACTGTTGGTTTGTAGTCTATAGGAGTCCAAAATAATCTGACTGTCCTATCTTGTTGGTCTAGTCGTGGCAAGCGCTACTGCTGAGCGTGGGGCAGGACCCCACGTATTCCACGTTTGATTCCCACGTCGGCGTCGGGAAAAGTGATAATGAGTTTTTCCATCAGGTATTTATCAATAGCAGCCCGGAGTTTGAATTTGTGCCCGGTTGATGGCAATAAGCTCACCCCCTATTACATGGGAATTAAACATAACTGGCGAAATGTGGATGTACTATAGGAACACCTATGTCCAACACTTCGGGGATTAAAATTAGACCGAAGTAAAAAAAAAACGCGCTGGAATGATGGTGCACGCATGAAACTGAGCAGTCACAGCACAAAGGTATATTATTTACTGTCATTGCATACATAACATCATTGTAATTATTTGTATTTACAATAAAATTGTACATGTGAATTATGATAATGGATGATGTAAATCAATGATAGTTAACACGATATGTGTTGGTGCTTATAATATCACGCATCTGCCTCGGTTTCGAATTCTACTGAATCAGATGCAATAATACAACCATATTTTCCTTACAATGCAAATTATTTGTCTATGACTTTTGTTATTTCATTGATTTATTTGTTTCTGTCTGATTATAGCTGTACATGTTCAAGTATCTTACGACACGTGGTCAAAACCCGAACTAACACCGCCATCGTATTTTTTCAATACATGTCACAAAATAATGGGTTTAATAAATGAACGCCCATCATAGGTGGCAGCACAGTTGTCCGTTTTCAAACCACCATTGTTGTGATTGTTTACTTTTGGGTCAATCACAATTTACCTATCTATACGAAAACTAGATAAATATGTATGCGAATTGGAGACGAGCGCTATTAAAAGACGAGCTATAGACAGGGGAAGCGTCAACAAATATAAAAAGTAGCTTTAGTGGAAAAGTCAATAGATTATGAACGTTTCATAATTTATATGTTTTTTTGTGTTCGTTGACTTTAAATTCTTTTTTTGTTAGACTGGGGCGTACGACAGAAATAACCTAATCAGAGTTGAAAACCAACTCGAGAATGATCTTCCTGACTGTAAAACTTCAGAGATGTTAATTATAGCACTGCTCTAATATGATAATACAAAATACCCAAACCTTTACTATAATTTACACAATATCACATCACAAGTGCCTGCAAGTAAAGAAAACACACTAAGTTCTCTTGGGAGCATCACCTGTAACGACTTTCTCCCATAAAAGTCTGTAGGTTTAAAAAGGATATCGCATTCCAATTTTTCATGAGAGCTTTCGCCCAGTTTTCTTCTTTTAACATTGACATTTTTTTCTATTTATTTCAGATGCGACCGGCTAAACAGCAATGCGGCAAACACTTCGACGACTTCGGCTAACATTACTCACAAATAAATATTTGCACCATTCACCACTTTCACCTTTTATTTATATTTTTTGATATTTTCAAAACCTTGAATGTTCGGAATGTCCAATTTCCCAACGGTTTCTAAATGTTTCCTTAGTGATTCTTAAAATGTCTCATTGTTTCCTAAAATGTCAAATTCCGAATATGAGAATATTTGAGAATGTACCCAGTTCTGTTCGATACTCGCAGCGCTTTTTAGGGTTCCGTAGGTACCCGAAGAGTGCCAGACGGAACCCTATTACTAAGCCTCCGCTGTCCGTCCGTCCTCTGTCAGCGGGCTGTATCTTATGAACCGTATCTAATAGGTAGACAGTTTAATGACAGTTAAATGTATTTTATTTATGTTACCACTAATGTGCGTAAAGTGCGTAAATAAACAAAGAAACAAACAGTTGGAGTGCATTAGAATGCAGCGACGGATGAATTGTCCATACAAACGTAATACCTAAATCATTTGCAATTTGAGCATATTTCCACCATATTATGTTGATATTCGGATTTAGACAGTACTTATCTAGGCTTGTACATCTTTTATTTTTCTAAAAAACTTACCTAAAATGAAGTTTAAGCAAATTGAATTTCGCACATTTTTACAGTGTAAATGACATGTTTTCGTATGGTCTTTTCTGTATTATAAACAATAATATTTGTAATATTGCTTCAACAGAAGCATAGCTTATTAAGTTACAAATCATCGAAAGAAAAATTTGGAAATTCATTAAGTTTTCATTCATTATTTTTGATATTTACGTAACGTGCGTGCGTGTGACAACTCTAGCACAGTAGGCATATACTTATTGTTATTTAACAATAAGTAACAGTCTTATCCCTTCATAGTAAACGGCCAAACCGACGCGCTTCAAAATCTGAGGGTAGGTATGTCCGTACGCAACAGTCTCGAGTGCGCGGCAGTTATGCACGAACGCGGAAGGTTTATCTACCGAGCGGCCGTAGGTAATTATTTCAAGGTCACTGCTCAGACATAGTACTGTTACTTACTTATACTGTAACTCTAGCGCCGCCATTCGTCGATTTTCCCTCAAGGCCACGCTCGATAACGATGTATAGGTAGGTATCTTATTTGTATGACGGTAGATACGATACGTAAGATGACGTAGAGATTTTCTCTACAAGGACTAGATTCCAAGATATCCTAATATGTTGAGATATCGGCATGGTAAAGAAATAAAAAAAAACGCATTACTAGTCAGTACAATCACTAACGATTCCCCAAAGTAGTCACCAAAAATAAAGCAAGTATATGAAGGCACAGGATCAGATATATTGTAAAATAAAAGAGGTTCTTTAAATAGTAAGAAACTAGAATTTCTTGTAAATTAATTTTACACGAAACTACACTTAATCAGTTTCAAGACACAAATAGCCATGACACCCAGTAGTAGCTTAGTTTACACAAAACAGTAACAATGTACAGAGAGGCAGAGTAACAATAATTGAGAGCAATACAACCTGTGCAACGGGCAACGCCTGAAGGCAGAATGCCATTTCGCTTTTTTTTTTTTTTGACTAGGGCATCGCGTAGCTCACCTCTGAGGTGATGACTGCCGCAGGATTGTCCGGTTAAGTAGTCATCACCTCAGAGGTGAGCTACGAGATGCCCTAGTCAAAAAAAAAAAAAAAGGATCAAGAAAATAGTTTTTCTGTTCACAACAATTTATAGCTACGAAACGTCCTCTAAGTGGGCTTTAAAAGTTCTCTATCCCACTTCTAATATAAGCTTCAGAAGTGGAAATTCATATTAAAAAAAAAAAACAAATTATAAAGAAAAACCATTTTTACTTCATAATTACAATTTACTCAAATCACAATCAACAAATTACTTACAGTTCACTAACACTTAAAATCCACTAAACGAAATGTCACTTTATCACCTTTACACTAAACTAAACTCAAATGGCTTACGTAACTTTGCGATTAGCTGATGATTCACACGTCCGTCCAGTCCGAGCGCAGAGCGGCAAAAGGGCCGAACTATCTTTTTTTTTTTTGTCTAGGGCATCTCGTAGCTCACCTCTGAGGTGATGACTACTTAACCGGTCAATCCTGCGGCTGCCTTAAGCTACTAACTCAAAGCCTCCAGCCAGGGGCAAAACTATTCTAAATTAAAACTAGGCGAACGCTCGCTAAGGGCACCCCCTGTGGGGTACGGACCTCGGCTTAGGGCGTCGCTGGGGGGAGGACAGCAAGTTGGGACAGGCTGGATCAAAGATAATTCATTATTATTAATGGGGGAATTTAAATCTACATTTCTCAGCATAGCGCGGGCTGGCGCTTCTGCGAGCAAGGGTCGGGGGGGAGTATTATTTACTCGGGCGGGTCGCGATCGCGGAGGACCTCGTCGGCGAGGTCGGAATGCGGGTCGGTGTCTGTGTTTGTGCACTGTACTTGTGGCCCTATTGCTCTCCTGGAGGAGGGTTATGGGGTCGTCTGGGTCGGTAAGGATTTGCCTCGGGCGGCGGATCTGACTGATTATACTAGTGACATAATTGGCGGCCTCGACAACCAGAGGGTTATGCCATTTCGCCGCCGACTTGCGGACTCTTTTATACGGTGGTATTGTAAGTGGGGCAACGACGTAGCGCGCCACGACGTAGCGATCACTAACTCCGCCCAGCTGCGAGGTGGTGGAAGAATGTCGTAGCGCGCTACGGCGCCATAGTGCTACCGCGTAGCCCGATGCACGTGTTGTTTACAATGTGACATTAATATAAATGCCGTCGCAAGTACAGGTAATAATAACTATCTATCCACTCACACACATCTGCGACCGTCTACTCGCCTGCCTCTTAATTTAAAGATTATCTGGTTAAGTCCATTAAAGCGGAAAAACTTGTTTTATTTCCTACATTAACTAGATTGTGGCAGCATCATCTACATCACCACATGCGAACTACGCATCAAAGATCTGACGTCACACAAATCCTGCCTCGCGCAGTTAGAGTTTATCGCATGATCGACATAATTATATACAATATACCGACATCAATCGTTGGGCAGTTGCCCACCAGACACGAGACCCATTTGGTCGGTGGATCCTCCCTTTTCTATAGAGGTTGAGTGAAACTAAACCCTGTTCTTTATGCCTCTGAATTATAATAATCAGAATTCCTAGGTAATCTGCAGACTAACGACCAATCATACGGTTAAGTTAATAAAACAGGTCCAACGCTTGAATAAAATATTAATTTTAAATACATATTTATTTAATTTGTTAAACGCATAAACGAAGTAATATAAAAAGCAATACAGTAGTACGTAATTAAAATTGAACTCGTATGTTACTACACTGAAATAACCGATAAAATAGGGAAAAACGAGATAAAAGTGCTTCGCTCATTGTTTTCCGGGATTTAACGGTGTAGCATCCGTTAATATGCAGATTAACTGGGTAGAGTGCAGATATCTGCTATTTATGTAATTAAAATTTAACTCGTATGTTACTCCACTGAAATAACCGATCAAAATAGACAAAAAACGAGACAACTGCTTCGCTCATTGTTTTACGCGATCTAATGGTGTGGCATCCGTTAATATGCGTTTATAATATTTTAAATAAAATTTCACACTTTAACGGATCGTTCCCGGTGCAGATTACCTAGTCAATGCTCATATTAACGTATTCAGGAGCCCTATTATGAACTCTTATTTCCAGGCAGTTTACGGCGTAAACAGAACTGCCTTGCAATTTCGTATTATGAACTCGTCAAACAAGCCAGACAGTGGTCACGTGACAACCTGGCCGGCTTCTGCCCGACTATTGGAAGGCAATTATTCGTCAAAATTATATATGCACCAAGCAATTTATTCGTCAAAATTTATTTTGTCGCCTTCAAAGTAGGCCCTTTCACTTGCAATACAGCTACGCCAGCGCTTGACCCAGTCCTCCATACATTTTTGGTAAGCTGATTGAGGTATGGTCTACAACTCCTTCAGCGAATTTTCTTTTATAGCTTTTATTGACTCGAAACGTCTTCCTCGAAGAGGTAATTTTAGCCCTCCTTCCTCGTGGTCGCAGCGTGCCTCGTGTAACAACACTTAAAGATTGTATATTTTTTTTACCTTCAGAGTAATAGACCCCCGACACTTCTTTTTTAAGACGACTGCAAGACCAGACAGTGGATCCATTTTGTACGTCCCCAATTTATAGTACTGCCGTCCACTGAATAACAATACCGTTTCTCTTTTACGCTTTATGTATTTTATGTCCATATTTAATAATATCACTAAGTGCAGAAAAGTCCCAAATTATTTGAACATGAAAATGCAAATGTAAACAAGACAGGAAAATAATACAAGTGACACAGATATACAATTGTCATGTCTGTACAATAACACTACATCTTATACAGTATGTTCAAAGAGGTTATATAGTTACAGTTTGACCACGAAGAATGTTAAAATTCCTCGTGGTCAAATCAGTTTGACTACTAAGTTTGACCACGAGGAAGGAAAGAATTTTAGCTTAGGGAACAAGAAAAAGTCAGACGGAGCCATATCATGTGGGTACGGCGCGGCGCTTGGTCGATGAAATTCGCTGAATTTTTGGCTAAGAATTCTCGCACAATGATGGCTTTGTGCGATGGTGCATTATCATGGTGCAAAATCTATGAATTGTCGTTCCACAAATCTGGGCGTTTTCAGCGGATATTCATTAAAACATACATACTCTGGAAAAAATTCGTCAGCTATGACATTCTTGTTGGAGCCGAAGTATTTTGGTTGGTCTTATGTAATAATTCTATAGACTTAGGTAAAAATCAGCTGAAGTTATATGAAACGAAATTGGGTTGGTTAGTGTCAGGGTACGTTGCCCGTCATAAGTCACACTCTTCTCCCGTTTGTCATTTTTTAAATGAGAACGCCGACCCTGACTTATCTCGTTTTTGGGAATTAGATACCATTGCCGACAAGCACTCCTAATCTCCTGAGGAGCGTGCCTGTGAGCAGAGCTTTAAGAAACATACCACTCGTAAAGACAACGGACGCTTTGTTGTAACCATGCCACTGAAGAAAGATCCTTCAGTCTTAGGCGATTCATTTTCAAAGGCAAAGTGTCGGTTCATGTCACTAGAGCGTAGGTTTTTTAGAGACCCTGTCTTCAAAAGCAGGTACGTTGAGTGTATGCAAGAGTATGAACGCCTAGATCAAATGACAGAATATAACGAGTCTTCACCGGGCTGTCTTCAGGAAAATAGCTATTTTTTACCACATCACGGCGTCATCCATGAGTCAAGAACAACTACCAAGCCTCGTACAGTTTTCGATGCATCGGCCACCACTAGTACTGGTGTGTCACTAAATGATATCCAAATGGTTGGTCCGACTGTACAAGAAGATATTATTTCGATATTGCTACGCTTTCGCCAGCATAAATATGTTGTAACTGGTGACGTAGAGAAAATGTACAGAGCGATTGAACTTCATCCTTCTCAACGCTCACTACAAAAAATTATCTTCCGCTCTGATTCCAAAGAGCCTTTAAAAACCTACATCCTCAACACTGACTTATGGCACGGCAAGTGCGCCTTACTTAGCCACCAAATGTTTGGTTAGTTTAGCTTCCAGCGCCCCTGATGATAACGTCAAACAATCAATTCAAAGAGACTTTTATGTTGACGATTATCTAGGTGGCTCTGATTTTATAAATAAAATCATCGGTATTGCTCAGGGAGTCATAGCTACTTTAAAATCAGCCCAATTAAATTTAAATCAAATACATTTATTTTAAAGCAAATTTCTTCGTCTTATAATAATATAGATAACAATATTTTTGACTTTACACAAACAAACATGGATGTCTCATCAAAAACTCTTGGTCTGAACTGGATTTGTGATTCGGACACTTTTTCGTTTTCAATTAATATAAAGTTAAATAAAAAAGTTACAAAACGACAAATACAGTGGTAAGTCAGATCTTTGACCCATTGGGACTCGTCGGCCCATGTATTGTCGAAGCCAAACTCATCAAGCAGAGATTGTGGATCGATCAATACTCATGGGATGATGAGGTCTCACAAGACACCAAACATTTATGGTTTGCATATGCTGACACTTTACCTCTTCTGAATCACTTAAGAATTCCTCGATGGGTTCTTAGTGATAGATCAGGAATTCATGAAATCGTCTGTACATTCGTTCTGTGGATCAATCAGGTTTAGTAAAAATACACCTCTTAACCTCTAAAAGTAGGGTAGCGCCGATAAAGCCTTGTTGACTGCAATATTATTAACCTGTCTTACTCTAAAGGTAAGCCGATGTAGATTTTGGTGTGACTCTACTATAGTTCTAGGGTGGTTGTCTACAGCCCCACTGCAACAAAAAAAAAAAAATCGTTCGCAACCGAATCCACGAAATTCTAGAGAGCACAGAGGGTCACGTGTGGGGCTACGTACCGTCGAAACACAACCCGGTGGATCTAGTTTCCCGTGAGCTGAAGGCTGATTCCATCAGTGGTTCATCGCTGTGGTGGTCTGGTCCCACTTTCTTAGAGAAAGATAAACGTAAATGGCCAAGAATGCCCAATCGCAACGAGAGACACGATCTACCAGAATTGGTTTCTTGTTCTGTCGTAGTAACTAACAGTCTTTCTAATATAGATTCGATAAGTAGTTTGATTAACAATAGATCTAATGTAATTCATTTACAAATATCAATAGCATATTTACAAAGGTCGTAACAAAACCAACAAACGTACAGGTTCAATTTCAGTTGTTGACCGTAAAAAATCTTTAAATTTAATATTGCACAAAGTACAATTGGAAATGGTTCCTGACGAATATGCTATTCTTAAAACGACGAAAGCATTGCATAAAAAAAATTACTTAGTTCCTTGTCCCCATTTCTAGACCTCAGTAACCTATTACGTGTTGGTGGTAGACTAGACAATTCCACATACATGTACGGATACTAAGCATCCTATCTTATTGTGTAGTAAAAATAATTTTTCTAAGATGCTCTTTGAGCATCTACAGTTAATTTATTTACATGTTGGTCCCCAGCTCTTATTAGCGAACGCTAGACAAACTTATTGGCCCTTGGGCGGCAGAAGCTTAGCCAAAGCCATTGTAATTAAGTGTGTCCGATGTTGTTGGTACAAAGCGGTATCAGTGCAAGCCATTATGGGACAGTTACCGACAACTTGAATTGAATTAGAGTACCCTTTCTTACATTGTAGTTTTGATTACGCAAGACTAGTGATGATCGCGGACAGGAAAGGCAGAGAGGTTGCAGACTAATTTAATCGTCGTTTTGGCAATTTTCATCTGTAACTCGACAAAAGCCTGTCATATCGAGTCCGTTACTGTTTAGGGGCATGAGGAACAGGGTGTAAAGTTCACTCATCCACCATAGAAAAGGGAGGATCCTCCAACCAGACGGGTGGTATGTCTGGCGGGCCGACTGCCCGACTGTTGATTTCGGATAGTCTTATCTATGTCGTTCGCGCGGTAAACTCTAATTGTGCGATGCAGGATTTGTGTGACGTCGTCTTTGATGCGTAGTTAGTATGTGGCGGTGTAACCCCTACATCACTCCCCTCCGGAGACCGGAGGTCGATAGTGGGCTGAGTCTTGTATCTTGCGATGCTTCACAGTGCCAGCTAAGGTTCCAGTGAGTCGGAACCGGGTGCCGCATAGTTCGCGGTGAGTCGGAACTGTCTGCGGTGATTCCCCAGTGAGTCGGGGTGGCGCTGCGTCACGATCCAGTGAGTCGGATGTGGTATAGCGCCGGGTTGTGGCGGACTGCTAGCGTCGACCAGGAGAGGGTAGAAAGATCTCTGCTTGTGAGACCGGCCGAAGATGCAGATGCTGTGCCAAAGTTGCTGATGAGGCTGAGGGTGATAACCAGGAATGCGCGTTCTTGCGGGAGTGATGATGATGATGACGTCACGCTGAAGTAGTTGCACGAAGGCTGCGTTGACGTTCATACTCGGGGTCACCAATTTAGAAGCATGAGGAACAGGGTGTAAAGTTCACTCATCCACCATAGAAAAGGGAGGATCCTCCAACCAGACGGGTGTTGTGTCTGGCGGGCCGACTGCCCGATTGTTGATTTCGGATAGTCTTATCTATGTCGTTCGCGCGGTAAACTCTAATTGCGCGATGCAGGATTTGTGTGACGTCATGTCTTTGATGCGTAGTTAGTATGTGGCGGTGTAACCGCTACAACTGCACTATCTAGTGAAACCTATTCAGCCGCTCTTAACCGTTTTGTGTAACGTCGGGGGAAACCGCAAAGTATTACCTCCGATAACGGCACCAACTTTGTCGGCAGTTACAATGAGCTATCAAAGTTTCTTGTACAATCAGACCTTGAGGGTCAGATAGCTCAAGAAGGTATAGAATTTAAATTCGTACCTGCATATAGTCCCCACTTTAACGGCTTAGCCGAGGCAGGCTGTTCGTTCCACAAAACACCATCTTAAAAGGTTATTGCAATCCACTCATCTCACCTACGAGGAAATGGCTACGTGCCTTACACAAATATAAGCTATTTTAAACTCCCGTCCTATTACTCCTCTTTCCTCAGAACCCCTTGACTTTTCCGCTCTGACACCTTCTCATTTCCTAATTGGACGGCCACTTAATTCTATACCTCATCCACAGGTCTCTGAGTCCAATATTAATCGCTTGGAGCGCTTCAAGAGAATAGAGCACATCAAACAGCACTTTTGGCAGCGGTTCTCACTTGAATACGTAGCTCTACTGCAGCAGAAGGTGAAGTGGCGCTCTTCGAAGATAGTAGAGCTGAAGTTAGGCTCTCTTGTCCTCATAAAAGATAGAGCTCTTTCTCTTCTACTCTGGCCTTTAGGAAGGGTCACAAAGGTTTGCCCTGGCAGCGACGGCATAGCAAGAGTTGCAGAGGTAAAGACAAGGAGGGGCACCATAAGGAGGGCTTTCAATAATATTTGCCCCCTTCCAGATTTTTGAAGCCTTTCACTTCAATCCGGGAAGCATGTTGGGAATCGCACCCAACATACACGCAGCCAGCACGCGCAGGCGGCGTGACCAACCTAGGCGTCATCACCGTCGGCGAGTATGCGGAGGAGCGGCGTGGGGAGCCGGCTGGACGCCGGCAGACACTCGCTTCCTCGGAGACCACCGCGACGGACGACACTCTAAACGCCAGCATTTGATGTTTATCCCAGACAGTTTTAATATTGTAAATTCAATCGGCAATACACCAAGCCTATATGGGTCTATACAGTCCACTTTTATTTTATCCCAAACGAGCAAGTCGAACATTGTGCAACCATACCATTTTATTTCTTTCCTTACACAGCATTATATAATTATCTATAATTGTTTTTAAACTAATTATCTAATCGAGTTTAATATGTATATTTTTTTATACATAATATGTATTTTTATTTAAATATAAAATACTTACACACTATAAAACTGATTTACATTCGTAAGACGTCCTTGTAACATAAGGTCCAGTTGAAACCCAGCGTAAGACACCTAGTTGTCTGGCATTTATGCTGAACTGGGCCTATTTGAGCATGATGCAGGCTCAGATGAAATAAAAAAGGTAGATATAGCAGGGCCTTAGATATATTGGTCAAGCCACAAAACTCGGCTCCTTTATGTAAACACACGCGCTCACGCACACAGATGCATCAAACTACGCTCATTTTCGTCAGTACCTCCAGGAGCATCGTGTAGTAGCTTTGCCTACAACATGCCGTCATGTGTGGTTAAATGGTGCAAAAACAACACTAAAGTTAACAATAAGTGTCAAGGAATAACGTTTCACACGTAAGTACGTAAAAAACTATATTTTTAATGTTATCACAACTTAATTTGAGGTTTATTATTTTACTTTATTTACAACCTCGTATTTACATTATATAAAATTTAACATGCTTATTATAATAATAACAATATATAAAAGTGTATAAAAACTAACTATACAAATAAGAAAATAAAATAAGAGCTCAATTGGCATCAAAAAATTCGTCCGCATCGCTGTCAGCGGGAAAAGTGCCCAAAAGGCTGGCAGCATTGCCACGTTGAATGGCAATGCTGATTCTTTGTCCTAAGAATTGGCCAGCCCTCTGGTCACGTGAAGAGTCGACCAACCGCTTAGCGATGTCCCGAAAAATTCGATGAGCACTCGGACCCCACGGCCCTAGTGTTTCAACTCCAAACGGCTCAAAAATATACCTACCAATAAGTTTATTATATTTGCGCCGTTTGAGGTTTTCTGCACCTGCAGCAGCCCGCCGTGCTACACAGGTTGCATCCCACACCAAAGGCCTACCCAACTTCCAAGGCATTATGGTCATTCTGTCCGGCCTTTTCCCATAGTCGCGTGCCAAGCCATTGGGTTCTAAGACAGCTGGCACCCTGGCGGTGACAAGAGCCCGACGGATAACGTCATTAATACTTGCGTGCCGTGCCAACCGACCAGCGCTCTTGCTGCAGGAAAGGCCATGGTGTGCGAGGCGGTCGACTGCTTCACCGCATTGACAGCGATGTGGAGCCCCGCAAGGAGCGCCCAGACGCAGACTTGTAGCGAGCCGGAAAGTGGTATCACCCAGCATAGTGCCTATGTTGGGTGAGGGTAGCGCCTGAAGCCAGAGGCCTGACTCCCATTCTCCCTCAGCCAGCAGGCGGGCACGCTCCTGCAGTATTGGTGGACGTATTAATGAGGTTATTCCGTACCAACCTGCAGAGCGGCTCATCCCACTGTCTCCGGGAAGACGGGTTCTCGGGCTGTATCCGGACAAGCCACTTTCCAGGCGTTCATCGCATCAGTCAGACACGGCACTTCAGAGTCAACCTGAGAAGGGTTTAAGATTTTTTTGGTTAACTTTTCGGTGCTGTGGACCGAGGACAGGAACGCTGGTAAGCTTACACTAGAAATTGGGCGGACACCGAGCCCACCAAAGCGAATGGGTAGTGTGGCTTGCAGCCACGCGCGGTCGTCCCATGCCACATTTATAATTGATGTTAGGGTACTTCGAATAATTTGATCAATTTTGTCTAAAAGTTCTGGCTTCTTCCATAAAGAGGAAGAGCGGAGAAAATACATAAAATTTGGACCGAAACAGCAGTATCTGATAAGGGCGAATGCCGAATGTAAGTTAATTTTTAGAAAGTCTATCCGAAATATCGTTAAAATGTTCAATTTTTTCGTCAACGAAAGGTGAAAAACTGTCTTCTAAAATGGGGAACCTAGGAGGTACAGTGAACTTTTTTCCAAAATGTTGATATCTGGAGTTATTGAATTGAATTTCTGTATGGTCGATTGTCTGTCAGTATTGTCACAAAGGTAAATTTCGCATTTTGAGAAGTTGAGGTCGCGGCCGATGGATTGGAACTCTGCTTTAGGAATTGGAGATCTTTTAGAACAGTATCTACGTCACCTCCTAGAGTCCCATCATGAATTTAGTTGTTGTATTATGGGGTGAATAGCTAAACGGAAAATGGCTGGCCCGAGAGGATCACCTTGTTGGCATCAAACTGCAGACTCCAAAACGTTGTATCTATAAAGTAATTTTGAGAGGTGCCTATAGCACTGCCACAAAAAACCATAGATTTCCGGTAACTCCTTTTTTACTTCAGCCAACAAAGTGTCCCTGTTAACGGAGTTGAAGGCGTTCTTAACGTCAACCTTGAGGGTGACCTCACCCTTACCAGAGTTTAAAAAACCGGAAAGGGCATGTACGGCAGCCTCGCAGCCCCCTTTGGATCCAATCCCAAGCTGTAGGGGCTGGAACTTGTTTTTTAAGTAAGTAAGTATTTATTTGCATAAAACATGGTATACATGGTGTTACATTGATTTACAGTAAAGATCTTACATGTTTTGCCAGAATTGTAATTAGCATGCACTTAATACTAACATGAAAATTTGTTATCCATAAATTCTTTAAGACTATAGAAATTTTTCGAGTTTAACCAGTCAAACAATTTTCCCTTGAATAATGACAAGTTTAAGTTTTTTATGCTACACGGTATGTTATTATATATACTAACACAATTATAATAAACAGCTTTTATTATATTTAGCAAGCTTGGGAAGATCATGCAGAACGAGTCTCTGTGGATCACGCCGCCGCCGGCTCCGTGGATTAATATCATTGGCTGATATAAACAGGTCTTTATGTTTATTAACGAATATACATTTTTTAACATAAAACATAACATAACATCACGCCTTGTTTCCCCGAAGGGTTGGGCAGAGGTGTACCTGTAGTAGTTACACCCACATTTCGCCAGTTATGTTTAAGTCCCATGTAATAGGGGGCGAGCCTATTGCCATCAACCGGGCACAAATCCAGGCTCCGGGCTGCTACTGAGCAATTCAAGATGGAAAAACCCAATAACACTTTGCCCGACCCGGGAATCGAACCCAAGACACACACATTACATACATTACATTAGATACATACATTACATACACACACACACACACATACGGTACATTTTTTATTTATTTATTTATTAAACTTACACACTATCATTACAGGAAGACCCAATACAATAGTGGTTTGCGAACTAAACTTTCAAAATATATATAAAGCAACACTAAACACAATGTAAAGACTACTTACAGAATTATATGTACATATTATTAATATTAATAAAATAAACTTTTTTATTTTTTTGCATTTTACATCTTAACCTAAAATAAAAATATTAATAATACCTTTTTATTTACTTTACTATTTATGTACACACAATAAAAAATTAAAAATAATAAACCTAACCTATTTAAATATAACTAACAAAATTCAACAAAATTCTTGCGAATTCACTCAGATTGCACGAAAATATGTCAGTCCTCTCATGCACTTCGTTTAGAACCCGTATTGCCCGTGTTGTTGTTTGTATTGTGTGAGAGGTGTTTTAGCCAGCAGGTTGGTTTTGGCTGCAGGTACAGCCAGCAGTTTCAAATACATAAATATTTAATGTGTCTCTATATAATTTGCAGCATATTTTAGTTGCCGTACGCCTGTAGGTACACCCAACGGCAATGGGACGAATGCCGCCGTCCCTCTTGCGCAGGGCACATAAATTGGGCCCGTACAAGACGTCGACGACGGCATCATTCATACCGCCGTTGAGCATCAGGTTAATTAGAGCCGCAAGCTCCTTCAAAAGTAACTAACCAGCTTCGCCGGCGCCTGAACTCAATAAGTCTTTTAACTGCTGTGGAGTCAGGCCATCGAGGCCGCCGGCTGAACCACTTCGGAAGGAGCCAACGGCAGCAATCAGCTGGGGGACAGTGACGCTAAGAGGTGTTGAAACCGGATCAAGAGGGAGTGGGTGGGGGGTCGGGGAAGATGAAACCATCGGCAGGCGCTGGATGTTTACTCTCCAGAGCTGTAAGGGTTTCTGGAGAGTAAGTTGGCACCACATCGCTACTGAACAGTAGCCTGGCCGCTCCCCTGATGTCACCTTCACTTAATTTGGATTCTACATGTGAACATAAGCCTCTTCGTGAAGGGTTATTGGAAACAGGTAGTTTTGGATCTAAAATACGGGTCCAATTATTGCAGTTATCTTTAATTTGATTTGTCAAAGTTTTTTTAGTTGCCATATTTTAGTGGACATGTAGAGTCCTATAAGTATAAGTATAATTGCTCCCAGGCACTTTGTGAGTTCTCCTGGGTCGCAAGACGGAGACATTGCCCCAAATTCAGAGCAACGGACCGTCTCGCACCCCGGGGAACTCTCTTTAATACTGGGGAAGGATTTCTGAATTTTTCCAGCAATTTCCGCAAACTTTGATCTATGTAAAGTTGTTGAGGATGGGGTTGGGGGCACAAAGGTACACTATGTGGTTTGTGAACCTTGCCATGGTGTATCCGTAACCATCGTTCGCCTTTAAAGAAGCGCGGCTGGGAGCAATGGGGATATCTCACCTGGATACCGAGCGATGTGGTAGGTTGACTAGCACTATTTAGGGCGCGCGGCGTCGCTACAGTCGGCATTTATCATAAATATGTATTTATAAACTTACCTAAATGAGAAATAAAAAAACACGATGAAAATACACAACAATTGTTATGAAATCACAAAAATAAAACGATGTTATATATTGTCTGTGTCACTTATTGCAAAATATTGACCCGTATATAAAAAAGTACTCTGTGATATTGACAGATTGTCTGACTTGACGGAGGTGGCACACTGGCGCAGAGGGCGCAGACGCGCGGGCCTAGGGTACCGCGGCGTCGCGCGTGCAAGCAAACTCAAACTCAAAGCATTTATTTCAATTAAACCATTTACAGTCACTTTTGAATTGTCAAGGGGTCAGTCAGTCAGAAATATGAAGCTAGTTGCCCATTCCAAAGCGTAGGTTCCTATGGAGAAGAACGGGCAAGAAACTCCATGGACACTCTTTTAAAAATAAAAAAATCTTACAAAATATTGTTTACATCATTAATGTTGAAATTATACATGTGAGAACAATGTAGAAAGACGTGCACGTAAAAAGCGTCCGTAATAAAAAGATAAAACAATTTAAAAAAATTAAAATAAGCCGTGGCAGATAAGAGATGACCAGTCCCTACTGATGGCGCCCGTTCACGAACATGACGCATGGATCAGCACCGTTTAGCTCAACCATTTTGAAGGGAACTCAACGATCCAACACACACGCCACCACCAGCGAGACATTTGAGTGAGCATGACATACTCTTAGCCGCCAGGGCATATCAAGTCATTGAAAGACGTACCCAGTAAATGGTAGCTTTAGCGCGACTCCTCCATTTTCTTTTTAAATTACTTGATTCTTCATAAAATCCATGTCATTGCTCCGACAAGAGTGTAACATTATACATAAATAACATTTTCTATTGTCATAAACATCAATTTACTGAACAAAAAAGAAATTCTAATCAAACACTTTTTGCCTTTATATTTTTTGTCATCACAACAAATCATTTGACCAAACGTTTATTGTCTAAAGATTGATTTTCAACTTATCAAAATTTTCTACTTTCTGTTGGTATGTGTAATTAAAAATCTTTAAATCTGATGCAAATTAAGATTTTTGTTCAAATTTGAAACGTGTCGGGAGTTATGTTTCGGCGGTCGGGATTTTAGTTAAAAAAATATTTATTTGTTACAATATTAATTTAATTACTTAATACAGGATATTGAGCTGGTGGCTAGTGTAAGACTGAATATAATACAAAAGAAAAACAAGTATCTCTGATTTCCAGTAAATGCATAGTTGCAATACGATGCATGCTGACGGTGGCTGTATACTCAGCGTAAACGTGTGTTACGAGGAGTTAACTCCTCCCTCCATAAGATAGAAGCAACTCTTGCTTCTGGCGGCGTCCGCGCTGCCCTTGGTGTCCTCCGGGATGTTCTTTCTCTTCCACTGATACAGCTTCCAGGACGCTGCGGCAACTAGTAGTATGTAGAGGATGATTGTGTTCCAGCTGGGTGTAGCGGCTATGATTGGCCAACTATCTTCTTCTGGTACGGAGATGTCGCTTGCCTTGTTGATAAGTTCATGGATGCTGTCTAGTGAGATGTCTTCTAGTTGGAGTTCGTATTGTATAGATTCTGAGACTTGATGCTGCTCGGGTAAGGGTATGACCTCGTTGATGACGATTGTGTCGGTGTGTGATCGCAATGTCTTATTCATGACGATCATCTGGCAATCTTCTGTTATTGTAGCGAGATGAATCCCAGATAGCTTCTTGTAGTCTGTCTTGGTGTTGCATTGAGTTTTGGTGACTTCGTCTTCTGTCAGGACAAGTAGCCAGTTGTTGTCCCCGATCTTCTGAACTTTTCCTCTTCTTAGGTTCATCTTAGCGTGGGTGCAATTCGCTGGGCGATGCTGGATGAGTGATAGTATGCAGTCATCTGTGTCTTCGACTCTTCTGGTGTCGAGGAGCTTGCAGAGCTGGGTGTTGTCGGTCAGTGGCTGACAATCTTCTTCCAGGTAAGCGTACTCATCATTACCAAGTGCTAGGTATTTGGATTTAGGGATAATAGTTAGGTTGTTTTTATTTGGGATTGAATGAAGGTGGTTATGGTCGAATGTTTTTGGGGTAATTGAAGGGATTTCGAGAATAAAGTTAACTGAATGTTCTGTGCTGTAAGCTTTAACTTTAATTGACTTCTCTATCCTGTATATGTTACTAATGCTAATACTAGCTACTGGTCTAAACAAAAATATATTTTCTAAGTTTCTCAGCTCTTCTATTAGATTCTGAGAGCTTATAATACTAGGATGCATGGTGCCCATCTGAGCAAAAGTCATCGCATCTTCTAATATCGTTAACCTATCTAAAATTATCTGTAGACTAAAATCTATCTGTACGTAAATATCTAAGAAATGTAAATGGTTAGATAAGTCGTTGGAATTATTAGTAACATTTTGCAATAAACTAGCCAAATGTTTCTGATTATTGTTTAATTTTGTTAACTGTTTACTGAACTCATCTATTGTATTATGTGCTAATACTACGGATTTCTTTTGTGAATCCTGAACGTTTTTAACCCTGTTCTGAATTTTGAAGATTTCTTCTTCAAACTTAGCTGCATCTTCATGGTCGAGGTTACCTGTGATAGACTTAACGACTGTACCTAATCCGTCTATAAGACCACGTCGCTTTCTAACTTGCGGCGTTAAAAACTTAATCTTCTTACCTATAATACTAAGACTATATTCTATTTGATTCCTAAACGTTTTATGTAAATCTCCCGATGCTGTATTCTCGGCGTTTTTCGTGCTTGCATAAAGAGACATCAATTGGGTAGATGTGAGTTGCAGATTGGTAATATTGTAAACACAAGCAAGGCTAAAGTAGTTGTCCTGTTTAAGGAGTTGACCTTGTTTTAGGAGAAGGATACCGTTGTCATTATCTACGTGGGTAATGGTAACGGTTGCTGTTGTGTTGAGCACGACGGCTCCTGCGATGAAGGTCCTGCAACAAGATGAGGCCTCCGTAGTAGCTTGAAGTGAATCCTAATGGACTTAGAATTTGGATGGTTACCTATTATTTCAGCCACGTTATTTGGGTGAAGGTGTATAATTTTGTATGGTCCTTTGAAGACTGGCTTCGTTTTGTCACTGCGCGCTGACTTTGCTACCTGTTTATAGACAGTTTCACCTACCTTGAATTTAATTTCTTCTGCATCTTGGTTACGTTTAGCAATCACCTGCTCCTTGTTTTTGGACATGTGTGCAGCAATGCACTCCTGAACTGCCTCTGCATTGGAACGATGCTTAATAACATAGTCCTAGTAAAATTATTTTGGATAATATAACTCTAATGGGTTTCTGGACGCTGTGTGTTCGAATAATAACTCGTGAGGTGTATAATCTGTTGCCGAATGGATAGCGTTGTTGTATGCTATTATAGAGTACTTCATGATTAGCTGTATAGGGTCATCTTTGTTGGTCATTCTTTGTATTCTAATTATCTCAGCTAGGGTAGAGTGTAAACGTTCAATAGGGGAGTTAGAATTTGGATTATAGGGGGTTGTAAAATGTAAGTGAATATTATGTAGAGCACATATTTCTTTAATAACATCGTTATCGAACTTAGTGTCTGAATCTGTGGTTATTTTGTTCGGTAAACCTAACACGGAGAAAATGTTTAATAATGCTTCAGCTATATGGACGCTGCTGCATGCTGTTAGTTGGACCGCTTGTGCGTATTTAGAGAAGTTGTCAATTATTGTAAGGAACGTTGTGCCTCCGGTTGAATAAAGGTCCATAAATATATGTTCCATCGGTTTTCGAGGTGTATCGGTTATAGCTAAAGGTGGTTTAAGAGGGTTGCGTTCGTATTTAGATTTCAGACAGGTGTCGCATTGATTAACGAAACTTTGAATGGTAAGGAGCATGTTTGGCCAATGATAATTTCTGTGCAACTGCTTGTACGTTTCCTGAATACCACGGTGAACAGTCTTACCTTCGTGATACTTCTTAATTAACTCTTGTTGTTCAGGTTTGTTTTCTACTAGAGTTACGCGTGTTGTGCATTTAAGTAGCTTAGGGCCTCTCTCATTAAATATTGTTGTGTATACTCTAGAAAAGGCATGGTATAATTCTTCATTATAAAAATAGCAATGGAATATACGATCAGCGATAGTGTGTTCTTTAAGAAATTTAATTATCTCGGACTCTGTATCATTAACTGGGATAAAGACATCTTTTATAACTACTTTTGAGTTAGTGGATCTGTTATCTACTCTATACGTGGAACCGGGCGTTGATCTAATATGAAACTGTTTCAACTGTCTATCAATAGCGTCTGTAATTATGGGTATGCCTTTACTTTCGTTGTCATTCTGTGTATGTCTTGTAGACACTAGTTCGGATTCGGCTGACACTATACTCATACTATCCGTACCCATGTGAGATTTGGGAATGCTTGGGTTTTGTAATTGTATGTTTTCATCGGGTGCTACTATGTCTATTTGATTTTCGGCTTCTCTACTTGCATTTTCGAATATTCTATTAATTATCTCCTCATCTTCGTTATCATCTAAATTAACCGCTAGAGAGTGGACACTACCATGGAAGATTTTAACACGTGATAGAGCGTCTGCGTTAGTATTTTACCGACCTTTCTTGTATATAACTTTATAATCGTATTCCGAGAGTTTTAAACGCCATCTAGTTAATTTAGAGTTAGGATCTTTTAATGACATTAGCCAGGTGAGAGGCCTGTGGTCTGTGTAGATAATAAACTTTCTACCATAGAGGTAGGGTCTGAAATATTTAATTGCCCATACTATGGCGAGTAGCTCCTTCTCTATTGTAGAGTAACGAGATTCAGTATCTGACAGTGTTCTGGATGCGAATGCTACTGGTTTGTCCGATCCAACTATTCCTTGGGATAACACCGCACCTAATGCTACATCTGATGCATCGGTGGTGAGGATGAAGGGCTCATCGAAATTCGGATACTGTAGTATTGGGGCGTTAGTTAAGATCTGTTTACACTTATTGAATGCTTCTAAGAACTCTGGGGAGTGTATTACTTTACTATTTTTCTTTAGGCAAAGGGTCATTGGTTTTGTGAGTTTGGCAAAATCTTTTATAAATTTTCTGTAGTAACCGACTAAACCTAGGAAGGCTTTTATTTCCTTCTGAGACTTTGGTAGGGGGAAGTTAATTACGGCTTTTATCTTGTCATTGTTTGGTTTTAAACATTCGTCTGTTAGTTCATGTCCTAAGAAGTTAACCTGTTTTTGTAAAAATTGTGATTTATCTAGCTGAATCTTTAGATTATGTTGTTTGAATCTATCGAATACCTGTTTTAATTTTTCCATGTGTTGCTGCAGGGACGTAGATGTTATTATTACGTCATCTAAGTATGTATAAACATTTTCTAAGCCTCTTAATATATGGTCCATAAGTCTTTGAAAGGTACTTGGGGCATTTTTGAGACCAAAGGGCATTTGAAGGAACTCATAGTGTCCTCGTTCTGTGGTAAATGCGGTTTTTTCAATATCATTTGGGTGCATTTCCACTTGGTGATAACCGCTAGCAAGGTCTAGGGTAGTGAAGTATTGTGCTCGTCCTAATCTATCTAATATATCATGAATGTTTGGTAAGGGGTATTTATCTTCAACGATACGATCGTTGAGCTTGTCTACTTGTTTGCGAATTTCTTCTCGTTGTTGAGGAGCCTGTCTGTAACTACGTACGAAAACTGGTGTATTGTCACTTAATCTAAGCTCGTGTTTAACGGAATGTGTAAAAGTAAGTGGTATTTCTTCCGCATAAAACAAATCCCTGTACTGATAGCATAACCGGGTTATTTCGCGCTTTTCTTCTTCGTTTAGATGATCTGTACGGATTTTTTTTAGGTTTTCGTTTAATGTTTGGTCCATGTTAGTTTTAACCTGTATGGTATTAATATCGTGATTATCTTTTTCGTTAATTTTAGGAAATTCTTCTAATTCAATTGATGGCTTAAATGGGATGCATTTCTTCTGGTCACTATGATTAATTACCGATGTTTTAAAAGAACCGTTTGTAACGTTTACTATAGCTGCTGGGGACATAAGACCATCTGACCAGACTAAATCGTCGTGAAGGTATTGTCCATCTACGTAGTTAGTTTTTACTTTTACTATCTTTTCGCATCTGGGTTCTATATTTATCTTTTGGGGTGGAGAACTAAAGTGTATTGGTATTTCCGCTGTAGATGTACGTAGAACATTATTATTTAAATCTATGTTACTCTTTAATTTTTGCAGAAGGTCAATTCCGATGAGACCTTTATATTTAGGATCAAAGTCAAATATTAGAAATTTATGTGTTATATCGCTATTAAACGCGGGAGGTAAAGGAAGATAAACTACCTTGTCGTGTACTGATGAGCTGTGTGCTGTATTAATTTGGAAGGGTTCTGTTTCTACGCAGTACTCAAATATGGTGCCTGCAACTACGTCAGTTGCTATAGTTGAATGGCTGGCCCCTGTATCTAAAAGAAACTTACCGTCAAACTCTGGTAGTGTTATGTACGGTAAATATTTCTTGGTCTGGAAATTTATCGAAACTAGGTCTGGCTGTCTCGGTTGGTGTCCAAGGTAAAATCCTGGTTAGCACCTACCTCTTGTTCGTTCACGGTTTCATTCGGTTCGAACGATATGCCGTTACCGTCTGGTACATTGTCGTAGAGTCCCATGTCACTGGGTCCTGGTTGATCTTGTGTGGCCATCTGAATTGGAATGTAGTACAACTGCTGAGCGAACTGTGGTTTTTCTGGCTTACCTGCCGTACGCATTGTGACGTCCGATGATACTGGCGTGGGAACCACCTGTTTTGGAATGTTGGGTTGATTCCTAAAGTTACCTGAACCATTTGGCCTAAAGTTACCTGATGCTGGTCTGGCTTTCCAGGGTAATGCGGATTGTACCCATTGTTGACGCTGTTCGGGGGTCATATTATTTTGTTGCGGTACAAAATTTTGTGGCGGAATAATAAAGCCTGGTACGAATGGGTTAGCTGTATTACGGATGTGATTATTATTGCCTGGTTGTTTAGGTAACTCCTTTGGCTTTGCTTGTGACGTTGAAGGCTTATTATTAATATAGTTACCTCTATTATATGCAAGCCTAGCCTCTTCTTGTCTAGCCGCTATAATGGCTTCTTCGAAGGTCTCTGGTTTTGCGATTCGAACGCCCAACGAGACGTGGAAGGCTAATTGGTTTATATACTGTTCAATAACCATCTTTTCGTAATAAGATTTATTACCATGCTCTCCTACGGAATACAGAGTGTATAACAGCTCACGGAGGCGTTTGCCGAAGCTTTCGGCGTCTTCTTCTTTAGACTTACGCACTCGCGTTAGCTCCTGCATAACTTGTATTTCGTTTCGTGGTTCGCCAAGTCGCCTAATTAACGCGGTTTTAATTGATGGCCATGAGTTTAAGTAGCCTTCATACGCTATTGCGTCTATGGCTGGACCACCGAACCTACTTTTAATTAAACAAATAAATGCTGGATGTGCACGATCTGCCTCGGAAGTTAACTGTAATAAGTTTTCTACTTCCCTAATATAATAATTAAGTAATTTAGGATTACCATCATATCTTGGCATTAAATCTGCTATTAGTTTGTAAGGTTTATAGTTAGCATCATAATCCCTGAGCGACATTGTTTTACTGTAGCTTTACTGCCTAGTGGCGCTTAACGCAAAACAATAGTGGTGTCAAATTAAACACTTGGAATTTACTCGTGGAATATTTACGCTACTTATTATAATTATGTGGATGCCTACTGCGATTTTAGCTTATAGACAGACACACAGATTAACACAAAATACACAAATTAAAAATAAGACAGGAAATAGAGCAAGGACACTTGGTAAATAAGAGCACTTACCAAAACAGCCACTGCATCTCCCGTCGAGTCGAGTCTCGGCCAGCACAGCTTCCTCCAATTCTCCCGATGACCGTAGAGGTGTCCGACCGCGCGATAGGTTCTTTGTATACCGCGATAGAACGATTTGAGAACCGTCACTCTTAAGATGAAGAGTTGGATTCGATCTTAGAGCGTCGCGATCCTACCGACTGCGCCAGTTATGTTTCGGCGGTCGGGATTTTAGTTAAAAAAAATATTATTTGTTACAATATTAATTTAATTACTTAATACAGGATATTGAGCTGGTGGCTAGTGTAAGACTGAATATAATACAAAAGAAAAACAAGTATCTCTGATTTCCAGTAAATGCATAGTTGCAATACGATGCATGCTGACGGTGGCTGTATACTCAGCGTAAACGTGTGTTACGAGGAGTTAACTCGGGTGACGCCATTTTCTTTTTTCCAATAATCAATTATTATTATTGATAAGTAACTCAGTTCTGTTCCATCAAAACTAAGACATTTTGGAGAGGCAGAATCCTATACCTTGAAACACAAGAGTATTATTCCAAGCTTTGGAGCCAGTACCTATTTGTATTTGCAACATGTTTTATACTAATAAATATGTATTTGATGTTATTCGGAAAACACAAATCTCAATAAATGTGAAAAATGAAAGTGAATTAACGGGAGAGTGTTGCCAGTAGTTCCCTTATCTGGAATCGTCCAAATGTAGGAAATTATCAGTATCGTCCATAATGGAGGAAATTATTATTGACTTGAAAAATGATGGAGACATATTTACTTTCGCATATTACCTATTTAGTTTAAGTACGTAGTATTTACCCCACTTTAGTAATTACCAGGGACTTTTTAAAAATAAAACGTGGCAACACTTCGTTAACAAACACATATATAAAAAAATGGTTATAATTTCTCATTAGAAGTGCGCCATCTACCTTTTTTTATTTCACCTTTTTTATTTTATCTTTTCATCAATTTTTCATTGTATCCCGATCTGCCCCGATCTGGGCGGCTGACCTGACGGCCGGCAGCATCGCTGTTCTGTGGAAGCCGCAGCGAGCGATGGCCGTCAGAGTCATCAGGGGGTATTGCAAAATTCAAAATTCAAAAGTCATTTATTCAAACTAGGCTGAGATGTCGAAATTCCAAATCGTATAGGTAATGCAAAAACGTGGTCAGCTAGAACGGTGATTCTGGTGTTGTTCTCAAGAGTTGACAAAAGACTACCAGGACCTAAAGAGATACAACAAATACTTAGTCTGGCCATAAATACTGTTACAATTAAAAATAAGAAAGATATTACATTTGAATTTGGAATCCTGTCATTTTTATACGATTGTTCATTGCGTTTTCTAATTTTGACGCCAATACATTGTGCAATATTTTGCGATATTAAAATGGAGTGGGGTGATAAAGAGAACCGAATCGCTGTGATTGCATTACACAAAGTTGGTATGGAGACAAATGCAATTTTTAAAACTCTCCATACGCTTGGTATTAGTCAAATGTTTGTGTACCGGGCTATTAATAGGTACAATGAGACCTCCTCTGTTTGTGACAGAAAAAGTCTGTCCATCCACGTAGTGTTCGTACGAAAAAGGTGGTCAAATTCAATTCAATTCAAAATATTTTATTTCACATAAACCTACAAGGGCACTTATGAAACGTCAGAAGCTAGGTCCACGGTTCCAATTGGTCGTTTCCTATGGAGAAGAGCCGGCAAGAAACTCCACGGTTACTCTTTTAAAAATAAATGGTATTTACAATCTTTTCGAGTTACAGTGTTTATAGGTATGAGAGGACACTGTAGGCCTATCAACAAGTACCAGGTACTTAGCAAGATAGAAAACGATCGACAGATCTAAAAGTCGGTTATGCCTACAACGTTCTCACATTCACAAAATATAAAAGAGAATCTATATAAAAAAAAAACCAATTAAAAACCTATTTAACCTGTGAAGGCCGGCCGGGCACTAGGGGGCCATTAATAGTAGCTTATATTGGTTCTAAGATATGCTTCACTTTTAGGTTCGTGGACATTTTATTTTGATTGAATTCCGATTTTGAAAAGGTTATATTAAACTAAATGGCATGACTGCCACTAAAGCTGTAACAAATCTATAAAAAATATAGTATAGTGAAGTTATATAATGTCAAATAATGAAAAGATTATGTCAAAAAAGTACGTAAATGAAAAAAAAGAAAAATAGGTAAAATCAAATAATCATCTTAATTTGGGAGCAGTTAATAGACATAATTACATAGTAATGCCGTTATTGAGGTACCAGGGAAGCCACATGTGCAGAAGGAATTATTGCCAAACTTCCTTGTCTTCAACGTAGTCTTTAATCTTATAATATGCTTTTTTGATAAGGACACGTTTAATGTGGGTTTTGAACTTTCCATCACTAAGTTCTGTAACCGACTTTGGCAACTTGTTATAAAATCGAATACTGTTTATAACAAATGACTTACTAGTTTTAGCTAACCTAAATGTGGGTATCACAATTTCATGTTTTCTACGTGTATTTATATTATGGATATCGCTTCTAATTTTGAAAAGTCCTAAGTTTTTCCGAACATACAAAATACTTTCTAAGATATAAAGTCAAAGCAGGTCAAAGCAGTAAGGGAAAGAATTCGAAGAAATCGTGTCCGAAAGCAAAAGATTTTATCTCAGGAGATGAAGCTAGCACCCAGAACCATGTCGCGTATTTTAAAAGATGTCTTAGGACTTGCAGCCTATATGAGACGCACTGGTCATTTTTTAACTGATAATTTAAAAAAGAATAGGGTGGTGAAATCGAAACAACTACTGAAGCGGTACGCAAAGGGAGGTCACAGATTTTTTTTGTTTACGAATGAGAAAATTGAAAAACATTTTAACAAACAAAATGACCGTATTCATGCTCAAAGCTCTAAGGAAGCTTTCCAATTAGTCGACAGAATGCAACGTGGGCATTATCCGACTTCAGTGATGGTTTGGTGGGGTGTTAGCTATGAAGGAGTGACAGAGCCATATTTTTGTGAAAAAGGTATCAAAACATCGGCACAAGTGTATCAAGATACCATTCTTGAGAAGGTAGTTAAGCCCCTTAACAATACCATATTCAATAACCAAGTATGGCATTCCAACAAGACTCGGCGCCGGGTCATAAAGCTCGGTCCACGCAGTCTTGGTTGAAAGTGAACGTTTCGGACTTCATCAGAGCTAGTCCCGATCTTAATCCGCTGGATTATGATTAATGGTCAGTTTTAGAGAGTACGGCTTGCTCTAAACGCCATGATAATTTGGAGTCCCTAAAACAATCCATACGAATGGCAGTGAAGAATATTTTCCCATGGAAAGAGTGCGTGCTTCTATTGATGACTGGCCTCAACGTTTAAAGGACTGTATTGCAATGGAGACCACTTCGAATAAGCTTTTTATATTTTAAATTGTTTTATATTTATGTATTAAACTAACACACTGTAAAAGTAATAAATATTAAATGCAATAAAAAAAAAATCTTCGTGAAAATATTTATGTCAAGACTAGGTAAATTATATTTCGTAAAAATAGGGGTAAATATGTCAAAGTCAAAGTCAAATAATTTATTTCAATTAGGCACAAAAAAGGCACTTTTGAACGTCAAACTTTACAAAAAATAATAAAACTGATTCTAGTCGCCCATTCCAAAAGGTAGTTTTCGTATGGAGAAGAATGGGCAAGAAACTCCACCGTTACTCTTTTTAAAAAAATCATTATATCTTGTATACACTTATTATATAATTATATGTGAAGACAATGCACCTAGAATAAGATTACTATACCACGATAGGTAAAAATAATGAAAAATGAAGGAATGACATAATTATGTGATAGATGCATGGTGCTCACATACTTACAAACATTGTAAAATTATACTATATTTCTAACATTATAATAAGTAATACTAATAATAATAAGTATTATTAGTATAACTCACACACTGACTGTGTGTGAGTTCAAATAATCACAAAAAATAAAATAAAATAAATGTTTAAAAAAAAAAAAAAAAAAAACAATTAAATTAGCAACCAGTTCGATTTTGTCTAGATTCTGAATTGTCCTATGGAGCAGGACCAGCATGTTTCCAAGCATTTTTATTTTGGATATAATCCTCTAATTTGTAATATGCTTGTAATTTTCTTTCATTTAATTCTAATATATCACAAGGTATTCTGTTGTAACATTTAACACAGTACCCCATAAAAGATGTATTTACTTTAGATAGTCTGAAAAATGGTTGATCTATTTTATCTTTATTATATATTATTATTTATATGAAGTTGACAATAGTAACATAAATATTAATAACGTAAATCAAAGAAAGAAAATAAGGAGTTTTGATTTTTATTATCAAAATGTCAGAGGTCTTCGGACGAAGTTAAATACGTTTTGCAATAATATAGAATCGTTTAACGCCGACATATTTGCAATAACCGAAACCGGATGTAACGATTCCATAACAGATGCAGAGCTAGTGCCACCAGGATATCAAATAATTAGATGTGACCGGGTGGACGGGCGTAAGCAAGGCGGAGCGTTTCTCGTGGCCACACACGGGCTTGAGCTACGACGAGTGACACCGAGTGACGTCATCATAGATAACTGCTCGTTTGAACTGGTTTGTGCGACAGTGCATGTTAATGATAGGTTCATGTTTTTATGTTGTGTTGTTTATTTACCCCCAAATACTAATGAAAATGAGTTTATGATATTTTTTAGAATTCTAGAACAAATGTGTGTAAAATATAAAAATGTTATATTGTTAGGGGATTTTAATTTATACTCTTGCAATGAGAACATTGTAAATTATTTTGAATTCTTTCTGTCCTGTTGTGGATTTGCTCAAATAAATACAGTACCTAACCGTGACGGGAGGCAATTGGATTTGGTGTTGTGCTCGCTATCGTTGGACGGGAGAGTATGCGAGGCAGACGATTCTCTGGTACCGGTAGACGCGTATCACCCGCCACTCACGATAACCCTACAGGTTACCGTAAGCGTGATGCATTCCTCAGCGCAGACAGCAGCTGTGTCAATGGCGGCGGACAGTCGGGTACCCGTAAGTCAAATCGAACAGCAATGGAACTTCAATAAAGCAGATTTTTATTTACTTTATTCATCTTTAGCGGCTGCCGATTGGAGCCCTCTTTATAGTATTCAGCAACCGAAGGTAGCTTTGGAATATTTTTACAAGATATTTAACACAGTTTTAGATAGTTGCGTTCCTAAAAAACGAAGTATATCTTTAAACAGCAAGTATTGCTATCCTGAGTGGTATACTGGGGAGATAGTTTCTGATATTCGATTGAAAGCAAGTTATCATAAGCGATATAAATCTACAAAATCGCGTGCTGATTATGATAGGTTTTCTATATGTAGGGCGCGAATTAAAGAATGTATTTCTCGAGAGTACCAAAAGTATCAGGAGCGGTTACAGAATAACTTGGCGAAGGATCCTAAGGCTTTTTGGGACTATATTAGAACAAAAGAGAAAGCTAGAAACCATCGCAAAATCATAAAAGAGGGCTCAGTGTTGACCGATCCTGAATGTGCGATGGAATTTGCGAGATATTTTTATAGTGTGTACAGTAAGGCGCCGGCAAGGCTCGAGGTGCAAGAAGCGGTGGAGGCAGGAGGCGTGCACAGCGCGCGTGTGCAGGTCTCGCGACTCTCAATTGATCAGGTTCAAGCGGCAATGGCGCGACTCAAACCAAAGCGGTCAGCAGGTCCGGATGGTATTCCAGTGTTTGTCGTGCGAGATTGTCGATCGGTACTGGCGGAACCACTCGCGCGTATATTTAACTTGTGTTTGGACATATCGTATTTTCCAGAACAATGGAAGATCACCCGCGTAATTCCAATACCAAAGGGCGGGAATAGTACAGCGGTTGAGGATTTTAGACCTGTGGCGATTCTGTCAACACCAGCGAAGGTGTTTGAGTCGGCCATTCAGCGTGATGTCCAGGAGCAAGTTACATCACAACTATCAGATGCACAGCATGGCTTCCGACCGGAGCGTAGCACGACCAGCAATCTTCTGAATGCTATGACGTACTTGGTTCCTCATATTGACTCTGGGGTGCAGGTAGATGCCGCCTACTTTGATTTTAAGAAAGCATTTGACCTGGTGGATAATGATGTCTTATTATCAAAGTTGGCTAAGGTGGGCTGCACACCCAAGTTGCTCCAACTTTTTGTGAGCTATATGAGGGACAGGAAACAGTACGTTGAATACAGTGGATACCGGTCTGAGTCTTATTTTACTAGGTCGGGAGTGAGCCAGGGCAGCAATTTGGGGCCTTTAGAATTCATTATCATGATAAATGACCTGCCGGATGTAGTAAAACATGCCAAGTGTCTGCTATTCGCAGACGACCTTAAGTTGCTCCTGGCTATCGAAAGCGAGGATGACTGTCACCGCCTGCAACAAGACATTAATCGCGTAGTTCAGTGGAGTCAAAACAACAAGTTACAATTCAATGTCACTAAGTGTTCGGTGGTAACGTTCAGTCGGGCTAGGGCACCACTCCATTATAGCTACAAAGTGGACAACGCGCCATTGAAACGGGTGGAGACAGTGCGAGATCTTGGCGTTTGTATGGACACCCAATTAAGTTTCCGTGAACATATAAAAAATGTCTGCAAAAAGGCGTACAAACGTTTGGGTTTTGTACTTCGTAGAGCAGCATCATTCACGAGCATGAAAACCATATCGGTATTGTATGACGCCCTGATAAGAAGTCAGCTGGAGTGTAATTCGGCGATATGGGCTCCACATGAGGCTAAATATGGTCTCATGTTGGAGCGCATACAAAATAAATACGCCCGATATATGTACTTCAGGCTGTATGGGGTGTACCCTTTCTACCCTTTGATGTATCCTACATTGTTTGTATTGGGCATGGTAGGATACAACAAATTGGAAACTAGGAGGGATCTAGCGCTGGCGTCATACACTCTTAGGGTATTTAGGGGTATCCTACATAATCCGGGGGTATTACAGTGGATAGGCTTGAGGGTTCCCGATAAGTACGTGCAACGTCGACGACGGCCCGCCTTGTTTATGGTGCCACGCAGTCGCACTAAATTGCTGGAGAACTTCCCTCTGGCGAGAGCGTTGCGCACGCTAAATCTAGTTGCCGAGAAGATCGATGTGTTCATTTGTTCACAGAGCGAATTCACAAGAGTGACTTTATACGTCATATGTTATTTGTAGAAAATCGAGATTATTGTTTAAGTATTAAAATGTGTTAGTTTAGTTTAGTGCTATTAATGTTTTATGTTTATTGTTACTATTTTTTATTGATTGTGTAATTTACTACTCTATCGCAATGGGGAAACTGTAAAGATAGATGTATGTATGAAAATAAATAAATAAAAATAAAATAAAAAAAAATTTATATGCATATTTACTCATTACGAGTACTCAGAAATTTAAAAAATCCTAATCGTTAAAAGCATGCATCATAATAAGTAATGCAATGAGCAATGAAAAATCTAGTGCCGAGTATATACAATAGCAACGGAGGTATCAGAAACCGAAAGGAAATCTGTGTCAAAGATGTCGTCTCATCTGCTCAAAACTGAAAAATGTCACAATCGATGAAAGCTAAACATCTTTTTTTGTAATTCGTTGTAAATATTAAATAACATTTTATTAAGTAGGTACTAAATATAATTTATGGGAGTTATCACATGTATGTTTAATATATATAACTAATGAAAACTAATATATTATTATACAAACTAAAATATAGAGGTTAAGCATTGCCATACAACGTGGCAATGCGGCCAGTCTCTTGGGCACACTACCAGTCGACAGCGATGCAGATGAATTTTTCGACGCTATATTTTAGTTTGTTAAATAACATCGTTAAAAAAAAGTTACTATTTTACTATACGTTTTCACGAAACTGCGGCGCGGGCTTGAACAGCGCCTAACTCATTTTTTTTTTAAATTTTTGTCACATGTCCAAGTTGTCAGAGCTCGATAGATGGCGTTGGCGTTGAATTAAATCTCGCTATGGTTTCGTTACCGCGCCACACATATATAAGGGTTGGAGTTCCAATTAGGTTTATCTTCTTGTCCGATGAAGCGCCAGCCCGCGCCGCAGCTGAGCGCGTAGCTTTAAATTCCCCGCATAATAATCATGAAATATCTTTGATCCAGCCTGTCCCATCTTGCTGTCCTCCCCTCAGCGACGCCCTAAGCCGAGGTTCGTACCCCACAGGGGGTGCCCTTAGCGAGCGTTCGCCTAATTTTAATGTAGAATAGTTGCTCCTGGCTGGAGGCTTTGAGTGTAGTGCTTAAGGCAGCCACAGGATTGTTCGGTTGAGCAGTAAATACCTTAGTGGTATACCTGCGAGATGCCATAGTTAAAAAAAAAAAAAAAAAAAAAAAAAAATTAGGTTTATCTAATGATTACAAATGTGAGTTGCTATCAATTTTTGAAAAGATCGGACTTTCGAATAGGTTTGATCTTGCTAGTGTAAACTAAAGCGCCTTAATAATCACCATCCATCTTGCTGTACGTCCCGCCATGGCCGTGACCACGTCAGATAGCATTAGCTTTTAGGCCCATGAAATTCCTATTGGAGCGGTTTTTTTTTGTGAAGGTTCAAGTGTCAGTAATTGATTCCCATAAAAAATATAGGTGAATAGAACGAGGAAGGGTGCCAAAAAAATGGTAAAAACCAGTTTTTCGCTTCTAGAGCAAAACTACAGCTCGGACAAAATAAAGGAAAATGTAACAAATATGCGCACTAAAAAAACAAAGAGAATGAGCCCCGGTAGAGCAAAACCGGTCCAGAGGATCGTCCGCAATTCGCATAAAACCCCTTTTTTTTGCAAATCTTGTAAATTTAATAACTCGCGTTCCGGAAGTGATAGAGCTGAAATTTTCATATGAAGTCATTTTTGTGGCCTTCTAAACTACAGTTACATTTTCAGATCAAAATGTAGCAAGCTTTTTGCAATTATTATTATTTTTCTAATTTTTCATACAAAATCATCAATATTTAGTGTTTTTTCTATTTTTTTTGCAAAAGTAGCGTTAGATTATAGTTTCAGTAGTACTCACCCTTCAGCCCTGTTATCTGGCCCGCGATCCATGTGCTGATTTCCAGGTAGTGGGGTAAAACTCGAAAAAAAAAAAAAAAAAAAAAACATGTTCAACCTAATTTAGTACCTACTAATTTAAAATAGCAATCGTTTATAATTAAAATTATTTTATTTGTTTCAATGCTTTAATTACTTACGTACTATCGAATGCCTCCTAATAATGGGCCTAATAATAGTAAGTTAAGTTAGTAGGTGCTAATTTTGTTTTTTTTTTCTGGCTTCCTTCATCGATACTGAACCTACCCCTAAGCTATGGCACGCAATTACTTTAACACCCTGTATAGAAAAGATACAGATGCCTTACATGTCAACGATAGTCTGGCTGTTCTTTCGAAATGGTTCGCAGCTAATAATCTTTTACTTAATGCGAACAAAACTAAATGTTCTCATTACCAAACGTACCTCAAGTGGGTCTTAATCTAAAAATAGATAGCAAATAACTAGATGCAATAACGGAAACTATACTTTAGGAATTACCTTAGATTCAAAATTGCAATGGAGCGCCCACATTAGAACTCTTTCAGGTAGATTAAGTTCAGCTGCATATGCAGTAAGAAAAATAAGGCAGTTGACTGATATAGCCACAGCTAGGTTAGTGTACTTTGCTTATTTCCACAGTATCATGTCTTATGCCATTCTGCTGTGGGGATTGGCAGCTGACGTAAATTCAATTTTCATTTTACAAAAGAGGACAATCCGTGCTATCTATAAAATGGGTCCTCGCGAGTCCTTTAGAAACAAATTCAAAGAAATTGATATACTGACTCTGCCTTCTCTTTATATTTTAGAAATTATTTTGTATATTCGCAAAAAACTTAGGACTTTTCAAAATAAGAAGCGATTTCCATAATAATACACGTATAAAGAGAAGGCAGAGTCAATAGATTCTGCCTTCTCTTTATATTTTAGAAATTATTTTGTATGTTCGCAAAAAACTTAGGACTTTTCAAAATAAGAAGCGATTTCCATAATAATACACGTATAAAGAGAAGGCAGAGTCAATAGATTCTGCCTTCTCTTTATATTTTAGAAATTATTTTGTATGTTCGCAAAAACTTAGGACTTTTCAAAATAAGAAGCGATTTCCATAATAATACACGTAAGGCATGAAATTGTGATACCCAAATTTAGATTAACTCAAACAAGCATCAAACGCGTCCTTATCAAGAAAGCATATTATAAAATTAAAGACTACGTTGAAGACAAGGAAGTTTAGCAATCATTCCTTCTGCACATGTGGCTTCCCTGGTTAACGGCAAATTATGTTGGAGTCTATTAACTGCTCCCAAATGACCATGTTTATATTTTTACATTCTTCCTTGACATAATCACTCTATTATTTGTCATTATATACATAAAATTTAATTTCAACTCTTTGGATCTCTCTGTCAATGGGATTAAGATCCGGGCTGCGTGCTGCAGGGCTAACAGGACAAGCGCGAGAAAGCTCTTTTTCTCGTTTTGTCGAAATTTGTCTACGATTCTGACGTCATTCTAATCCCTAACATGGCCGTAAATGACGAGATATCTCGAAAAAGGCACTTTGAGACTTCTATATCTCGCGACGAGAAACCGATGTTGCAAGTTATTAAAAACAAATTATTTTTATGATAGCAACATCGGCTTGAGATGCCGTTTATTCATTCAATGGTGCCGATTCTCTTGTCACAAATGCCTCTAAACTAGACAAAAAATCACCAAAATTTAGATTATTCCTGTCAACCGACGATTTTCCATTCTGAAATAGACTAAAGTGAAACTTAACTATATTTTAGTTTGACGGCACTGAGCTATTAATTTAGTGAAAATGGCAATTTTGCTATTCAGAATTTTACGTTCTTCACCTAAAATTTTGATTGTCTAAGTGTAGTGACTGCTGTGATAGGTCGGGGAGGCGGCATTAGGTGCTCTAAGCGGGTCTTGGTTGGTATATTGGCGTGTGCTAGCTGTCATATGGCTATTAATTTATAATTTAAATTTTATTTTGCGTAATGTAAATTATCTCATAAATTATTGTATAGAATCATTTTTTTTTCCTAACTGAACAGACAGCTGTGCTGCTGGGGAGTTTGTTGCGCCACTTCTTCTTCCCAGCAAAAGCACTAGGAAGTGGTGAAGGGTGGGCGTTTTGGGGGACTGTCTTATGTAATTTTGACGTTCGAAAAGTGCTGATTCTCAGCCTAGTTTGAATAAATGACTTTTGAATTTGAATTTGGTAATAGTTGGCTGGAACAAACATGTTGCGGAGGCTCATAGGGACGTGGTATGGCAAACCTACTGGGTTACTTTATAACGAAATGCGTGAGGCTAGAAAAGTCTTTAAGTCAAGGTTAAAGTGGTGCCAGGATCATGAAGACCAAGTTAAAATCGACATTCTAGCCTCACACCATTCTAGAAATGATTTTCGTAGTTTCTGGAAACCCACAAATAAATTGAAAACCAGACTGGGAATCCCTGTGAGCGTCGGTGGTATGAATGAGCCCGAGGATATTGCGAATCTTTTCAAAGAAGCATTCCTTGTAAAATCACCTCTAGGACCGTCACGGTCGGTGCTCGATGTTAGGCCCGGCTTGGAAATAGGGGTAAAATTTAAGTCTCCGAAGATTGCTCGAACTATTAGACGTATGTCAGGGGGTAAGTCCCCCGGTCATGACGGGCTTAGCATCGAGCACCTCCGATATGCTGGCCCTCACATGCCCAGGGTGCTTGCTATGTTGTATGCCTTTTGTATGAGTCATAGTTACCTGCCCGGTGAGATGATGCGAACGGTGGTTCTGCCAATTGCTAAAAACAAGACTGGTGACCTCGCCGACAGCGGTAACTATAGGCCCATTTCACTAGCTACTGGACCTCAAAGGTATTTGACAGCATGCTTAATACACAATTAGGTAGTCATACTACTATACACGATAACCAGTTCGGATTCAGAGCAGGGTTATCAACAGAGAGTGCGGTGTTGTGTCTTAAGCATGCTGTGTCGTACTATGCGAGACTCGGGACGCCTATTTATACCTGCTTCCTACACTTGTCAAAGGCATTTAGGAGTAAGATAGAGCGGGTAAATTTACCCACAGAAGTTTTAAACATTTTAAAGTATTGGTATGGAAACCAGATCAACACTGTACGATGGGCTGGGACGTTTTCTCGTCCTTACGGATTGGAGTGTGGGGTGAGGCACGGTGGATTGAGCTCACCCACGCTTTTCACCTTTATGTGAACGAGGTGACTGGCGAGCTCAGCAGTACCAGGCTCGGATGCTATATAGACGGTACCTGCGTCAATAATATCAGTTACGTGGACGACATGGTACTGCTGAGTGCGTCAGTCTGCCGCTTGAGGAAATTGGTTGCTCAATGTGAGGCGTATGCTAAGGTTCATGGCCTGGCATACAACACCAGGAAGTCAGAGGTCATGATCTTTGAGGCTGGGGGCAAAGGTCCTGATGCAGTACCACCTGTAGTGCTTTATGGTACACCTTTGCAGAGAGTCTACAGGTTTAAATATCTTGGTCATGTATTGACTCCCGACCTCAAAGATGATGATGACATTGGAGGGCGTTGTCGGTTAGAGCGAACATGCTGGCTCGCAGGTTTGCTCGCTGCTCACTTCCTGTTAAAGTCACGCTCTTTCGAGCGTACTGTACTGCTTTTTACACGTGCAGCCTGTGGGCTAGATTTACGCAAAGATCGTACAGCGCACTCCGCGTTCAATACAACAATGCATTTAGGATGCTTGTGGGGCTGCCTCGTTTCTGTAGCGCGTCAGGGATGTTCGCCCCTCTGTGAAACCCATAAACCCCTAACACTCAACACGTAGGAAATATTTTTTCATATTTTCCATACAAAAAACGAAAAATTCCATATAAAACACGTCGTTCCGATATAAATAGTAGTTTAAAACTAAATATTTTCATTATTAATATATTGTAAAATTCAATTCAAACAATTATGAAACAGCCATGTTATTTTGGAGTTTTTTTTTGTATCATAATTTCGTCTACTCTTCTCGTCGTCAAAATCGACGACGAGTAAATACGACTAAATGATAGAAAAATCGGAGATTATCTCGTGTTGATTTGTCAAAAATCGAGATAACTAAGGTGCCATGTTAGGGTTTGTTGAGAAAACATCAATTTTGACAGAAGGAGTCGACTATTTTGTATGGAAGCGCTGTCAGAAAACGAGAAAGTGACCGAAATAGACAAATAAAACACACGCGAGAGTGAGTAATTCAATTCAATTCAATTCAAAATATTTTATTTCACATAAACCTACAAGGGCACTTATGAAACGTCAGAAGCTAGGTGCACGGTTCCAATTGGTCGTTTCCTATGGAGAAGAGCCGGCAAGAAACTCCACGGTTACTCTTTTAAAAATAAATGGTATTTACAATCTTTTCGAGTTACAGTGTTTATAGGTATGAGAGGACACTGTAGGCCTATCAACAAGTACCAGGTACTTAGCAAGATAGAAAACGGTCGACAGATCTAAAAGTCGGTTATGCCTACAACGTTCTCACATTCACAAAATATAAAAGAGAATCTATATAAAAAAAAACCAATTAAAAACCTATTTAAACTAAATGGCATGACTGCCACTAAAGCTGTAACAAATCTATAAAAATATAGTATCGTGAAGTTATATAATGTCAAATAATGAAAAGATTATGTCAAAAAAGTACGTAAATGTAAAAAAAAAATTGTCGCGTGTGTCATGTTAGGCCTGCTGGCCAATTCATTGTACGTATCCCAACCTCTTCGCAATATTGTCGAACTTGTGCAGCGGCATGGGGACGGGCATTATCTTGCATTAGAGTAACATTTTCGCCTATTAATTCCACGTGAGCTTCTAAAACCTCTGTTATATAGCGTTGTGCCATCAAACCTACCGTTTTGACGAACCATGTCGATGAATACAAGTTCCGTTCGCCCGATCATCGAAATGCAACCCCACACCATACACGAAGCGCCTCCAAAAAGAACACGCTCCTCAATGCAACTTTAAGTATATCTCTCCCCACGTCGACGATAGACTCTTCTGCAACCGTCTGCACCATTTAAACATGTCCGACACTCATCGGTGAACAATACGGAGGCCCATTGCTCTTCAGTCCAATTAGGATGTTCACGGGCAAATCTTAAACGAGCTGCAGACAGCTTTGGACTATTTGCTGGTCTATAAGGGGTGATTTACGCTTCCTTAAGCCTCCTTCTTATTGATCGTGCACTCACGTTGACTCCACGCACTTCATTTAGCTCTGTTTTAATGTTTACTGACGTGAGGAAACGATTTTGTAGGGAAGTTGAAACATTAAATCGGTTGTCGCGACCGGTGGTTGCTCGAGTTCTGCCGGTACCAGGTCTCCTATTGTAAGAAACTGTCTCTACAAACCTTCGGTATAATCCAGACACAGACACCGTAGACTGTTTTAAATTTCTAGCAATCGTTCGTTGAACCAAGCCTTCCCGCACCAATCACAATTTGAGCGGCTTGTTCGGAAGAAGTATCCATATTTTATGGTTCCGAAACTTTTGTTGAATTAAAAAGACTAATAATAAATACTACTGGCAACAATAATAATTATATCGCAAATAAAAAAAAAATAACTTCAAACTTTACTGTAATAATAACACACGAGAAAAAAACGGGCGGGAAACCTCAAACTTGGCGGACGCGTCCCTTTATAGATAAATTTTTAAAACTTAAAACGTTGTAATATAAGATCAGTAGCCGTAGTTTTTAGTGTTCTATTCTCTTTTACTTGTAATCTAATTTTAGTTTTGTATATTTTCTTCGGTAGTGGTAAGTTTTTTTATTATTTATTAGAGCCGGGATAATGAAGGACCCGCCTGACCCGGGGGACTCCATTCCCCCGGCAGGCAATTTCGTCACAGTAATATCCAACGAATCGGACATGGATACCGATGGGTCGTCTTCGGCTCGTAGGTTAAAAAGAAGCCGTGTACATATTTGTAAGCACTGCAATAAGCGTCGCCGTACCCGTAAAAGCCACGGTACCGTGTCTTCGGGTTGTGGTTGCACGGATTTTACACCAGAAGTTACCGTTTTAGAAACTAACTGCTCAACTTCTACAACGACTAACGAACCTACTAACAAAGTGCCCGATGTTCCTCTTCCATCTTCAGTTGTTCCTACTCAGATAGGTCGAAAGACTTATGACAAAACGGACAGCGCGCCTTTTGTCATTCATGTACAAAGAAACATAACTTCACCAGACGATAGCACGACACTGCACCCAATCACATTTGGCAAGTTTCTTAAACATAACGCCTTCCAAAACATAATTAATGGTAGCGTCAAAAAAATTGGGCGCAATAAAATTTCACTTTCCTTCTCGAATTTCCTGGACGCAAATTCTTTTATTACCCATAATAGTCTACAATCTTACAATTACAAAGCTTTTATACCTACTTTTAATGTTACTAGAATGGGTTTAGTACGTGGTGTACCTGCAGAATGGTCTCCGGAGGAAGTTATTGATAACATATCAGTACCAATTGGTTGCGGTCCGATTTTAAAAACCAGACGTCTTAATTTTAAAACCATTGTGGATGGTTCTACCACTTGGAAGCCATCCCAATCCATAGTGGTTACATTTGATGGTCAGGTTCTACCTAAAAGAATTTTTATGTGCTATAATGCATTACCTGTAGATTTATATATTTTCCCTACTGTACAGTGTTTCAATTGCTGTCGTTTCGGTCACACTAAAATGCAGTGCAGGTCCAAACCCCGTTGTTATAAATGTGGCCAAGGTCACACTGGGAACAGCTGTGAAAGAGAACAAGAAAGTGCATCTTGCTGCCTTTGCTCTGGATATCACTATGCTACTAATAAGTCTTGCCCAGAATTTTCTAGACAAAAATTAATTAAAACATACATGGCACAAAGTTCAGTATCTTATGCTGAAGCGGCAAAAGTATATCCTGTAGTAACTAAATCTTATGCTGATACACTTTTATCTTCTCCTTCCAAAAACTTTACAGATACTCCATCCATCTCTTCAACTAATAGAATGCCTGCTTCAAGTAGCTATAAAAAGACTGTCTTTCTCAAACCACGATCCCCTCCCAAATCTGTAGAAGGATATAATAAAGAGGCGCACAATGCCATTATTAAAGATTTTAATATCCCCCAACCATCAAATGGTTGTGCTTTTTCTAATGATCATAATAATGACAAAAGTGACACTAATTTTTCTATAAACGATTTTCTTTCCGCATTACATAATCTTCTTTCTCAGTTCAACATTTCACCGTACAACGTTGCCCCTTCTTTCAATGTATCTCAATCCATTCATAATGGACAACACATCCAAAATAATAAAGTGGAACTGCCGCAGTCTAGTAAACAAAAAGAGTGATGTTATATATCTTTTAAACAAATATGAGCCATTTGCCTTTGCCTTAGCAGAGACTTGGCTCAAATCTAATCATATTTTTAAAATTAATGGTTATTTAACCATTAGAGAGGATAGATCTGATGGGTATGGTGGAGTAGCTATACTTATCAAGAATACTATACCTTTCTCTATCATTAGATTACCTCCTCATAGTGAGGAAATTTCAATTGTAGCTATTAAAGTACATCATACTTGTATTGTTTTTATTTACATTCCTCACCCTTCTTCTTCTGTTCTTCAAGAGATTAATAATCTCTTTTCATTTCTTCCAAAGCCATTCTTAATATTAGGGGACTTTAATTGCCATCATCAATCATGGGGTTGTTCAACTTCTAATTGTTATGGTGATGAATTACTGGATATATTAGACTTACATAACTTATGCATCTTGAACACAGGAGCTGTCACACGTCGTTCAGATCCCAGTCAGAACCAAAGTGCAATTGACCTTTCTATCTGTTCTCCAAACTTGGCCTCTTCATTAACTTGGCATACTCTAACCTCGACTCATGGTAGTGATCATTTTCCAATCGTTATTTCTTATCCTCTTTCCAAACCAAATGCACCATTAAGGAGATCAACATTAAAACATAAACTACCTAATAGAAATAATAATGACTGGGACAAATTTAGAAACATTGTTGACAGCAAGCTTTGCTCCTTGCCTGTTATTTCTGATGGCAATGAAAATAGGATTTATTCTTCGTTTGGCCCACTGAGTTTTGTCCTACATAAAAAAATCCTGGTTCGTCCCAAACAATATGCTTCCTTCGTCCCAAAATATAATTTTAATTTTTTATTCCCGCTTCGTCCTATTATATATTCCTTCTTCGGCCCATTTTTTTTTTTGTATATGCCAAACTTACTTTTTTGTACAATCGGCAAAAAAGGGTTACTTAATATTAAATATTTAACATCAACTTTTTAAAACAACCGCTCCTCTCTGTCTTCTCTGCGAGAGAAAATTTGCCCGTATTATTTTATAATAACACTCTTTAGCCGCTTTTAGTGAGCAAGTTATTTGTAAACAACTGACGTCACTGGAATTTTTTCAAAAGAGCAGGTAAAAAAATGACCACCCCTTCTTTATTGCGTCCTTTGTTTGTTTGCTTGTATTGACTCATTTGGCCAATAGCATTAGTTTTCGTTATCTGCAAAATGGGATTCACGCTAGCTCCCGTGATGCACAGTGCATTCAGGAACTCATTCGTCACCTGGTTAAAGTGTGTGTAAAGTGAGATTGAGAATTGATCGAATTTGTTATAGGTAAGTTAATATTTTTATCTGAAGTATTATTGATAAATTAGAAGTTAAATATCAAATATTTGTTCTTATATTTAAATAATACTAATTAAGGTAACAATAATGTCAAGCTAATATGTAATTGCTAATAAAGAATAATAACAATAAACAAATAATAACTAAACTACTTGTTGTTCTCCTCATCGCTGTCACTGTGGCGAAGTTGTCAACAGTCTCGGACATCATGGCCTGTCTTGCAGCCGAAGTGCGGGTCGCTTAGCACGGCACGCGAACATTAACGACATCATCCGACGAGCTCTTGTCACCGCCGGCGTTCCAGCCTTATTAGAACCCAATGGCTTGGCACGCGACGATGGCAAGAGACCGGACGGCATGTCTTTATCTCCATGGAAGGTGGGTAGGCCTTTAGTGTGGGATGCAACCTGTGTCGACACTCTTGCGCCATCCCATCTTCCTGGCTCGGCGTGCTGTGCTGGTGCTGCTGCTGCGGCTGCAGAAAACCTCAAGCGGCGTAAGTATAATAACCTTACAGGTAATTATATTTTCGAGCCGTTTGGGGTTGAAACCCTCGGGCCGTGGGGTCCGAGTGCTCACGGCCTCTTCAATGATATTTCAAAACGGCTATTTGACACTTCCCGTGACCCAAGGGCTGGTTTTTACCTTGGGCAGAGGCTAAGCATTGCCATACAACGTGGCAATGCGGCCAGTCTCTTGGGTACATTACCAGTCGACAGCGATGCGGATGAATTTTTCGACGCTATATTTTAATTTTTCAATAGTTTTAGTTAAGTTAGTTTTAGTTTTATAACTTTTATTTTCATTATTATTATGTTATATCTAATTAAATCAATAAAAACTATTTTATGAAAAAAAATAACTAAAAAGCTTATAACTAAATCATTTATGCTTTAATTTCAGTTGTTCTACAATGGAACCAAATCTTAGTTTACCATCTACCTCACGGGAGCCGATCACATTTATAGAATTCAGAAGAGGTGAACCTGTTCTGCTATATGGTGGTTTTGAACACACACAAAAACGAAAGAACAAAAATGGCTCAATAATTTGGAGATGTGTGAACAGAAAGTGCCGTGGTGGTATGGTTACAGTGAATAATAGTGTTCAAAAGATTTTAAATCATAACGTTTGCACACCTAGTCAATCAAAAAATGACATTAAAGAGGAATTACATCGCTGCAAGAAAGAAGCAAGAGCTGCGGATGGGAAATCGATCCCATCTATCTTTAATGCCGGTTTAAGAAGATTAAAGGACAGAGGAACCGACATTGTAGAAGAAAAATTACCAAACTTATGTAATGTTAAGGGCAGTCTCTACAGTGCACGTAACAAATCGCAGCAAATCTAGAAATCTTCATTTCGAAAACCGTCTGATGTTCAAATTCCAGTAAGCTACAAATCTTTTCTATTTTTTAATTATTATTATAAGAAAACAAGAATAATAGCATTTGCTGAAGAAGAAAGCAGAAGACTTCTCCAAAACGTCAAACATTATCTAGCGGATGGTACATTTAAATGTGTGGTGAAGCCATTTAAACAATTGTATGTCATTTACGGTGATCTCGGGAGTACCAGTGAAAAAATTAATGTTGTGCCATTATTATATGTACTATTAATGAACAAAAAGGAATCCACATATGAAACTCTGTTCTCTCTTATTAAATCGCAAATTCCTGATTGGAATCCCATTTCATTCAGAACTGATTATGAAAAGGCGGCCATGAATGGTATCTGTAAAATATTTCCAAACGTCACATGCAAAGGCTGTTACTTCCATTTCTCTCAAGCTCTTTGGAAAAGAGCTAAGGCATTGAAACTAAATAAAAACAGAATGTTCAAGAAGCATATTGCTCTGTGTTCATCTTTAGCTTTGCTTCCATCAGAACTCAAATGTGATGGCTGGCTTTACATTATGGAAGATTGTCCCAGAACAGATAATATCGATAAAAATAATTATTGTGTGTCAGCGTGGCTTGATAATGAATATTTAAATGGAAAATGGGATTTTTATGGTGACACATACAGAACGAATAACCCAGTAGAAGGTGGTAATGCTAGATTAAATAGAACATTTTCTGGAAAACTGAACATGATTAGTTTTTTGAATGTAATAAAAAATGACGCTCAATCTCGAGTGTTAAGTCAAGGGAGACCACGACATAAAGACGTTATTATGTATGACAAAATCATTAATGATTCAATAGCAGCTTTATTAAATGGTTCTATTTCCTTGGGACATTGTTTGGAAAAAATAAGCCCGTTTGTATTTTAATTGCAGTGAGTTAGACGTTGATTTTTACCTAGTTATGTTTTTTGAAATTTATCTCTTAGTTTACTGTTGATCCAATTTTTATATTATTATATGAATGTTGATTTTAAAATGTTTGTTTTATCCATGATTGAGTAATAATCACAATTTTTGTTGATTTAATTTTAAATAGGGCATGGTGTTTTTGAAATTTTAAAATTATAAAAATGATTGCTTTTTTAAACGCTTGTTTTAATTACTCTCATTTAATTACTGGTCGGTAAATTTTTTGGTAATTAAAATAATATAATTGGCTTAAATATTGTTTATTACAGATCTGACTATTCTGTATACCTATTTACACTGTAGTAATGATAAGATGATTATTATACCATTTCTGTGATTTTGATTGTGATACTGGATAATAAAGATGATTTATACCTAAATGTTTAAAATTGTGTTATTATTGAATTATTATTGTTTCAAAAATTTCAAATAAGTACATTATTTTTTTGTTGTCTGTACCTTTAATGTACTTGTTATTTGGGACGAAGCACAACTTTAATTGTGCTATGGGACAAACTAAGATTTTTTTGGAATGTGGGACAAAACTTCAGGACGAACGAAGAATAAATCGAAAATAGTTGTGCGGAAGCTTTAGCGCTCATATTAATTGCAGCAGCAGATGAAGTTTTTCGTGTAAAAAATAACAATATTAATACAATTCCCTCGCCACCGTGGTGGGACTCGTGAATGCACAGAAATGATTCACAAACGTAAAGAGGCTGAATACAATTATAATCTCGATATGTCGGATAGTAATTTTGAAATCGTTACTAACGTAATTAACGAAACTTATAAACTTTTTAAGAAGAAAAAATTTGAATCTTGGCGTAACTTTTGCACATCAATTTCACCGAATACTCACCCTACGATTGTCTGGCGCAATATTCGTAGATTTAGGTCCATTTATAAAAACCCTTCTCCTATTCCGGATTCTTTAGCCAATGAATTTTTAGATAAATTAGCGCCACCTTGGGTTCCTGAGGCTATTGACCTTAACCTGTCTCTTGCATCCAGTAACCAAGACACCCCTAAGACGCTAGATCTTCCATTTACTCTCACTGAATTAAAGGGTGTTATCCATAAAACTAAGGATTCTGCACCTGGCATTGATGGCATCCCGTATTCCTTTTTTGCTAATTTAAATGATGTCGTCCTCAGCTACTATTTAGAGCTTATTAATTCTATTATGTATACAGGAAACATCCCTGATGAATGGAAACGTCAAATGGTGTTGCCATTCCTTAAACCAAATAAAATTCCGTCGGATGCTTCTTCATACCGTCCCATAGTTTTGTCTTCAATTCTGATGAAATTAGCTGAACACCTAATTAAAAATCGTCTCGAATGGTATGTTGAAAGTAAGGGTCTTTTGGCAGATTCACAATATGGCTTTAGAAAAGGTAAAAGTACAACTGACTGTTTAAGTATTTTAACTTCTGATATTCGGCTGTCCTTCTCTAATAACCATTCAACCATTGCAGTTTTCCTTGATATTAATGCAGCCTATGATAATGTTGTATTATCAGTTTTACAAAATAAATTAAAAGCCTTACAAGTCCCATTGAATTTGTCGAATTTCATTATTAAAATCCTGACTGAACGCTCTGTTATTATGATAATAGGAGATAATGAGGTATCTCATCTTGTATGGAGAGGTCTCCCACAAGGTTCTGTGCTCAGTCCCCTCCTGTATAATATTTACACTTTTGATTTAGACTCATCCTTAGCTATCCATGTTAAGGTTCTTCAATATGCCGATGATTTAGTATTATATTCTTCAAGCCAATCTGTCAAACAAGCTAGCTACGCTATCAATTCTGCTTTATCTACTTTGGAGTCATGGTTACATCTGAATGGTTTGGATGTATCCACGTCTAAAAGCGCTGCTGTTTTGTTCACCCGGAAGAGAAACATTCCCTTAGTAAACATCTCCTATAAGGAAATATCTATTCCAGTTAAAGATAATTTCAGATATCTAGGTATAATACTGGATTGTAAATTAAGTAGTGTTCCTCATTGTGATTATGTTGTTAACAAATGTGAAAATCACCTAAACATGCTTAGATGCCTCTCTGGTGTGTGGTGGGGTGCACATCATTTTCTTTGAAACTTATTTACAATGCAAAAATCAGAAGCACTCTGGATTATGGATTGTTCGTTCTAGAACCTGGTAGTGTTATGGCTTTTAAAAAGTTGGATCGCATCCAGTTTAAAGCATTACGCATTATTTCTGGAGCCATGAAGTCTAGTCCTATTAATGCACTCCAAGTTGAATGCGGGGAAGCTCCTTTATATCTTAGAAGACAATTCCTATCTGACAAATATTTGTTCCGGATTCTTCAGTTCTCGACTCATCCTCTCATTCCTAAACTGGACTCTTTAGTGTTGCAGATTGAATCTTCAGATTACTGGTCCCATAAACGTGCTCCTTGTCTAGTTTTAAGCTATAAAAAGTTCCTTTCACTTTCATCTCCTATTCACCGCTCCAATAAACTTTATTATGCAGTAGTTACGAGAGTTTACAATTCAGTCCCACCATCAAATACTGTGTAAGTAAACCAGGTCCCGATTGCAATTCAAGTTTTAACCATTTTTTGGCAGAACACATAGAGTACCACCACATATTTACGGATGCTGCCAAGCGTTCTCCGACGGGTTGTGTTGGGATAGGCACTTACCACTCTCAATACAACATCGTACAAAAAATTAAATTGCCTCCGGAGACTTCTGTTTTTACGGGGGAATGTTTTGGCATTTTAAAAGCTGTTGAATATATTCGTGTTCTAAAGCTCAAGAAAACTATAATTTTCACAGATTCTCAAAGTGCTCTTCGAGCCATCAATAAATTCCCTTTCGAACACAAATCGCAGTGTCCTATAATATTTTTAGTAAGGGAATTTGCGTTCAGAATCATTTCAGAAGGTAATACACTTCAATTTGTTTGGATCCCGGCCCATGCTGGAATCCATGGCAACGAAGTGGCAGATACAATAGCCGGTGATGCGGTGCAGTGTGGTGACTTAGTTCCATATCAGAATTTTAGCAAAGACCTTGTGACATTACCAAAGACTTTCTCCAGGACACCTGGAGGGTGGCCTGGGACATCGGTAGTAAAAGAAAGGGCCGTTATTATTCAGCTATTCAGCCCGAAAACCGTGGTTTGGCAGGGCAAAGTTTGGCAAGACGGAGACCTCCATCCTTATACGGATGAGACTGGGTCATGTTTGCTCTCCAGCTCATCTTGCCAAACTTCATATCATCAGCGACCCCATTTGCTCGTGTGGCTCAGATGTAGGCGACTTAAATCATATTTTTTTCTCCTGTCCCCTATACGACCGTTCTTCTTTTCTTAGTAATCTCTTATCCCTTCGTACTCCTTTTCCTACATCAATACTATCCTTACTTTGTACAAATAGCTTTCCTGTATATAAATGTATAGTCTCATTCATTACCCTAAATAATATTAAGTTGTAAATTTTCGTCATTGTAATTTGCTCATTATTCACTGCTTTGATTCATCCTTTTCCTTTTTATACTGATCCTATATCCGTCCTATCCTAAATTCCGATGATAATAATTCATATTCTTAATAATAATACGTACGTATTTTTCTGTTCTTTTAATCTTGTCTGTTTATTTTTGTGTGTACATAAATGGTTAAATAAATAAATAGATAAATAAATAATATTTTTGTTTCCCCAACGTTTTCTCTTCGAAGTCCTAATAAAAAACTCGACACTGGCTAATGCACAAACCGTGCGAAGCCAAAACCAAAAAATAAATAAAAAAATAACACGAATTTGAGACCATGCAGAAATTTTATTTTACTGGCTATAATCTTATCTTTTACTGCAGTTCTATTTTTAACTTATGTTTTTTTTTATGATTAATGGACAGTCTCGACATTTTAATTTAGTTTAATCTAAAAAGTCTGCATACTTATTAAAATATGACCTCTGAGTTTGTTTCGGCCTTTCTTCTCAGAGTAGTCAGATAGGAAACGCCGAACTCATCTTATTGGAATAAACAATCTCATTTCATTTCGAAAGTAATCCTGAACTTTGATGCTGTTTGAGTCCGTCAGTTCAGTAGATACCTATGATGATTCGTTGGTTGAGAATATCGTGTCACATGTGGCACCTCAAGGTATAGAGCGCAGGGAATAGATTAAAAATAAGGTTTGCGTAAGTACCTATAATTAAATCGCGCGACAAGCTTTTATGATCATATACATTGTGTATAAAGGTTATAAGTTGATAGTTAAAATTTGTAAGGAAAATTTTATTTTCTTCTTTTTAGAGCATTAAAATGCTTTAAAAAAAATATTTTTCTTTGGTTTTAATTTTTTTTTTACTTTTTAGTTATTTTCGAGTTACTCTCATCAAGCCCATATTTGATACTCATATTGTAGAAGTGCATAAAAAATAACGGCATAGATTTCCATTGCCGTCCAACGAGTTGGAGGTTGATATTTTTTTAGGTTACATTATTATAAGCACTCACGCAAAGTTTCAACACTCGGAGACGTGTACTTTCTGCGAAAAAAATAAATTGGAAATCAATTATTTTTGCAATATTTATGTCAATCCCTACCACAGATTATTTAGAATTCTCGCGCATTGAACGTTTCGTTTTAGTTACGGTTAAGTTGTCATACGTTCGGTAACATTTTATTTCATAGAAATTTACGTAAATATACGTATTTTGTACTCATTTCAATAGATTTCATGCACACATAATATAATTAACAGTTTATATTCAAATTACAGCACTATTTTTATTACGAGCTATTAAAATTATAATGTTTAGTGTTTTGCCGGCTTGTGGAACGAAACGTAAAACAGACGCAAAAAAATAGGTTAGGTTCAACTTATGTCAAAGAACCGAATTGATTGACCACCTGGTACGAGTCTGTCCTACCCCTAGAGTGTTTTTATAGAGCCGGAGGCACGCCTCCAAGCTGCGGAGGCGAGGATGGATCCCTGCGGTTTGTTACGAAAGGGCGTAGAGGCTGCTCTTCCCGCAGGGCCGGAGAAGTTGCAGACTGAAATAGATACAGAAATCCCTCTAAAACAGTCCCCCTCTTTTTGATGAAGTGGGTCAAGCGGTCTCCCTGGTTTTTTTCTTATTATTCATTTTAATCTCTAAAATGAGCGAAATTTCCACAGAATTAAAAAAACTCGAAAAGGGCGAGGCTCCGCAACTTTTCGTTTTAAGGGGGGGTAGTACCCCTTCCCCCCATCCTAAATTCGTTGGACGGCAATGGAAATTCGTACCAAAATAACTATTCCGCCATCTTGGATGTTCCGCCATATTGGATTTAGAATGACGTCACATTATTTTTCGAGTTACTCTAGACAAGCCCTTTCATTTGATACCCATATTGTAGAAATGCATTAAAAATAACTATTCCGCAATATTTGATTTAGAATGCCGTCACACAGCTTCTATCGTGTATTGTCATCTAAACTAAACGTAGGTATACAAAATTTCAGCTCAATCGGTTGAAGATATCTGCTTCAAAATTGAGTAGCAAGAGTCCACCCGAACAAACATACGAGTACATTGCAAGTTAAATAAAAGCTTTTAAAATAAGCCCTGGCAGATAAGAGATGACCAGACTCGACTGACGGCGCCGTGCCGGCTAAAAAATAACGCGCGGATCAGCACCATTTTTTTTTTTTTTTTTTTGACGCTGAGAATTGTTTATTGCACTGCCGCTCGTGGGGGACTCCTGTCGGAACGACAGTATACCCACTAAAACTCAGTGGTGTTCCCACTTCGCCGTGATGGGAGACTGGACTGAATGGTCATGGGAAACTGGCGTAGCCTTTACATCCACAACCCTCCCGGCGCATGCCCGCCCGCCTAGCTGGCGGGCCCCGCATGTCCCACGGCTTTTGGGGGGGCTACGGGAATGGCCGGAAACACCTGGCAATTCCCGTCCGACACTGGTGGAGGCCTGTGCAATACAGGCAAGGGTGCCCCCGCACCCGTTGCCTGTTGGCTTCCACATGGTTTGAGGAGAAATAACGCCCGCAAAGGCTTATTCTCCCCACGCGGCGGCTACGTATCCCGGTCCCTTCTCTAATAGCGAGAAGGGAGGGGAGTCTGTGGGAGACCGCGCCGTTAGTGTCATTCGCTTGGACGATGCGGTAGTCGGAAAACATTATTCGGACATCGCACCCTCCTCATTTACCGCCACAGGAGCTACAGCGGCGAACCTGCGCCGGCACCATGCCCTTCCTCGCAGGAGGCTTGCAGCTCCTGCCCGTCATCTTGAGGTCCGCGGCGGCCACTGCCGGCACACGCCGCGCAGTGTAGCGTGGCGGCGTGGCAATTAGCACTCCTGTGTCCCTCCTGCCCGCATCGGAAGCAACAGTTTCCCCAATTGGACTTGGAGGGACACGTGGCTCGGGTGTGGCCGAAGGCGAAGCACTTGAAGCAGCGCATTGGCTGTACTTCAAGTGGCCGGACCACAGGTCCAAAGCCGAGCTGAGCCCCACAAGCAGCCGCCCCTTGGTTGTAGTAAGGACGGCCCCAGCCGCGGCGACTGGGCACTCGACGCGGATGGTGCCCATGCCGCAGCGGCCGAGCCGGATGGCTCCGCCCTTCACCGCGCCAGCTTCGCAGCCTCCAGCCGCCGCAACGGCCGCCACCACGTCCTCTTTGGTGACCGAATCATCGAGATCGGCTACCTCCAAGGCTGCGGTCTTCACGGGCCTGACGACCGTTGCCGCATCCGCGATGACCTCTTGCAACCTCTTTGCGAAAAGGTCCGCGGATGCGCCGCGCTGCTCCCCCGAGAACTCAAATATTCAAGCCCCGGTTTTGGTTCGGCGGCACGTGATGCCACCGATCCCCAGCTGAGAGGGGTCCGCGTTGGTACGAGCCCGTCTTAGGACGGACTCGTACGTCTCGCCCTGCTCCACGGCCTCCGGGGTGATAGTCACCACGACGGCCGCGGTTTTGGGAGGAACCAGCTTCCTCCCGCCGGCTGGACCCTTCTCGGCTGCAGGAGCAGTCGCAGTGGGCTTGGAGGTCGGCTTTTTCGCCTTCCCTCCCCTGACAACTTCCGTCCATGACGAGTTGGACGGGGTGGTGGAGGGAAGAAGGGCGTCTTCCCCTTGCGAGTTCCGGGGGGCTGCTGGAGTTGCAGACGACTCGATAGCTCCCTCCGCGCTCGTGGTGGGCGTTTGAGAACCACCGGGCTGCTCACCCGATTCCGGGTCTCCCAGAGGCGCAGGTTCCGGCTCTGGTGGACTCTTATCCGCCGATAGCAGCGGGCGGAGCTTCCTTTCCGGTATGAGCCGGTCCTCTATGCCCGCGAAGCAGCCCCTGATGAAGGCCCTCTCCTCCATTACAACCCCGCGAATTATAGCCTCAAGGCTGGCTTGGGAGGAGGAGCCTCCTTCCAGCGCACCTGGGGCAGACTAGGCAGGCTGGGCCGTGACCTCAGCCAGCATCTGGTGTAGCTGGCTGACTTCCGTCTGCAGGCGATCCACCCTCGCTTGCAGCTGCCGCGTCTCGTCCGTGGCCGTCCGCTTGACCAGCTCCAGCACAATGCCGTGCATGCTAGCGGCCCACATTTGAGGGCCTTCTGGAAGGTCCCCTTCAAATTGGAGGACTTTGAGGCGACCTTCAGAACCTCTTCCTTGTCCTCCAGTGCCATGCGCTCCAATTCCGCCAGGGAGTGGTCAGCATATAGTACATTAGATGTACCATAGCCAGCCCTCGACCTGGCGGCTTGCGCCTGCCGCTCCTTGACGGCGACCCTCTCCTCCAGGTCCACCTGGAGTTGCGCCCTCTTCGCCAGATTTAGCTGGCGCTCGGCGTCCACCAAGCCCACATCGTGAGCAGAGGCCTAAGCAGAAGTCGAAGCCTTTTTAGACTTTGACTTCTTCTTCGCCCTTTTTCCTACCGACTCTGAGGAGCCCTCGGACCCGAGCCTCAGATCCGCCCTCTTCCGCTTGCTCGTTGCCGCGTCGCTCTCGGCCGCCGCCGCGCCGACGTGTCCATATTGGAACCGTCGTCGGAGTCCGACAAATCGTCCGGCTTGCTGAAAAAGCTGGCCGCAGATGGTGCGCGGTCAGCTTCAGACTCCAAAGCGCCACCGGCAGGGCCCTGAGAAGGGCCGTCGGGTTGGCCCTGAGAAGGGCCGTTGGATTGGCCCTGAGAAGGGCCGTTGGATTGGCCCTGAGAAGGGCCGTTGGGTTGGCCTTGAGAAAGGCCGTTTGAATCACCCTGTGAGGAGTGATTCGGGTTAAAACAAAAACGCCCAGAGGCGTCACGACTTGGTACCTTTTTAGACATGTTATCCGCAGACGACCGATTGTATATCTGCGAATCACAGCGCACTTTAGCCGCCGGTCTGCCACTCCGTTACGGTGGTCAGACACGGCGTTGCCCAGGGGATACTACGAGGAAGTATGCACTGTGGGGGATCCCCCGCGCGGATCAGCACCATCTAGCTCAACCATTTTGTAGGGAACCGAATGATCCAACACACTCGCCACCATCAGCGAGACATTTAAGTGAGCATGATATACTCTCAACTGCCATGCTCTTTCAAGTCAACATACAACGTACATAATAAACGGCTCCATGGTACTCACATTTACAAAAATCGAAAAAAAATCTTCTAAATTATACAAAACTATAGTTTGCAATGTATTTGTGAGATTAAAATAATTTTACTAGCAAAAGCCGTTTGTAGAACCAACAAATCAAGAACAAAGTCAGGCCATTATTGGTATTTGACTATTTCAAAGCCCCAACTACAACCCGACTAACAGTTGAATCGTCAACAAATTGGCTGAGAAATGTAAAAAGGCGAAATTGCTAGGAAAGCCCTTGCAATAGAAAGTCACGAAAAGAAAAAATAAGTGAAACCCGGTCTCTTAAAACCGGCTTGTATGCTGATAGATGCTTTGGAAAGTTTAGCGAGGAGATTTATCATGGAAGTTTAGAGAGTTGTGGTAGAGGTTTGTCTGACCTTTTCGCTAAACTTATCAACCAATTTTAAAAAAATACTTTGTTTTTGGTCTGACTGTAATACATAGTTGGGAGCAAAGAAGGCAGTTTGTATGATGCAGACAGGGCAACAAAGACAGTTAAAGTGAAGACAAGGATAAACCGTTGTTTTTACTACTACTACAGCCTGAAAGTGAATAACGACATCATAAGTATATGCAAAGTGATATTTCTGAATATCTTTTCAATTGGCAAAAACTACATGAAGATTTCAGTCAGAAAAAAGGGCATCACAGACATGACATGAGACCTGAAATGAGAGGAAAATATACCTCTACAAACAAAACAATGCTACCATTATTCAATCGGTAACAGATCATATTATATCCTAGTTATAAAAGTCAATACAGGAGAGAAAAGACTAAGCAGCGTTACCTTGCGCTTGAACAGAATTTAGCTGTCGTGCAAAGAAAAATGGTGGAGGTAGGAAAAGGTGACGAAGACCAAGCTAAAGGATGATTCTAAAGTTTTAACAAAAGTTTAAGTAAACTACCAGATGTAGAGAAGTGTGATGATCTCGATAAATAAAAGAGATTATTGAAAGATGAAACAGACAAAGAAAACAATAATCTTACGAGAATAACAAGTGTTATTTCTGGATCTACAGAAATGACTTCCCAAACCAAAGTGTCACGATCACACAATCTTTTATCTATTATAAGGAAACTGGAACGCTTAATCTCGTTATAAGTATATGATACTACTACTAAAACCGCTGATCATTGGCTGGTCGCACGGTTGCTAGTATTACATACATAATACATGTTCAGTAAATTATAACTAGCTAAATAATTTGCCTAACTGCTGATTATTGTGTGTTATTTTATGTTGTTAACAGTTATAAAAATATCCCTTAAACGCTTTGAAAGGTGAATCGCTAGCCTCATAAAGTGTCTTAATTATAGTGAGTTAGTGTGGCTCAGGATAAGTGCATTTTTTTTGTTCATTGTACCGATGTTAAATAAAGATATTTGAAAATGAAATTAATGACTACCAAAACCGCAGAAAACTATATTTGGCTAGAAAATGGAGCAGGGTGAGGAAGTAATGTTTCTTTCCCACTTTTTGCTATGGCGCCAAAAATATCTCACATACACCAGAAAGAAAATAGGCACGCAAAACAACAACAACAAAAAAACAGAAAATCTACACAATTTGGACTGACAACTGTCAGTGCCGGACAAATCCGTAACAACGTGTAGTGTGCTACCTAATGGTATATTTATTGCAAATTTAAGTGCTTAAACTACAAAGGATTTATCCCTCTAGAAAGATCTAAAGGGATATATTCATACCCATACAGATAGTGCAATCCACGAAGACGCGCCCCACTCCGCGATTACTGTACTGTAAGCTGTCCTTTAGTACGGAGCGGAGCCGAGCGGGGCGCTTCGTCGTGGATTGCACTATCTATATGGAGGTAGACCATGTGAACTCAATGATCGAGAAAAAAAAGAAGCGCCATACCTTGATGGAGACGATAGCACCTCATGATTCCAGATCATAAAAAACTGGTGCCAGACGCAAATAATGTTTAAGCGAAATGGACATGAGCAGCTTTTACGAGGGAACAGGGCCCGCGATTTTCCATACAAACGTATTCCCCGTTTTTCTTCCTGAATAATGCCTCTAGAGCAGTCATTTTGTTTTAATAAAATCTGGGTCTCTATAGGCATGTCCCTGTCATTTCCTTTTTTTCAGCAATTACTATGTAAGGAAACTATGACCCTCCAAAAATTACAAAAATGCCCCATTTTTACCGCCGTGATTAGAGAACTACCAGACTGATTCGGAAAAGTTTTTAGCATAAAAGAAAATAATAGGAAACTAGACATACTCCTTCTTAAAATGTTAATGTAAAAAATTATTAAATCGACTAAATTTTCGAGGAGAAAAAAAGAAAATGCCAAACATCGTTTTCGTCAAAAAATTTGTGATATTGTAGCGGTTACACCGCCACATACTAACTACGCATCAAAGACATGACGTCACACAAATTCTGCATCGCGCAATTAGAGTTTACCGCGCGAACGACATAGATAAGACTATCCGAAATCAACAGTCGGGCAGTCGGCCCGCCAGACACAACACCCGTCTGGTCGGAGGATCCTCCCTTTTCTATGGTGGATGAGTGAACTTTACACCCTGTTCCTCATGCCTCTAAAATGGTGACCCCGAGTATGAACGTCAACGCAGCCTTCGTGCAACTACTTCAGCGTGACGTCATCATCATCACTCCCGCAAGCTTTCGTGAGGCGAGTCACACAGACAGCCAGCACCCTCGGCTTCAACGGGTATCCTGACCACCAGCATGCAGCGAACGCGCATTCCTGGTCATCACCCTCAGCCTCATCACCCCGACTCACTGGGGAATCAACGCAATCAACGCAATCACCGCTATCACCTCAATCACCGCAATCGTCTCAATCAGCGCAATCACCGCTATCACCTCAATCACCGCAATCACCTCAATCACCACAACCGCCGCAATCATCGCAGACAGTTCCGACTCACCGCGAACTGTGCGGCACACGGTTCCGACTCACTGGAACCTTAGCTGGCACTGTGAAGCATCGCAAGATACAAGACTCAGCCCACTATCGACCTCCGGTCTCCGGAGGGGAGTGATGTAGCGGTTACACCGCCACATACTAACTACGCATCAAAGACATGACGTCACACAAATTCTGCATCGCGCAATTAGAGTTTACCGCGCGAACGACATAGATAAGACTATCCGAAATCAACAGTCGGGCAGTCGGCCCGCCAGACACAACACCCGTCTGGTCGGAGGATCCTCCCTTTTCTATGGTGGATGAGTGAACTTTACACCCTGTTCCTCATGCCCCTAAAATATAATCGGTCTGAGCTGCAGTAGTCCCTATCGCACTTTACGGGTTTTAACTCGGTTTTTCGGGCGCAGCGCGACGGTAATAGTTTCTTCAAATAAGTACCTATTTTTCAAATTCCTCGTAGCCTCTTAACGCTTTTATAAACGATTGGGAACATCAACAGCACAAAAATAGACATGGTAATGGGAATGATTTTAAAATATCTGAAAGCAGTGGTGGTGGCAGTTTTGAAGAAAATGACTTGGGTCTCTATTTTATTAAACAGAGTTATTAAACAGAGTTAAATACTAAATGATAAGTTTGAAGAAGTTGTTCTGATAAGAAACTAAAAAAAACCGGCCAAGTGCGAGTCGGACTCGCACATGAAGGGTTCCGTAGCAGCAAGTAACATAATATAAAAGTTCTTGTAGTTCGTTGTCACTTAGATCGATGTTTTAATAATAGTTTACGATTTATGACGTATAAAAAAAAAACTACTTACTAGATCTCGTTCAAACCAATTTTCGGTGGAAGTTTACCTGGTAATGTACATCATATATTTTTTTAGTTTTATCATTCCCTTATTTTAGAAGTTACAGGGGGGGCCCCCACATTTTACCACTTTGGAAGCGTGTGTCGCGCAAACTATTCAGTTTAGAAAAAAATATATATTAGAAACTTCAATATCATTTTTGAAGACCTATCCATAGATATCCCACACGTATGGGATTGATATAAAAAAAGAGTTTTGTTTAATTTTTAATATATTTTATAATCTGCATGAGTTTTTTGAGAAAAAATAATGTAATTATATATCTATGTAATTTATTTGTAATCTATTAATTTATTTGCCTTGCCTATTGCATATCCGACATGGTTAGACTGTTGAGCTTAAAATTTTTATGTTTAGTATAAGAACTAATGTACACAGTTATGCAATAAATATATCTTTATCTTTTCAGTTCTAAGTATGGGGAACCCCCAAAATTTATTGTTTTTTTTTTCTATTTTTGTATGAAAATCTTAATGCGGTCCATGAATCTACTTACCAAGTTTCAACAGTATATAGTTCTTATAGTTTCGGAAAAAAGAGAAATGGTTTTGTCCCGACAAACTTGCTTTTTGTTTTTTTTTCTTAGTTATAATCATGATCTGGCATATTGTTCTTGTGTATATTGTTCGTCGGATCGAGCTCTTTAAGTTCTGAGTTTAAGCAACATTATTACTGATAAATATGTGCACTGACTGGATAGGTCCACTCAATCGGTGTGATTCTTTCTTCAAAAGACCATTTCAGACACTAATCAACATAATTATGGGCTTCACATGATCTGACCAAATGTTCAACATTAAAAGAGACTGTGACCTCTGAGTTGTTTCTCTCTAAAGTTGTGCATTGGTTTGTAAATAATCTTCTCCTGAACGAAAAAAAGACCAAACTGTTTAGATTTTCAACGCCAAATGTCAGACAGCTAACTGCCAATGTTCAAGTTAATGGAATAGAGTTCGACTCTGTTGAGTCAACAGTATTTCTTGGAATAAATATTGACGGTAAATTACAATAGGACGTAGACGTAGAAAAAAATTAAGGAAGGCTTCATTTCAAGGAAAAAACACAACCTTGCTGTGTATCGCACTCGTCTCCACAGAGTAGGCAACTCGTTCATGGGTCAATGTATACGCTTTTACAACAAACTTCCCATTGACATTTGAAACTTACCCATTAAATGATTTAAAAGCTGTATTAAAACCAAACTTTGTAAAAAAAGGTACTATAATATTTCAGATTATTTAGAAGATAAGAAAGCGCGCGGGATTGAGCTGCTCGGTCTGCTAAGCCTTGTGATATAACCATAAAATATGAAATTTTAATTATTATGTAAAATCATTAAAATATAGGTACCAGTTTTATAAACATATTGACATAGTTGAAAATTATATGCAAAATTACATGATTATCATGTAATTTTGTGTTTGTTGTTGTTGTATTTCACAATAATTAAATAATATAATACTTTACAAAGTAATCATGTAATTTTGTGTGAGGACTAAGTATGTGGATATTCCTTTTTTTTCCTCTTTTATATTTTTTTTTTCTCAGTTAGGTTTAATGATAGTCTGGCAGTTTATGCGGCCTACCCAAACGTCCTTTCTTTGGTGGTTCGTCGAGTTGAGCTCCTTAAGTTCTGAGTTGAGCTCCACGATTACTGACAAATGCTTGCACTGACTGGAAAGGTCCACTCAAATCTGTGTGGTTCTTTCCTCAAAAGATCATTTCAGACACTAATCTACATGGTCCTCATATGGCCTGACCAAGATTATGTCTGGACTATAAAAGAGACTGTGACCTCTGAGTTTGTTTCGGTCTTTCTTCTCAGAGTAGTCAGATAGGAAACGCCGAACTCATCTAGTTAGGGTTCCGTAGCCAAATGGAAAAAAACGGAACCCTTATGGATTCGTCATGTCTGTGTCTGTCTGTCCGTCCGAATGTCACAGCCACTGTTTTCCGAAACTCGTATAAGAACTTAATACTGTTGAAACTTGGTAAGTAGATGTATTCTGTGAACCGCATTAAGATTTTTACACAAAAATAGAAAAAAAACGATACTTTTTGGGGGTTCCCCATACTTAGAACTAAAACTCAATATTTTTTTTTATACACGTCAAAAATGATATTGAGGTTTCTAATATCGTATTTTTCTAAACTGAATAGTTTGCGCGACAGACACTTCCAAAGTGGTAAAAAGTTTCCCCCTCCCCCTGTAACTTCTAAAATAAGAGAATGATAAAACTAAAAAAGAATATATGATGTACATTACCAGGTAAACTACCACCGAAAATTGGTGTGAACGAGATCTTAGTAGTTTTTTTTAATACGTGATAAATAGCAAACTATTATTAAAACATCGATCAAAGTTACAACGAATTGTAAGAACTTTTATATTATGAGACTTGCTGCTACGGAACCCTTCATGGGCGAGTCCGACTCACACTTGGCCGGTTTTTAATAAAATATTATATTATTGACGTGTAAGTGTTTGTACAAACCTACTAAGAGAAATAAAATTATTAATCATAACTGGGTTGTGGAGGTCAGTTAGGCAGTCGAACAGATTACGTGTGACTCCGGATTTTATCCTTAGGTACTTATATATATTTTTATATTTAAATAAATATTTATTCCACAATTTTCGTTATTGCACCTATCACTGTTTGTCTTTGCATCACCCAAAGGTTGACTGGTAGAAAATACACACCCACATACATACCGGTCAAAACCATAACCCTCCGCCGTAGTCAGGTACCTACAGAGACGTGTTGCGTCGACTGAAAATAAATTGGGATGAGGACAGGAGAATTATGATGAAATAGACCCCAATCTCTGGTGTCATAATAGTCCACAAAACTCTATAATTTTATCGCATCGTCGCGTACTAATCACAGAATAACACTTATTTATGTACAATGATTGTTATTATTTCGCTCACCGGATGCACAATTGTCAGAAGTGGTCAATTTCCTAGTTTTCCTCTGGTATATAAACTGGGAGTACATAGTAGTTCGTCAGTTCGTGATCAAAAGCTGAAACATGAAGTTTTTTGGAGTACTCTTGGCCATCGTGGCTATTGCCTTCGCTGCGGTGGTAAGTAAACTTGAGATCTTGATATGTGGTTTATTATCTATATTTTTTTAGATTGGGAATATTATAGTTTCGTTATTACTGTAACCGCAGTCTTTTCAAATCGCGGAACGCTAACGTTTAAACATGTAGCTCGAGAATGGGAATCATACATTTCGGTTTGAGCCACAGCTCAAGTTTCGTTATTTTTATTTTTTTTAAACTTTGCCCCACACTAGGAATTTCTCCTGTATTGTGGGTACGTGTATAAACATTTAAACTCACATACACAAACAGCCAGAACCGGAACAACTAGTTTTAGGTCAAACATATATTTGACTCGAATATTTGAACTGTCGCATGTTTTCTATTTCACCCTGTACGAGTATAGGGCCAATCTCAAGGTAGACTAGCCTCCGGCGCTGGAGATATTATAGTGCACAAGTATGTGCGCAGTCACAGGTGCACTCTCTCTTCCCTCACTCTCATAGTCCGATAGGAAGGCAATCCGACACGACCGGAGAGAGATCAGGCGCAGGACCTCAAACTCAAAGGATTTTATTTCAATTAAACCATTTACAGGCACTTTTGAATTGTCAAGGGATCGGTCAGTCAAAAAAATATGAAGCTAGTTGCCCATCCCAAAGCGTAGTCCACGGACACTCTTTTAAATAAAAAATTTGATACAAAATATTGGTTACATCATTCATTTCGAAATTATGCATGTGAGAACAATGTAGAAAGACGTGCACGTTCGTAAAACGTCCGTAATAAAAAGAAAAAAATAAAGAATCATTCAAAAACTTTAAATAAATTAAAAATAAGCCATGGCAGCTAAGAGATGACCAGTCGCAACTGACGGCGCCCGTTCACGAACATGACACATGGATCAGCACCATTCAGCTCAACCATTTTGAAGGGAGCTAAACACCAACGGCTTATCGTGCTTTCCACTGCACGGGGGTATTACACCGCCAACTTCCAAAATCCGGGCTTTTACTAAGAAATTCCTAGTGGAAAAACCCAATAACACTTTGCCCGACCCGGGAATCGAACCCAGGACCCCACGCTCAGCAGTCGCGCTTGCGACCACGAGACCAACAGAGCAGTTAGGCCCCGTTTATGTTAATCAAAATTTTAATTTTCTCACAAGTTTAATAATGAAATTCATATAGTCGGTTTTTCCTTTACCATTTAACAACGACATTTAACAGAAGAAATGTTGAGAGCAATAGACATGTTGGAAGCGGGTGCGATCCGGGTGCATGTTTCTGATAGCATTGGCACCAGTCAAAGCGTCATATCAAGATTGTGGTCACGCTACCCGGACGCTGGCGAGGTGGCGGAGCGACACAATGGGAATATCCAATATAATGTGCTGTACAGCTCGAGTGTAAACCCTGGACTGGCCTGCGCAGGCCGCCAATTGAAATCTAATTGAGTACGCGTGGAATAAGCTTTGAAAAAAAAAAACTGCTAATAGTGCTATATTTACAGATTACAGGAAAACTTATAAGAGATTGGTCTTAAAATAACATGGTAAATCTCCCAATATTGTGGCATGGGAGAAAATGATTTTTAACTACAATGTTAAGTTTGTCCTAGAGATAACTTTATCCCAACTACGGAACCCTTCATTATGCGTGGTCCGATACGCTCCTGGCGGTTTTTTTTTTGTACATTGTTAACTTTTTTTATTTCTACTACTAAAAAAAATGGCCTATAGGTACTAAGAGCCATTTTTTTAAGTTTCATGAATAACTGAAATATCCCTAAAATGTGATGATGTGTGTACATTATAGTTACTATAATATCTCTACTAAGTTGCAAAATGAAATTATTTTGTTTGTTAATGGCAACTAAAACCTATGAAGTTAGAACTTTTTGGTCGATTTGTACATTAATTTAATTTTCATCACATCTATTCAAAAGGAGCTAGTTTGTTCTTCGTAAACAGGGACCAAAAGCGATTTTAATTTGTTATGTGGATATTGTTAGTAAAAGTTCCAATCACCAAAGAAATCAATCACGAACATTGTATGAACACCAGGCTGGCAAGAAAAAGAGAAAAAAATGTAAATTATTTGGTCAAAATGATAATCCAAGATGACGACAAGGACACAAAACAAAAATTTTCAAATTTTGTCATGGGTGTCGTTTTCATAGTTTTCGAGAGTGCTAAAGCCGATAGTGAGGTCAAAACGTAAATTCAAGATGGCGGCTGCGATAATTTTGTTTTGTTTTTAAATCGTACGTGACAGTTGAGGCTCCGACCCTCATCTCTCACGATACCGCACACGTTTTTTTTCTTCTCATAGAATGTGATAAAAAGTAGTGTATACCTCGGGAGCAACACTATCTTAAGCTCGAGTGATGTACTTTGAATCCCTCGCTGCATTCAGGACTCTACTCTAGAATCCTTCGCTCCGCTCTGGATTCAAAGAAGCACTCGCCTTAAAAATAGTTGTTTGCTCCCTTGGCAAACAATCTACTATTAAGTTGTTTTTTTCTCGTAAAAGTTTCCATATGATCTTCTTAGTTGAGGTTCCAAATTCAAATCATTAAGTCCGCCTTTGTACTTTTTTTTAGTGTGAAAAGTTTAAATAAATAAATAAATCACAGGTCATAATGAAATTTAGTGTACCTAATATTTATGTCCGACTCGAGCCTAGGGATTAAATGAATTGCTTTAGGTTAGGTTTGCATTATATATAATTTGACATTAGCAAGCAGGTGGTGTGAAAAATCATTTATCATTTATGATACATTTTGCAGAGTGGCGACGGCGGCGGTCCACCCGGCCCCCCACCAGACGGCCAGCCCCCGGGGCCACCACCGAGCAGTGAGTACCACTACATCACACCAAACTATACGTTAGGCGAAAGCGCCAAGGTAGCCCGCAAAATTCAAATTTTCTTACGTCTTACAAAAATCCCACACAAAAAGAGACGTTCAGTTCTTCCCGAATTTGAAAAAAAATCCGGGATTATGAACATTTTAAAACAAAAAATATCCATAATAATAATAATATAAGTTGTTTGTATACAAGTTTTCAAACTTTTCCTTTTCAGACTCGACCGGGTAAACGACAACGCGGCAAATATTCCGACTTCACCCAACATTACTCACAAATAAACAGTTGCATCAGTATACTTTTTGTTTTATTTTTGTACAGGTTCATCCGACTAGAATGATCAAAAATATTGTACCTAAGTTATCGTTATTCTACTTATAGATTTTCCAACGCCAGTTATTGATATCCGAGTAATTATTTTGATTTTTTGACAGATTTTCCATGTAAAAACTATAGTTAATTTTATTTCAGGGATAAAATATAGCATCTGAAAAATTAGCGCATAGTTCTAAGAGTTCATTGGTGTTGTGTGTATAATATACATATAACTGTAAATAACAAAATGAGTAGTAACTATCTAAGAAGCTACACATGACCAAAATGACATCTGGCAAAACAGTAAAGAAATTAAGGGAAATACTCCTCTAAAAACGTTTGCAGAGCTGTTCGCAGTTATTTGGTCATTTAGTATTTTAGGACACCAAAATATGAATTATTTGAAGTTCACAAAAAGAGGCGCAATCATCACATTAGAGTGTTCAATAATATTTTTAAGAGCGCAAAATGGAAATTTTTAAGGGTTATTAAATACATGCCAAAAATTAATACTTAGTGATAAATGATATATAATATCACTGGTTAAAAAAAAACGCTTATTATATTATTACTATTTATTTATTTTTTACTATTGAGATGTTTTCACATTAAAAAAAACATTACAAAAAATACAAAATTTCTTCTTAATACATAAAAGTACTAGAAATATTATCAAATTTTAATATGGCAATTCGAGAGAGTATTATTAAAATACTTACATTTAATATTTTATATACAATCTTACATATTATTCACAGTTAAAGATAACTATACAGTTCATTAGTTCTTGTTTTTAACAAAACATGGATGATAAGAAAAACTTCTGATGCTCAGAATCGTCAAAAACTTACAAAACAAATGGTAATATACCGATGAATAATTAGTCAATGTGATTAGTTACTGTAAATTTGTTAACACGATCACATACATAGTCCAAGTATATAAAAAATTTAGTATCAAAATCATATTTTAAAAAATCGTTGCAAATAGTGTAAAAGTTTTTAGAAAAACGTACTTACATAAATCGTTAAAAATATGTTTGTAAATTTTGGTAGTATCACTGCAGTCGTTTTAATTGCCAAATATGGATAGCGGGAAACCAATAATAATAATCATCAGTTTTCCAAATGAATTTTTGCACCTCGTCTATTGGTACCTTTAAAGCCTGGTAAACTTGTACACATCACAATAAATGCAGATTTTCGTCTTCGGCATCTTTACAAAAGACATACAAGGTCAAACTAAATTCGCTAATGTAACTCCAGACTCGATAACTAAACATGATGAAATAACAAATATCTTCAGATTTTATTTTTGAGTCAACGACCGCAGTTGTAGTTACTTGAAGTACGACATTAGAAAATCGGTTGTTTTATTTTATCGTGTTTACATATCGATATCCGTTACGTCTGTGGACATTCGCTATTTCTTTTGACCTTGTAAAATCTTTCAACATCAGTCACACGTTTTAAACTTTATAGGCCTTGGACAAAAATATAGCAAGCATCACTTATTTTCCAGTGATTCAGATATAATTTTTCGGTGCAAAATGTCTCTTACTTTTCACGATATGTTTATTTTGTCAGTGTAAGACTGCTCTATTAAAATTGATCGTTTACTCAACAACAAAACAGACAATTATGCAAGCAACTATTTTAGACAACGTTTAGTTGCCTGTACAACTATTTCAGACAACGTTTAGTTGCCTGTACAACTATTTTAGGCAACGTTTAGTTGCCTGTACAACTATTTCAGACATCGTTTAGTTGCCTGTACAACTATTTCAGATAACGTTTAGTTGCCTGTACAACTATGTATTTCAGACAACGTTGAGTTGCCTGCACACCAATCTCTTTTGCCGCTTGTACCTTGACTTTAATTCAGAATTTTAGATGATTATGTTACGCTACGGATGATTTATGTTAGTTAATTGTCAACTATCTACTTTAACGTTATGAATTCTCATTTCATTTTCGAGTAACCGTTTGTAATAAAATGTTCTTAAAAAAATATTATTGCAGTGGAATTTGAACTTTGTCCTTTATGACATTAAGTTACAGTAGCAAAACATAATTATATTTTTTTTCAAATCGACAGATTTGTATTAAATGAGGCCACGTTAATCGCGCATCAGCGGCGTTTTTTTTTGGTCCATGATAATTATCTAAGATTCTGAATTCAAGTTAAGATTCTTATTTAAGTACAGTTAGTCATTAAAGCTCTACCCATCTGCTAATCCATATTTGATGATCAACAAGTATTTTAGCAGTCAAATGTCTACTGGCTGATGTCCTGGAGGTGTTGCTTCTCCTCTTCCTCTCTCAGCAGTAGTTCCCTTTCGGCGGCGATACGTGCGTGCTGTTCGGCGATTACTCGGAATAATTCGGCGTGCTTCGCCCGAGCTTGGGCCACCGCTTGTGTCTCTAGAGGCGCGTTGTTTACTGAAACTGAGATTGATTCAAATTATTGGTAAATTCTGCCGAGTGTGGCAGCGTCTACAACGCCACATGCAAACTACGCATCAAAGACCTGACGTCACACAAATCCTGTATCGCGCAAGCAAAGTTATCCGTGAGATTAGGATATATACAACATTCCAACAAGGCGACAACACCCGTCGAGCAGTAGCCCATCATATGCAACTCTCGTCTGGTTAGAAGATCCTTCCTTCTAAGAAGGATGAGAAACTTTCCATCCTGTTTGTCATACGTCTATAAGAGTTTGAAAATATCCATGTGTATCTTACCTACAGTTTGAATTTGGGCATATATTCAAGAATAATATAAAAGAGCCTAAATAACTAGAAAAGGGCCTGTCAGAAGCCATTATAGAAACCTATTACAAAATGGTAGTTACATAGAGATGGGCGTCGAGAAAATACCAAAAGGGAAAATACGCAGATAAAAGTCCATTTGGGTAAATATCGGAACTACCGCGTATAGATGAGAACTACACCTTCTAAAGAGCACGTGATTCTTTCTTAAAGGCATGTATTGCTATGGAATTCAGCGAATTATATTATTATATTATTTTATTATTATTATTTTATTATTATTATTAAGTTAAAATTATTATTATGTAAAAATTATTATCATTATGTTAAAATTATTATTATTATAATGTTGCCGTGCCCTAACCGGGTTTCATGTTGGAACTTACTTAAATTGTAACAACAAAATGTACACATGAATGCAATAAAAAATTGAATTGAATTGAATTGAATTGAATCAAAAGAAGTCCTATGACTGGTAAAAAAACTTGAAATATCGGTTCAATTTATGAGCTACAAGTTCAACCAAATGAAGAGTGAAATCGACAGCTGTATGGACACAAACATACAAATCATCATCAAAAGGAAAACGAGCTATTCAAAAAGTCTGTGGCGGATCTGTCTACAAGAGCTAATTTGCTTGAACAAAACTCACGCCAGCAAAATATAGAAGTCAACGGAGTGCCGGAGAATAAATCTGAAAACCTAGTTAAAACTGTGATGCAACTTGGAAATGCGATCTCAAGCACCATAAAGGAGGCGGATATTGTATGCCTGAACCAGAATCCCAGAACCATGATCGGTATGCTGAATAGCATATCTGCACGAGATGAAATGTTAACATCTGTGATGAATTTTAACAAAGAGCACCCTGAAGATAAGCTGAACTCGAGTCTGTTAGGCTATGGAAACCAGTATTCGTATCCGAGCACCGCTCTCTTCTTAACAAGGAAATTCACGCAGCAACCAGAAAAGCAGCACGAGACAAAGGCTATAAGTATGTATGGGTGTGCGATGGACGTATCCTCATTCGTCAAGCCGATGTAATACCAGCTAAGCAAGTACGTAGTATTGAAGCAGTTGCACTGCTGTAATCAGAATGACAAAATAAAAACTACATAAAACCCTGTATTAAACTCTCGCATTCAATATTTATTATCAACATTTTAGAGGATCAAAACCAAATCCAAATTAATCAATATTATGCTAAACGCGCAAAACAACGTCTACAACAACTTTATAGATACAGAAACATAGTTAGATGACAGCGTCAACGACGGAGAAATACTTGTCTGCAGGTAGGTACAATATCTACCGCTGTGACAGACCCTCGACAAATGCAAGGAAAAAAAAGGATGGAGGTGTACTCATAGCGTCCTGAAGTCTATCGGGTCCGTTCGCATGTCACAATTTAAGACAGACTTGAAACTTATGGGTAAGCCTAAAGATCACATATGGGAAAAAGATCCAACGCCTAAACATCTGTGCTGTTTACCTACCACCACCTGTACAGCAACCAACACTTGACTCGTTTCTCGACAAAGTTACCTCAGTTATCGACACAACCGGAAATGTAACTTTAATAGCTGGCGAATTCAATCTTGGATCCATTGATTGGAATCTGGACGAAACCGGAACATCAAAGCACATCCACGTCACCAAGTAACTACAATACCCCACTAAGTGACTCGTTTATAGACTGCTTGTCACTAAATAATTTTGAACAACTGAACCCAGTATAAAATCAACTAGCCAAATCCCTTGACCTAATTTTGTATAACTTTCCTGGCGGCTTTGTTCATGAATGTAAAACTCCCCTGTCGACTGCAGATTATCATCATCCACATTTGGCGATAGTCATAAACAAATATTTCATTTACTTCACTTAAATGTACACGTTCCACAAAATACAATTAGCGAAATGCGAACTACACATTGTTGAATGAGCAAAAAAAACAGGTCAATTGGATTACATGCTTGTCCGAGTACACAGATGTCAATGCAATGGTAGAAGTACTATACAAGCATCTCCATAACATAAATATAACTAACGTGAGCGTGCCATAAACTTTGTTTCCTAAGGCTCTTATTAAACTTTTAAACGAAATGGAAAGCTGAGGGTGCAGTTTAAGAAATATAATAATCCCCGTGAAAACTAAAAATACACATTTTTAAGTGAACGAGCTAATATAATGATCAAAAGTAGCTACAACTACGTGGGGAGAATCGAGAAGGGCATATCGCAAAATCCTTAAGATTTTTGGACATTTATTTGTAAAGGAAAAAAAATGGAAGTCTAATGACATACCGTCTGAGATGAAACTAAATAATCAGATAGCCACTTCTGGGGACGTCTGACTTTGCTGCCCATTTCTCTTCAACAGTCACCTCATCAGATGAAAGATCATAAGTATCCCCAAAATAACATTCTCCGAAAAAGATATAGTCAAAGTACTTAAAAATATATATTTATGCAATGGTCCGGGACCGGATGGTTTTCCACCAGTATTTGTTAAAAACTGTACATGAACTACTCAACCGAAACAGCACAGTTCCTTTCTGAATGGAAAAATACCAACGTAGTAACCAATTTTCAAAAAGGCGAAGCAAATTATATAAAAAAGTATCGACCAATATCTATCTTATCCGTGTTCTCGGAGGTCTTTGAATCCATCATGTCCTATTCTAACATCTCACTTCAAAATCGAACAAACTGACAGAAAACAAAGGGTCGTAGTAAAGGGGCATCAGTCTTCTTTTTGTCATTCTACTTCCGGAGTTCTACAAGGCTCTCATATGGCTCCGATATTATTCCCAGTATTCGTCAACGACATAGTGAACTGCATCAAGCAGAGTGAATGTTCAGTATTTGCAGACGAGGTCAAGTTCTACAAGCAAATAAATTCACCCAGAGATATATCCTTGCTGCAAGAGGACCTAAACTCAGTGCACAAGTACATAAAGAACAGGATGACTCTTATCGCTGAAAAGTGTCAACACATAACCTTCACAAAAAAGCGAAATACCCTGCCATCATCGTATTGGTTAAATGGTTTAACGCTGCAGAAGGTTAACACAATTCGTGATCTGCGAGTCTGCCTTGACGGTCAGCTCACTTTCATTCCCCACACAGATAATATTATCAAAAAGGCAACTAAAATGTTTGGATTTCTGAAGCGTATCTGTCACAACTCTAAGTCTAACCCTCAAACTTCTCTACTTCACACCAGCGATCTATAATCCAGGTCACTTCTGACGAGGGTCAGAAGTGTACTGGATTATAGATTGCTGGTGTGGAATCCTACCTATTCGGTCCATATCGATCGAGTTGAACGCGTCCAAAAAGGCTACCTGCGATATAAATCGAACAGCTGCCCCAACACAACTAATTACCATGAAAGGTTGAGTCACTTCAACCTTACATCCCTCGAAAATCGCAGAAAAATTATGGAACAAGTTGCTCTTTAAACTTGTCAATGGACTGATTTATGTTCCACAACTTCTAGAAGACATAAATGTATCTGTTCCCCGTAGTAGTCAACCCAGGCCCGACCGCAAATTAGATGTATTTGCACTATTTATAGCTCGAACCAACTTCGGGCGATCAGCGCCATTGAACCGTTTCATGAGGTCGTAAAAAATGTTAATTTATAAACAATGAGTTCATAATAATAAAATCAACTGAATTACAGTTGATTTTATTATTATGAACTCATAGTTTTGTTTTATCACTTTAATTGCAAATAGGCTAACTATGCAACTATGCTAAGGTCTGTGCACACTTGCTGTAGTTTATAAATCTATGATATTATGCTCTCTGTAAATGTTTTTGTGATCTAGTCATTAGTGTCATAATAAATAAATGTATTTTTATGACAAAGTAAAAATACAAAATAAAAAAATGCAAAATAAATACTAAATTATTTCATTGATTTAATCTGTGGCTCACAAAATTTTGTAAGCAAACGATTATTTATTTATATAATATTTGTTTACATTTTCATCAGATAGTTTCGGAACAGTTTTCTTTTCCTAACTCCTTGTTTGCATAGCTCATGCATATGGCCATGTTAAAGCTTCATCATCCCGTATCAAAAGACCAAAATAACTCACGATCAGGGTGAGGATGCGTGGCGTGTTCCTCAGCGATCTTGGCATACAGCTGGAAGTGGCGATCCTTTGCCTGCGCCACCGACTTGGAGTCCGCGGGGTGCGCCGGAGCCACGTCGCTCAGGATCGGGTGGAAGCCCTGCTTGTCAGCGATGTAGTCCACCGTACGGACCTTTTGACGAGGGTCAACGTAGGAGAAGGAACCTGGAATGTTTAGAGGAGGATGTTAGTGCTCATCAATGATGTTTTTTTTTATTGGCAACTTTTTAAATTAGAATTTATGACCTTAATAGGCATCAAAATCTGCCAAATAGTCATTTGTATAATGGGTGGTCATTTTTACGTTTGGATTGTGATAGTAGATAATCTGTCACAGATGTCACGACTGAGTGATGACATCAGTCGAGCCGCCATGTAGGCTTGTCGAAAATAATATCGATGTATTGATATGTCGTTTTTTTTTTTAGCAATATTTAATATTTGGATGCAACGATATTAAATACCTAGTATCTAAAACGGTATTTAATGTTAATATTTTGCCGAAATATTCATGTTAGACCACAAGGGACATTTTTGACCTGTTTCCTAAAAACTGACAACTAACCTATTATGTAATGTGTGCCTATCCTCTCGCTCGCACGTTCGGCCTAAGTACCCGAAGTAGTGTTAAAAATTATGGAAGAAACTTTTGTATGATCAGAAAGCAGGCTCTATTCTACCTACCTACCCCTTGGCATATGTGAAGGCGTGACAGTAATTAATAAATTAATTAAAGTATTTTATTCGCACTTTGATGCCAAGGTAAATGCTCAAGGTGGAAAGCTTTGAAACAAATACAGTGAAGGGCCGTTCTATTTTATATCTGCTGCCAAGTCTCAGTAATATCAGTCTCATGTGCATTTTTTGTTCTGTATTTAAAAAAAGAAAATGAATAGAAAGATTAATAAATTTTAAAAAAACTGTTAAGACTCGAGAACCAGAAAAGACTTGCTCGAAATGATTATGAATTATATATATATTTTATGAAAAGAGGTTACAAATTCGAGTCGACTATGGTGATCTCATTTTAATACGAAGGAGTGACCAAGAGTAAATCTGTGTTTTTCAGAAGACCTACATTATGCTTAAACGACTACGTATTTTACAGCCAAAACGAGCTTAGAATCCGTTATAAAGTCATAAATACACCTAATTGGTCCAACAGGTCTATAAAGTCTGTAGATACGTGCTCCGAATTATGCGTTTAGAAAATCTGGTCATAAAACAGAATTTAGCTTAGATTTCTCTTCCTTATGGGCGTTCCAAGGTATCAGATTCGTACATCTATGTAGAGCAAGGGAATTTACGCAAATTCCTTGTTAATATCGTAGCTTTAGAAAGTGTAATTGCTTCATTTCTGCGTTCATGCTATTGAAGAGATGTATTATCTAGCGTTCTAGTCAGTGTTGTTATGTATGATGAAGGGATTGCATATTGACAAAGGTTGGTATTACCTAATCACAATTTTGATATAGGACCCTAGGACCCCAGCCGGTAAATAAATATCTTAAAAGGGCCCTTCCCGGCCCGTCTATCGACAACGCAAGCATGTTCAAAAAGCTTGTTGTTTCATTGAGCGCAAGTGAGAACTACTAACAAGCAAGTGAGAACGCGATAACATTGTACGAAAAATTGTGTGTAAAAATTTGTTTCAGGAAATACGTGTTTTAGAGCAAGCTTTTGAAATAAATGTTTGTCATTTAGAATCTCCATTACATGTGCAAGGTTTCTATGCAGATGTTTTCTTTACTATTATCTACTATTTATGAGTACCAACATATACATATTAGTTACAAAAAATCAAATGAAGATGTGTTACAACGAAATCACGTACGAGCGTTTGTACGAAAAGTATGACGGGTTGGCCGCTCTTAAGACACTGACTTATAAGCGAAGAGAGACTCAAAACCAACAAGGATATAATTATTTTTACAGACAAAGTTGAACTTGAACGAAAAGCTAAAGTATAAGACCTCTTGAATTAAGAAAATCCTACAATTATTACTTTCTTATTTCTATTTTTGGCGCCTTCAGTGAGTATAGACTGGATTACGATTCAGTTTTTGTTAATTTTGATGTCTGTTATCATCGATGACCAAATCAAGTCTTTCTTGCGCGTCTGCGTTTTACACGCTTATTAACATTTTTGAATATCTATATAGGTAATGGCGGTTACTCGTGCCAGTGCCTTTAGAACTGGTTTATGACATTTTAATCGGAAAAGGTCAAGCAACAATAAAATTGGTTTGAAAACATTGTTAATGTGTGCAAGATTTTTTTGTATTGTATCAATAATAAAATTTTGAGACAATTTTTTATTAAAACGGAACAGAATTGGATGGCCGCGCCGGTATTTCATATTATGAATGGAAGAAGGTTTGTGAGTATCATTCACTCAAACGAAAATCAACGCTAAAACGGCTGAACAGATTGACAAAAACGCTAAATACTATAAAGGTTTAATGCCTTAGAAATTCTCTACAACTAGAATAGCACACAATATGATCCTAGTTATTTGGCCAATAGACGGGCAAATAAAAAATGAAAATCACCTTTAACAACACCACTGCCATCGCTGACTTCAGTGTGTGTCCTGTCAGCATGTCCAGGGTACCTTCCAGCAGTGTAGGAGAAATAGTAGGGCTTCGGCGGAGGTTCTGGCGTCGTGGTACTCTCCAGGAGATGTGACACGTCGCAGCTGACCAGAGCCAGCGACACAAGGAACAGCGTGGGGCACAGCATCTGAAAAAAATTGAAGGATAGTTTTAATGTTGTGCCTTATAAGGTTCAAGATGAGATTGAAACCCTGACATGTGCTAAAGGAACCTTTTCAAATAGACGCCTGCCACGTCTGGGCTTGAAAACTATATATGAAGTAAGGAGAATTTTTCCAATGAGCCAGAACAGGATTAAGACGATAAAAAAAAAGAAACTGTAGCTACAGGTTAGAAGTCCCAACGCAGTGATTAAGACAAGAGTTAAAGAGGTTATCAATAATATCAATGCTAGTTCACTGCTTGTTGAGAAGAGGTTTTTGGCTCACTTTACATTGGATTAATCAATCATCATCAGAACACTAATCACAGGTTGGTATTATAATGAAAGGGTGCGGTTCAAGACTGCAAAAGTTATGTTCTAGGTTCTAGGATAACGATAGACCTTGATTATTTTGATCACGTCTGATCAATTTGCTATTGGATAAAAAACTAGAATAGCTTCGCCGAAGAATAGGTAATTTGTCTAGTCTAGATCATTGACAGCAATTTTGTGTTTTTGTACGACATTTATAACTACTAAATTTATCTCGATGAGTATAATAAAATAATAAAAACTAATTTTAAAAATAGTTAGTCACGGATTTCCAAAAATTCCGTATATTAGTGAGAATTTGTTTTACTCAGCTTAGGGCACTAAAATTAAATACCATTTTTACACTCTTCGAGTCTCTTAGTCTTAACTCAGTTTTTTCAAGGGTAGTCTCAAACAAACTTGACAAATTGAAGGAATCTTTATTAATCTATCATTCAATACCCTCTAAGGTAGGCAACGTTTGAGGATTCCTGCCTGTGTTAGTTTGAAACCAGTTCCCCTGACCTTTGCATTCCGTCGCCGATGCACGCTCAACAGATGCGCGAAAAATTACATTTACGATGTTATAGTTCGTCAACTATTAGGTAAGCCTGGCTTGGGGATAATGAACTTTATGAGCATTCGGTTCGCGCTACAGTGAATTTGTTTTGTTTAGAAAATAAAAGACGTTTAACATATACAATTAAAACACAGCGTGGAGCTGCATGCTACATCCACAACATCGGGGAATCCCAACGATCTGCAAATACACTGAGAATTAAAAAAAAAACAATATTTTTGTTCGCAAACATCCCAGACGCGCACTATACGGCAGCCGCAGCAGTATTCTCTGTGCATTATCTTATTTAACGCGTAGGTCGCTGTATGCTCACGAATATAGACCGACTACTGATTTTCCCAAGTCTTTGGCACTTGGCACTAAAGTGACTGTCACGGCTCGCCTCGTTAAGTAACATCTTCATAACCTATTGTTACAATAAAGTTGGCAAATGCCCAAGACTGGGAGGCAAGTAAGGTTCAGCAATCGGCAATAGCCATTTCAGAGCCAGATGAGGCTTAGTAAGTATTAAAGGATCAATGCAAATTATGGAGATAATACCAGGTACCTACCTAGTATTAGCACATTACTAAGATAACAGTATCATCATAAAGACACTATTGTTAATAATGATGTGTCTAAGTGCGCATGTTTAGATAAGTATCTGTTTATAAGGTATGTGCTTTATTACTTTTATTGTTTTTCAATAAACGCAGGTAATTTGCGCATAATTTTAATGGTTTCTCGATATGGTAATATAATAGGAACTGCGGAGTATGATGTCATCATCAGTTTTAGAGCCCAATAAATCTAACTATTGATTGGTACTTTGTTAGTGACGTCATCAATAGCTGTCTTGTTGCCGTAAACATGTATCTGTTATTTTTCGTAACGTAATTGTTTGATATCATTGTAAATGATGATAAATGGAGATTCGTCTATGTTGATAATGATTGCGTGTTAGAGATTGGTTATATTAACTCAGGTAGTTAAACATTAGTTAGTCATGCAGATGCTAAGAGCGTAAATGTATTTCTCATGTCAGGTCTTTGAGATGAAGATGCTAAGGTAATAAAATATATAAATGATCCGTGGTATTATCAGCAATAAGCTCAAAAAGTATATCTTTAAATTGCGAACGTTATCACTGCTACAAAAAATAAACACGATTGATAGTAGACAGCCTTCGATAACGTGCGAACGACGGTTCGACAAGTGACCTTAACACGCGGATTTCCTTCATTCTTTAGCGTGCTTCCAAAGAAATTCTCATCTCGTATTTTTTACCAGTCTCATTGCCTTTAACGGGATAAAAAACGAAAAGTAAGTCCATCAGTTGAATACCGAAGTCAATTAACATATTTGAGTCGTAAAAATCCTAGTTGAATGTTGTCATATTGTTCCCTTGAATACATCAATACTAGTTGGATAAGATTCGCTGGCGCCAATTATACAAACAGAATGTCAAAAGACCAGAAAATAGTAACGATACTGTAGTACTATAGCCTCGTATAGATTAGCGCGACGCGACTTGAAAAATACAATTTCTAAGAAAACTTCACGGTATAACAATAACCAGTGTCGCGTCGCGGCAGTGTGAACGAAGCTTAATAATCAAGATAGAGATCCGTACCTATACAGACAGTATAGATCTGCACACACTGTGTTATTACATTGTTATTGGATACCTTAAATACCCAAGATTTTATTTTTAGGTAGACGAGATGATCCAAGTACGCTTCAAAGGATTCCCTAGCTCTTCCAAGTTCACCTAGTAATTTTTTTATCTACGGCCTAGACATGCAGCGCCGTGCGTACTGAATGACCAAAACTTCATCTTAGCAACCCTTTCTAATCATTGCTAAGCCCCAATTTAGTAACATTGAGACCATCTCGTCCACAATTGGGCACCGAATCGAGATCACTTGGCCGACGGCCTTGACCGAAGCGCTCACTTTTCTTCGAGCTCAATATAAAATAACTTTGTAATATTTAACAAGTTTTTGATTCGGCGCCTACAGATCGAAGTGTGATTGGAATTTGAGCAGGTGTTGTAACATGTGAGTAAGTTATGATATCGGTGGCATGGTCTACGTGCGTTTAGTCACAGTTCTGCGGTTTCCCTAATTGCTTTGGAGGTCTTTCAAATTCATTTCAGTTTAAAAAGTCATTTATTCAAACTAGGCTGAGAATCAGTACTTTTCGAACGTCAAAATTACATAAGATAGTGTCCCAAAAACGCCCACCCTTCACCACTTCCTAGTGCTTTTGCTGGGAAGAAGAAGTGGCGCAACAAACTCCTCAGCAGCACAGCTGTCTGTCAGTTGAAAAAAAAAAAAAAAAACGATTTTATACAAAAGTATGCAAAATAATTTACATTACTCAACAGAAAACATTAATTAAATATAATATATAAGTTTTTTTGTAAAAGCTACAGTATTTATTTATTTATTACACCACAAAAATACATAACAAAAAAATAAATCAAACACTACAAAATATACAACGGGCGGCCTCAAAAATCTACCCATTGGGCTTACACTATGTCAAATTCATTATTCACGTAATAGACTCCTTGCTTAAACCATGTAGTTCCAGTCTTTTATTTCATATTATGTCTAATATTACACGAAGAATTTATATTTCTACGAGTCGGATATACGTTTATGTCCAAAGACGGATATTGCAAAAGAAACACAGGAACAATATATCTTATAAACTATGTAGAGATAGTAAGTAAACTTCTAGAAGGAATCATAGTTACGACACGCACAATTGGTTAGCAGTCTATTGTAATAAAGTTTAGAAGTAAATGTGTATTATATCACAAATAAGATGATATTATCTTTAATTATGAAATAGATACTGATTGTATCTGATAATAAATAAGATTTGCGTTCCATATTGGAGGTGTTAAAATGAGGCCTGAAGCAATCTGTGTACCTAATACCTCACAAAAAAGGCATCGATACTGTCAATAATATTACTAGATGACATCTTTACACTGGTAACAATCCATTGCATTATTTTTTTAGCACTATTGGGATTGGTTACCTATAGAAGAACAATGTGGGTATACGTAACGTTATTTCGTTTTAAGATCAATTTTGTAGATCGTAAGTAGGTATGTAATAATGACATCACTAAATCAGAAACTACATCTTCACATCGATCTCAATCCATGATTGCTTATTCTCAACACAAAGTACATCACACTCATCACAAAATTCCTTGTGAAGTCTGTTGCTGAAAATTAATTCTACTATTCAATGATACCGTCTCGTCTTTCAATGATCTATCTCCACAGGTTGTATACAGCAATAGTATGCTTGTATCCGGAACAACTGTACGGACTACGGAGCGTTGCGACACCCGACCGACATTCGTTTGTTATTGAAACAGTTAGCGAATCGATTGGGACCAGCTGATAGGCTGCTCTTGGATCGGAGGGAGCTTTTGTAAGACTGTCTGTGTCTACGTAAGATAGCTAGATGTTTCAAAAAACGATGCGTTGTATTGCCTTTGGTGGTTAGGTAGTACTTGGGTGGATAGTGTGAAAGATAATACGGCTATAAAGAAAGTTACTTTATGGGTGAATACTAGAGATGTATGAAAGAAGACATGATGCAACAACCCAAATAAATTTGGATGAAAGCAGGATGCTAAGATAGTACTTGACTTTACAGAGGAGCAGCAGTTGGCAGAAGATTAACATAATCAATGATGTCCAAAAATAGGCAAATGGGTACTAGCGAGTAAAAAGAAAAAAAAAAAGAAAATTTGTGAATTTGTGTTTTTGAATTTGTGGTAAATCACAAATAAACGTATTTTCTATTTTTTCTTTGCGTCATGTTTACATGATGCAAAGACCCCATTGGGTCATTTTGTCTAAAACCGTTAATTAAATACTCTTTTGAGCTCCTAAGGCAAACTTGTTACAATAATGAATACTAAGTATAATCATTTGCTACTGTAATCATTTGACTTGTATTATAATGCAATATTTTAAAACAGAAGTAGGAATGTTGGCATTGATAATACAATGTCAAGTTGACACACAACATATAGTGTTACACAATTTTCCGCCGGAAATTCTTAAGAAATTAAAAGTTGCAAAACTTTTTGGAAATATTTGAAACGTGGGAATAGAATGCAATATTAATATATGGATTCCAGGTCCTGCTGATTTGATTGATTACTCTCCAATCCCCTTGCAAAGTTGCAAGGACCATTTTAAATCTATGGGCAAAGAATTCCTTTGTAGTGTATTGGAGTTATCACTGTCTAATTAGGGTTGACTTGGCACAATGGAGTTACCTTTAGTTGTTTACCAAGTTTGATACAAGTAACTGTTACTTCTGAATAAAATGAATGATTATTATCTTATCAAATATCATGCTTGCTTGATTAATTTATGTTTGCGATCATTATCAACTTTCCTCCGACTAATCCATACATTATACAAAGCATTACTTTAACATTTCGACAGCCATTTATTGAGTCCGACATAAACGCCATTTTTTTAAAGCACATAGGTAATTAGCTGAATATCGTAACTCCAACGTTTACGTGAATGCGCACGCGCCGCTTGGGTGTGCTTCATAAACGCACTGTGGGGATTTAACAGCTCAATAACTGTATTTCCTCGTTCTTTGTTTACATGTTGGTAATAACTCATATCCGTGATTCTACCTAAAAATTACCGCATGCGTTTTTTTTACTGCCATATTAGTTACCTCTCTAAAACCATTAAAATAATTGCCTACATAAGAAGTGGCTTTTGATTTAAGTTTTCAAGCAAGTTTTTTTGTCAACATCAAAAGTTGCATTAAAATATTTAAATTTATTCAACCAATACTTACTTAGGAATCCAGTTATAATATTATTGCAAAACAGGAAAAAGGTGTGAGTTTATGTATGTATGTATGATATTTTTCAAAATACACAATTTAATAGAAATCAAATATCTCGGCCTAGCCTTTTCCCAACTAAGTTGGGGTCAGCTTTCAGTATAACCGGATGCAGCTGAATGTCAGCATTTTACATGGAACAACTGCCTATCTTACCTCCACAACCCAGTAACTGGGTAATACGATACGGCTTTCGGGCTTCTGATGACCCGTAACGATTATCAAAGATCCACGAATGACAGCCGGGACCGGGATTTAACGTGCATTCCGAGACACGGAGGCTCGGTATGTAAAAATGGTCACCCATCCACAGACCATCCCCGGCAAGCGTAGCTTACCCTGATGGATCGACCCGTGCGGCTGTTATTACTTAGCCACGAGCAGAATAGCATTAGTTTCTTTTCCCAGTAACAGACAACAATCGATCATCCACTCGATCAGTGGGTAACTGTGTTAATATGGACTGTATTCTTCCAACTATGAGCAGCAGACTTTCTACCTCCTCTGTCTAATAGGAAACTTCAAGGATTTCAAAGGGACAATCCGGGGTTAAAGTACAATCTTTGTAGCCGTTTCTAGGAACCGACTACTTACATATAACGTTATTTTCCTTATTTAGTTTAATAAGTTATATGCAAAAGATCCTAACGTGAGGTAAATTATGGTAATTCAGTGGGTATTACCAAAGTCTCATCGCACGTTTATTCTGTTTCCAGGTAACATTACTAGGACCAAATTTATGGATGACTATAGGAGTAATAAATCGCTTAAATACCGCAATATTAATTTAATTATTCTCACTTTCAATTAATAATCTAAGAGCAATAAGTGCTTGAAGAACTTCCTATAAGTACCTGTCGTCTGAACCGTTTTAGGCAATATCTAGTGGTTAGGCCTGGTTATTTACATCATATCATCGACTGCCCAGCCTTTTCCCAACTACGTTGGGGTCGACTTCCAGTCTAACCGGGTGCAGCTGAATACAGATAGGTAGTTCAACTCATCTGTGCGCGAGGCGCCATGTGTGCGTGCGCTTGTAATTATACAACTTTAGGTTGTGTTGCGCTCGAACGACGACTGCTGCGTCACTGCCACACAAATTAAAGTTGTATAATTACAGCGCACGCACACATGGCGCCGCGCGCACAGATGAGTTGAACTATCTATACCAGTGTGTTTGTTACATGGAGCCATTGCGGACTCGTAGTCACACCAGATTATCACACCAGTATGACAAACAGGAATTTTTTTCTCCTTTGTCACACCACTGATTTTTCCACACCATGTATACGATAATTGCTAGTTCAGTACCTACCTTTATATTCTAACAAAATCGATCTGCTGAATGCATGCATGAAGTAGCTAGTACTTCTGCGGGGCCAATGACAATAATCTACAAGGAAAATATAAGACCTTTAAAAGAAAAAGGGTTGAAAGTACCACAATTCGATTGCGTAAAGTGCAGCCTTTACAATGCACGAAAACGGAAACTAAAAGTCAGCAAGATCGTTTTCAAACGTATTGAAGAAGTACAAGTACCCGCTACATTTGAGAAATTTGTCGTTGCTGACTATCAATATGAGCATACCAGACTATTAGTATTTTGTTCTGAGGAAACAAAGCAATTATTAAAAAGTGTGAAAGAATATTTTATAGATGCGACTTTTAAGAGTTCTCCACGACCGTTTCCACAATTACTTTCTATCGTGGGTGACTTGGGGAGCACGTCTCAAACAACTTCAGTGATACCGCAATTCATGTGCTCATGAGCGACAAAAAAGAGTCGACATATGCTGCATTGTTTGACATCCTGAAAACTAAATTTCCCGATTGGTGTCCCACTGTTTTCCACGCAGATTTCGAGATTGCCGTAGCAAATGCTTTAAGATGTTTTTTTCCACTTATACCAGTATCGGTAAAAAAGTGTTACTATCATTATTGTCAGAGCTTATGGCGAAAAGCAAAATCAATTGGTTTGAAAAGTAAACTACAGGGTGGGCCAGAAAGGCGTACGATTTTAAAAACACTCTTGCGTTTGAAGCTTTAGAGAGGGGACTGCGCGGGTGGTGGGGTTAAGTAGCTCGGTTCCCGGAAATTTAGTCGCGATGGATCACTTCACCGGAGCGCAACGTGCATTCTGCGTTAAACATTATTACAAAAATCGCGATTCGTGCGTTATTGTTCGGCGTTTATTTTGGCGTGAGTTTGGATTACATGACCTAAATCAGTGTCCGAAAGAAAGTGTGATTCGATCGTGGGTCAGAAAGTTCGAAGATACTGGTTCGACTCTCAAACAGAAGCCTGCGGGACGCCCAAGGTCAACAAGAACGGAAGACACAATTGAACAAGTTAGAGCTTCAGTTCAACGTAATCCTGCTCTATCGACTCGAAAGCGTTCAGCCGAACTTGTGGTATCCAGAACATCCACAACTGCAACAATTTGAAGCCTATAATCGTGCGACATGGTTTCAACAAGATGGCGCGACATGCCATACAGCTAATGCCTCTTTGGCGGTCGTAAACGAGATGTTTGCTGGGAAACTGATATCGCGCCGAGGTGACATTGCATGGCCTCCTAGAAGTCCGGATCTAACGCCACTGGACTTTTTTTGTGGGGATACCTAAAAAGTAGAGTCTACTCCAATAACCCAGCCACGATTAACCAGTTGAAGACCAATATCCGGGAAGAAATGGCAGCTATTCCCCGTGCAATGTGCCAGCGAGTTTTTACCAATTTGAGGTTCAGATTTGAAGAATGTTTGCAGCGGGATGGTGCACACCTGGATGACGTTATTTTTAAGAAATGAATTTCCCAGATGTAAATTTTTATAAAAATAAAAATTTGTACATAAGTGAATTGTACTAAGATTTTTTTAATCATTTTTTCAAACTCGCAATTCTTTCTGGCCCACCCTGTACATAAAAGAATTGTGGGACTATGTACGGCATTGCCGCTAACTCATCAAACACATCACATCAAAACAGAATCTAATGAATTTAGAGGGGAAAATATGAAACAGTTCATAGCATACATGGCCCGACAATGGCTAAATGATGAACAATATATCGCCGACTGGAATATAGTTGGTCAAAGGCAGAGAACCAACAACGTTTGTGAAAGTTGGCACTCCCAATTAAATAAAAATATAAATAAAAACTACGTAGCCATACTAAAATTATTAACAGTTATTCACTCAAAAGGAAATTAATATCGAAAAAAAAAAGAAGGGCCGACCAAACTGATAAAGATAATTTTATCATTTTCTGCTAATCAAAACTTTTAAATGGTGAAATATCATTGGGACATTTCCTTGAAACATTGCGTTAAAAACGTAATTTTCAGATATTTAAATTAATAAAAACGTAATTTGAATGTTTTTAATTTAACTAAGTAGTAAGTACCTATAACTAGGACAGCACCAGTTAGGAATAAATGGTGTGGAAAAATCAGTGGTGTGACAAACGAGAAAAAAAATCCTGTTTGTCATAATGGTGTGATAATCTAGTGTGACTACGAGTCCGCAATGCATGGAGCGACTGACTATTTGACCGCCACAAGCCAGTAACTGGGTAACACGATACCCCTTGGTAAGACTGGTTGTCAGACTTTCGGACTTCGGACTACCCGTAACGACTGTCAAATATCCACGAATGACAGCTGGGAGCTGCTGCCTTGGTATGTTGGTCACCCATCGACGGACCAACCGCCGCAAGCGTAACTTAACCTGATCGATCGTCCCATGCAAGTGTTATTAGTTAGCCACAAGCAATAACACCTAATCTACATTATTTTGAGCCATCTTCGTAGACGCCAACACGGCACATTTCCGGAATTCCGGAAACGAGATAATTTATTTAAATAGGCAATATCTATGACTAAACTTTATATTTCACCTTGCAATACCAATATGCAAATCTTTTAATTAATGACTACTCAAACATCTGTTATTACATCGTATGACGAATCCTGCGCATCCTACTGTTCTGAAGGCGTACATTAACAAACAACTGAGTTGGTGACAGACATACAGACAGGTGGGCGAGCCCATTCTCTGTTAGTAATTATTTGTTTTGATTTATTTGGACTTGATCCTTTGTAGATGTAATTAGTTGTGCTCTGTGGGCGAGAAAATATTTTTTTGTTTATGTGGTAGGTAATGTGTAAGGTATAATACCTTCTGTATTGACTAGCATTGTGTGGGGTGAGGGACAGGAAGATAATGGAGGATCAGTAATTATTTTTTTGTGTGATTTGATTGGTTTAAGTAATCTGAGGTCTGAATTTTGTAGATATTGTTTTGGCAATGGTAACAATATCGAGACCACAAAATAATTTTATGTGCAATGTATTCAAAATAATAACAAAAAAAGTGATGTTATAAAGATTAAAAAGCTTAATTTTGTCACGTCACAGCTGCAACCGCTCCGACTATACTTAAACGTCTGTAGCAGCATGCAGTGCGATGCAGAGAAACCTACAGAGCACAACAAAGCAATTGCAACACGAGTAGCGTTGCCAGGTCCTCATACCGAAAAGCCGGACAGAGCTGTGAGTTTGGCCTAACATTTGGGTCAAAAAGCCGGACATCCTGCATTTTCAACAATTTTAAATATTCGTGTAAAAAATATTTTTTTTTTTGGCCTAACATTTTGGTAAAAAAGCCGGACACTTTGCATTTTAGGGGATTTTTTGGTATTAATGTAGAAAATTAATGAAAACCAAGCTTTTTTGATAATTTACAATAAAACTAATGCCAAATTAGTCTAAAAGTACTTTATTATTAATCAGTCTCAATAATTATTCTTTCCTTAATTCAAATTAAATGCAACATCAGTCTAAATTATGTGTCTTAAATTCTCAATATATAAAACAAAACAGAACTTATTCTGTAAATAATCAAAACAAAACAAAACTTCTTCTCTTAATAACCAAAACAAATCTCTACTCTTATTAATCAAAACAAAACTTCTTTAAATAATATAAACTCGACACTTCTTCTCTTAAATAATCAAAACAAAAAAGACTTCTTATCTTTCAATTAGACATTAAACATTATTCTAAATATTTTTGGTTTGCAGTAACAAGCTTTAAAAGTTCAGTTTCTTTTATTATGCAGTTGTAAAAATCCTTGCACGATAAGTGTTTTAAATTGTATTCTACGAGTAGCATTTTAGCAACTGTATCTACGTTAAGTCTGTTGCGCTGTTTTGACAATTGTTGACCTATTAGAGAGAAAACTCGTTCCACGTTTGCATTGTGGCCTGGAATCGCGAAATAAAATTGGCAAATAGTTAGAAATTCTGAAAAGCTTTCTTCAGAATTCATTGATTTAAAATATTGGACCCATTTTTTGTGGGCTAACTGTTTCTTGAAATCAACATCCTCTTTATTATTAATTAAAAAGCTTTTCAGGTTTTGCAGTTGATCAAAACATTTGCTGTCATCAATTTTGACGTTGTTTTTCGTTATGCTACTTATAGTATTGGAAACTTGATTCCATTCAGGAACATCTTTTAAAGACATCCATGAAAAATGTTTTGTCTCTTTGTATAGGTTTTCAGTCCATGATTTTAAATATTGTACTGCAATTGTGTACATGTTTTTAATATTTTCTTTGAACGCAGTCACTTGGTCAACATTCTTGTCAATGTCATTAAACTTACGTAAAATAGAAACCACTTTTAGTGGACAAAAATCTTGTTCAATCCTTGCATTTATGCTGTTCATTATTTCAGAACAGTTTTCTAATACCTCATTCACTGAAACATCAGCCTTCTCTGTATTTTTGATGTAGTTTTGATATATGGCCATGAAAGAATGAACAGCCCAAAAATAGCCTTCGTTCAGATCATTTTCGAAAAATTCTCTTAATGTTCTTGATGCATTATTCCCGCTTGTCAGAAAATATGACTTCAGCGGGTCATACATCTGTAAGATTCTTTCTATCGCTGGGAACAAACTCAGCCAGCGGGTCTTTGAATGATATAGGTAGCATTTGTTTAAAATGAACGTCTAATTCTGAACTAATCCTTTTCAGTTCCTCTGTGCGTACTGTAAATGTAGCAAAATGATTGTGAAGCTGCATGACAATACTTTCAAAGCACAATGGCAACGAATCGAGAGACCTATGGACGGAATTATTGAAAATATGCGCAACGCAACCGACTCCAACTATATTTTCATTATTCGTTAGAGATTTTAGTAGGCAAAATACATTATTTTGTCCTCCTCTGTCTTTGCCGCCAAAATTCGTAGCAGCATTATCAGCCGAATAAGCCACTAGTTTGTGCGAGAGGTTTTTGTCGTGCAGAGAATCGTAGGCTTCTTTCATTCGCGAATTCGGTCTCGATGCGCGCGAATTTTGAAATCTAAAAAGCCTAACAAAAGCCGGACAGGCCGGACGACGCTTATTTTGGCCGGACAGGCAATCAAAAAGCCTGACTATGTCCGGCTAAAGCCGGACGCCTGGCAACGCTAAACACGAGTATTATACCGGATGAAATTTTTTAGTTTCGAAAAAAAAATGTATAATAGGTGAACAGAGTCGAAGCCTATGGCAGTTATTTTATCAGTAAAATTGATCTATCGATAAATACCACAGATATTTAAAAAAGGAATCATTCTTATCTTATCGAAATTCAAATCATACGCATGATTGTATGATTTGAAATTCGATGTTATAAAAAAATATGCCATAGGCATAGACATACTCAATGTATTTCGAGACGGTAAAAATGACATCCGGTATACTATCTCGCACCGTGGAGCGAGCCATGTGCAACTGCCTTAGGACCTAAAACTTACGAAAGCCGGTACATACATATTGACAGGTTAATGAACCAATTACACTACTAGTTACCAATTACCAATTAGTTACTAGCAATAATAGTTTGAATTTGAAGCGGTCGTAACACTTCTAATGTATTGTTTTATAGCTTAGAAGCCGTCAGTACAAGTTGCTGAATAACATCTTCATAATTGAATAAAAACAATAACAGAATAGTGTCGAAAAATCTTCTATAGAGGAAACGGATGTCGCTAATGCAATAATAGATATCTATACAATTATAAGAACATGGCACTAAGGGCAAATAACCACATGCCAGTGCAAGTGTCACACTGTTGATATATTAAATGTACACAGAATGCTCGTTGAACCACGAAGAAGCTGTAAAAGGCGGGTTTTTTGGATGCTGTATGAAACTATACCTATAGAACAACCATTTAACAAACCCTAAGAAAACTACTAAAAAGAAACTTATTAAAATATCCTAAATTATGTTTTTGACACTTTCCAGTTTCAAAATACTATTTTGTCTCTGTGTAAAAAGAAAACCTAGTATGAGGCAATGTGCACCGTACAGGAGGGCTAAATTACAGGCCATTAGTGTTACCGATAGCATTACGATAATAACTTAATTCTCACAAGAATGTTAATTCCGTTCCGGTCGTTCGCGGATACGTGCAGTGTAGTGCAAAAAAATCTGCTCACAATAGTTGCAACACGCGTATTAGATGTTATCGCGCGCTTGCCTCACTGCGTTGGGCAACGATCCGCACTGGCGGCCATTTTTGCGCATCATTCGAATAGGGTTGATAGAAGTAAGAAAAAACTTTTCAGCTGAGGTCCAGGATTAGTAAAGTTTTACTAGGTACTTTAAGCTGCTAAGTACAAGGAATGAACCAGTAAAATATGTTAGGCGAATCCACGCAGTTGCAGCGCTACCGCCATATCGGACTGTTGAATATTTAAGGAGGCATCTGTAGTGATCTAATAAAATGATGAAGATTATTTTACCTATCATCACGTGGCATCTAATGAGCCACGATACTGTACGGATAAGGACCACGGAAGTTGCATGTTAAGCACATCTTAAAACCGTATTTTACCCGTTTACAGATACATAACAACATCTGACTCTATAAAGAAAATCGTGAGCAAACCCACATGCTACAATAATTATTCAACATGTTTAATAAGTTGATAATGACGCCAGATAGCGCCACCTGTCACGTTCATCACGAACTATTTGAACATGGGTAGAAGAAAAGAAGCGTGTTTCACGATGACTGCGAGCATATAATTATAGTTTCGATGATCTGATGATGATTGTAGGCTGAGGTCGGGATGATGCAAAAATATTCACGGCATGCGTACGCGCCGAATTGTTTGTCTGAATATTTTGAAAGTATAATTGGTACAGAATGATGAGTAGGTTTCAAGGACTTTTGGGTACTTATTTTAATTTTGTCGGGTGTAAATAGGTACTTCTAGAAAAACATTTATTTTTTCAAGTTATCAAGTCAAGGTGATGCCTAATTTAAAAACACCAATGCAAATTGTCTTATCCTTGTCTTAGAAGTTATCCCCAATCTTAGCATTGATATTAAATATAAAGTCATAATAAAACTAAACTAAACCAATAAACACCAACTCAACAAGATACACAGACACTTAATTAACTTAATCTTCCAATAACTAATAAATCATAATTAATATCACTAGAATATTAATCTTGACAAATAAATTAACAGTTTTAGACAGCCCTGGTTGAGAATGATGGAGACCCGTCCGTTATGCGAGCTAGAACAAATTGCCCTGCACTCGGCCATAATGTAACTTTATTTGATTTTACATCAATAAGCTAGTAAGCTATTCCCACGGCTATTTGACTGATATTTATGAGGTGTGTTTGTTTTTCTTGCCTCATCGTGTTGGTTGAATTTGTGAGAAGATGTTTCATTTAGAACATTTTGTAGCAAATAAAGAATGATTTGCCACGTTTAAGTCAAATTTCGCCCAGGAATCGAACCCTAGACGACAAGAATATTGAACCTTTTGTAGCCGTCGACGACAGACTTCATGTTTAAATAAACTTTTGATTTACACGTTAGATCAATTATTCAGTGGTTATCTTTCTTGAAAAAGAACGTTAGGCCCATAAATGACTGTACTCGATTTTTAGAACGACTCGGACGAAGTTTCGATAGCTATATATCGCTTCGTAAAGCCCCCGTCAATTTTCACGTTTAACACCGTAATTGATACTCGTCACGATGAACCTAAGTCGTTTCAGTACTTTTTTTTAAAAGGAAAAGGAGCCTAATCGCGATTAATAACTACGACTAAAAAAACACCGATTTAGCTAGTAAGTAGTAGTACCTACAAAACGTTTATTAAAGAAATGGTAGGAGGGAAACGAAATCGGCCTATTCTAATACGGAGAATACCTTTTGAGGGAAATCCCTGGGAAGGAGGACCTAATTAAAACTGTGAAAACTGGTAGTTGCTTGTTCGGTGAAAAAATAACTCACAGGAAAAAAGAAACTTCATACTCAAATATCAATGAGAGGTGACTGACGACTGACCCAAACAAACACGAATCTTTTTTATTTCAGTTTCCATAAAATTAAATTTAAAATTCTGTCAATCCTGTCAATATTTTACAAATAAGTAAAATATGCTCAGCCTTTTCCATGCGAAGAGGATTAGTTAGCAGTGTAGTGCTGCAATTTGTATTGTTGTTGGGCATTATGGTTCTAAGCTAATACTTATTAAAAAATGTTGGTACTAAAAGAAAGAAATACCTACTAAATCTATCTCTTGCTGTCGTAACTGTTGGGCACACACACACAACAAGCTATACATTTCCAGTTTATGCTGACCTCGCATTATACGGAAATCAGCCGTGTGTACAAGTTTTTTTTGTAATGAAATATTTTATAAAATAGCTCCCTTTATTATGTACCCCATACTAATTACAGATTTAGAAATGTTACAATAGGGTGACACATTGGGCGGTCTTATCGCTAAAGCGATTCCGGAAAATATTATGAGTGGATAATGTTCTAGCACGGATGTGTGTAATGCAAGTTACCTATACATCGATAGAGAAGACTGTTAATTAATAATTTTGTGCATAAACATAAACATGTCATTTGTCAGAATTAAAAACAGATATTTATGAACCAATCACCAATAAAACAAGTTATTAGATACTTATACATATTAATATTATCGTCAATAATCAGTTCACACAAATAATCCTTAAAGTGACATTTATAATGGTGGCAATAACCTTAGGATATATTATACGGTCAAATGTTGGTCCTTTATGTAAGGCTTCGAATAAATAAACTTTGGGTTTTACCCTCTCTGATATCGAGAAAACATAAACACATTTTAAAATGATGATCTAATTCAGTTTTCTTTTTATTATATTTTGACATTTTGTAGTTCATTGGAATTTGAGGTCCGAGAATTTTATATTTTTAGAGATTACAGAATAAGAATGGTATTCAAAAACTCGTTTCTGGTGATTGTGGTGAGCAGGGAAAACCTTTATAAATTACGGTGCAGGTTACCGCTATCTGGGTAACCAAGAAGAAGAAACATGTTACCTCTATTTAGGTTACCATTTTATTACCGGTAACACACACTGGCGATGCGCTCCCTTTGACTAAACCGACGGCACGTTTAAGGTAGAGGTAATCTTTATTTCGGTAACTGATATTAATACTGGTTATATTCAATTTAAGGTAACCTTTAAAAATATAAATGTGACAACCGAAAAAATACTCGCATTGATCATACCGGTTTCGTTTCTTGGTCAGGTAGAAAGGTCCAGAAAAGCCTATGATATAGTAACTAGGAACTCAATTTAAATATATTAAAAAGAGTGGACAGTGGAGTTTCTTGCCGGTTCTTCTCCATAGGAAACGACCAATTGGAGCCGTGCTCCTGGTTTCTGACGTTTCATTAGTGCCCATGTAGGTTAATGTGAAATAAAATATTTTGATTATGATTTTGAAGGAATCTTATAGAGATCAAGATTAAACCCTGTAAATAATTGTTTAGAGAGAGATCTACAATTATTTTCGGTGATCACAATATTGTGCACCGAAAATAATACCAATATTTAATTATAAAGCCTAAGAAATGTCCCTCCTGTCACCTTTATTTTATGTTGTCTATTCCGAGCCGATGTAGAAACTCTCGCTATTGCAAATTAAATGGCGAATGTCAGTAATCAGTCTTACAGAGGACAAATAAATTCAAGAATTTGTTACGCACTAATAGAACTCGTTATTATGAAGAAAGTATATACCTACAAGGTATCACAGCTACACCTGACTGTAATGACTTATGCTTGGTTTCTTTAAACAAAAACTAATCCTTTTGCTTACCCAATGGTAGCTTTTTTGGACTGCCTCGTTGGTCTAGTGGCCGCAAGCGCTACTGCTGAGGATGAGGTCCTGGGTTCGATTCCCAGGTCGGGCAAAAGTATTATTGGGTTTTTCCAACAGGTATATCTCAGTAGTAGCCCGGAGTCTGGAATTGTGCCCGGTTGATGGCAATAGGCTCGCCCCCTATTACATGGGACTTAAAAACATAACTGGCGAAATGTGGGTGTACTACAGGTACACCTCTGCCCAACCCTTCAGGGAAACAAGCTTTGATGTTATGTTATGTGGTAGCTTTTTTTAATACCAAACTGGGCATATAAATAGATTCGTAAGCAAATTTCTCCTGTGATAGCTACTTCCATATAGGAAGTCCTACTTTGCAAGGCTATGAGGTCTTTGCTTCATTATTGGTACAGATGCAAGTCTTAATATTAACCAATACCGGTCAGTAAATTATAGAAATCGGCCATTAATGACTTTTATAGGTGTAGAAGTAAGAACCCCGCATGAATAGAAAATAAAGGAATAACTTTTATATGGCCACGCCTAACTACAGAACGCCACCTGCTACGATCCTTACATACTTGTTTTGAATAACTATTAGCCAATTTAAAATCCAATTGGCTGTAGAGAAATCCAAGAACATTGATTGAAAAATTGCGGTGCTGATTTTTGTTGATTCGGCATCAGCACTTATTTACCTATCCGCCATGTTTGAAATGCAACTTTATACATTAGGGTTAAATTAAACTAACTAGCGAAACTGCAAAGACTTGATGGTCATCGTAATCATGTAATTAATTTTTTATAAAATTAATAAACATAAATAATCTGATATACTTAAATATTTGTTATAGTTAAATTAATTATAATGCACGAAATATTTGTATTATAATAGATTTATCATACCAGTTTAAGTAGGATATGGTTTAAAACAGTCTTCTTGTATGTATCACTTCATGTAAGTACTAATATTCAGGTAAATAAAATAAATTATCGTTAACCTCATAACAAAATAATAGGTTAAGATTCTTTTTTCTGATCAGCCGGTCTATTCTGTAACAGTCTCACCGTGAATACTTACGTAAATTGAGCTTGAAGTGAGCTGTCGTTCCACATGCTATAGATTGACACTATTGACAGCTCACATCACCTAAGTATTACAGCAAGATTTTAACATAATTATAGGCGTAATTATAGGTCAACTGATATCGGAATACGTTATGTCCGTAAAGTTTCGCAACATGATTTCATTTGAGCCTGTATTCACGAAACGTGAAGAAGAACACTCAATACAACTATGACGTCCCTTTGTTCCCGTTAAGTATCAGTTGACCCAGTGACACCTATGATAAATTATATTTATTTCTGTAAATTGTTTTGTCGGTGGTTTACTTTCATATTTTTAAAACAAGATGAGTACAAACTAGTAAAAAAACAAAAAATCGGACTTAAAAAAAAAAACACTACTAAGTGAAAAATATCTTTAATTTCGGAAGTCGGTGTCTTTGGGTTTGTATTTTAGTTTTTTGCCACCGACTTCCGAAATTATAGTTATTTTTACCCAACTACGGCGAAGCAAAAAGGAGGGTTATGATTTTAACCGGTATGTATTTATGTATGTTCACCTGTTACCTCATAACTTCTAAACTACTAATTAATTTGACAAATTAGGTATCGTTAGAAGCGTCTCGATCTTCCGCTGGTTATAGATGGATAGATAAATCGTTTATTTGGTGCACACAAAAGACAGCACCACACAAAAACACGATTAAATAATAACTAATTAGCTATTAGGAAATAGCTGCAAGGTGCGAATATACAAACAAAAAAAAAGGAAGAAAGCAAGGCATAAGCTAGATGACGTCACATTAAATTCAATATGGCGCCCTCTAGAGGACAAAAAGTCATAGACTAAAAATAAAATGCCATGTTGGGTATCAAATGAAAGGGCTTGAGGAGCACAGCAAATTTGTATACATATCACAGTGTCTAAGTAAATAAATATGTTTAAATTGTTTAAAACAAGCAAAAGTAAGACTGCTACGTAAGGCGCGCGGCGCGGCTGTTAAATTAATAGGTACCCATTATACAATAATACCTAAACAAAAAAAAAGCAGTTCTGTAAATACTTTATTACAAAATTATAACCCCAAAATAATTTAAATAAAAAGTAAGTTCAAAAACTAAAACCCGACTACTGAAAATGCTCGCATGCCTGTACTCCTATAAAATTATAATGGCATGCGACGAGGGCTTTACCTTGACCATTTTTGTACAGATGTCTTAATTTCTGTCTGAAATATTTTCTTGTTTCATACTTTTTAGAGCGTGATTTTTCACTTTGTAGTGTTTTTTTTTGGAATTATTATTATCGAAGCTATTAGGTAACTCAAAAACTACCCTAGCAAAGTTAATAACATTGTTATGGGACCACCGCGAAGCTTGAATTATACAGAATAAATAATTTTGAAAATCGTTCCACAATTCGACAATATTGATGAACATAGGTACAAACATATGGAAGTACATAGACTTCTTTGAAGTCGGTTAAAAATAGTCTAGAATTTAGCTTGTTAATAAGGTGTAATACGAGAAAGGCGACAACCGTGTAAACAGGTTACCTACTTGTGCAATGTTTCTACATAATTTAGCTCTGCGGTTGGCAAAGTGGTATTGTCTTGTCTGACTGTCCCTCAATCATAGGGAACAAAGATTTGTCAGAGGTAAGTGTAGATTGGGCAAAATTTATGTTTCAGCGTCCGAACAGGCACTTTTATCAATTAAATTAACAGAATTTGTATGAAATAATTTGCGAGATAAGAAAGTTTATCGGAACTTATCCGAAGGAGTTGGAGCAGGCCACATGAAGTAGATGTTTCTCTTCTGATATAAACTCAAACTCAAAGCATTTATTTCAATTAAACCATTTACAGGCACTTTTGAATTGTCAAGGAGTCAGTCAGTCAGAAATATGAAGCTAGTTGCCCATTCCAAAGCGTAGGTTCCTATGGAGAAGAACGGGCAAGAAACTCCACGGACACTCTTTTAAAAAAAATATATTCTTACAAAATATTGTTTACATCATTCATGTTGAAATTATACATGTGAGAACAATGTAGAAAGACGTGTACGTAAAAAGCGTCCGTAATAAAAAATAAAAATAAAAAACAATTCAAAAATTAAAATAAGCCGTGGCAGATAAGAGATGACCAGTCCCTACTGATGGCGCCCGTTCACGAACATGACGCATGGATCAGCACCGTTTAGCTCAACCATTTTGAAGGGAACTCGACGATCCAACACACACGCCACCACCAGCGAGACATTTGAGTGAGCATGACATACTCTTAGCCGCCAGGGCATATCGAGTCAATGAAAGACGTACCCAGCAAATGGCAGCTTTATAGAAGGTACATGGTCACAGTGCTCACACATGTGCTATGCAATTATACAATAAAAAAAAAAAAAGAGATTGAAGCTATACAATTCAAAGATAGTTTTTGCAATCTTCAGCAATTCCAACAATATTTTTGAATGCTAATCAATTAGTTTATGCGCCCTTGTGGAGCTGGACCAGCGTTAAGCCAAGCATTTTTGTCAGCGATATAATCCCCAAGCTTATAATATGCTTGGCAATATAATCCAAATAAAAGAAGATAAAGATATAGCGGAAGATACCGAAGTTTTAAGCATACATTAATCACAAAACAACAACACATAACTTTAACTTTGTTGACTACAGTTTTAAAGCTCCCGTTGTCGTCGCCGCGCGGTAGAATAATTGGAAATTGTTCCACGCCGTTCTGCGGGCCTTTAACCTACAGACAGGGTGTATTAATACCAGAAAAATGGTGGGAAGGTGCAAAAGAAGGTGCCTCCATTTTTAATCACCTAAATCATCGAAACAAGACTTGAAGAAAGTGCCTGAAGCGAAATGGATGCAAAAGTCGGAAGACCGGATGTTATGATTAACTATTTCGCTGTTATAAGCTGATTGCGTTACCTATTAGCTGCAGAAGCTATGATGTGTTTTGTAATTTTTTTATTATCATCTTATGAAGATGATTCACAAGACAATTAAGTTAAGTTGTAAACAAGCTTTTTTCGATGATAATAACTAATATTTATAATGATTGTTAAGAGACTACGGATATCAGCTAACAAAAACCCTTTTTTTAATATTTTATAACCAAAGCTATGGTTGGAAATTGGGGTTCCTGAAGTCTGCAGGCAATTTCTGCACTGTAATGATTAAATTAATTACTGGTGCCTGTTGTAATACTGAGATATCCACACACCCACCTTCGGTTTATGTTTATAATTTACTAGAGAGCTACTTCTGCTACGCACGGATTTTTCGACTTGAAAAACGTCGAGATTTGAATATTATTAAGTAAGTTTAATAATAACGTATAATACACATAAATCTTTCGGAATAAATTATCTAAGGCCCGTATTACAGAACTTCACTACAGAATCAAGCTTAAAACTAGTTTCAACCAATCAAAAGGCTTTGAACGAGTTTTAAGTAATGCTTGAGTTGAAAATTACGTGAAAACCGCACCAAATTTCGTTGCGTAGTGTAGAAGAACAACGCGGTCACACAGACAGACACGGAAAGCAACTTTAAGTTAAAATCTAATAAGTAAATTGACCAATCAAATTGTTATTTGATTTTTAGAATCCATTGAATGGATTACGTTCACTCAGCAGTCGCTCTTCCGGCCCAACTAGTCAGTCTAGTCCTCGTCAGAACCACAGTTGCTTTTTCTGTTTTGAAAAAAAAAAAAAACATTTTCTCAACTACCTCGTTGGCCAAGTGGTGGCAAGCGCTACTGTTGAGCATGAGGTACTGGGTTCGATTCCTGGGTCGGGCAAAGTATTATTGATTTTTCGATCTGATGTTTCTCAGTAGTAGCCCGGAATCTGATTTGTGCCCGGTTGATGGCATAGGCCCACTTTTTATTACATAGGACTTCAACATAACTGGCGAAATGTGGTTAGGTACCTAACTTACTTCTTCCTAACCTTTCGGGGAATACAGGCGTGTTGTCCCTAAGTTTTGGGTTGGCTTCTCATCCAAGCAGATGCAGTGAAAAACTTCATAATATTTCTAAATTATTTTCACATGTACCTGTGTGGAGGTGACCGCAACATGTGCTAAGTTTGAGCGTCGCTGGCGGCTGGTCGGTCTCATGTCGTAAGTAACCGGATGCGACTGCTTTACGTGAACGGTTCACTTGCGACCGACCTTGACTAATGAACGATATTATCGCCATTTTCTTTAGACACATTCTTTGTGCAGATTTGATCGTGTTGTATCAATATTTCGTTTGAGAAATTGTGGTCTTGTACCTACATAATTTCATCAGCCTGGGATTGTCCTGCTGCAGGCCAATGTTCATACAGAGAAGAAACGATCATGACTGATCACTTGTCAGGGTTAGGCGACTTGAATTTTAAAAACATCGTGTGCATTTATGTTTTAAAAAGATTTCGGAAGCTCTCTGGTTAGCTGACGTTTGGTGAAGGAAAATATCGTGAGGAAATCGGCTTGCCTGAGAGGTATTTCTCGACGGCATTTCAAGCCAAGTCAAAGGCCCATGGGCGGCTTTAAAACTCTGACACCAGGTTAGTCACTAACTACACGAAAATAAGAGAAGAAGCTGACGTTTTAGGTAAGGATGGGCATCAATATAACTGGCGAAATTTAGGTGATACTATCCGTCTCTGCCCAACCCTTCGGGGAATACAGAGGTGATGTTATATTGTGTTATTAATTTTGTTTAGGTCACAGAACAGATACATATCTATTCTGTGGTTTAGGTACTGATACTTTGCCCGTTACACCTAAAATCACGTAGGTCACATCCACCAAGGACATGCCCTTTAAAAGTCTCGTTGAAATTATGTTAAGATGTCGCTCTACCTGACCTGGGGAATTCACCTAAGCTAATGGAAACCGGTGTCCTGCATGAGGCAACGTTATTTATAAATTGGTAAACATAATTGTATTTAGATAACCTTTAGGAACGGATGCTATTTTGCAATCATTACATTGAATAAGTTTTGTATTGCTTTTCATTGCTTAATTTGAAGCTAATTGGCCTGGTATTTACTAGATCATAATCGCAATTACCTATCACTTAAATAATTTAATAGAGCAGAATTCACACGAACGAACTAGTAGGTATCTACTTGGGGATTTAGAGGGTAGTAATTGGGGAGATAGGGGGGTGTTGCCGAAATACGAAGGAAGTCGGAGAAAAGACTGTATTTACATACATAGGTACATTCATAAACTCGCGCCTTCTTCCCACAGGTAGGCAGAAGCTACAGGACGCCACCTGCTACGATCATTACTTACTGTATTTACCTGGGCAATTAACAATAGTCTCGCACAGGTGAAGCAGCTGTACGATTCACATACGCTGAAAATCAGCTGCTCATAATTAGCTGAAAACGACACAGTGCACCTATAGAGGTATAAGGATCAGGGTGTAAAGTTCACTCATCCTCCGACCAGACAGGTGTTGTGTTTGGTGGGCTACTGCCCGACGATTGATGTCGGGATGATGTACATACATCGGTCACGCGATCAACCCTGCTTGCGAGATGCAGGATTTGTGTGACATCAGGTATTTGATGCGTAGTTCGCATGAGGCACTGTAAATGCCGCCACATACCTATTCAAATTAGGTTGAGAATCTGAGAATCATCCATTTTCGGACGTCAAAAATGAAAAAAGAAACGAAACTTCAAACATCTCGTCGGCTCTTTCTAGTATTTAAAGTTGCAGATAAAGAACCATATAACAAAGCTCTTATAAGAATATTACAGAGCGATTAAATGAAGTAGCGCATTCTTGCGCAAATCGTAAAACTAGAGTAAGGGAAAGGATTTCTGATGTGCCAATTTGTAGGCCTTTAGAGGCTTATCAACTGAACCTGCTACAGATTGCAGTCTTAATAACTTTATTAATTAATAATAATTGGTTATACGAGTGTTGGAACTGTTAAATGGCCCATTAGACCCCTCCGATGGGCTATTTATCAGTTCCAACATTCGCAATTCCTGTATTATATGGAACGTTCGCATCTCCTCTCTCGCAAAACAAAACCTCTAATTTACCTACATTTTTGACAAGTTTTCAACATTGATTTAGATGAGGTTGGGAATTTGCGAATTTGATTTTGAACGTTTTTAAATACGGGAATTGGCGTTCAATTTTAAGCATGACCAATGACATTGAAAAAATGAAAGACCTCGTAGGTTATGTCACAGTATAGTTCATTCTATAGTCATGTCTATGACTAGGTCAACGTGTCATTGCACCTGTCATCAACACGCAAAGACAAAAACCGCAAATGCCAGTAATTTGCAACTGTTCTGTTTAACTCTAACGAAGAAATGGCGATTTTCAGATACATAACATAACGTTGCGCCTCTAATCCCCGAAGGGTTAGGCAAAAGTGTACCTATTTCGCCAGTCATGTTTAAGTACTATGTAACAGGGCGCCAGCCTGTTGCCATCAACCTGGCAAAAATTCCGGGCTGCTACTGAGAAAATAACGAACAAACCAAATATCCGTCGTCGTAATAATCGTAAAATATCTTTTATCTATAACCTATGGCATTGAAACGTGGTCGCCCACAATGGATCTTTTCAGAAGGCTAAAGGTCACCCAAGGGGCAATGGAGGGGGCTCTATACTTGGAGTTTCCCTACGAGATCGAATTAAATGTAGAGATCCGCAGGAGAACCAAGGTAACCGTCATACCACGAAGAATTGCCAAATTGTAGTGGCCATGAGCGGGGCACATTGCGCAGAACAGATGGCCGATGGGGCTGAAAGGTTCAGGACTGGCGACCGCGTACTGGAAGACGTAGTGTTGGAAGGCCACACAAGGTCCCAAAAGATGGACCGATGACCTTGTAAAGGCCGCAAGAATCCGCTGGATGCGGGAGGCACAGAATCGGTCGAAGTGGTAGTGCTTGGGGGAGGCCTATGTCCAGCAGTGGACGTCTTTTGGCTGAACTGATGATGATGATGATGAGCTTTTAACTAAAATAATATGACATTTTTCAGTCAAAAGTATTCCTACAATTTTAATTCCTTAGATAGAAGTTATCTGACGATCTCCCTAAAACAGTGTTTTTCACAAGGATAAATGCACCAATCCAAAAGTGGCAACAAAAGTACAGACAGCATTTAGAACAAGTAAAGCACCATGTTTCGGCTCATAAAGCCTAAGGCCAATAATTATGAAAGAAAAGGTGCTAACAAGTGAAACCACGTGATACAGTGATAGCGACCGCGAGTTTATTAGACGTACATACAATCCTTGAAACATATATGTATTAAGTAACTGTGTAAGGCCGTACAAATATATTACATTCGGTCAATCTGCGAACGAGTGCGCCCGAGTCAAACGTTTTTATCGTTTCAATTAAAATAATTAAACGAAATATTTATTGGTTTTATATGAAATAATTAAAAGAGGTTTTGGTAACGAGGCTGTAGTTTTCAGTTGATGTAGTAAAATAAAATTAATTGAAATCTTATTAAGTTTTATAACTTGAATGTTAAGTGTAAGTAACAAATACCAAGTTGAGTAAAAATAAAAATAACACGTAAATAGCACGTAGGTACTTGTAGTCCCGGGAGTACGTTCCCGTGGGATCTTCTGCGACACACACCCGGGCGAAAGCTAGTAAATAAATTAAACAAAATACTATACAGACTGAAATAATTAGCAAAACTGAAAATAAGTAAAAAACTTTGTCGATTTAAGATACGACATAAATATAACTCCCTAGGTATAGTGGAACTTAGGACAGTTAGTTATTAACAGCTTTAATTTTCAATATCCTAATATATAGGAATTTGAATATTATGGACTAAATATATCTTGCCGCCTTGTATACTGTATACAATCTATTGCTAAAGTGGTCAACTAATCAATTTGACATTTATGATTGCGTTGCTTCGTCCAAGCATATACAAAACGCTAATTGTAGTTTAGTTGCAATAGCATTCACGTTAAGCTTCGTTCAAACTAGCGCGACGCGACAGCGGTTATTGTTATACCGTGAATTTTTCTAAGAAATTGTATTCTTCGAGTCTTGTCGCGCCGTCTCGTCGCGCTGGTCTGCACAAGCCTTTACTTGTTTTTTACACCTTGTTGCACATAATAGCACAAACAATTTACAATATCCATCTGTTTCGATGCAATGAATAAGTCCATCGGAATAATTTTGTATTTTAAAATTATCGTTATGAGAAATTAGACAGGTTTTAAGTTCATCCATTTTTTCCATAATATGCTAACAGTATCCTAAGGCTCAACCTCATTCGCTCATGATATAGGTACTAACCCACCCACACACATAATGACATAACACACACATACCACACATTCAAACACAACACTGATTACAACAACCCAATCACAATTACACACAATCACACTATCACACACAACTACACTATCACTAACAATTTGAATTCTGAAAGCACTTATTAGCCTAACTTTTATCCATAGTTTCATAGATTAGATTCCTTTATTATATTTTTTATTTTTTATTATTATTGTTTTAAATAAGCAAGTTTATAGTTAATACCAACAATGTATGGAAGAGCGGAGTCTCCTAATACAGGCTTTATTAGCTTAAAAGGAGGCTCCAATCACTACCTAGTAATGTAAGTAAACTTGTTAATACTAATAAACATTTTTCATTTTCATTTTTCATTTTTCATTTTCATTTCATTTCATTTCATTTCATTTCATTTTTGTTTTATTTATCCGAATTCTAAAAAGGAGCCTGACCTTTTTCGTGATGTTCTTCAGAAAAGACAGGTGCGTAGTACTCGCAACTGGCGTGCATCTATGACCAGCATGTCGATTCCCGTAACCACTTCACCGTGGAAACATGTGAAGTGAGCGTGGAGTGAGCTGTCAGTGTCATCTCACCCTGTTGGAATGACAACTCACTTCACCTAAGTTTTCACGGTGAGATGGTTACAGAATAGCACTGCAGATGTATGAACGTAAACGAGGCAAACCCCCATGCCCCTGCCTACCCCCATGGGAAGGGGCGTGAGTTTATGTATGTATGTATGTGTAAAAAGGAGGAGGTTCTATGTTCGTAGCGTAAGCATGTTCTTTTTTATGTAAGTATGTGCACTGATTTCTCCGTCAATTGTGGACCGATTTGACAATTATTTTTGTTTGAAAGTTCTCGATGTTTTAAATTAAAGCTATTATTGAAGCTAACTTTTTGAACTTTTGAACATTTTTTAAAGTTTTTGAGTTAGCTTCAATAATAGCTTTAATTTCGGAAGTCGGTGCCAAAAATCGAAAATTCAAAACCAAAGACACAGACTTCCGTAATTAAACTTAATTTTCACTTTGTGGTGTGTTTTTTTGAAGTAGGTTTTCTTTATATAAGTTTTCTCTTATAACTCTGAAAATAAAACCGTATACCTACTATATTAAAATAGTAGGTAACAAAGTCAAAACTTTACATTAAATATTTTTGAAAAAAGTAATGATTTGTGAGTTATGGGAACGAATCTGACGCCGAAAATATAAGGTACCAAATTAACTTTAAAAATTTAAGGAGTGAATAATTTCATTATGGGACTATCTATAAAAAAACAAAAAAAATTGTTCGTTTTTCTATATGTCTGGATACGTTCCGAATTGGCTCAAAAACAGCAGAACGGATTTGGATGAAATGTGGCACACAGATAGTTTATAACCTGGAATATTTTCCGACATGACGCGGGCGAAGCCGTGGACAAAAGCTTGTTCATAAAAGTGGGTGTCTTTTTGTTTTTGCGGATTTGCTTTTGGACCCCACAAATAAAAGACCAGCAAAACGGCTTTTGTGTTAACTTAAAAAAAAAACAAGTTTTTAAAATCAGAAACATAAAATGAAATGCAAATTAGGAAAAATAATAAAACATTTTGAGCTAGTTTGCGTTCTGATATATATCATACACTAAAACAAGTTTTAAAAATCAGAATACTTCGCATCAATAAAATGCTATTTCCATAAAAATAAGTGCTTAAGCTGTCTACCATAAATTTAATTAAAGTCAAATTATACGAACACAACCTATTTGACATTTAACACATGTCAAACTACAAACAACATTTCGAAAATGTATTAACACAACATCGAAAAGTCCAAACAACACAAAATGTTACAAAACGAATAAATAGAACCGTAAAATGAGAAAAAAAAACACAGTAACATTCGACAAACGAATAAATGATTGAAATGTATAAAAAAATCACTCACTTTTTTTAATTTCTGTGACCGTAACCACACAGGTCCACTGGTGTAATACTGACTGACCGACTGAGCAGATTCTACCATTCACTTTGAACGAAAGAACGGGTTCTATTCGAGAACTTTGTAGTTACCAAGTTAGGTTTGTAGCTACGGTGAAGCAATTTAGCCTTTAGCTGAAGGATATAGAGTGGTATTTAAGTTGCAGTATAAATTGGTGGTGTGGAGGCTTGTACTACAGTTGAAAAACTCACGTGGAATTTTGTGAGATAGAAGTGAGTTTTAATAAAAATTGGCAAGGTTCGCTGCACAACAATAATGTAGCTCGAGCTACTTACAGAAAGTCAGCTACGATGTAGGCTAACAGCAGATGGAAACTGGCTGTCCAGACTTCACTTTGGTCTGTGTCTGATGTTCATAAAGCAGCATTTCCGAAGCTTATCTAACTACCAGCACGCGATGCATGTCGACCGTAGAAACGAAAGACAAAATGAAAGATGGTAGAAAAATTACGGAAAGATTGTAGAAAAAATGAAGAAAAGAACGGACACTTTGTCTTTGTAGAGTAGAGGTAGGTGATAGTCACTAGTGACTGACTCCCCGTTGCTACCAGCAAGGGGTAAACAAGAGACGCTACACAACAACTAACCGACCATGTCTCGCCACATAACTTGTCTGAGAAAGACCAAAACGCTGGTCTTACACCGAGACTGAGACTAATCCCGCGCGGGATACGTTTAACAAAATATTCGCAAACTGCTATCGACATTAGACTACTTCAACCATCGAAGTCTCTTTCTACTGTCCATTCACATTTATTTTACCTCTGACAGCAGCAACCAACAGCGACCTCGTTGCAACGAGAATAACACACGCTAGGTACACAACAGCTGTACTAGTGTGTCATACTAATAGCCAATAGTGTCATTACAATGTCTTGTTTCTTCTTTTTTTTTGGTTGTATATTGGCACCTTGCAGCTCTTTCATAATAAAGTCAAATTAAAATCATTTATTTCAAATAGGCCCTTGTACTTTTGAACGTCAAAATTTACAAAAAAAAAAAAAAAAAAATCTAGTCGCCCCTTCCAAGAGTTGGTATTCGTATGGAGAAGAATGGGCTAGACCCACCACCACCACCACCAACTGGTCCACCGTTACTCTTTTAAAATATTTTGTATCATTAGTTATATAATTATATGTGAAGACGATGCACCTAGAATAAAATTACTGTAACTTAATAGGTAAAAAGAATTAAATATGAAGCAAAGACGTATACTTAAATTAATTATGTGATAGATACATGGTGCTCACATATTTACTAACATTGTAAAAGTAGACGATTTTCTAAAAAAAATATAATTAATAAGTCAGTGTGTGAGGAAGTAATCACAGAAAGTAAAATTAATGTCATATATAAAAATAAAATAAATATATATATAACAATTATACAATTGAATTAGCAACCAATTTGATTTTGTCTACATTCTATTATTATACTATGGAGCAGGACCAGAATGTTTCCAAGCATTCTTATCTTGGATACTAAGTGTACTTTTATGAGTTTTAAATTTTCTTTCATATAATTATAATAATTTTCATGTAATTAGTTATTATTTAATCGTGCTTTTGCAGGTTGTGCTGTGTCTTTTATGTGTACCAAATAAACGATCTATATATCTATTTACACAAGTACAGCCGGCGATTTCAAAATCTCACATCAGATAGCAGATTTGACGCTAGCGAGTCGCTGGCAACTGAAGACGCTGCGTGAGTACCAAGCAGGAAGATCACTGTGATTTTGACAGACTTGTCAGTGCCATTCTGCAACCTTATTGCAACTAGAATAAAGATCACTGTGATTTTCAGTAACGCAAAATCAGAGGTAAATTAACTGCGAAAGGACTCTCCACCTACAAATGAAGTGACAAACAAGTGACATTACCACCAACAGTACCCACCTACCACCTACTACGTCACTCTGACGTGCCATGCTCCACGACCTTGCCACCGGCCGCGTTCCCCCCGACCATTATGTGATGCTCGTTGCATCATCAGGTAATTATTCCATGTGACTTTGGAAAAACGTCTTCGAAACTTCCTGTAATGCACGCCGCATAAAGTTCAGGGTTTCTGTCTTTGATGAACGATTTGTTAAATGGATGAATGTGTAGTGTGATCTAATCTCAAAATATTTTTAATTATTTGTAATTTGGATTGAAGGCTTTTATGGTGCTCTGAATAAAGTTAAGGTCATGTAAACTTAAAGAGTAAGGATCATTTATTTGCAGAAAATGTACGAACTTAAGGTCTGTCATTCAAGAGTGTTAAATAACTTGCAAAATTATCGCAGACCTCGTTTATACTATGGTCCGCCAGTCACGTGTTGGACAGTTTGGAATTTACGTATTGTTTTTTTTTTTATATGTTATTTATTTATTTATTTATACTTCAAGCACAAAAATGTACAGAGGCGGACTTAATACCACAGGCATTTTCTACCAGTCAACCTTTGGGTGATGCAGAGACAAACAGTGTTATGGGCCAGCTCTTGATCTCGCTCTCGCCTGGTAGAAAGCGATGGAAGAGGTCTATGATGGAACGGCAAGCCCAGAAGACGTCTGGCTTACTAAAATATGCACATTAGTAGAACTTCGTGGTTTCGTAGTGAAAGGGTAGTTTTTTTGTAAATAATCTTAAACTTGCCGCGAGACATCTGTAAAAAAACAGTATTACTATTACTATCAATACCTTCTCGTAAAAAATATGTAAGTATGAGACAATTTATTACTTCTGATTCATCTAACAGCGTTAGCAATAAATCTCACTTTATTCCGCAAGATGGCGCTAGTGTCAACACAGAGATATAACACGAAGTAAATAATAATATAATACACGTGTAAGTGAAGAATTTGTGATGATTATCTCTTTTGTTGAAAGCTTTAATTATGCTGGCTTTTTTTTAAATTTATTTATTAAAATTCTCAAATTTATGCGCTCACGTCAAGAATGACTGATGTTCATTTTATGTTCTATTAAAAATAGTTTACAGGGAAAAATAATCCTTACGCTATATGAATTTTGAATTTGAATGTACGTACATATTTAATTTAAATGATCGATTGAATTTCAATGTACCTACTTATTTTATTTTCATGATGTAATTAATTAAACGAATTGTATGTATTTGTGATTAGTATATTGGGATTGGTGACTTAATAAAATCAAAAAAATACATACTGTTGAAATCCGAACTCATCATCAGCGAGTCCGCCAAGCACCGCCACTTCGACCGGTCCTGTGCTCCGAGCCTAGACCTGGCCTTAATCCGCTTAGGTTTTTATTCTCAGCTGTAAGAATTCTCTATGACCTAATCAAACTATTATTCATAAATAGTTAGATATTATTACTAATAGCTGTTTTTCATTAAAAAAAAAAACATGACAATCATTTAACTCCCGTGTAATAATTTCCGTGACAATTATGATTGTCACGGAAATTATAGGTTACTACTTAGCGGGCATGAAGTCAATCATAAATTATAATTATTTTATATTACTGAGTTAATTATATAAATGTAGTGCGCTGCATACCTGCTGCGAATACTTACTAACGTACCCACTTAGCGGAATTAATATTAAAATGAAATGTACTAATTTAATCAAATCTTATTTAGACAAAAGAAAGCAAAAGACAGAAATAAGTAGAATCAATATAGCTACTAAAAAAGAAAAGATATATGTTTCAGATGAACGTCACGTTACCTTTGGTGTTCCACAAGGTAGTGTATTGTGACCTCCTCTCTTTACTTTATACATTAATGACTTGCCAAAGTCAACTTCACATCCCATGACTCTATTTGCAGATGATAGTACAGTGACAATTGCTAATAATAATAATGACATGACCCAATATAAACTTGACATTCACCACTCTTTTACATCTATAATACAATGGTTAGACTATAATAATTTAAAGATCAATTTAATTAAAACTAATATCATGCATTTTAGCCAGCGTTTGACGAGAAATAATTTGGACATAAATATTGATAATTAAACCATTGAAAGCGCTAATACAACAAACTTTTTTGGCCTAATCATTGAAAAAAGACTGGACTGGAAATCACATAAAGAGAATCTTTGTATAATAGTAGTTCCGCTTTTACCTTGCATTCCCTAGCTGCAATCGTGAATGTAGACACCTTAATGGGGGCTACCATGGCTTAGCTGCATCTCACTTAAGATACGACAAAATCTTTTGGGGAAATTCTACCGATTTCAACATCGCATTCAAGGCCCAAAAGAGATGCGTTAGGTCAATGTTTAGGCTAAAAACTGATGATACTTGTAAACCGTATTTTATAAGATACAAGATATTGAATGAATGAATGAATGATTTATTTATTTGCAAGAATATAGGTAGCTAACAGAAGTTCTTAATGTCTATGGGTTTCACTATATTCGGCGTTACAGCCGTGCAAATATTTAGATTTTACATTTTGGTTAAGATATAGCATGCAGTACACATTTTGTAGTTTTTAGCAATAATATAAAAATAGTTACATAATTTAAATTTAGATTACAGTGCAATTAATAAAATTAAAATGAAATACAATTCTATTCACTTATAATAATTTACATTAAAAATAGCAATAAATAATAATGATGTCATGTCAACAAAAAAATATCCAGAATAATAAAAATGTTTCAAAATTATTTAAGTAATGTCAATATGTAGATGTCTTGATAATTATAATATTAAATAAATAAAATAATAATCAATTTTACACTCAAAATATTCATTGATGGAATAAAAACATCTCACACACAACCAGCTATATAGCTTTCTATTAAATTCTAAATCTGTAGCACTTCTAAATTCTTTGGCTAAGTGGTTATATAATTTCACCGCCATGGTATAACAATTTTTGCTGCAAACTTTGAGTCTATTACGCGTGACTACTATTGGCTTTTGCTATTAACTTTGCCTTGTCTGTTTATCCTCGAAACTGTATGTGAGAAAAAATCTACATCTTTTTAGTAAAATAAGTGATAGACATAATTATAATACTAGAAATAGAGATAATATAGATCAACCATTTTTCAGACTATCTAAAGTAAATACATCTTTTATGGGGCACTGTGTTAAATGTTACAACAGAATACCTTGTGATATATTAGAATTAAATGAAAGAACATTTAAAACTCATATAAAAAGTACACTTTACAATCAAGCATATTACAAATTAGAGGATTATATCCAAGATAAAAATGCTTGGAAACATGCTGGTCCTGCCCCATAGGACAATTTAGAATCTAGACAACATCTAACTGTAGTTGCCAATTTAATTGTATAATATTATTTTTTATAACATTGATTTTATATTCTGTGATTACTTGAACTCACACACTGACTTATTATTGGTAGTACTTGTTAAAATGTTAGGAATATCGAATAATTTTACAATGTTTGTAAATATGTGAGCACCACGTATCTATCACATAATTAATTTATGTCATTCCTTCATTTTTCATTCTTTTTACCTATCGTGGTATACTAATCTTATTCTAGGTGCATCGTCTTCACATATACTTATATAATTAATGTATACAAGATATTGTGAAAATATTTTAAAAGAGTAACGGTGGAGTTTCTTGCCCATTCTTCTCCATACGAAAACTACCTTTTGGAATGGGCGACTAGAATCAATTACATTTTTTTTTGTAAAATGTTGACGTTTTAAAGTGCCTTTTTTGTGCCTAATTGAAATAAATTATTTGACTTTGACTTTGTAATGTTTGTTAAAGCGAATCCCAAATTATTTCCACGCTTACAGGACGTTGTCCCACGTTATAGACGGGATATGAGCATAATTCACGTATATCCTGCTAAAACTGCTCCACATGCGCAAAAGTATCATCTGCATGGCTCCAACTATATTTAACAAGCTACATGTGTTCAAAGGTCAGTTGATAGTGTTTTTATTGCAAAAAGCTTATTATAGTGTGTGAATTTTTAGCCGAAAAACTTGTCCGACATTAATTTTATTATACTTAAGTTCTATTGATTAAAGTAAATGTGACTAAAATATTTGTACGCCAAGGCTAAACATGATTGGACTATAATGTAATTTATTATCATCTTGCATGCTCTTGTATACCAGCTGTCATCGAACGAACGGATTTGAAATCACCACATAAACCCGGGGAGTATTTGTTTTAATTTTATGCTTATTTATTGTATCAAATCTTATTAGTTCCCATTGCACCTTTCCCCTTTAGCGTTTACACTGCTCGTCCCAGTGAACCACGTCCTAATTATCCCTTTAATACTTTTTATTGGGGCTGGACATTATGTTCATTTAGAAGTAGGTAACAATTTAGTAGTACCTACCCCCAATAATTTTGCAAAACTTAATTTTGTCGTTTTTCCTCTTTTTAAATTGTAGAATATCACTATCACTATTGCAACTAAGAAATATCTATAAACAATTTAATTATCATCCATTAATTGAGTTAAAATAGTATTCATACATTCCAATTTATTCCTTTATTTTTGTTCATTTCTTAATTGAATTTTCAGTAGGTCCTTCATCCTAGAGTTACTATCCACATCTCATACCTCTCTTATTCTTTTACTCACTTAGCTTTCTCTTCTCTCATTCCAGGGTGCCTCTAGGGGTAGGCCTGTCAATATGTTGACCCGTAGAGCTGCATCCTTGGAGGAAAAACTGAGGGCTACCTTGAGAGAATTGGAAACGATGAAAACCCAGTGCGAACAGCTGCTACAGGAAAGGGAAGACAGTGAGGTGGAAATTCAGTTTATTAATAACAAGAACACTGAGCTGAAAAGCCAATTGGTTGAACTACATATACAGCACATGGACATACTTGACCAGCATCAACATCTCCGTCAACTGGTGTCAAACTTCCAACAATGTAGTGACACCCATGAACTGGCTTTGAGACGCATATCTGAACTAGAACTGGAATTAAGCAGGGCCCGCAACACAATAACCCATTTGCAATCTCTCAAAGCCAGTGAAGAGTCTGCGATCACCTGCAGTCTTTATGATGAGTTGGTTGGTAGCGGGTCAGGACCCACATGTTTTGAGCCAATTTTAACGATAGACTAACTAAAGATACTATAAATAAAACTAAATTGTTTACTAGTCACAATAGGATTAAAAAATATATAAAAATTAATAGATTAATTAGAAAAACTCAGAAATCATTAAAACGCCTAAAAGTCAACAAATTAAATACAAAGCTTAGGCAAAAAAATATCAATTTAATACAAGACTTAAAGCAATGTAATAATGAATTAAAATTATGTAATACTATGTATGACACGGACACTCAGCTCCTACAGGATGAATTGTTTATTAGGGAATATGCTCTAAAAGATATATTTAGTAAATATGAGGCTTGTCAACAAGACCTAAGTAAGCGCATGCAGGAGGCCAATGAGTTGGCAGACTTGGTCAAGTACAATGCAGAGAGGTATGAGTCTCTGACAAATAACCTCTCTTTTAGCTGTGCCTGCTCCCAGGCAACTCAGCCTCAACTTGTTATGCCGACACCCTCTGTGACTCAGCCAGTAGGTAGCCATATTAATGTTGATAATAATAGTATGAATAATTCGGTTAACACAACATATGTATTTTCTGACAAATTTGGTCAAGGTTTTGGTAGAATATTTAACCAGAGTTCACCTCATTATGTTATAAATAATTGTTTACCCGGTGCCAGTATTAGCCAATTAATTTGTAATATTAAATTGACAAAAATAAACCCCAATTCAACTGTTATATTATTATGTGGGGATAGTTTAAGTGTAAGAAAAAAGGACATAATTGAATGTGTCCGTTTGATGTTACATCTCAATGAGACCAATAGTTGTAAATTTATTTTCTGTACCTTGCCTTATTCTCACTATTTGTCTGATGAGCAAAATAGGCACATTTATAATTTAAATATGTTGATTTATAATAGGACATGTCGTCACAGTGACGCTATTTTATATTTTGATTGTAATGAATTTATTAATGATTACAAACTGACAAATTATACAATGTATTTGCCACCTAGTAGTAGAAGACAAATTGCTAATCTTTTAGCATACAATATACACAGTGACACTGGTACCTGTAGTGTACCATCGATTACTGTTAGTAGTGGTACTAACATTACTTTTGATACGCCTTATAGTTTAAACTATTAGGAGCGACAACGGGTGAGCCGCATATATTGAATGTTGTTCATCAAAATATGCAGAGTCTGTCCGGCAAAGAGCTAGAGTTAAGTTTATTTATGGAGAATTATGATGTTCAGGTGTTATGTTTGACTGAACACTGGTTGAAAGAACATGAAGTAGTGTTTTTCAATGATGATAATTTTACTGTACAAAGTGCGTTTGTAAGAAAAAATGCCATTCGCGGTGGATCTTTAGTTCTTGTTTCAAACAAGTTGAAATGTAAACAACGTTTAGATTTAGTTAATCTTTCTATTGAGCGCACTATAGAGTTGTCTTGTGTTGAACTCGAGCGATACGTTGTAATTTGCGTTTATCGACCCCCGTCTGGTGATTTTATTAGTTTTGAATCGGTAATGGAGGATTCACTCAATAGGTTAAAATCAAGTAATAAAAGTATAATTTTATGTGGAGATTTTAATATTAATATTTTAGATGTTACTCCATTAAGTATTAGACTTCTTAATCTGTTTAGGTCTTATAATTTAATTAACTTGTTTTTTGAACCTACTAGGATTACGGCATCTTCGGCAACTTGTCTTGATAATATATTTAGTGATTGTGATGCCAAAAATAAATTAGTGTTAAGTGACCTAACGTCTGACCACTGTGGTTTATTAGTTAGCTTCCCCATGCCATTACATAAAAAGCAGCAAAAAATAGAATGTAGGCCTTATACAGCTAGTTGTTGCAAACAGTTTAAAAATAATATAGCTCATAGAATTACACCATCTATAGTAGAACACGAGAATCCTAATGAAATCTATGGAGCCCTTTTTGATGTTGTGCAAAAGGAGTACCAATCTACTTTCAAGACCAAAACTATTAAAATTAATGGCACCTCCGTTGGCTTTAACCAATGGGCCACTCCAGGTATTTATAAAAGTAGAGCGAGACTATACGAGTTATATGGTTTGAAAAAATACAGATTTGACACACCTTTTCTAGAGTATGTCAAAAATTATTCAAAATTATTTAAAAAGGTTAGTGTTTTTGCTAAATCTAAATTTTTAAGCAATTTAATTAAAAATTCCAATAATAAAGTAAAAACTACTTGGAAAATTATTAACAATGAAACGGGTAAATCGGTTAAGCAAGATAAACAACTTGAGATTATGGTCGACAATAAATTAGTTACTAAAGCAGCTGACGTAGCTGAGGCGTTTAATGAGTTTTTTGCCAACATACCTATAACTACGACTCGCTCCTTAAATTCGTCCCCGTCTAAAGCTGAAAACCTTTTGCTTAGTAGTGTTTCTAAAAGTAGTATCTTATTTAGCTTCGAACATGTAACGCCTCGTGATGTAGTTAATGTTTTTAACACACTCAAGTCTAAAAACACTGGTGATTACTGGGGCATCTCCATTAAACTTTTAAGTAATATAATAGACATCGTAGCCCCCTATCTAGCTGTTACTTTTAATAAATGTGTTGATTTAGGAACTTTTCCTGACCTCATGAAGAGTAGTAAAGTCATACCATTATTTAAATCAGGTAATAAAAATGACGTTGGCAATTTCAGGCCTATTTCTATATTACCAGCATTTAGCAAAATATTTGAAAAGTTAATACTCAAGCAGTTGCTAAGACATTTTAATTTAAATAGCCTCCTTCATAATGAACAATATGGCTTTACAAAGGGTCGTTCGACTACAGATGCGGGTGTTGCTCTCCCGAAACACATATTTAACGCATGGGAGAACTCTCAAAATGCTATTGGAGTTTTCTGTGATCTCTCCAAAGCCTTTGATTGCGTGCACCATGACACGCTTTTGCGTAAACTGCGTCATTATGGTGTGCTAAACGAAGCTCTCAACGTTTTAAATTCATATTTAAATAATAGGTCGCAATGTGTAGATGTTGATGGTGTAAAATCATCCGGGCTACCAGTTCAGTTAGGTGTACCTCAAGGCTCAATACTGGGTCTATTCTTGTTCTTAGTATATATCAATGACTTACCATTCTATTTAAAGGGTATCTGTGAAGTTGTACTGTTTGCAGATGATACCTCTCTTATTTTTAAAGTAGACAGGAATAGACAAGATTTTGACGATGTAAACAGTGCACTGTCAATGGTTACGGATTGGTTTACGACAAATAACCTAGTTCTCAATGCCAAAAAAACGAAATGTGTAAAGTTTGCCCTTCCAAATGTTAGAAATCTAGGACCCAACATCGTCTTAGATAAAGAGGTGCTTGAAACTGTAAACTCGGCAGTTTTTCTGGGCATAACAGTAGATGCCAAACTTCAGTGGGGCCAACATACATATATCGAGCCTAGCGGGAAGGCTCAGTTCGGCCGCCTACGCCGTCAGAAAAGTAAGACAATACACTGACGTTGATACAGCTCGGTTAGTCTATTTTAGTTATTTTCATAGCGTTATGTCCTATGGTATTCTGCTATGGGGCAAAGCTGCAGATATTCAAAATATATTTGTCCTCCAAAAACGAGCTATTCGAGCAATTTACCAGCTAGGTGCCAGAGTTTCTCTGAGAGATTTTTTCAAAGATATCGGTATTCTCACAGTGGCATCACAATTCATCTTCGCCAACATCTTATTATATTAGGCAAAATATACACTTATACACTAAAAACAGTGATATTCACAATGTTAACACAAGAAGTAAGGATAAACTACGTGCTCCCTTTCACCGGCTTCATAAGGTTCATACCTCATTTGTTGGGCTTGGTATAACCTTTTATAACAAGCTACCCTCTTCTTTGCTAGATTTGCCTTTTAATGCGTTTAAAACTAAATTAAAGTCCAACCTTTGTTCAAAGGCATACTATTCTATCAACGACTACTTAAATGATAAGAATAGTTGGTCGCTGTGATTGGCTCAAGACAATGTTTATGTTCTTTCTCCAGAATTAGCCTACCTACTGACAGGTTATATAAGCTTAGGTAAATTGTTCATTTTATTTGACTTTATATGTCAATTTATTTTAATTTTATTATTTTTTTGTTGACATTATCTACTCATTAGAATGATTTTCATGAGTTGTATTGCAATATGTGGTTAGCTAGCGACCTCGACAAACTGATCATATTTTATTTTTTTCCTGAAAACCTGGCAGCAAGTTCGTCATGCTCCCTTAGATGTCACTGCTTGCGGTAGCGTCGGGGGTCGGGTTGCCTCCTTCCCTCAAATATGGCGAGGGGGGTAATGGCTGATCTTTGCGTTAAGCTCGTGAACGGGTGCTGCTTGTGGTGACTGGTCGTCTTGCTGATCATGGTTTTGTTATTGTTATTAGTAATTAACTGTTTATTTATTTTACCTCGATGGTCCTAGTTTATCAATTATAACTCTAGTTACAGCTATACTACGTGGAGCAGGATGCTTGACATTTCTTAAAACCACGTAAAGAGTGTCATGTTCTTTACCCGTATACAAAAAATCAATCAAATCCAATGAATACTTTAGCCACAGGAAATTATTTTTCATTTTCTTATTTTTCAACATGATGTAGATCTGAGTCCGTAATAATAGGTAAACATTGTAAGGTCAAGAACCTGTGCAAAACGTACGATTCTATCCTCTACGTCTCAATATGCTTGAGAGACAGAGAAAGGTGTCATACGATTCCACTCTGACGCGCCCCGCCCAGTCCCACAAAATAATACTACAATTAGAAAGAAAAAGAAATATTACTTACGCAAATTATGCATTAGTGGTGCATAGACAATTGCGAGTGTGTGTGTGAGCGGAATTTTTTCGGCAAAAAGTCTCGGGACTCGGTCAGTGTCGTGTCAGTGCAGCGGCTCCCTTTGAGGAGCGCACACCGCTACTACTTTGTTTATTACGAGACGAGCCGCGCGCGCATTGTCGTGATTTTGTGAAAAAAAAATAGTTGTCATTTGTGATTAAAGACGATTTAGTGTGACTTATTGTTCAGTGTTAGTTAATTAGGTATCGATGTCGCTTGTGCATAATGAACAACGGTGGAAACCTTGAAAATTTAAAAATTTGGCTATTGATGTAAATTCTGATTGTGATGTGATAATTATTCAATCAGTGATCTTTTAATTAACAACGCGCAACTTAGTGAGTTTATGCCGCTAATTTGTTGTTCTCCGACTAAACTACCTACCCACGTCCACCTACGCCGCGCACCGCCGCGCAGGCGCCGCCCCCCGCCGCGACCCGCATCGGGCCGCGCAACAGGTTAGTGACTTTTCGTAGTTAAAGCGTGTTTACTTTTTATGCAGTTGATTCTGCTATTTATTTTGTTTGAAAATTGCAATTTTTCAATTTTCCATTAACTACTAATCTTCGTCTTTTAAAATGTTTCTATGGACTAGTACTGTGCTTGTTTTAATTTAATGTCGTAAGTCCAGATCCACATTGTATGTAAGCGGGCACGCCCTTTATGCCTGGAGGCTTTATTTTCATTTTTAGATATTCTTTACATTTAGTTATTTTTATTTCTGCTTGAGTATAGATCTCGATGTTTTTTGGTTGGTATATTGGCGTGTGCTAGCTGTCATATGGCTAATAATTTAATGTTTTGTGTTGTGTTATGTAAATTATTTTGCATAAGTACTTATTGTATAGAATCATTTTATTTTTCCTAATTGAACAGACAGCTGTGCTGCTGGGGAGTTTGTTGCGCCACTTCTTCTTCCCAGCGAAAGCACTAGGAAGTGGTGAAGGGTGGGCGTTTTGTGGGACTGTCTTATGTAACTTTGACGTTCGAAAAGTGCTGATTCTCAGCCTAATTTGAATAAATGACTTTTGAATTTTGAATTTTGTATGTATATACCATTATTAAACAAATAAATAATTCTTATCTTATCTTAAACAGGCTATGCGCTTGTGCCTAGTCTGGGACCAATGATACTCCTATTGTAATTTGAATGTTGATAAACGATTTTAATTTACTTTACTTTGACTGCCTACATGCAATTTTTGTGTAGTATGTATTGTATACTGAAAGTGGTAGCCTAGTCTCTATATTCTCTAGTCTAGGCTAGGCTTAACTCTCTGAAGCCTGTACATTCTAAGGCGAAAGCGCCTGTCTAACCCACGCTATTCAAATTTACTTGTTTTTTTTGGTAAGTTTGCTGGTCACCTGTTGTAATTATGTTAAATATGAATTACAGAATAACAATCATAAAACTCATCAATACAACTATCTAAGTTCAAATTGAATGACTATTTCAGGGAAATCAAGATATTTGAGTACAAGAGAAGATGTATTGATCATTATTATGATCGTAGTTCTGTAAATCAAATACATAATTGATACGGTTGCGAATCAAATCTGACCAGCAAATTGCCAAAAATTGTATACCTTACCGCTACCTTAGCGCATTCCCATTCTGTTTTCAAATCTCATGGCAAGCGTTTTGATTGGCAGGAGACATTTTGGTCAACTAATTAACTTATCATGTATTATGCAAACGGAATGTAATGATGACTGAATATTTTACATTTTATCTATGACATTTAACATTTAAAAAAGTGAAAAATAAATATCATAAGGTTACTTATTAGTATATATTTTTTAAATCCAAAATTAAATCTATTAGGTACATGATTTGATAGCGAAAACATAAGTAGAATATGTAGGTATATGAATCACGACAATTCATATAATATGTCAATTTTCTATAACATTGAATAATTGATATAGGTACTTAAATTGTTATTTGTCATGGGATATTATTATTATTATCTCGATGTCATTCTATGCGTGACGTGGTACAATTACATTATGCATATTATGTATCATTACCTACGTAAAATTATGTTGTTTAACTATTTTTAACCAGTTGTGCAATAATTCTGCTATGCGATTAAAATATTCTACCTGTATGAACCTAAATTCACACAATTCGTTTGTAAGGATTTTCGAACACCTCGCGCACATTTAGGAGTGGCGCGAGGAGGCTAAACGCCGGGGCTTAACTCAGATGCCGCGAGAAATCGCGGCACAGCGGACAGAGCTCCAGCGGGATCTCATGGCGTCATGGAGAGTGCGATTGTCGCAAGCGCAACCCAGTGCTGGGCACGTCAGTATTGCGGCGATAAGTCCCCTCTTTGAGGAGTGGCTTGAGAGGCCTCCCTTCTGCCTGACGCAGGTCCTCACTGGACACGGCTGTTTCGGATAAGGCGGGACGAAACGCCCGGGTGTCATCGCTAGGATCGATAGGATCGACTGCATGGATCGCCCGGTGGACACGGTGGAGCTCTGCCCGGCTTAGGCAGAGCACCGCCGAGTCCTCGTGCATGCTATCAGCGGGTGAAGATGAGATGTCAGCGGGTGAAGGGGACCGATGCCTGCCGGGGTTGCGCGAAAGTCCGAGATGGATACCGTCGTCCCTGGCAATGCACAGGCAACAGAAGGAACACGGGTGGGTTTTAGTCAGTAAGAGTCTGAAACGCCCTCGCGCTCCACCCAGAGCGGGAGTAGTCATTTGATGATTTCCCACCCAAAAAAACACTTTCAGTATACATACTACACAAAAATTGCACGTAGGTAGTCAAAGTAAAGTAAACTAAAAATCGTTTATCAACATTCAAATTACAATAGGAGTATCATTGGTCCCAGACTAGGAACAAGCGCAACAACAAAAAAAAGGATTTTCGAACAAAAGCTGTAGGTAGTGATTAGGACGTTGGATATTATCTTATTATAGCATATTTTCTTGATGCCTAGATATAATTGGGTACTTGACTGGATATTCCTGTGCCTCTTCGTCGCCTCGTTGATGCGTACAACGCTCACTTTATAGAGCTTGACATATTTGCTCTTTCCAAAGATCGATTTAAGGCAAGAGCAATAGAGTTACTTAATTCATAAGTAGGTATATATATATATATATATATGTATATTTATTTTTTCCCTTTCTTCTTACTAGTATTTTACGATGTAGGTACACTGTTCGTCTGCTTTCTTTTAACTGTTTTTTTTTGTGAATTCGTGGACAACGTTGTGGGTTACATGTGTAGTAACATAAATATGGAATAGATTGTATAAATGTATTTCTACTATTGTCCTAATTTAAGAGTCTCTAGTTAAGCTTGGCATGTAACTGTTTTTTGTCCCTAACAAATAAAATAAAACTTTTTTTTTAACTGATTTTACGAAACCTAAAAATAATTAACCCACAGACTCATCTCAAAAAATGGCGAAGTTGTATGTATGCGTTTTAATTCCGCGCTTGACAGACACAGCCCTGCTGTAATCTGACGTGACAACACTGGAGCGCCACAGTAACTGTGCGGTTTGTACAATGATCATTTGGCGTGACAAAGATTGAAGCATAATTGCTCTAAATCTATTTTTTCATTGTTTTTCTTTTTTTTCACAAATCGTATTTTTAGTAGGTATCACATTTCAAATCAGTATTAGTTAAAATGTCAAAGTCAAATAATTTATTTCAATTAGGCACAAAAAATGCACTTTTGAACGTCAAACTTTACAAAAAATAATAATAACTGATTCTAGTCGCCCATTCCAAAAGGTAGTTTTCGTATGGAGAAGAATGGGCAAGAAACTCCACCGTTACTCTTTTAAAAAAATCATTATATCTTGTATACACTAATTATATAATTATATGTGAAGACAATGTACCTAGAATAAGATTACTATACCACGATAGGTACTAAGAATGAAGTGAAGGAATGACATAAATGAATTATGTGATAGATGCATGGTGCTCACATATTTACAAACATTGTAAAGTTATACGATATTCCTAACATTTTAACAAGTACTACTAATACTAATAATACGTCAGTGTGTGAGTTCAAGTAATCACAAAAAATAAATGTAAAAAAAAAAAAACAATTAAATTAGCAACCAGTTCGATTTTGTCTAGATTCTGAATTGTCCTATGGAGCAGGACCAGCATGTTTCCAAGCATTTTTATCTTGGATATAATCCTCTAATTTGTAATATGCTTGTTTACAAAGTGTACTTTTTATATGATTTTTAAATTTTCTTTCATTTATTTCTAATTTATATCACAACAAAGTGTACTTTTTGTATGATTTTTAAATTTTCTTTCATTTAATTCTAATATATCAATGAATAATACGTTGAAAATTCTGAATGCGACACTAGCACCAGATGGTAAAACGATGAACGACTTTTGATTGAACTAAAGGCTATAGCAATTCAAATGATAATTGACACATGAGAACTAAGAACTGCGCAACAGACGAGTTGTAGCCAATTAAAATGATAATTGCGATTCCAATCTAATGATCTCCACATTAGAATTGCAATTTACATTTTTCTTATATAAATAAAGTGCCAAACTATTGATTTGTTAGAGAAATTGGATTGAAAAGAATAGTAAATATGAAATCCAGATTCCAGGACGTAATTGAAAAAAATATAAATGTAAAAACCTAACCCAACCCGAGCATCGAACCTAGGACAAGGACGGTCAGACCAAGGTTCCAGAAGTCGTGTTTGCGACATCTTAACCAAAGATACCGAGAGATACGTACCAATCAACTTTACACAAAATAAAGAGTCTGTCTGTGTTCCATTGCGATCGCGACACTCCCGAGTAAATAATACTCCCTCCCGACCCTTGCTCGCAGAAGCGCCAGCCCGCGTTATGCTGAGAAATGTAGCACTAAATTCCCCAATTAATAATAATATTAATATCTGTTTGATCCAGCCTGTCCCATCTTGCTCTCCTCCCGCCAGCGACGCCCTAAGCCGAGGTTCGTACCCCACAGGGGGTGCCCTTAGCGAGCGTTCGCTTAGTATAACATAGAATAGTTTATGCCCCTGGCTGGAGGCTTTAAGTTAGTAGCTTAAGGCATCCACAGGATAGTCCGGTTAAGCAGCTGCGACCTCAATCTGAGAGTCAAATGCGAGATGCCAAATCAAAAAAAAAAAAAAAAAAACTGTCTGTGTTACCGCGTAGTTCTTATAAACTCCACAACGGATTTTGATGCAGTTTTCACTATCATTTTGAGAATGAATACCGGTAACTTCATGTGAATAATACACTAGCTACTGCCCGCGACTTCATTCGCTAGATGTATATCTAACGACTTCCATGCGAATATACTAAAATAACAGCCACATTTTTATAAAATTCCCTCGGCCCCGACCTACCGCGTCGCGTCGCGTCGCCCTCCCGCGCTATGACTTCGTTTTCACTTAGCGTTCTTTTTGCTCGGCTCCTAAGGGTCACTGTGTGATTTTAAACTAAAGCCTTCCTCAAGAATTGGCTATCAGATGCAAAAATAATCTTTCAAATCCGACTGGCAGTTCCAGAGATTAGCGCGTTCAAACAAACAAACACACGAACTTTTCAGCTTTATTAGTATAGATTTATTATTAACTAACAAATACTAAAAAAAATCTCGATCTTTTGTCAAGTCGATAAACCATGCGAACCAGGGGGTCTACTCTATAAATCCGTAAACGAAGATACGGGCCCGTCCGAAAGAGGTTGATCCGTCAAAACAAGTGTAAAATTATTTTTTTCGGACGGGCAAAGACGCGTCGGGAGTAGGGCAACTGTCAAAGGTCTGTCGGTCTGTTCAGGCCCCGGACGTATATTACGTTCGTAAGTGATATAGAGTAGGAATTGCCCGTAACTTCGGCAGAAACTACGGATCCCGAGATTAGAGAGTAGACCCTCGAGGGTATACTCTCTAAGCAGGTCTTGTTTTAAACTCTGCTGGCGAGGGGCGGGTCGCCAGCAGAGTTTAAAACGAGACATAGTTTTATGGGTTTTTCAATTTGGTCACTGTGCCCATATTCTGAATCTGTCAGGTCCCATGTTAAATGACGTCGGTTACAAAAAATAGCGGCCTAACCGGTCTACGTGAAACAGGTCTGCCGAAATAAAAATGGTTTTAAAGGATTCGGTTTAAGAATTACTTGTGCTTTGATTTTGGTTGAAGTTTTAAATATTTTGTTTGAAAAGACTGTTTACTTTATAATTTTTTTGACACCTAATAGATATTTACACTTACAAAGCGTTTAATAACAAAACAATTAATAAAATAGGTGTAAGACCTCGGAGAGGCCACGTGATTTAAATCAATAAGTTTTAAATGTATAGTGTTTTTTATGATAGGTATGTCATAAATTCATAATTACCTACTGTAGATATCTAATCACAAAGTAAGATACGGAACTATTGTTATAATTCGTAGAAGTAGAATCCAAAATGAGCAACATGCAAATTTTATAATTTAATTTATAGTTTTTGGAGTTTGAGAATACGTAAAGATACCGCTTGTGAAAAGGAGTTACAATACATAAAGTTACGTGTGTAGTATCCTCCGAAAGGGTAACATGACCTACTTACCTATGCCACGAATTTTTCGAACCTATTCATGCCATCAACCGGGAACAACTACAGACTCCGGGCTACTACTGAAAAAATCCGAAGGATAATACTGAGGAATCGAACCCGGGCCTCGCGTCCAGCCAGTGGCGCTTGCGACCACTAGACCAACGAGGCAGTAAAATTATAATCACACCTAGGTACACCTCTACATCACCCATGAAGCCATATTTCGCCAGTTATGTTAAAGTCCCATGTAATAGAGTATAGGGTATTGGCTATTACCATCAATCATAATAAATCCAGGCTCCGGGCTGCTGCTAAGAAAGTAGATTGCTAGTTGGCCTAGCACTAGTTACATAATGATTTTAACGAGAGCTTTAACCATGTTTGCGAGTTTTTACACGACTGTCGTATCATTTACAATCTCAAACGTGATGAAACTGTTGCTCGATGATATTAAACATGTTTTGGAAGTAGAATTTCTTATTACAGTGTTTCTTTTTTCTGGTTTATGTAGGTTGCGAATAAATGTACATGGCAAGCCACTTTGATCATATCTTAAGGATACCTAACACTGTAACGTGGCAGTTCGCCCAAGAATGAGGTAATTTCGTAATTTAGTAGACAACTATAGGATATACCTTATGGCAATCGGTTTTCTATAGTAACAACCCGTAAGCCCAATGGTATTTCCTTCGGCAAAAATTACGTACTACATACAAACTTTAATTCCCAATTGAACCCCTCTAGGGGATGAATTTTCAATAATCCCTGCTTAGTGCTCCCTTTTGTTATAAATGGAACTCATACAACATTTCATGCTCCTAGAACCAGCGGTTTAAACTGTACGTTGTCTGTCACTGAATTAATGAATTTAAGATATTTATTTCGTAGATAATGCAACTTTTAAGTGAAATGAATGGTGAATGGTGGACTTCTCCAATATCTATAGTCCAATAGTCAATCAATTTATGGCATACTGATGAATATTTTCAGGTTGCTGTGACCAAGTCAAATCAAATGTGGTACAAACCAAAATTCCTATGGGTACTCGTATAACTATTTATACTAGCCGTTACCTGCGATTTCGTCTACATATTTCAACATCTTTTTATACAAATATCCAGTGTGTAAAGTCGCCTATTAGATGTCCTCTTCCAGGTCCCAGGGTACCGATCTGTCAAACTTAACGACCGGTTCAGTGGTTTAGGCGTGAACCCGTCACAGACAGACAGAGCTACTTTCGCATTTATTTATAAGTATCCAACGGACGACATGTCATGATATACCACTCAAATTCAACAAGGTCAATTCTAATCATAAATGGGACAAAATTACAGTTCCCAAAATATTTCCGGCACATTAAACGTAATTCTAAGCAAGTACATAATTATTTTTATGTATATTTATTTCATGGAAGCCTCGAGTCCGGTGCAGTGTCACGCATCCTTTATACAGCCTACATACAACTTTATATGGAATTATATTTCGTAGTAGTGATATGACACCGTGGGATGTGGACGTGCCTATAATACTTTAATATAATTATATATTTTATAAGTTAATATATAATTTTGTTTGAATTGAGTGCAGTGCTGTGTTTTATTGGAAAATATTTTGTAAGTACCTATGTCATGTGTTTTTCTTAGTGCTTTTGGATTGACATTGATAATTCATTGATAGTCCAGTTTTAATGAAAAAGACAGTTGGAGTGTAGCTTGTAGTGTTTCCTATCTACGAGAATACACCCTTTTGATAATATTCTTATTACAATTGATACGTTCGCAATCCCAATTGGTAATTAAGGAGTGCCTTTTACAGCAAAATGATGCATGCTTCTGTTATCGTATAATACTCGCATGAGGCTGAGGTGTGCATAATTCAGTAAATATATTTTAACAATCTTCATTTATTTTATTTTATTAAGTTTAAGAAAACTTACAGCTAATAAATAAACTCAAATCGAAAAGACATATGTTAAAAATTTCTAATGTACCACATAAAACGGCTCTATTTAACAAAAGCTTCTTTGGCATTGCATCAAAAATATATAACAAAATACCCATTGACATTCTGAGCACTAAGGAACTTCCAGTATTAAAAATAAATTACGAAACTTTTTAATTGATAAAGCATTCTATACGATCCAAGATTTCTTGAATTATTGATTGATTTGTTTAAACATTTAATTTAACTGTGTTTTGACATTTTGACATTTATAATAACAAAATTTGACATGTAAAATAATTTTAAATTTAAAGCCAATACATTAATTATTGTATGTTAAGAGACATACAATAATTATAGGACATCCTGGAACAATTTTTTTTTTTTTGTTAATTCATGCCCACATTAAAGATATTTTGCTTTTGATAATACATTCGAGTAGTGAGTAGTAATATGTAGAAGAAAGCCAATTACAAGTTTCCACTTATTTAAACTTTATAAAATTGACAAAACAGCTAAACAAAGTCAAACTAGGACCTCAAAGTCCCAAGTCACTTATGAAACCCCAATCTTTGTTATTACTGTGAGCGGCACATCTTGGAAGTAGGTATCTAATTGTGTCAGGGGCGTGGAAAATGTAGGTATATAATTATGTAGGTACTCGTATATGTGGACCTAAGCAAGAAAACGATTTCTAAAACAAGCTTCATTTTTACACGACTACAAAAAAATGTTAAGTATTTTTCCTAAAAACCAACCAGTAAAATAAACTTCCTGTGTATTTTTTGCCAGAGCTTGCCAGACCTTGAGGTGCCAGGCGTCAGTTATAACCTGCAGTTGCAAATTTTTATTTTTGTAATAATATATGTTGTTGGTTTTTAGGGTTCCGTACCTCGAAAGGAAAAAGCGGAACCCTTATAGGATCACTTTGTTGTCCGTCCGTCTGTCTGTCTGTCAAGACCACTTTCCTCATGAACGCGTAGAGGTATTAAATTGAAATTCATATCAAATACTCAAGTCTATAATACCATTAAGCTGTAACAAAATCAAACTTCTATGTTAACGCAATCGAAAGAAACAGCAATTTAAGCCGCATATTTTCAAATTCGCAACTACTCGCAAGGGAATAAAAAACTAAAGGGTACCTACCTAATTAGGTTTTTTGTACCAGATTTCTAAATTGTGCCTAAAAAACTTGATAAATAAATAACTTGCCATCATTCATCAGCAGACTTTTGCAAGGCTGCTGCAAGGCTAGTGTAGCTATTTCAGTTATATTATAATATAAATGATAATATGTGTTAGTATAAAATAAAGGATAACTGAAACGATAAAGAGACCTTTGTCTTTAATTTATGCTCCTCCAGCTTTCCATATTGTAATGTTATGGATTTCATTTTGCAATAAAAATACCATAACTATGACTCGATTGTCGTGATGGGTGAACTTTTACTTATATACCTACAGGTTTGTACGGAACCCTTGGTGCGCGAGTCCGACACGCACTTGTTTTTTTTTTTGTCTCCTGTCAAAATGAACGGGTTCGTGGCAAATCTCTAACCAACATAAGACTTGTAGATAGAGTTTCGAAACTCATGGGGTTGCAAAGTTGCTGATGTTGTGATTGATTTAAAAAAGTGTCGGTTGAGATTCTTGCCCAATCTTCTCCATAGGAACCTACTACACTTTGGAATGGGCAACTAGCTTCATCTTTCGGACTGATCGACTTCTTGACTATTGAAAAATGGCTGTAAATGGTTTTATTTAAATAAATGCTTTGAATTTATTAAGTTTGGTTGTTTATTAAATTAACATTTATTTATTTATTTATTAACACTTCAAGCACATAAATGTACAGAGGCGGACTTAATGCCACATGCATTTTCTACCAGTCAACCTTTGGGTGATGCAGAGACAAACTGTGGTAGGTGCAATAGCGAGAATTGAGGAAAAAAATATTTTTTTAAATATTAAGATATACATATATATCTACCTATTAAAAACTATAAATATAATAAATACACCTAATTATATATAAATATAAGCACAAATAAGACAGACAATGGGAAAACATTACCGTTGTGATGATACTGCCAGCTTCTTGCGAATGTGCTCGCGAACTTTAATTTTAAAAGATAGTCGGTTTTTCGCCATCCTGATTTCCTGGGGGAGAGCATTCCACAGAGAGATAGACTGAATGGAGAAGGAAGAGTGAATGAAGTCTGTGCGGTGAGTGGGACATTGAAGAAGACGATTGTGAGATGAACGTAGATTTCTATTGTGGTTGGCGCAAATGTACTGAAAGTGGGGGGCCAAATAACTAGGCGAAGAGGGAGAAAAGGGATTAAGTTTAGAATAGTTCTAATGAGCTGAATATCTGAAATCAATGATTAATTTGTTCTTTATGTAACCCTATTAAAACCTGCAATGGCAACTGTGAACCCTGTGTGATAGTCAACAATTAACTGCCAAAAATATTGGTTTAAATCTTTGAACCTCATTACGTCGATGAGTTAGATAAATACGAATTAAAAGCACCTTCAACAAGTGTTCTTAGAAACTGCAGGAAAAATTGATAATTAACTAAAATACCAGCTAAAAAGAATACTGAGCTAAAATAACAAATATTTGCATGGCCGGTTAGAAAGAACTGAAATGGTGGAAACACATCACAGCGGCACCGCCCTGAAAAATGGTAGAATTCTCTGTATTCTTATAAGTCAAATTCAAATCATTTATTTCAGGTAAATGATTGAAATAAATGATTTTTGAACGTTTTTGGCACTTTTGAACGTCAAAATTTACAAGAAAATAGAATTTATTCTAGGCGAATTTATTCTACTACCATGTAGTACATTACTGTCGCGGCCTGCAACAGGGGAATTAATGAACGATCATGAAAATTTGGGCCGAGGCACTCATACGAGTACGTGAGTACAGCAATACAACAACAACAATACCTGGTTGAGGCCAAGACTTGTATAGTACATTTCTCAAATAATGCGCGGAAATTCATACTAAATTAATTAATTATTAATTCCAGAATGACGAACAACTATATTTATCACGCGCCAATTATGTTAATTTGTTTCTTTTTTACTTAATACAGCTCTATTTGCAAGTCAAATCGGAATTTAAATAAAATCCTTGTTATGTTACCTCTTTTGAGAACTTTTTATTTCGACACGTGTAGAAGTAAAAAGCTCGTTCCATTTTTAAATTACACGACAGATTTTCATAGTAATTTATTCGGCCGCTAAACTCGACATATTTGACCAGTATAGCATTTTCCATTTATCTCGAAAAAGATTGTCAAATTAATGTTCGAGCATTATTTTGACAATCTTTTTCGAGATGCTGTTTGAGAAAAGGTTGTTTCATCCATACGAAACTACCTTTTGGAAGGGGCTTCTCCTTAGAAGAACGGGCAAGAAACTCCATCACTGCTCTTTTAAAATGTTTTACAATATTTTGTTTGTATCACCGCAAGATTGTGAGAACCGTAAGTTTCGCCACCGTCACATATGTGCATAAGGAGAAAAATTTATTCACTTTTTTGTCATACAATGATTAATTATTCATTCATTTAGTTGATTATTTCCCATGTAGAGCTAAGCTTCCAACTCTACACGCCCCACCAATGAATCGACGGCGATCGGGCCGGAAACGGCCAAGCCACATATTTTGACTAAGGTGTAGAGTTTGTGAAGTTAGGGCTTGTAGAGTTAGGGCGTGTAGAGTTAGAAGCTTGGCTCCACATGAGATCTGATAACTTTTTGACAGTGCGAGCCACATTTTACATGAAAATGTTTTAGGTGGGATAAACATGTCTTAGTAAACATGTCCAGCAGTGGGCGTCTTTAGGCTGAAATAGACAGAAAGAAGAATTAATATACCTAAATTAACACATAAATTAGCAAACTTGTTAATTACGCAATCTTTTTCGGCTATTTTAACGTTCATTTAAGATTTATGTACCAGACTATAATATTATTAATTGTTTTCAATTTAATTTCTGTTTTGTTTTGTTTACATTAGTATTTTAATTTATGTAATCATTTGCACGCCGTAAGGCGCCGAAGGCAGTAGCCGATCTCATTAATTTATGTACAACATATTATACCTGTACCTACATCCATAGCAAAAAACTTATAATTTAATAAGTAGGTTGGTAGTGCAACAAAAACACGAGTATCTCATACTTTAAAGAATAGACGACTTTACTAGACTGTCTGGTTTGAGCATTTATGATTCGTAGGTATCTGTCAATGCAGCCACGAAACAGAACTTATTTAGCTAACAAACAAATTTTTAAAAAAAGCTACAAATCTTTCTTTAAAGCCTCATTCTGCTTAAATCTTCGATCTGAAAGAGCATAATAGGATGTTTATAGCAATCTATATATTGAATGCTTAGGTAATTAATATCTGGAACCGCTAGAACTAGAACTACCAGTAATTGCATGTGTTTAGAATCCGTGAAGGTTAGATGACAATATCGTTAACGTTATGTGCCTCGACAGTGTTTGGCTGATTCTAGGGGAATGAGTCAGTATGACGACTGCACGATTAGCATACCACAATAGAAACTGGTTCAATAAAATTATAATGAATGAAATATGCAAGAAAACTGAACAAGTAGGTACAAATATTTTTCACGATTTTTAAAGTGCAGTAGTAGGTACCTACCAGCAATTAGAATCTAGAGTTACATTCACATAGTGTAAAATGCACAAACAGCAGCTGTTTACCAAATTGATTCTTAAGTACCTACACGTCGTCGAGCGCCCGAGTAGCGGTACTTTATTTATAATGATAGATGTTTTCGAATCGGCCAAAAATAAACATTATCGTGTTGGATAAACTGCCATTAGGTAGAACATCATAGGCGGCTAAAACCAAATAATTGTTATTTATGCTACAAATGCGGAATGCCTCCATGATTCAGAAATCATCGTACGCGCGTGTATCAAACGTTTCACTATGCAGTGTGCGAGGAAATAAAAAAAGAGCCAGCCTTACAGTAGTCGTATGTGTAACATCTTGGCTGGCGTATATAAATGATGTAAACAATATTCATCATCATCATCATCGCATTCGCCATTACTTTGACTTTCACTTTTTACTTTGACTTTTTGACTTTGATATTGGCTTACTTTGACTGGCTTTGACTTTACCTTTGACTTTGATTTTGACCATAGTCATCGCTATCGCCATCGTCATCGTCATCGCCATGGCCATCTTCATCATATAATTTGTAAACCTTTTCTCAAAAAATAAAATAAGATGGGGACTTTGGAAGTGGCGAAAACACAAACTCAAAGCGTTTATTTGAATTAAAACGTTTACAAGCACTTTTTAACTGTGTCGGTCAGTCAGAAAGAGCAGCTAGTTGCCCATTCCATTCCCAAGCGTAGTAGGTTCCTATGGATATGAACGATAAAAGACAGACACTTACGTTATACCTATGATAACAAGACACGATCTTACAGATAGTGCCATCCACGACGAAGCACCACACTCCACGAATTGTGTACTGTAAGCTGTACTTTAGTACGCAGCGGAGCGGAGTGGGGCGCGTCTTCTCGAATGGTACTATCTATAGCCAGTAACTAAATCAATGACGAATATCTTTTCCAGAACAATGTCGGGTCCTGTCCAGCAGTTTCCCTTAGAAGAGGAATACAAGAAGAAGACCAAGATTACTCCTGAAGACATCAAGAAGTTCAGAGATTGGGTCGACACGCAGCCACATCTGCCTTCAGAACATATTACTGGTGTGTATGTACTGCACCTTTTCTTTTAGCCCGAAGAATGAACCGAAAGCTGAACTTAAGTGGCAATGGGCAGAGCACATCGCTCGCAGAACAGATGGCCGATGGGGCCAAAAGGTTCTGGAGTGGCGACCGCGTACCCGAACACGTAGCGTTGGAAGACCTCTGACAAGGTGGACCGATAACCTTGTGAAGGCCGCAGGAATCCGCTGGATGCAAGAAGTACAGAACCACAATCCCTTTTACTTCCCATCCTTGACTACGCTGATGTCAGTTTTCTCGATGTCACTGAGGAACAACTAGATAAACTTGAGCGACTTCAAAACTTTTGTATAGGATTTATATTTGGCCTGCGCAAATATGATCACATTTCTGAATTTCGTACAAAGCTCAACTAGCTTCCCATACGTCTTAGCCGGAATTCTCATATCTTATTTCAGCTCTACAGTATTCTGTTCAATTCTATAACCCCCTCTTATATTAAATATCGTTTCGAGTTCCTTCATGACACACATAATAAATATCTGAGGTCATCGGAAAACTTGAGACTAGAGATGCATTGGTGGAATGCATCGGCATCTCTAGTTTTTATGACAAATCTTTTACAGTTCAAGCAGTACGGTATTGGAATGCCTTGCCCGTGTCGATAAGGCGTGCTCAATCTTTGTCCAGTTTTAAAATTCTGGTAAAAAACACTTCCTCTCTCGCTTCCTTTTACATCATTATTACATATAGTTCCTAGCTCTTGTTTCATTTTTATAATTTTTTTATAATTTTTATATATATATATATATATATATATATATATATATATATATTTATATGAATAAGTTTATGCTTTATGTATGTATGTATTTATTGTATATGTAGATTGTACACCGCTGACTACCTGCAGTATTGTCTCTCCTGTTACCTTTAATCTTTCCAAAGTTTGTCTGTAAAAGATCGCTTTAAGCAATAAGACCGCCCATTGTGTACAATACTAAATTATTCACTACTTCTCAGATAGCTTAAGGACATGAATATAATATAACCATATTTAATGATGTAGCATAATCGTCAATGAATAATAAAAATGTCAATTATTGCCATCAATGTCCATAAAATATAACAATAGTTTTGCAACACTTCATAAAAATTATCTTAGTCTCATGCCAAGGACGGCAGTATTCAGTTTTTTTCATTATTTCTCAGCTAATTAATTTAATAACGCGTGTTTAGTGATGGAGGCTGTTGTTACTCGATGCTTCCTCAATTACGGAAATTGTGTCGCTTTGTCGTAATCACAACGCATTATCAGTAGTTAGACGAACTGAAGTAACTAGTAAAACCACTTTGTAACATCACTACAATGATAATACGTCTTATTGAAGAAGAAAGGACAAGGTATAGCAAACTTATACACGATGATTTTTAATTCACTGTTATCCTTTCAGGGTGTGAAAGTACTCAGGTTAACAGTGAATTAAAAATCACCGTGTATATCGTATTAAGAGGATTACAGGAGCTACACCCTAAGTGTTACAATGCCTAAAAGTATATGATCTACTGCAGTAAACAAAATCAGGAAATAATATGATACTAGCTGCGCCCTGCGGTTTCACCCGCATAAGTTTCGATCCCATGGGAATATCGGGATAAAAGTATCCTATGTCCTAACCCAGGTCATGGTCTACCCATGAGCCATTTTCATCCAAATCCGTTCAGCTGTTTTAGCGTGAAAGCGTAACAAATAAACAAACAAACTCACTTTCGCATTTATACTATTAGTATTCTTCAGGATATATGCTAGTTAGATAGTGTGTTGAAAACATAATACAACTATAATACAATTCTATACGATAGAATAAAATCACGAACATTCCCCATTTTTTTTTATTTTACCGATGCAACTATTCTGATTTTTTGTCAGATTATTCTTCAAGCAACATAATAATGTAACAGTGTTTGTTTTTTAGTCCAATCAATAGGATTTTTGTAAATAGATAATTGCTTCATATTTTCCAATAAATTACCAGCGTTGAGTCATCGCGCTTCTCTTTCTTTTCTATGCAATCCGACAGTGCTTTAGCTGTTGTCAACCTCTTAAGTTACATTTAATAGCGGGAGAGCTCTTTGCCACCAGCCGCGCACAAATCGTGATTCCGAGCAGCTACTGACAATTTTGCCATGGATCTAAACCGATCTCACTTATGTTACATAGGTATGTGGTGCAGTGAATGCTGTATGCCTTGTATATGTTTATATCTGGTTGGCTGGGCTTTGCCTTAATAATAAAGTGATCTTTTCTAGTCTTCAGATCTAGAATCTAAATCAAAACGGAATTGTATTTTACCAATTATAGATTTTAACATAACATCACGCCTTGTTTCTCCGAAGATTTTGTAATCCAGTTCAATATTTTTTATATGACTAATCACAAAGCTAACTTACACACATTAGAGATCTGAGATTAAACATTAACTAAGAGTAGATTTGGGCTTATTAATCTTTTAAGAAAAATAATACCACGATAATTGTACCATTTACAAACATACACACCTATTCCTTAGTACGAAAAAATAAACCAGGCGGTAGGTATTGACGCAAATAGAAGAAATCCTTGACTACAATCGAATTCAGGCCACAGCTCAAAATGGATCGCATGTATGATCATTAGATAAACGACAATTAGTGGACACGAGATGATAGAATGATTACCGTGTTATTAGCTGCTTCATATTGGATCCGTGACGTCATAACAAGGCTGTGTAGTGGACGAATGCAGGCGTGTAAGCTGTGTTAAGTGTAGTGCTCTTTGGCCTATAAATAGTGAGATCTTGGTTACTAAAGAAACTCAACACGTAGATACCTACAAAAATGCAAGTCTCGCTACGCAGTTCTTCTACGGCAAAAAGTTGTGAGATCTAATGTAAAACCAAGTCGATTAATTAATTTAGGATCAATATATATGGGAGCATATCCTACAACTTAACTTACAACATTTTATAGAATAGAATACTTTTATTTTCAGACAAATTCCATAAGGTTAGTAACAATTTTACTTACCACATTAGGTGAATGTGGAAGTACCTACACACACATACCTACTAAGTGACCGTGAAGTGATCAATATTAGACATCTTTAATTCTTATTTATATAGAATAAGTTAGCGATCGCACGGCAACATAATCACTAAGAATAATCTACTATTTTAAATAGTCCTAATTGAACACAGCGACAGAGCGCTAATATCTATTGCCGTGTGCGTTTGCCAAGTTCATGCTTAATGAATTCTGAAAAAAGTCCGTTTTTTTGTAAAATTTTGACGTTCTGTGATTTTTTTGTGCCTAATTGAAATAAATTATTTGACTTTGACTTTATCGAGTGTAGTAGTGCGAACGAGATCTTTGTATTCCCTTTTAGATACATTTTCCAAAAGGGCTCACCCGCAAAATGTCTACCTGGTGGTGAAATGTATCTTTCGCAGAATGTAGCTTTCGCAAAACATCGCTTTCGTACAATGTTTCTTTCGCAGAATACATTTCGGCGCGAATTATTGTCAGATGTTTAACATGTGAGTTGTGGTGTGTCTCCTACCCTCTGATAATAGTAGTTAGAGCAGCAAAGGGTATACCTTTGCTACTGTAACTTTATCAGTGTGTGTGTGTTTAGACAGGCAATATAACGCATTATTTTCGACCCGGAATATGCGGACCCAATGAGTATGTTGATAGATACTCAGTTTTTGACGCCCGACTCAATGAGTCGTCCCGACCCAGATAAAAGTTGTTATGTACGTTTATATTTTTAACATATTAATGAACAATACCGTTACTAATATTATAAATAAGCATAAGAAAATCATCAACAATCAAAATGTTTACATTTTAGTACTTATATTTTACTTTAATGTTATTTACATTATATCGACGGCAGTTGGCGCAGTGGTTTTAGCAATTGAGTGCTGCACTGCGTGTCGCGGGTTCGATTCCCGCACGGATCAAATATTTGTATGACCTACAAGTAGTTGTTCCGGGTCTGGCTGTTTGTGTATGTGAGTTTAAATGTTTGTAAACGCACCCACAATACACAAGAAACTACTAGTGTGGGGCAACGTTTAAAAAAAACAACATTTATTTGTTAATATAAAGTAAAAAAAAACTTTTATAATTCAATTTTATATGAATTGACAAAAAATATTCAGTTTTTTTTATTCATTTATTACATTTATAAAAATATACAAAACATTTATAATTCAATTATATCTGGATATTGACAACAGGATATTTTAAAGTTAAATATATTATTTTTCAGTGGTAAATATCTTTTAGAGACCCTCATGAATGTAAATGCCAAAGTTTATTAGCTGTCAAAGTAATTGCTTTTTATTCTGTCAAAGATGTATGAAAGAAAATTGGGAAAAGATTGTAATCTTATCGTGTTATTATTATGAGTTATAAAAGAAGAGTCTTGCACCAAGTCGTTTGCGTTCCACGTGCCACATACATTATTATTTAATTATGATGTTCTGTCATGAAAATACTTAGTAAAAATATGTATATACTTCGAAAAAACTTATAAATGTATGTCATTACTACCGAACTATTTTGTGACTGTGTATAATGAAAAAGAAACATATTAGTAAGTGAGTGATTTTAAATTAAAACATGGATCAATAAATTGAATAAATATTACTAATCAAAAGGGCATTAGAATACAGATGATGTACATGAGTACAGTAATAATAAGAGCAAAATAAATAAAAGTCGAAGCTTTTTAAGGCGGTGCATAAATATACTAAACTGTAATGCTTCATTACACACAAAAGGAACAATAATTAAGCGGAAACTACTGCATACATTTGTGTCAATGGAATATAAAAATTTAATTACAGAACACAATCATTTGTTTGTATAGATTTTCGGCCAATACAATTATACAACCAATATACGAAGAAAACGTTGAAAAAATACGTACTCATATATCAATAACATTATCATAATGCCTACCTTCAAATCAATTAAAGACATTATAGGGCACGGAAGTCTTATTTGAATGTAGTCCGGCAACATACCAGTACACACCACAACCGTAGTCTTAGGTAAAAAAAAACAAAAAATGCAACATGTTATGTAAAGAAGATTTTGAAGAAGCCCGGATCCTATTACGCAGATGGTACGTTTATGTCAGCGCCGCCACTTTATTATCAATTGTCTCGCATTTGGATATAGGTATATCCTAGTAAATAATGTAATAATATAATTCTAGTAATTTATTCTTTACAATATAAAGAAAGAAAAACGGGTATCTTTCCTGATGGTATGAAAACATCAATAGTAAAACTGTAGGGTTTAATTTGACTTCAGTGTGTTGGTCACTACAAAACCACTATTTAAAAAAGGAAACAGAGACCTAATCGAAAATTATAGACCAATAGCCCTGATACCAATTATGTATGTCGAAGATTTTAGAAACATACATTTACAAACTATTTTATTCGCAGGAAAAAAAATCTTTGTCGTGAGCAAAAAGGTTTCAGACAAAATAAGACAGTCAGTATGGCAGTCTATGATTTTCTACACACTGTAATGTTACGGATGGATGAAAAGACACAAGCATTCGACTACGTTGACCACACTATTTTAATTAACAAACTTGACACATGGCGTTAGAGGCCATGTTCTTAATTTAATATGTCTAATAGAAGGCAAACCATAGCAATCTCAAGAATAGATCGTACCAAAAAAGCGACTACGTATTTGTCTCAAGAACGTATAGTAAAATTCGGTGTTCCCATTGGATACTCAATAGATTTCGAAAAATCATTTATATATATGATAAATAATATCGGTTCCAGAACGCGTCCCTGGGGAACACCGAATTTTACTATACGTTCTTGAGACAAATACGTAGTCGCTTTTTTGGTACGATCTATTCTTGAGATTGCTATGGTTAAATGAATTTTCGAAATCTATTGAGTATCCCATTGGAAAAATCATTTATATATATATAAAGAGTCATTACTCTTATTGCAGACAACAGCAGTTACAATAGCATGTAATAAAACTGATACCTATAAACTTGACAATAATAATGCTTTAGCTTATATAATTTACTGGTTAGACCAGTGCTTCCCAAAGTGGTCTATATCGACCCCTAGGGGTCGACGATGACCTGCAAAGGGTCCAAGTCAGCGGAAAAAAGGGGGTTCATGAAATGTAAATGGGGGTCCATGATAGTGGATCTCATTTACTCGTAAGCAGGTTGAGAGTTGCGACTTTAATTTTGACTTTCCATGAATGGAAAAATCCATATTTATACACAGATAATAAGTAGCTATTTACTTCCATAATACTTTCTTATAAATATATAAATATCTATCTATATAAGTTATGCTTTTATTTTTTCTGCGTGTAAGTATTTGATAAACAACAACCAACCAACCAATAAACAACACTGGTAAAAGAAAAGAAAAGAAAGAAAATACATTTATTTGGCACAGACTAAAAGGCACACAAGTAGAAAGAGAAAAAAAAAAAGGTATATGGTGGTGGTGCTGATTCTCTCGTCACAAATGCCTCTAAACTAGACTAAAAATTACCAAAATTTATTATTTTATGTTTATCCCTGTGAAACGATGATTTACCATTCTGAAATAGACTAAAGTAGCAAAACTTAACTATATTTTAGTTTGACAGCACTAAGATTTTAATTTAGTGAAAATGACAATTTTGCTATTCTGAATTTGACGTTCGTTTTAGTGTCTTACCCCCGAATACTGAAACGTCACTCAAAATTTAAGTAGCACTTACATATATTTAACAGATACTCAAAAGTGACGTTTGACAATACGAAATCTAAAGTTTAGGAGCTGCTCAAATGTTAAGCAGCACTTAAATTTTGAGTGACGTTTCAGTATTCGGGGGTAACTAAATCGGACTGAATACTATTAGTTGTCATGGACTAAAATTCACACGAACACCTCGACTTCAGGTGCAGAAACAGTACTGTATATTTTTTCGAATCTCGAAAATGGTGTTCCATCGCAAAAATAATGAAAATTTCGATCCCCTTTATAAAACTCTTATACCCCTAATACTCAACACGTAGGTAATAATTTTTCATATTTTCTATTCAAAAAGTGAAAAATTCCATATAAAACACGTCGAGGCTGCCCTCAGCGCGCAACTCTCATGCGTAAGTGTGTATTCCGCATGGCCCCAAAATTATACAACAAGGTACCAAAGGCATAAACAGATTTGAATATTAATAGTTTTAATAAAAGCATGAATAAACTTTTAATAAATAAATGCTATTATAATGTTGACAACCATTTAAATGATGTACTTTAGACATTTGTATTATTATTTTTATTAATATAACGTAACTTTATGATTTTTGTACGAGTATATTGAATTATATTATGTTGACAAATCAACATAAATCTTATCTTATTTATCCTTGAAATTCAATGTCAGATTTTAAATAAAATCACTGTAGATGCTTTCTTTTACCTACTGTCATTCTTCAGGAAAAGCTGCCAAATATAAATTTTCTCAGTCAATCCAGAACTTTTTGAATACTGACTCAATGCCACGCCTAACATTCCAGACCTGGATCTGATCTTGACCTACCACTGCTGCCACCGAAGCTCCGAAGTGTCGAAGCAGGTGCTCGACCTCCACTACACGCTCAAGACGCTCTTCAGCAACTTCTTCAAAGACAGACTCGTGGACGCCAAGATATTGAAGACTTTGAGTTTTTAGTGAGTATTTATTTATTATTTAGCCTAAGGATATCTTTTGTTCTTCCCTTGGGTGTTTTTAAAGTCGACAAAAGGATATTGACTACTATCAATATCCTTGAGCCAAAAGATGATAGATCTGTCTATCTTACTAGATAGGCGAATCTTTTGGACACAACACATACCTTGAATGCCTGTGTGATTACGCTATACCATATCACAGTCAGTGATATTGTCAAATAACCTTGTTGTAGCCATTTCATACAACTGTGATTTGAATATACGGACAATATAAGTTGGTAGTCAATTTGATAAACAATTTCCCTGAAATAACATAGGTATGGACCACTTAACTGCTACGAAGGGTGATATTAATACGAATAGTAATATTAATAGTCCCTTTTGCCTTAAAACTCTGGACTTATTGATGATCGAAGCCATGTTAAGAAGCCATGTTGTGAAGCTCATTATAAAATGCGACTGGCTTTAAGTTAGGCTGGCCTATTTCTTACTCAGAACTACGTAATTCTCTTCTTTCATACTTTTTTCTCTCTAAATACAGTGTACTGACGCCACTTGAAGTGCGAGCATACGATGACTCCGCCATTCTGTATTGTAGACTGCTCGACTACGATGCTAAGAACTTCGTCTTCGCTGATGCTCTCAGGTAACATTTCACTTTTAATGTTACTATTAGCCCCCAACATCCCAGAACTGGGCAGTTTAACTTTTTTAAACTAGGTACCTACCTTATTTTTTAATAATGATGACCATTCAATATGTAATATGGCTATACATAAGTTTTGCCATTCTACGGTTTCTAGTACTCTCAATATTCCATCAGGCATTTTATTTATTTAAGCAGATTGATGATAACAGTACGTCAATGAAAACGACGACGATGTTCGATGAAAACTATGAGAACCAATCGTTTTAAAATGATAATATCTAAAATATCTAATTATCTTGAAAATGGTCTCGAGAGAATGACTTTTTATTTTGCTAGAAACTAAAATCTTAGAAATACCTCTCCATCTTCTTTTGTGTCTGTGATCAAAAATAAAGAAATTTTCTATTTTTTTCAGGGCATGTCTAATGCTGGTAGATCTCTGGCAATACGAAGAGGGCACGTGGCCAGGGTTCATGATCCTCATTGACCTGGACATGGTCACGTTGGCACACATGGCCAAGCTAGACCTCCAGTCTGTACAGCAGTTCCTATACTTTCTACAGGTAATATTATTGCCTAGTATATTTTCCAGTACATAAAATCCAATTGCCTCTTTCGCTGTCATTAAAGGTCGGTTTATTTTTTTAATGTATATTTTTGCATAAGTACATAAATATTTGCTTGTTGACTTCTATGTCAACAAGCAATGTCTTCTATGTTTGTCTATGTGTATAGTTTTCGATGATGCTCATCTTCAGCAATGTACCTTTTCCCGTATACATACCACAAAATGTCCATTAACTATCTCTTATAGTTTAATAAAATTCGTTTCAGGAAGCCATGTTGCTAAAAATCAAAAGTCTACACTTTCTGAACGCACCATCATTCATGGACAAGCTGATGATGATTCTGCGACCGTTCCTGAAGAAAGAACTCCTGGAAATGCTGAGCATCCATCAGGTCGGAGCCAAGACCCTGGAGAAGTTCATGCCGACGGAAGGACTGCCGAAGGGAGCTGGTGGACAGTACAAGAGTTTGAAGCAATGCAGTGGTGAATATTATTATAATTTTGTTTTGCACCAAAGATACGCACAGAACAGGTCTGTTCATTGCAACAGACAATCCCTCACAAATACTCCTCAATGCTTGAATATTGCAATGATGTTTTATCCTGCGGTATCCTGCAATTCAGAATTGTAGCTGATGATTCCGTTATTTTTTACCCGACTGCTAACTAAAATGAGAGTGTGATAGCTAAATAGAGAGTAGTGATAGCTAAATTGAGAGTAGTGGTCGCATGCCGCAGTTTTACTGACTAATAAGCTGGCAACAGGGCGGCATGAGACCATGGCTATACCTTGGACATCACCGTAGGATTCAGAAGATTTCAATTTAGTAAATTGGTTATTACAACGTTGATTTATTACGTTTTTCACAATACTGAATTCCTTAACGGGCCGGCGAAGCATGCGTAGTTCATACAAACGTAATACCAAAATAATTTGTAAATCAAACATATTCTTAAGGTAGTGTGTATTTATTCCGATTGGATTACAGAATATCTAGGCTCCCAAATATATATTTTGAATGGACACTGATTTAAATTCGAGTTATGAGAAAAATAAGTTTTCTATAGAAATTTGAAATTCCTCATATCTCGTCTTTATGAACAACGCATGCTCCGCAGGCCCCTTAAGTCTAGAGAAGAATTTCCGTTCGATTTTTGTCGTAGTCGGTATAAATTTTAATATTTTTACATTTCCTTTAGTGTCTGCGACTAACGAGAGCCGTGTATTTCAAGTTTTTCCATTACACTTATTTTAACTGTGTGCTCAAAATAATCCTTTCTCTTCCAGATGACGTCGCAGCAAAAATAAAGAATTCGAAGGAGTTCTTTGTGGAAGAGAATAAGAAACGCGTGGTGGAAGCCAAGAGACCTGGCAAGCCGAAGACCATCTCTGACATCTTTGGAGGAGTGGAGGGTTCCTTCAAAAAACTGGATATTGATTGACGAAGGGATCATCATAATATGAGAAGTAGAAGAATTTTATAAAAAAAATGTATTGTTTATTGGGTTAATAAAAAATGTTAATTGTTTTTTTTCTTTCCTGGTCTTATTCTGTTCCAACTTCTACCTCATATCTTACGTAGGAAGGGAACCAAAGTCTTCCCACTAATATGATACTCGTATCAATAAATTCATCTGCAAATCAGACGGAACACACATGTCTGGGTCGAACCTACAACATCGCGGCCATTACCACTGGGTCACCACTGCTGTCTTGAAAAACGATTGACTTAAATAAAAACGATGGACTTAAATAAAAACGATTGACTTAAATAAAAACGATGGACTTAAATAAAAACGATTGACTTAAATAAAAACGATTGACTTAAATAAAAACGATTGACTTAAATAAAAATGATTGACTTAAATAAAAACCGGCCAAGTGCGTGTCAGACCACGCACAATCAATCTCCGGCTCGGGCAAATCGGTTCCGTAATTGAAATGAATTTATCCCAAGAACAAACTTAACATTGTAGTTGAAAAACGATAGCCTACACGCGTATGTGCATTGAATTTTTTTCATCCCTCGGTTATATGTATAATATATAATATAATATTTTTATTTTTAGGACAATAAAGGTTTAGTAGTACATGAAGATCTTACAAAGAAAGCTCTTACAAAATGCTTGGAAACATGCTGGTCCTGCTCCATAGGACAAATTAGAATCTAGACAAAATCTAACTGGTTGCCAATTTAATTGTATAATACTATTTTTTATAACATTGATTTTATATTCTGTGATTACTTGAACTCACACACTGACTTATTATTAGTATTACTTGTTGAAATGTTAGGAATATCGTATAATTTTACAATTTTTGTAAATATGTGAGCACCATGCATCTATTACATAATTAATTTATGTCATTCCTTCATTTTTCATTCTTGTATATCGTGGTATAGTAATCTTATTCTAAGTGCATCGTCTTCACACATAATTATATAATTAGTGTATATAAGATATTATGAAAACATTTTAAAAGAGTAACGGTGGAGTTTCTTGCCCATTCTTCTCCATACGAAAACTACCTTTTGGAAGGGGCGACTAGAATCAATTATTATTATTTTTATGTAAATTTTGAAATTCAAAAGTGCCTTTTTGTGCCTAATTGAAATAAATTATTTGACTTTTACAAATTATGCGTTATTAATAACATGGTGTAGGTACAATGAATTGTTGGCTGAATCGCTGCTCCCCTAACCTAGATCACTTAGTAATCTGTATTTAGGAGAGACAGATTCGACTCCTTTGAGTATCACTGTTGTAATGTATTGGTGTTTTTATGCTTCTGGAGATTACAGTATCAAAACACAAAAGATAAAATCTTACAATTAAAATTAAATAAGGAAAATTAGATAAAAGAGTGTAGATGTGCTGAGTGGAGTGAGTGCGGGTGCGTATGTGTGCCTGTGTGTGTAAGAGTGTGAGAGTGAGTGTATGTGTGCATTTGAATAAGGGTACCTACGAAGTATATTATTATACCATGGGGTACCTAGACACAAAGGTTCCGAAAAAAAAAATGAGCATACTCAAAATATGAAATTTACTACTTTATATATTAATTTTCTGACTAATTGTATGGAAAATAGCCATACTTAAGGCACAGTACCTTTTCTTAATCTATATAAATTATCTGCCAAAGGTGACTCAACATCAAATGGTGATGATTGCAGACGACAGTACCTACTGCCATAGTGAAATGTACTGATCGCAATTTATCAAGATGACATAAATAATACACTATCGGACATCATTCAATGGCTAAACAAAAAATATTTAGTTATAAATCAAAAGGAAACCAAAATAATGCAGTTTCACCAAAGAACTGAAGTCCCAAAAGTAAATATCAGACATAGTAGTATATAGTAACTGTGAAAATGAAAATGAAAAATAACCAACTTAACTGGAAGGCCCACATAGATGACCTAAGTAAGAAAATAAATAAATTAGCATACGCACTTTAACAAATTGCTAGAAAAATATATATGGATGCGCTACTTTTGGGGCAATTCTACTGATAAAGATATCGTTTTTAAGGCATAAATAAGATGCATAAGATCAATGTGTGGTCTGAAAATTGATGATAGCTGTGTATCATTCTTTAAATCGCTGAATTTACCCTACCCTCATTATATATTTTGAAATGAGTGTTTTCGTCAAAACAAACGAAAAAGTGTTAACGTTACGAGATGTTGCGATTCGTAGCCAATACGCAAACTCTTCAAGCAATCAGCGTTGTAAGACTGCCTTGGTGAGAAAGAGCGTTTTAACAATAAATTACCAGATGTCATCAAAAGTTTGAATGTTACAAAATAATAAAAAAACTGTTATTAATTGAAAATTTTTATTAAACGACTGATGAATTTCTTAATGAAATATTAATGTAGACTTTTATTTATTTAACTGGAGAAACTATTTTTAATTAAATATTTTGACTACCTAATTGTAATTAATGATAATTTATTTATGCATTGACTGTAGAAATTATTCCATATTGTTCATTTTTCCCATGCAGCCACAACTGTAGGTACGCCTCTTGGCATAACATAGTGACTTAAATTATGAAGTATGAACTTTAATTTAAGAACTGTATTCCCTACCTGTTACAAAAATTAAAAAATATTATGATTACAGAATACCTACACCTTCTTCCTAATTTTCATCGATATTGTGCAAATAGCCTCCCGAGTAAAACATCTGTGTAACATCCGGACGGACGAAATTATAGGATTTGATTTTGATTGATTGAAGATTTTTAGAAGCGTTATGTCCTACGGCATTCCTTTGTGGAGTAAAGCCGCTGATATACAATAGTTAGTTATTTGTTCTACAAAAACGAGCTGTTCGAGCAATTTACCAGTTAGATGCTAGTTTCTCTGAGAAATTATTTTAAAGATATTGTATTGTCACGGAAGCATCACAATTTATCTTCCCCAAGATCATATTATTATGTAATACATTAAGCAAAATATACACTTATACACCAAAAACAGTGATATTCACAATGTTAACACTAGAAACAAGGGCAAACTACGAGCTCCCTTTCACCAGCTTCACAAGCTTTATAACTCATTCGTTGAGCTTGGTTATAACATTTTATAACTAGCTACCCTCTTCTTTGCTAGATTTGCCTTTTAATGCGTTTAAAACTAAAGTAAAATCTAAATGCAATTAAACCATTTACAGGCACTTTTGAATTGTCAAGGAGTCGCTAGTCGGTCAGTCAGAAATATGAAGCTAGTTGCCCATTCCAAAGCGTAGTAGGTACCTATGGAGAAGAACGGGCACGAAACTAAACTCACACTCTTTTAAATAAAAAAAAATGAAACAAAATATTGGTTACATCGTCTTGTTGAAATGATCCTACATGTGAGAACAATGTAGAAAGACGTGCACCTTAAAAACGTCCGTGGTAAAAAGATAAAAACAATTCAAAGATTAAAATAATATTATAATATTTAAGTTATTTTTACGTTTTTATTTTGATTTTTCATACAAATCCAAATAAAAAAAAATATCATAAGCAACTTACAAAAAGAAGTGAAATCTCACCAAAAACATTTTCATGTAAAATGTTGCCAAGACAAGACCATGTGGCTCGCACTGTCAAAAAGTTATCAGGGCCTTAAGTCTGCTATTCCAATAGTGTCAGAATGGTCTATCATTGATTTTGACAAGTTTGGTAATCTACTAATATATTGGGGTCATTATGACTTTCCAATGGTCAGCCACTGATACTCGTTTGAAATAAATCGTGGTAATTTCGTACACAAAGACAAATGAATGACTGACTTAGGCGGTAAACTGACAGTTCCTTTGATCAGTGACCTACCATTAAGTAAGTAAGTAAATTTTATTTGTTTAAACATGGTGTACATGATACATTGCATGCAAGATAGTAATGGGATACAGAAAAGTTCTAACATGTTCAGCCGCATAACGTGGCGTACAAATTGATAGGAAGAGATGGTGCATAAACCGTGATAATATTCATTATTCATCAAAGATTAGGTATAATTACAATTCAATAAGCATATTTTTTAGATACAATTCAATGTCAAAGTAGTCATAAAATAAATGGGTCGATAAAAATATGAATACCATTAGAAAATACCATTAGAACGTCATTGTGCAGTCATTGCTTTTAATTCGTTACGAGTAGGTATCGTGTTTGTGGAATACAATTATCAACCGTCAATATACAGCTCGGTTAGTCTATTTTAGTTATTTTCATAGCGTTATGTCCTACGGTATTCTGCTGCAGCTGCAGCAAAGCTGCAGATATTCAAAATATATTTGTCCTCCAAAAACGAGCTATTCGAGCAATTTACCAGCTAGGTGCCGGTTTATCTGAGATATTTTTTCAAAGATATCGGTATCCTCACAGTAGCATCACAATTCATCTTCGTCAACATTTCTTATATATTAGGAAAAATATACACTTAAACACTAAAAACAGTGATATTCACAATGTTAACACTAGAAGTAAGGATAAACTACGTGCTCCCTTTCACCGGCTTCATAAGGTTCATAACTCATTTGTTGGGCTTGGTATAACCTTTTATAACAAGGTACCCTCTTCTTTGCTAGATTTGCCTTTTAATGCGTTTAAAACTAAAGTCCAACCTTTGTTCAAAGTCATACTATTCTATCAACGATGATAAGAATAGTTGGTCGCTGTGATTAACTCAAGACAATGTTTAAATGTTCTTTCTCCAGAACTAGTTTACCTACTGACAGGTTATATGAGTTTATATAATTGTTTATAATTTTACTTTTTATGTCAATTTATTTTAATTTTATTTTAATTTATTGTTGACATAATTTACTCATGACAATGTTTTTTTATGAGTTGTATTGCAATATGTGGTTAGCTAGCGACCTCGACAATTATTTATTTTATCTCGATGGTCCTAGTTTATCAATTATAACTTCTAGTTACAGCTATATGTAAGCGGGCACGCCCATTAAGCCTGGACGCTTTATTTTCTTTTTAAATATTGTTTACGTTTAGTTATTTTTATTTTTGCTTGAGTATAGTTCTCGATGTTTTTGGTTGGTATATTGGCTTTGGTATATTAATTTATAATTTAAATTATATTTTGCGTTGCGCTGTCTGAACAAACAGCTGAGCTGCTGGGGAGTTTTATGCGCCACTTCTTCTTCCCAGCAAAAGCACTAGGAAGTGGTGAAGGGTGGGCGTTTTGGGGGACTGTCTGAAGTGATTTTGACGTTCGAAAAGTGCTGATTCTCAGCCTAGTTTGAATAAATGACTTTTGAATTTTGAACCAATGATTGACCAGTATGAATTTAGCAGATTTCGAACTTTTAGCAAAATAACAATGGGATCATGTTGGCCCCCGATCTCATGTAGAGCCAAGCTTCTAACTCTAGAAGCCCTAACTTCACAAACTACACCTTAGTCAAAATATGTGGCTTGGCCGTCTCGCTACCGTTACAGGGCGTAAGGTGAAAAATGTATTCACTGTTCATTACTTTTCTGTTATACAATAGCTAATTATTCATTCACTTAGTTAATTATTTCTCGTGTAGCCAAGCTTCTAAATAATTTTAACACTGCGGTGTAGTATTGCAGTTTTAGGTCAGCGCCATCTCTTGATTTGGTAGTGGAACTAATGTAATTTTTATTGATGATTCCTGAAAAAGTGTAGGGTAGACCGGGGACAATTAAAACAGGTCATGATTACAACAACTTCAATTTCTCGAAAACCATGATACCTACGTGTGTGACGCGTCTTTCGTTGCTTCGTCGGGCATGTTCGGTTTTGTGTTTAGCACGGCTCGAGCGAGCGAGCGACGCAGTCGTGCACAGGACCCCTCGACGAATTTCGCGCCAAAAAGTAAATATTCACGATTTTTTAATTTTTGTTATTTACCTATTTAAATATTGTTCTTTGACAGTTTTTCTTATTTTGGAGTAATGTTTATCTGTTTAAGAGTGTTTTTATTACTGTTGATTAATGATAAAGTAAATATAAAACAAAATATTGAGTGTTGAAGTAGAAGATGTGAGATGGGTACGTTTGAAACAACCTGTGTGTGGACGTTTGAAACGTTTCATTCGTCCCCGCATATTCCGCATTTTTACCCGACTGCACAGAAGAAGGTTGTGTTTTCTAGTGTACATAACTAATAGAAGATAAAATCGCAACGATTTTTTTTAACATAAAACGTATGCGATGAATAAATATAACAATTTAAACAATTTAAAGTTGCCGCAGCAATAGTAGCACCATCTTTTCCTTCACCAAGCCTTTCCATGGCTTCACAATCAAGTTTTACTGTAGAACTTGATCCTCTTGATGTTACCAACTACAACAACCAACCTTCAACAAGTAAATTTTTGCCAGAGTGCATCAGACCATTTCCTAAAGCACCACCAAGGAAAACTGCAAGAAACGCATCAAAAAGGAAATCTACAGTTTACACACATACTCCGGAGAAAGAAAACATCAGAATACAAACCGAAGAGAGGGATAGAAAAAGAAATGCCAGCAAGATAAAGACAAACATGAATATGGAAGAAAAGAAAAATAAGACTAGCAAAACTACCAATAATAAAAAGAAATCATCAAAAAGAACCCCAAAGACTTCTACTAGCTCAGAAAATGAAGATACTGACACAGAAATTCCGCAATCTCCCGAGTCTGATGATGAATATGACGTCACAGAAGATCTTCAATTTGATTCATCAAGTTATGAATCGTCTGCATCAGAAAATGAGAAAGAGCCTGCATATCTTCAGATAGAAGATTAGGCGATAATCAATATTATCAATGAAAAATCTGGTACACCGATACGTTGGGCAGATTAATTCAATAACAGAACACGGTTATATTGTTAGATTCGCTAAAAAGATTGATCAAAGATTGATTGATTGCAAGAAAGACCGACCTACTATTAAATTTAATAGTAGGCGTGTTTATTGTTCTCGAATTTAAAAAATCTTTGCGAAAGTTCAATATTGAGTAACTCAATATTAAATTTTCGCAAAGATTTTTGGTTTATTTTTTTTACTTTATAAAACAAAGGTACGTTAAGCTTAAAATTAGCATTAGTTCCTGCTCTGAAAACTGAGAATGATTCTCCCCACGGGGAGAATCAGTCTGAAAATTAGTACATCAGTTTGTATTTTTAGGAGTGTTTATTTCTTTTACTTTGTACTAGTCCTTAATAGAGTTTTTTTTTTTTAATACATACCTATGTTTGACTAGTTTTAGGGTATAAATTCCTAAAAAAATATTTTATGTTTTAAGTGCCAAATGTAGGCAAAGTTGATTGATCTTCTCTGAAATCAAATTTCAAAAGAAGAGTCAAACCTATACGGTCACTAAACGATTGTTATGATTGAAACATTTTTATGATTAAAACATAGTTATGATTGAAACTAGCTGTTTTGTATGAGACTGGATTACCTTTTTTTCTACCCCATTTAAGGGCCATTACAGCATAATAGGATATTAAGTCTTTCAATAATGTGAAATAGTATTCAATAGCACAAATTAGAGCACTAAAATTATTTAAATAAGAGATATTTTAAGTTGTTTATGTTGAAGATGTTTATGTATTTATAATTTTCGAAATACTAATGTTATGTTGACGGACTTGTCATGATCTCAATAAGTAATTTTGTGGTAAGTTAAATTGTTAAGACTGATTAAAAACCTTCAGTGGTTCCTAAAATATTTTCCGTGTTTCAATTATCCCTATATACTGTTACTGTACTGGTCAATAGAACCACTGTGCCCGGTCTTCTTTAATAGGTGATTGTAGGTTAACTATTCGAAATAGAGCTAAACATTAGTTTTATTTAGGAACTAGATAACGATCCTTTCAACGATATAACTACGATGGATGTGGGTACTATAGATACGTCACTGCACACGGTTTAAGTAAAATTGTTTCAATTGTCCCCGGTCTACCCTACTATTTAGAGAAATCGTTTTATTTTTCCTGTAATCTTAAACTTCTATCACATTTTTTTAATGCAAACTTCGGAGATAAGGGGAGGAACGGTACCTACTTTTTTTTTCATTTTTCGTCAAAAGTCGAAATCTAAGCATCCTAAAAAAAAAGAAAAATGTTTGAGAATGTGCACATAGCGCAGAGCGCTCTTTCATATAATACCAAACATTAGCAGACCCACTTCGAATTTTTAGTCTTAAAAATTTCGTCAGTCGTTGTTGCAAAAATAATAAAAAATATTTCTTTCTTATTTACGAAATAGTTGGGCAAACGTCATTTAAAACTATTCCCGATTTTAAGTTGATAGCATTAGTAGTTCTTGAGATGCTTGACAGACAGACTGAGTCGCAGGGTTCCTTTTTACCATTTTGGTACGGAACCCTAAAAATATCTGGATAATAAACTCTCGCTTTTGAAAATATCAATTATGAAATACTATGGGGGAAGTTGAGGAATTCTAAAGTGCCATCAAAAATTGTAGTCATTTTAGAGTACTGAATCAATGCAATCAAGTGAAGTGGAATAGTGCCCTTTCGAAAACATATAAATAGACGTGTGGCGTGAGGCTGAGTGGACTCACTTCGCCGATTTTATTTAACATGTATACTAACCAGTTGATTGAGGAACTGAGCAGTACCCGAGCCGGTTGTCGTATTGGTGATGTAGGTTTAAACAATCTTGGCTATGCAGATGACATGAGCACCATGTCAGCATGTCAGCAAGCTCAGTCTCTCAGCCAACGGTTTAATTAGACTTGTTGCGATCTGCGAGAAATATGCAGCTGAACATTATCTCACATATGTATAATGTTAAGAAATCGGAGGTTCTGATATTTAAATGCAGTAAAGGTCCTGAATGTCCTGATCAAATTTTACCGATCAATTTGTGTGGAACTGCCCTAAAAATTGTTAGTAAGTTTAAATATCTTGGTCACTTAATTAGGGATGATTTAGCAGATGACGCTGATCTGGAACAACAGAGGCGCAGTATCGAATGTCGAAGCAACATGTTGGCTAGACGCTTTTCTCACTGCTCCAACCAAGTTAAAATAACTCTGTTCAAGGCTTACTGTCAGTGGTTCTACACCAGTCAACTCTGGTACAGGTACACGAACAGTGCTTATAACTAAAAGACGAAGTACCCACACAACTACTAGAAGAATCAGAAAATATTGAAGGCACCATAACTAGCGCATTAACACAAAACGCCACACCAACCACAGCCGTACACTCAATCACAACCAATCACACAATCTCAACCAGTGAACGAAATCTCAACCATACTTGCAATCACACGCATATTCACAAACCACGCATATATCCACGCAAACCAAAAGTATAACAATAATGTTAGAAAATGAAATAGAAATCCTAGTCGACACTAATCAAAATAAGCCCACAGACACGCGTATCCAAGAAATACACGATAAATTTAAAACAGCTGTAACTCAATATTCCGGCATGGACCCGCAGCTCGCCCAAAACTACCCAAACTCAGGTATACACCAAAACTTTTTCACCTCGTAAATTTATTTAATCAAAATATTCTTAACCAATATAATTATTAACGAAGAAACTCAACACAACTCTACTCAACTCAAAGGAAACTCATAGACGTACATACCCTGATATATTGCACAGCATTAGTTATTTCCGAAGAACTTAATTTTAAAATGACAGAATACACAGGCAACAAGGAAATATTAACAAACCAGCATGGCAGCAGAGACTTGAAAAAGATATAGAAAAACTTAGAGCAGACTGTAGTAGACTAACTCATTACATTAACATTTTAATTTCGATTCTGTATAATTTGTATTACTCATTAGTTTATTTTAATTGCATTTGACATTTTATTGTAATTTGTATTCAGTGACCTTTGTAATTAGTACCCATTTTAATTGCATTGATATTTATTCTATTCTATTTTGATTTATTCTGTTGCAGTATAGTGTGTATAGTAATTTTATTTTATGTAATATGGGTTTTGCCTGTTTTTTTTTTTTTAATTAACAACACTAGATCTAATAAAGTAGATAAGAGAGTAGAAGCAATATTTAAAAACGACACTATCCGCACTAGACATGAAAATGACAATCGAAAACCAGAAGTTTTTGGATACATTGAAACAGAAATTAGCCCTATAAGTACACAGGATGAGAAGATACAAGAACGTAAAAACGATAACTCCTTGTTTGCTACGAACGAAAAGAACTTTTACAGAAAATTACAGAAGCCGCAAACTGATACCGATACACCGACAGCCGAAAACCACACTGAACTACCAACAGCGGAACAACTAGAAACATTTTGATCATATGGGAAGAGCAAGTGCAAAATAACGAACAATCTGATTGGATAGCAGACGAAGAAACTAAATGGAGGTCACTAGAAGAAATGGAATTCGTTGAATTAATCGAGTCTCACGTAGGTAGTATTACAGCGAGACTACACAATTGGATGTCCCCTGGTATTTTTAAAATACATAATTATTGGTATAAAAATTTGTCATTACACAAAGTATTAGCTAAAAATTTAACAGAAATCATCTTAGGTAAACAAAACATTCCTGAATTTATTGCTACAGGAATAACGTATAGGTACTCGTATGTTGCCAAAAAATCCATACTCACCACAACCTTCTCAATACGGACCAATCACAGGCGCCCACAATATACAAGATACTAACGTCAACAATCACTACAAAATAAAAAAACATAGAACCTCCTATCATAATAGCAGAGGAACAAAAGGGATGCAGAAGGGGCCACATGGGATGTAAAGAGCAACTTGTCTTAGATTCAATAATCCACAACGCCACAATAGAAACCTACATTGCACATACATAGATAACAAAAAAGGATTCGATAGTATTCCACACTCGTCTCATTCAAATATTACAGATCTTTAAAGTAAACTCATAAATAATACGCTTCTTACAGAACATCATGTCCCATTGGAAAACTACACTCCAGTTAAATTATCGACACAACACTATCACTACTCAACAAACATCCATAAAAAAGGGTATTTATCAGGGAGATTCTCTAAGTCCCATATGGGTTTGTCTCGCTCTGAATCCTCTGTCACACCTACTACATCGCTGCAAAGCCGGACATTCCCTTAAACATACCAGAGAAGAAACAGTAATCTCACACCTTATTTATATGGATGACATAAAACTATACGCAAAGTTATATATGTTATACAAACATGAATACAAAAAACGTAATAATCGTCGACACTACCACAATCATAATCTATTTTTATAATCATACGGACTTCCAAAACACACCTCTAGGTGGCGCTGTGCTGATGACGCGCATTTCTACATCGCGGTGTTAAGATTCTCAATGGCTGAATGACCCTCCTCGATTTTTCCCATACAAATTAAGACCTTACTTCATAGGATCATTTCTATAGTAAGCTCTTCTCGAGACTTTCACACTATGTGAGTCCTCACAAGTCACGTTGATGAGATGTGGCGCGGTGCCCTGAGCGTGAGGCGGGCGGTGGTTTATCTATCACCAGCCCTCGATGATCGTTCACTCCCTTCGCAAGAGGGGAGCGTGGGGTGCTGTCGCTGTCTGAGTGGCTATTTTCAAAACCTTATATAATTCCGACAATACTATCATAATTATACATCAGTCATATTATACAAATAATACGATAGCACATGGATTGTGATGGCGATGATTCATTTATTGACAGTTTCTTCTTTTACCCTCATCAACCGATTCAAGATTTAACAATATAAAATGTAACGTGAATTACAATAATAAATTATCCTTTGTTAGCACATTGTTTAATTTACTCTAGTATTGACCAGCCAATAGAATGAAGTAGCCGCCAAGGTCAACATGAACAAAGTAAAATAAATAGCGGTTTGGCTTGTGGACTAACCTATTAGAAACACTTCTCAACTCATCCCTTCGTGTCCTTGCTTACTAATTGTATGTTCAATTCGCAGATCTGTAATATACACGTGTCTTTTATATTCGATTGAGCTAAACGAGTTGCGATCACGTCACGTTGCTAAAAGTTTTTCTAAGGCGCTCTTTACATGCCTGGCGAAAGAAGTGTAATTACTTATACTTAATTTATAAAAATATTACGTAATGGGCCTGCGAGTCAGGCAGAACACTCATTGAGATAATGAGGCGTGGTCTTCTACATTTAGTTTAACTTTTATGTAAAAAAAATTAAAACTTTTATTTTTGAGCTTAGGAGCGTGCAAATATGTAGCTGTCAAATATTTCGCTGTTTAGATTAATACAATATTACTGATGATAATATGTATGAAGGAAATATCGCTAACTAGTGAACTAAAATATTGATTATGAAATGCAATAATTTAATATCGTAACACCGAATATTTAGTTTTAGACGTAAACATCTTTCCAAGTGCCCTTTTTACGCCTAAAACGGTTACAACATCAAATTCAGTGTTGCATTGCAATATTCATTATTAATATTTTAGGTCACTAGTTAGCGATCTTACTTCATATATCCATAATGTTGCCAATTTTATCAAAACAGGTAAATATTTGACGTTGCCAACTTTTAGAATAAGCGCTCTTAAAATAAAATTAGTTACACTGGTTTTGAACAGTGTTTAAAAAATAACATGAAGTTAAGATCCTGATTTAACATTATTTTGCACAAGAAATGGCAAAATGGTATTTTTAGATTTTATAAATATAGCAATATATATCTTCAGGTTATTATTTTTGAGTATTAAATAAAAGAGCTAATCGTACGTATAATGTTGCTTATAATATACAATACAATGCCAAAGAGGGACTCGTACTCGTGGTTAAATACACTGACGAAGTAAAAAAATCTTGAAAACCCATAAAACATGTTTTCAAGATTTTTTGTAAACTTGTGAGGTTTAGGAGATATTTAAATTCTTTTGGCACTTAAATTTGCAAGGCTTTTTTTATTAATGGCGGTTCGTTGGATCTTTGAGATTAAGCGACTACTGGAGCCAATCCATGGAGTATGACTGATTAAGTGTTTAGGTATTCTTAACAACATTGATTAAACGATTGAAATCGGTGAAGAACAACATCGTGAGGAAACCGCCATGCCTGAGAGATATTTCTCGACGGCATGTGAAGCCAAGTCAGAGGCCCATGAGCGGCTTTAAAACTCTGATACCAGGTTAGTCTCTAACCACACGAAAATAAGATGAACATTGACTATGTCAAAGTTTAACCAATGGTTCGTCAAACGATTAGGTACAGCACGGTAGTCTGCCAAATCATTTTTTTAACGTTTTCCTAACTTTATCAAAATTGTTCAAACGTTCCATCTTTACACACTCTATCTATACCATTATTAATATTTAAACTTTGCTAGCTTAGTTGCTAACTTTACTGTGGTCTCCTATTAGTGAACCAGTAAAGGTGCACTGGTTCATTACCTAACAGGAGACTGCTGAAGTTGCCTACGTGTCATGTCTTGTGTATATCTTATTTCGGCGATCTTAAAGAAAGAAATAAATCAGATAGATAGATAGAATGCTCTTTATTGTACACCATAAAAATTACAGACATAACATAACAGCCCGAACGTCCGACACGTGGCCTGTCCTAAGGATTTTGGTACAACATTACGCGCGTTCATTGAACACACTATCAGCCTATAGGTAATGATCCCACTGCTGGAACTGACGCCTCTGAGAGCTTGCAACTGACGTCTCTGATGTAAACGTAGGTAAGTCGTCTAAAAAAATTGTTAAAGTCAAAAGTTAAGGTCAGCAGACTGCCTAAAAACTATGCATGTAAAATCGCCGAATCATAATACATAGTCTACTCAATAATAATAAAAACAAACAGTAGGTCAACAGCTTGTCATGCTGAATTGCAACATTTTTTGCTCTCGAATTCTGGGCACATTTTCAAAGTCTAGCACTAAAAGGCCACTAATTTGTTTCCTTATTCCAATGTGTAAAAACTAATTAGTATCCAGTACGTTGTTAAAATAGACCTTGATGATGACGACATAATTAAGCATCTATCAATGAATCTATTTGGCGTTGCAGTCCACTGCTGGATTAAGGCCGTTTGTCCACCGCCACGTCTACGGGACGTCAACCAGAACAAGGTGACGGGCGCCGAAGTGCGATTACATATACTATGGCCGCGTGTCCACCGCACGTCCGTCAGCGGGACGTCATGTTCGGTTCGAATAATCTCGTTTCTCGTTGACGTCCCGCTGATTTATTTTTCTTCTTATTTATTATAAAAAATATGTAAATGTAATGTGTGTGTGTATAATTTATTTTTTGCTATGTATTTTCTGGTGTACAATAAAGTATATTAAATATAAATAATAAATATTATATTGAAACTGTTTCAAATTGCGAACGTACTTGGCGTGCATCCGCCCTATCATGACCTATGCGTGCGCCGCCTGGGCACAAGCCAAACCCCGACACGTGCATAGAATGCAAACGCTCCAAAACTGTTTCCTACGAATGGCAACGGGAGCCCCCTGGTACGTTAGGAACGAGATCCTCCATCTCGACCTAAAAATCCCCACTATAGCCCAATTTCTAAAACGCAATTCAAAGCATTTCTTTGATAAAGCCGCCCTTCACCGCAACCCTCTGATTGTAAAAGCGGCCAGTTATGTCCCCTCTAAAATCGGTAAGATTCGCCGTCCGAGGCATGTTCTCACCAACCCAGATGAACCTATAACCCTCCTCCAGGAAAGCAATAGGGACACCAGCACGTTACAACACAATAATAAAAGACCCGCATTCCGACCTCGCCGACGAGATCCATTGCGATCGCGACACTCCCCCCGAGTAAATAATACTCCCCCCCCCCGACCCTTGCTCGCGCAGAAGCGCCAGCCCGCGTTATGCTGAGAAATGTAGCACTAAATTCTCCAATTACTAATAATATTAATATCTATTTGATCCAGCCTGTCCCATCTTGCTGTCCTCCCGCCAGCGACGCCCTAAGCCGAGGTTCATACCCCACAGGGGGTGCCCTTAGCGAGCGTTCGCTTAGTATAACATAGAATAGTTTATGCCCCTGGCTGGAGGCTTTAAGTTAGTAGCTTAAGGCATCCACAGGATAGTCCGGTTAAGCAGCTGTGACCTCAATCTGAGTCAATAGCGAGAGGCCAAATCAAAAAAAAAAAAAAAAAAAAAAAACTGTTTATTACTCATCCGTCACTTGTCCCTAAAGGTTGTTTGTTCATTACAAAATCAGCGTCAGACAGTTGACAGTTTGTCGTTGAAGGTTCATCTGTTGCATAACCGACAAACCCAATAACCTATTTTCAGTATAAGACAGATCGCTACTGATGGTAGGCAGTATATGTAATTCTATCTTTTATTGAACGTCATTCCATAAGATTCCTTATTCTCTGACAGATTATTGGGACTTTAAAACCATACATAGATAGGTTTTTCGATCTCCAGTATGTAGGTATGCCAAAACTGGTGGTACATACCTACATGGGTTAATGGGTTCGGCCGTAAGTGAATTTAGCTAGCCCATTTGTAATTTCCGTTTGCGGTTAGTAAGGTTTATTCCATTTTTTAACATGGCAAGCAAAGCCGATTGTTAGGTTTCAATTTATTAATACATAATTGTTGGATATTGTACTGGCAACACCGAACGATTCGATATATCAGAATAACAACGGTCTTCTGGGTCGGGCGCTCACGACAGTAGGACGTACGTGCTTAGTGGCTATCGGTGTTGGAGATCTACTGTAAATTAAGGTAACCTATTGGTTCTATGGTAAATAAAAATATCTTGGTGTTTCATATTATTTTCCTTATCCCTGAAATATTGTAATATGTAATTTTATCAAACAGTTTTGGATTATGATTTATTGGGGTAACGACTTTAAGATTCATTTGGGGATTAGTATCTATTTTGAGGTTGAATAATTATATTCGGAATTAAAGTAGATATTTTAGTGCAAGGATAGTAATTATTACACGATGTTATTCATTCTGCCAATGGCTAATGTGAAAAGCAACTTGAAAAACCAACAACATCTATAGACGCTACAGACGATAGATACAGTCAGGTACAGTTGAACACAATGTGGATCTTGTTGGGTCAGTTTGTTACTTATCCGTGACATTATAGACTGCTTAACAGATACTCAAGTGGCTCCCTATTCGACTTCGCAGGAACTCTCGGATATTGTGTGTGCTATTTAACCTCCTTCATAATCCTAAAACTCCTTCCTATCTGCGGGAGCGCTTTGCCTATGACCGTCCTTCTGATGTGCCTTGCAGGTCGCATCTTAGAAACCTGCTTAAGTGCCCTACCCACTCCACTGACTTCTACTCCTACTCCTTCACCGTGCACGCGGTGCGGTTGTGGAATTCACTTCCAACTGACATTAGGGACTGCCAAACTGTTGCAGTATTTAAAAGAAGAGTGAAAGAACACTATCTTTCCACTTCGTCATAGTTGCGTAGGTATTTATGTTGTATTTTATTTATTTTAGAAGTATGTATGTATGTTCATAAGTAAATTGTCGTATAATTTGTTTTATTTTATTGAGTGAATTGTTTTGATTTTATGTATTTTACTTTCTCTCTACTCTTACACACGGTGTCTACATCTCTTTTTACCCTCTGTCCTATCGCAGGTATGCTGGAAGAGATTTCATTAAACTCAAACTCAAACTCAAACTCAAATCATTTATTCCAAATAAACCAATTACAGGTACTTTTGAATTGTCAAGGGGTCGGTCAGTCAGAAAGATGAAGCTAGTTGCCCATTCCAAAGCGTAGTAGGTTCCTATGGAGAAGAACGGGCAAGAAACTCCATGGACACTCTTTTAAATTAGAATATTGTTACAAAACATTGGTTACATCATTCATGTTGAAATTATATATGTGAGAACAATGTAGTAAATCGTGCACGTTAAAAGCGACCATAATAAAAATATAAAAACAAAAATAATTAAAATAAACCATGGCAGCTAAGAGATGACCAGTCCCCACTGACGGCGCCCGTTCACGAACATGACGCATGGATCAGCATCATTTAGCTCAACCATTTTGAAGGGAACTTAATGATCCAACACACACGCCACCACCAGCGAGACATTTGAGTGAGCATGACATACTCTCAGCCGCCAGGGTACATTCAAGTCAATGAAAGACGTACTCAGTAAATGTTAAAGTAGGTAAACAGTGCTCACATATGTGCAATGCAATTATATAAAACTAAGAGATTGAATTTATACAATGTAAATATAGTTTTTCAATCTTCAGCAGCTCCAACAATATTTTCCAATGCTAATCAATTAGTTTATGCGCCCTTGTGGAGCTGGACCAGCGTTGAGCCAAGCATTTTTGTCAGCGATGTAATCCCCCAACTTATAATATGCTTGGCAGCATAGTGTGCGTTTTATGCAAGATTTAAATTTCGTTTCATTCAATTGGAGTATGTGGGGAGGTATTTTATTGTAACATTTTACACAGTACCCCATGAAAGATGAGTCTACTTTAGCCAGTCTGAAACCCGGTTGAACTAATTGGTCCCTATTTCTAGTCCCATAATTGTGTCTATCACCTATTTTACTGAAAATACTTAAATTTTTCCTTACGTACATGATGTTCTCGTATATATATTGACAAGGTACCGTCATAATGTTAATATCTTTAAATAGTTCCCTTAGGGAATCGCGTCTGCGGAGGCCATATATTGCTCTGATGGCTCTTTTCTGCAGAATAAAAATCGATTCGATATCTGCAGCCCGTCCCCATAGTAAAATACCGTAAGACATGATACTATGAAAGTAACTGAAATAGACTAGCCTCGCGGTATCTACATCAGTAAATTGACGGATTTTTCTCACAGCATATGCTGCTGAACTTAGCCGTCCTGCAAGAGATGTTAAATGAGGACCCCATTGCAGCCTTGAGTCGAGCGTGATCCCCAAGAAAACAATTAGAAATAAGCATCACCTTTGTACGTATTTTTCTGTTCTTTTAATCTTGTCTGTATATTTTTGTGTGTACATAAATGGTTAAATAAATAAATAAATAAATCATCGGTACAGTTATCTTATCAATCATTTACCTTCAACAGCGGTAAATAATATATTAATCCGCCATTCCGTCATAGACGATTAATTTTGTATCTAGTATTTGGCATGTCATAAAAATAATAATTTAAAATAATAGTAGTTACGCGGATGTTCAGAATTAGCTTCACCCGTACAAGCCTACAAGTGACGCACTGTGTCAGTAAAACGCGCGAATGGATTGCACGCAGTTATACAGTACCTACACGTTCCTATATAAGCCGTATAACACCATACAAGTTTCTTGCCTGTGTGTGGCGTACAATAAAAAGTGTACATAAGCAAGAAATGATCTGCATTGTCTAAACACTGTTTAGACGGTGCAACTTTTATTGTTGCTTCAAATTAGGTACCTATTTGTTGTAGTGCATGCCACCGGCAACAGCTTAGGCTACACGGGCAAGGTAAAAGTGTCAATATAGTAGTCTATGTTGTCAATGCGTTGATGTCTTTATCAAGCCCAGACAGCAAAATCATTCATTGAGCTAAACATATCTTTAATTGTGTTGTGGCCTGAAAAACAACCAAAACGCGTTGGGAATTACTCAGCAAGACCAATATAATTCAAAGAATATAGAAGCGTGAGGACGTATGTTTTTGCTTTCGCTCTATGAGCCGAATATTATAATGTATGTACTCGCTTTTGATTTTCGAACTAGTCACGTTCAACAAATTCACCGTCACAGTTTCTTTACCCAGTGCGAAGCCTACCAAAGCCTTTTATAGCTAACTAAATCCGTACATAGCTTTTGGAGCAACTATACGGATTTAGTTGTGAATGTGAGATCGCGTTGATAGGACGTGTTTAGTGACATTACATAAATTTATTAATAGAAACCAACTTTGAGGACATAAACAATAAATACATAGTTCTATGTGAGTATTTTTAGTGATTGTGGTGTTGGAGTGCTTTAACAATACGATATTTTTTTAGGTGTTATTTTGACATTTAATTGGTGGGCTGTGGGAATGGGAAATGACTGAAACTTTATGGTAATTTCATCAACATTTGGCCTTTAGGAAAATATTTTAGTAATGACTTAAGAGTTGACGAAGTGACCTCGAAACAGATCATTTAAGTAGCTGTGTTTGTATCCGATTTCCAAAAGGAGGAGTTTATCAATTCGGATGTTTATATTTTTTTTTAAGGAGCTCGTGGTTAAGTAATAACTGCCGCACTGGTTGATCCGTTAGGTTAAGCTACGCTTGCCAGGGTTGGTCTGTGGATGTGTGACCATCTTTACATACCGAGACTCCTCCTTACCTCGGAAAGCACGTTAAGCCGTTGGTCCCAGCTGTCATTCCTGGATCTTTGACAGTCTTTACAGGTCGTCAGAAGCCCGAAAGTCTGACAACCAGTCTTACCAAGGGGTATCGTATTACCCAGTTACTGGGTTGTGGAGTTTAGATAGGCACTCGCTCCATGTAAAATACTGGTATTCAGCTGCATCCGGTTAGACTGGAAGCCGACCCCAATATAGTTGGGAAAAGGCTAGGCAGATTGATTGTTTTTTTTTTTTTTTTATACGGTACAATATTAACTACACGGCACTGCCGGCCGCTTTCGTTTAAATACATTTATTTCAATTATTCCTTAAACAGCTAACATTTAAAGCAATGGTATTTTTAATATTAAAAGCATTGAAGCGCATATTATACAGGCTGTTGATTTAGTCAAAAATCTAATGATGCAAAAATAGGTTTCATTTGATACAAAATTGGTGCAATGTTCCAATGTTTATTAGTATCTTGTTTTTTTAATTTATTTATACGGTATTTCATACGCATTTAGTAAAAAGCTGTTATTTTGAAATTACACACACACTTTAATTTTATTTATTTGTATGTAGGTACAGACGTCAGCACATCAACCTACTACAATATGTCAAATTTCTTTAATAGATTTTCAACTTTATTACTACAGCATAAGGTTCAAAGTTCATCGGGAAAATTTGACAATTTCGGGTAGGTTGACCTGCTGGCGTCTGTACATATGTATGTATAGATGATGAAATACAAAATACACGCAGACGAAGACGCGAGCAACACCTAGATATAAAATAATAAATATAGAAGATTACTTAGGTACTAAAGTAAGTAATAAAATATAACTTAGTCTATCCACCGACCACGTGTAGATGGACCGGTGCTTTCCACTAGGTTTAGACATACCGAATCACCCATTTTCAAGTACTGGTCTTGTGTCCTATCCTATGTACCTACCTGCCTGCCTGATAATAGCCTCAAGCTTCGTTCAGACTAGCGCGACGCGACACGACACCGGCTATTGTAATACCGTGAAGTTTTCTTAGAAATTGTATTGTTCAAGTCGCGTCGCGTCGCACTGGTCTGCATGAGCCTTTATGCAAAAAAAGATCAATATAGGTACATAATTTTGATGGCTACAAATTCAAACATTTTATCAATCTACTGGATACAAAATTCATAATTCATACAAACTTAATACCAAATTACTTTTATGAAAAGAAGTCTTTTAGTTGACGTTATAACACGAACATCTAAATTCAAATCACTGGCCTCTGTTAGTCAGTTCACATTCGGGATCCAGTTTTGGATATCCAAGGCCATCCACATGTTTGTGTGATTGGGTCCCACCACAACATAACGTCAACGTCCAGCGATATTGTAGATTTTTGGAATTTAGTGCTTGTGAATTCAAGCTTAACGATTTAGTACATACGTAAGGTAATGAATGCTTCATAAACCACGTTAAGCCGATGGTCCCGATGAGCCTTGGTAAGACTGGTGGTCAGAAGCCCAAAAATCTGACAACCAGTCTTACCAACGGGTATCGTCGAGCCGTATTCGGCGGTATAAGCGGCGGGCGGGTTGATCGATACACGCAGAATCGCATGTTCCAGAGCGATGAGAGGTGGGTATATAGAGCTTCGGAGCGACCTGAACAAAATGTGACGGACGCGTGCCACCCGGGTGATGTCGCCACGAGTGCATTCTGGCGCAGCATCTGGTCGTTGCCCGTCTGTCATGCTGAGGCTGACTGGATGCAGCATGTCAAATGAGTGTGTGAAACTATTCCAGAAATGGAAGCCATACTGATCACGCCATCAGACGTAGCCAGAGCAGTCCGTCCGTTACCGAATTAGAAATCACCGGGACCGGATGAACTGCACAACTTTTGGTTGAAATGGCTGATTAGTTCACACACTCGCCTGGCATCTCAATTCCAGTCATCCCTAGAGTGTGGGTCGCTACCGCAGTTTCTTACAACAGGCGTTACCCACCTGCTCCATAAGTCAGGTAGTCCCGCGGAACAAAAGAATTATAGACCGATCACATGTTTGTCAACGGTCTATAAACTTCTTACATCCATTTTGAGAGCGAAAATTAACCAGTAACTAGGTTGTGGAGGTCAGTTAGGCAGTCGCTCCATGTAAAATACTGTTATTCAGCTGCATTTGGTTAGACTGGAAGCCGACCCCAACATAGTTGGGAAAAGGCTATATAGGCAGATTGATTTTAAGGCAATCTTCAGATACGAAGGCAGTGAAATTGCTATTATGCAGTAAGCCAACAGGTAGACTATCAACTTATTCGTCTTGGTTTAGAACATGCATTAATGACTTAGGTTGGGTTCAAATCTCTACACTCTCATATTTACTGCAAGGGGGTTTAAACTTGATTAAAGACCAATACAATTTTTATTTAAAATTAAACCCTCTTGTTTCCAGAACAATGGCAATTAAAGGAATATCCCTGGAGGATGAGTATAAGAAGAACACGGGCACAACTCCTGACGACATCAAGAAGTTACGAGAATGGCTCAGCACACAGCCTCATCTGCCTGGAGAATATATGACAGGTATGAATATATTCCTTTTTATGCATGCTTGTTTATCGTGCCTTTTGTGTCATGACTATACATGAAACATGAGGTGATACCTACTTATAAGGGTAGGTACGCCTTGTAAGCCGACCCTAACATAACATAACATGTAGGGTAGGGATGGGTCTAAAATTAATAAGCTGCTAAATTAACACTGCTAATTTTTTTTAGTGTCAACACCTGTTAAATAAGTTCTGGGATAGCTGTTAAATATAGCAGTCACAACTCACAACAAAGCAATAATGGTCCTGCAGATTCAGTCACAGTTAGATTGATAAGTTTGAGCAAGTTGATTTAATTAACTGCTAAGTGCTAACTGCTGAATTCGGAATTGTTACATTTAACTAGTGTTGAATAAGACTAATCTTCGTTACGAAGGTTTACGCGGGTTTGTTTGTGGTAGATAGTGTTGTGAGTGAGAATTCTATTTGTTTGACTGTTTGTATATTGTGTATACGCCAACAGGAAAAGTTGACAGTCCTAAGCCTGTGAAAAGTATGAAGGAAATGAGAATTAATTACGTTAACAATCTGTCTGTGATTAAATTTAACAGTTGCTAAAAATAACTGTTAATTATTGTTAGCATTACCATTTAGCAGTGTTATTATTTTTTAACGTTTAAGCCCATCTCTAATGTAGGGTAGGTATACCTTGGTCTGTCGGCTCCGCTACCACTCAGCTGACTGGCTAATTTTCTAACCACATACGAAAGAAGAATAGCATACGTAAGGTACCTAACTAAAGTGGCGAAATGTAGGAGTTAGCCCACGTTCGCACAGACGTAAAAATATCGCGCACTGGCTTTTCAACTCTCGGTGTTGAGCCGACGCGTTGGGAGTTTGGGACGCACTCTAGTCCCAGCGCGTTGAAAAAACACAGTTTGATTTTCAACTCTCGGCGCTAAGCCGAGCGCTGAAAATCCAGTGCACGCAAAAAATCGCCGCGATTTTATTACGTCCGTGCGAACGTGGGCTTACTCGGTCGAAGGACACTGCGAGGAATTTGAAAAATAGGTATCTGAAGAAACGATTGACGTCGTGTTACCTCAAGTCTGCCCCCGTAGAATGCGATAGGGACAGCTGCAGCTCAGACCGATTATATCACAATAAAAATTTACGAGATCGAGGTTTCGTATTCCCCTTTTTTCTCCTCGAAAACTGAGCCGATTCAATTATTTTTTAAATTAGAATTTTAATAAAAAAAGTATGTGTAGGTTCCTATCATTTTCTTTTATTTAAAAACTTTTCGAATTTGTCTGTTAATCACGGCGGTAAAAATTGGGCATTTTTGTAATTTTTGGAGGGTCATATTTTCTTTATCGGACGTGTCTACAGCAGACTGATTTAGTGAAAAAAAAATTGCTCTAGAGGCATTATTAAGGAAGAAAAAGGGGGAATACATTTGTATGGAGAATCGCAAGCCCTGTACACAATAGAGGTTGTATTGTTATTACGTCTGGGAGCGTTTAGTTTCCCGAAACGTGTTAAATAAATTCTAATTACTTTCATGATTTTATCTCACGACACTTTCGAGTTATTAAAATATGTATAACCAAGCCAAATTACAGCGCTTTAGTACCAAGGGGCTCTAGTTAAACCGTGGACTTTTTAGGGTTCCTGGTTTTACTACGTAAACCTAAAAAGAAGTCAAGTTAGTGCTTAGCTTCTTTTTGTTACCTAACAAAATTATTTAAAAAACTTTTTCACAAAAAATAAAACCGACTTCCAAAAAAAACACTACAAAGTGAAAAATCCGAAATCAGTTATTTTTCACTTTAGTGTTTTTTTTGGAAGTCGGTTTTATTTTTTGTGAAAAAGTTTTTATTTTTCACTTTTTAGTTGTGGTACCTACACAAAACCCCCACAAAAATTTTAATACCCATTACCTGCTATGTAAATTACAGTGACAGGAACTATTAGAATATCGTCCACATATACTAGATGGGAAAAATACGTATTATTGAAGCTAACTCAAAAACCCCTCATCAGATCTTGACCAAATTTATATGGGACCACTTCTGAAGTATGCCCTACCAAACAAAAAAAGAATCATCAAAATCAATTCATAATTGGCGGAGTAACCGCGTAACAAACATACAAAAAAAAAAAAAAAAAAAACAACCGTATTGAGAACCGCCTCCTTTTTGAAGTCGGTTGATAAAATAAGTTGTTGTCATGCAAGTTTTATAAATAAAATCAGATTTAAAGGCATAAATAAATCAATATTAATGTTTTTTTTAAACTTGGATTAATATTTATCATATATATATATCATCAATGCTCGACAAGCATGACCAAAGATTAAAAAAAAAACTTGGGAATAATAAATCATACCTCGCACAAAAAAGATACAAAATTTAAGCCAAAAAGTCGTGGTCTTGTTAAGACTGTTAATTTTTGATGTCTACAATTTTAGATTTCAAGGCCGCACCGTGTAATATCAAATAACTTATGTCAATAAGCACCAAAACATCTATTTTAGTCAACTGTTTTTCTAATTAGCTGTCAATATCGACACCAAAAATAGAAACGTCACAAACGCGCATACATGTAACTACGATTTTTTTATATGTTGTTAAGTCCCCTAAGTAGTTTATATCCAAGTTTGCAACCCTCAAAACCTTGTCCTACTCCTATGGTGCTCGAAAAGCTGTGAAATTCAAAGCACGTGTTTTAGTTTTTTTTTTAAATAGGTATACCTTAAGGACGCGTGTCCTTATTATATGGTATCTTTTTTGAATATTTTTGTGAAGGAAGCTAAATTTGATACGATCTGAGCCCAACTACTCTAGGTCTATTAGTTGCGGAGATACATAATAGTCAAAGATGAGCATTTTTTTTCCAAAAAGTGAAAAAATATCGATTTAGGGTCATTTGCCAAGACACGTATCTACCGGCTAAAATAATGGTCCTAGAGAAAGTGTTTAACAAGAGAGTTGATGTTGATCCCCTTAGGTAACATATTCCAGAGGGCCTGCGTGACAATAAAACAATCAAAAGAACAATAAAATTGAAGAAGCATTTTGTGTATGAGCTAGCACCATAGGTATCCCTTGTCCTTGTTCACTGAAGAAGGAATGCGCAAGGGCACGAAATCTACCTTCTACTCAACTACCTACCACCACCATTACCCTATGTAAAATTTCTATATGTTATATCTGTATTTCGTATGGTGTAATAATAATCTCTTACATCCGTATGCTATGCACAGTAGGAAAAAATGCAACAAAACAAACAGTTAATTAGGCAGACAACCGATATTTACCGTCATTCATCTCAATAAAGATTACACTAAGTATAATAAGACAAAACAGTCATTTACTGCACGAGGAAGAAGATTATGTATCTAATAACAGGTGGTATGACGCCCAACCTTGAACTATACAACCATAGTTTCTTTTTAATTCAGAATTAACTAAGTTTATTACTGGTTATGTACACACAGCCAAACAGTTAGGAGCATACCTGTGTAGGAAGTAATAAGGCATCATACACTATTCAAACAGCAAATAAGATAAAGCAACACTTGTATCCCCGAGGGGTAGACAGATGTGCACTCACATTTCGCCAGTTATGTTCAAATATGCAACGACACGTAGGAACTAGGGAACGAGCCTATTGCCACCAACTCGGCATAAGTGTCTGCGAATTTTCTAAAAGGAAACCCAATATCTCTCGGGGTCGGACCCAGAAGTGCCCACGAACGCAGTCGCGCTTACGACCCCTAGACCAACATGAGGCTATAGCAGCATCAATAACACGTCACGCAAATCCTATCGCGCCAGGAGTTTTATTTGAGCACATGGTTCCTTTTAGCGTTTAACTCTACGATCCGTAACTGAGAATTTACCCATTCAGGCTAGAAAAAATCACCCTGTATACACCCTACAACAACCATCGGGCAGTAGCGGTGGGAATTTCATTTCATAAATTCTTATCTAGTTTTACTTACGTTTTAATAGATACTGACCGATAACTTGTATATCAAACTCAAACCATTTATTCCAAATAAACCAATTACAGGTACTTTTGAATTGTCAAGGGGTCGGTCAGTCAGAAAGATGAAGCTAGTTGCCCATTCCAAAGCGTAGTAGCTTCCTATGGAGAAGAACGGGCCAGAAACTCCATGGACACTCTTTTAAATCAGAATATTGTTACAAAACATTGGTTAGATCATGCATGTTGAAATTATACATGTGAGAACAATGTAGTAAATCGTGCACGTTAAAAGCGACCATAATAAAAAAATAAAAATAATTAAAAAAAAGCCATGGCAGCTAAGAGATGACCAGTCCCCACTGACGGCGGTGTGTGGTGCAAACTGTAAATATAAGTTGGTTTACCCCGCAGTACCTCTACGTATAAGAGGAATAACTTTAGCCTCGACTACCAACTCGCCTTTTCCCAGCTACAAATGTTAGGGTCGGCTTCCAATCTAACCGGATCGAGCTGAATATCTGTATTTTACATGGAGCAACTATACCTATCTTATCTGAACTCAACAGCACAGTTACTGGGTTATTATAAGATTACCCCTTGGTAAGACTGGTGGCACACTAAGTGTTATGATGTAGTTTTAATTGACTGCCTGTATAGTTATGTATTATGTCGACTGTACGTCGAGTTCAATGTTAAGTAGGAACCGATTAGTGCGACACGAACTGTCTCGTTATGTTATTAAATTCTCATTAAAATAATATAATGTGGCATTCTACTATATGTTTAAATGCACAAAAGTACCTGATTCACTGTTTCTTGGGGATATAATAAATGAGACATGGATAGATAGATATATCCAACTGAGTTGCTTGAAAAGCTTAGTAAAAAAACATTTTTGTGTGGTCCATTTGTAATTTTATTCAAACCCCAAATGATTAATGACTATATAATTAACAAAAAATATTTTTCAAGATTTTATTTCACGACACTTCCGAGTGGTTATTATGTATAATCATGCCAAATTACAGCGCTTTAGTACCAAGGGGCTCTGAGCTAAACCGTAGACTGACAGAGGTTTTTTTCTGTTACCTAACTAAATTATGAAAATAAAATAAGTAGATGTCGTGCAAGTTTTAATAAAATCAGATTTAAATGCACAAATAAATCAATATTAATGATTTTTAAAAACTTGGATTAATAATTATCTTACCCCACACAAAAAATAATTATACTCACAAAATATTAACCGGTGGTCCTGTTAGACTGTGAATTTTTTGTCTACTATTTTCGATTTCAAGGCCGCATCGTGTATTATCTAATAATTTATACGAGTATCAATATGCACCTAAGCATCTATTTTAGTCGACAGTTTTTATAATGTTTCTTGCTATAGCCGCGTTTAGTTGCATTCGAATTTGCGAATGACATCATGATTATTCGGTAAGAATAGTTATATCAGTTAGCAAGCGCCAAAGAAAAAACAAAAAATCAAAAAAAAATCTGTCTAAACAGGATCACAGGACAGTTCTGCGACTGTCATCTGGAAAATCAATAAGGATTTTAGAACCATCATATAAAAATAATTTATTAGATTAGTTAACTCTTGTACACTTACTGCTCCCAGTCATCATTCTCTTGTCCTTGTCACAATTTATTCGTGTCAAAGTCAAAGTCAAATAATTTATTTCATTTAGGCACAAAAAAGGCACTTATGAACGTCAACATTTACAAAAAAAAAAGATATAATAATTGATTCTAGTCGCCCATTCCAAAAGGTCGTTTTCGTATGGAGAAGAATGGGCAAGAAACTCCACCGTTACTCTTTTTAAAATATTTTCACAATATTCTGTATACATTAATTATATAATTATATGTGAAGACGATGCACCTAGAATAAGATTACTATACCACGATAGGTAAAAAGAATGAAAAATGAAGGAATGATATAAATTAATTATGTGATAGATGCATGGTGCTCACATATTTACAAACATTGTAAAAATATACGATATTCTTAACATTTTAACAAGTATTACTAATAATAAGTCAGTGTGTGAGTTCAAGTAATCACAGAATATAAAATTAATGTTTAAAAAAAGAATATTATACAATTAAATTGGCAACCAGTTTGATTTTGTCTAGATTCTAAATTGTCCTATGGAGCAGGACCAGCATGTTTCCAAGCATTTTTATCTTGGATATAATCCTCTAATTTGTAATATGCTTGTTTACAAAGTGTACTTTTTATATGAGTTTTAAATTTTCTTTCATTTAATTCTAATATATCACAAGGTATTCTGTTGTAACATTTAACACAGTACCCCATAAAAGATGTATTTACTTTAGATAGTCTGAAAAATGGTTGATCTATTTTATCTTTATTTCTAGTATTAAAATTATGTCTATCACTTATTTTATTAAAAAGATGTAGATTTTTTCTCACATACATAATATTTTCATAAATGAATTGGCAAGGTACCGTCATAATATTAATCTTTTTAAATAGTTCCCTGAGAGATTCGCGACGACTTAGATTATAAATGGCTCTGACAGCTCTCTTTTGTAAAATAAAAATGGATTCAATGTCAGCAGCCCGACCCCATAGTAAAATGCCATACGACATAATACTGTGGAAGTAACTAAAATAGACCAAACGCGCAGTTTCTACATCTGTTAACTGTCTTATCTTTCTAACAGCATAAGCGGCCGAGCTTAGCCGCCCCGCGAGAGATGTTATATGGGGTCCCCATTGTAATTTCTCGTCTAGCGTGATTCCTAGGAAAACTGTTTGATTAATAAATTCCAGTTTTTCTCCATTCAATATGATGTCACATTCGCTGCTTCTAACATTTGGTAATTTAAATCTAATGCATTTTGTTTTTTTATTATTTAGTACCAAATTATTTACCGTAAACCAATCTTGGACCTGAACAATACAGCTATTCACGTCGTCAAGATTTTGTGACCGTCGGTTTATTTTAAATATCAATGATGTGTCATCTGCAAATAACACCATGTTTGGTTGATTTTGAAATAATTGGGGTAAATCATTTATATAAGCTAAAAAGAGGAATGGACCCAATATCGAACCTTGAGGAACGCCCATTACCATTTCAGACCCTAATGAGATTGTGCCGTTGACTTGAACTTTAACCTTTCTATCTTTCAGGTATGATCTTAGTAAATCAAGAGCTGTATTCCTAATCCCATAGTGCTCCAGTTTCAGCAGAAGTGTCTCATGGTCTACGCAATCGAAAGCCAATTCGAGAGGTCGCAAAAAATTCCAATGGCATCTTGTGCTTCTTCCCAGGCATTAAAAATGTTCTTTATTAGGGCGACACCGGCGTCAGTGGTACAACGCCCTTTGGTGAAACCGTACTGTTGATCATGAAAGATGGAATTTTCATTAAAGTGCCGTAACATTTGATTGAGAATCAACTTTTCAAACACCTTACTGAGAACTGGCAGAATTGACACAGGCCTATAATTGTTGGGTTCCTTACTATCACCGGATTTGAACAAAGGAACTACTTTACTATGTTTCATGAGATCCGGAAAGACGCCTTGGTCTACACTAGTGTTAAATATGAAAGCCAAATAAGGCGCAATGGTTTCGATGACAGATCTACAGACTTTTACAGACATTCCCCACAGATCTTCTGTTGATTTAATTTTAAGATCTTTAAAAGCTTTTATAACAGCCTGGGGGTTTGTATGCTGAAACCTAAACTCCAAAGGGCATGCCTTTACATTATTTCTAAGTAAGGCAGCAGAAAGAGCGGGTGAGGAATTTAAAGCTTCAGTGGTTTTGTGGGGAATATTAACAAAAAAGTTTTCAAATTCCTGAGCTATTTCTACATCTGAGTTGATGGAACCATGAGCAGTCTCTAAATTAAATTCAGTATTACGCTGTTTTTTCCTACCGGTTTCATTATTTATTATTTGCCAGGTAGTTTTTATTTTATCATCAGCTGATTTTATTTTATTGCTAATGTGAAGAGCTTTAGCTATTTTGCACACACTTTTAAAAGTTTTTGAATATTTTGCAACATACTGATGAAAGCTTGTATTATTCATGTGTTGCTTTAGGCCATAAAGTTCAAAAAGTTTTTCCCTACTTTTGCGAATACCTGGAGTCGCCCAATCACTAAATAAGAACTTTGTGTAAATTGTTTTGGTCTTTAGTGGAAAAGTGTCAGTAAATTGTTTGTTTAACAGTGAAGAGAACTCGGCGTAGAACTCATTTGGGTCACGTATATTATTAAAACTCTGAATACATAATTTACTTGCCAAAGCATTATTTAATTTATCTAGATTTTTACATGTAATTGGCCTAAACCTTATTTGAATTTTTTGTAAAGGTAGGTAGGAGCAAAATGTAACTGTTTGTCCACTGTGATCAGATGGCAACTTATTTATAATTTGTTTATGTAAGTAATCACAGTTACAAAAAATATTATCTATACAAGTGCCAGAAGAAGCTGTCACTCGGGTTGGTTCAATAAAAACATTTGACAAGTCAAATGACCTGAAAAGACTTAATAGTCTGACAGTATTAGAGTTATTTTCTAATAGATTAATATTAAAATCACCACATATGATTATTGACTTACTACTAGCATTTAGTTTCTTTAGCACATCTTCCATTACAGAATCAAACATAGAAAGATTCTGGTAACTTGGAGGTCTGTATACACATAAAACTACCTTTTGGAATGGGCGACTAGAATCAGTTTTATTATTTTTTGTAAAGTTTGACGTTCAAAAGTGCCTTTTTTGTGCCTAATTGAAATAAATTATTTGACTTTGACTTTGACTTTGACATACTATAACATGCTTATCAAGCTCAACACAGGACAATTCAATGGTGTGTTCAACAGACAGTCCGATTATGTCTTTTCGTTCTTTCGATTTAATAGAATTTTTTACTAATATTAATGATCCTCCATGTATCATACGTTTTCGGCTGAAATGGCGTGGTCGGCGCAACATCTTTTCTTCCACACTTCTCTATTAGTCGTCATCTCGGTAGTCGCCCCCTTTCTAGCCATATCATCTTTCACACAGTCATAATCATAAGTCACATCACATCACAGTCCATCCATCGTTTCTTTGGTCTTCCCCTGCTCTTATAGCCATCCACATTCATGCTCAAAGCTGTACTCATTCTTCCACCTGACATGCCCACACCATGACAACCGATTTCCACACAACTTTTCATACTGCTACCAGTACATATTGTGCAAAATGTATCCTAAGCTTCTAGCGCAACAGCTACTAAATTTATCATCTTTTTTTACAATAGCAGCGGGAATTTAATTTCATCAGTTCTTGTCTAGTTTTATGTAATTTAATCTAATTTTTTGATTATAAGTGCAATTTAAAAAAAAAACTAATAGGTACTGACCTATAACTTGTAGGTATATGTGGTGCAAACTGTAAATATAAGTTGGTTTAAAAGAAAAAAAAAGTAGTTCACCAGACACAACACTCGCCTAGTCTAAGGATACACTGTTGTCAAAGGAGGATAGGGACTTCCCACCCTTGCCAATCAAACACCAGTCCTGGCAGTGCCTCTACCTACAAGAGGAATAACTTTCGCCTCGACTACCAACTCGCCTTTTCCAGCTACAAATTTTTGGGGTCAACTTCCAATGTAACCGGATCGCGTTGAATAAATAAATAATAATAATAATAAAAAACGTTTATTCATCTCCACAAATTACATCGTTTTATATGTATAGGTTGACAGGTAGTTTGGCAGAAACTTGTAATTTGTGGGAGATCTGGAGTCTAAACTAAGCCTAGGCCTGTATTTCAGAACTCCAAGCCCCCCATCACATCATAAATAGTGGTTGTCAACGTGGAAATAGTGCGAACCTGATGATGGTGTGTATGTGTATGTGTGTGTGTGTGTGTGTGTGTGTGTGTGTGTGTGTGTGTGTGTGTGTGTGTGTGTGTGTGAATAAAATATAAGTATGTATACATTTATTGCATAATAAGTATTTTATGAATATATAATCTTACATAAATAGTATAAGTACGCAAGTGAGTGCTACGTGAGTAGTGAGTAGTAGTAGTAGTGAATACCTGTATTTTACATGAAGCGACTGTCTATCTTATCTGACCTCGACAGCACAGTTACTGCGTTATTATAAGATTACCCCTTTGTAAGACTGGTATCACAATAAGCGTTATTATGTAGTTTTAATTAACTGCCTGTAATGTTATTTATTTTGTCGACTGTACGTCAAGTTCAATGTTAAGTAGGAACCGATTAGTGCGACACGAACTGTCTTGTTATGTTATTAAAATGTCATTAAAATAATATAATGTGGCATTCTAGTATATAATGTTAAATGCACATAAGTACCTAATTCACTGTTTCTTGAGGATATAATAAATCATTCATGGTAGATATATCTAACCGAGTTGCTATAAGACTTGTAACGAATATTTTTTTGGGTGCGTAATTTTATTCAAACCCCAAATGATTTAAGTACGCGAATTAATTTTGACAGCTCAAAGCTGAAGTTCACTGCTAAACCTTTGTTATGTATAATTTTATTTTAAAAGTCAATTTAAAATGCATTATTGTTTGTGTCATTAATAATTTACATCATTCAAATTAATCTTTTGACATTGAAAATATTTTATTTTATTGAAGCGAAAAACATAGTCATTAAACATGCTAAATTTGCTTCCGTCTAATTTTAGCATCAGAATGGCCCCGCTGCAAGATGCACACATCCTTTTTCATACCGAGATGAAACTAGTCCGCTTGCTGTATACCTGTACGCGTGTGATTTCAGCACATTTCAGATTTTGCATTCACAGAAGAAAAAAAAAATGACTGAAAAAGGGCATTTATTATACAAGGTGTTCCTTTTGATATCCCATATTCTAAGGTATTAATAAGACCATGTATGTCAAAGAATCAACTTACATTTTTTTTTGCGTGTAAACTTATGACTTTCCCTTTTAGGATGTTACGCATATAAATCTTTTACTGTTCCTTAATTGGCATGTATGGAGCAATGGATAGATAGAAAGATGGAATACTCATAAGTACACCATATAAATTACAGATACCTGACAGATTAATGTAAAAAATAACATAGGGTGAAACAGTAAATGAGTAGGTAGAGGAAAGGATGGTATTTTGGAATACTGTTCTTAATTTGGCATAGCAGTGTTTCACAGAAACGAAAAGCGCCATCTCGTTTTAAGGATCATAAAATGTTCACAAGTAGCGTCATCTATCGATATGTCTATACGGATAGTCTGTCATTTTTCTAAGATGGGAACCAGAGATTAAAACGTGGAACAGCGCGTGAGAAAATTTTTGAGATACGTGTTCAACCCATTCCCATCGCTTATCTTATGATTGTGCTGTTTAGCTTTATGTGTAGTGTAAAATAGATAATAAATTTTGCATATTAGCATTGATTTCAACAATTTGTATATTTATAAATACATAAATTGTGGTTATGTTCAACTACGTGTTGTTGCTAATTTGGAATACCCGAGGTGATGTTAATTTGGAATATTCCAAAATACATTCAGTTCTACTTTTTTTAAGTGCTTTGTATTAACTTACTTAGAAATATAATATTATTATGCAAGGGAGTTTGTCGATATCCTGGTTTGTCCGTTTATAACTGAACTGATTCAGATGTTTTTAAATTAATTTAGAAAACTTATTCTATCCCAGATAATGTCGACCAATAATTACAAAAAGAGAAAATTGTATAGCGTGGATGACATGATGGCAGCTGTGTTTGCAGTCTGTGAAAAAAAAATGGGGTACCTAAAGGCGTCCAAAAGTTTCAATGTCCCGAGGTCAACTTTATTTCGACTTGTAAATGAGAAAGATACATCTATCGACATATTAGTAACAAAAAAAAAATGGGCGAAAGCCAGTCTTTGACACTAAATTGGAAAATGAGCTGGTTGAGTATAGTTGATAAGCGTAGAATAGCATTTCAACTCGCGAAAAAAAAAATATGCAACACCCTTTCAAAAATGATATGGGTGGATGGTTTCTTGAAGAGAAACAAAGATCGTTTGTCGAGCCTTCAGGAACCTCGTTCGCAAGAGCCCGCGGATTCAATCAAGAACGAAAGAACCAGTTCTTATTATCCTTTAGTTATTATTATCCTTTCACCTTTAAATCACTTACCTACTATCACGGTCTCTAATCTTGACTGAAAGTAATTTAGAATACCAAAATGGTATGCCAAATTACCTTCAGTCGGTTTAGGAACCGATTTTAGAGAGTTGCTCTCTGGGGTCAATTTTGTTATCACAAACCTTACACTTTCTACTTAAACATTGACTTAGTAATAGCGAAAGTAACTGAGTTAAGCATGGTGAATATAATTTGGAATACTCCTATACCAAAATACCTGCACCCTATCTCCAAAACTAAATTGTGCCATTTTGTATTCAACCTAAAATTTTAACCCATATGGACATTTAATTGTTTTTGATAGCTTGCACATTGATAGTAAGATAATATTGCTTCAATTTAATCAAGGTTTTATTTCTTAATACCTCACGGAAAAAAAGTTGCAGGTCTGAAACAAAATGGTATTCCAAATTACCATCCTTTCCTCTACCTACATAATTGTTAGATGACATTATCTAATGAGACAACAATTATCTACCCGCGATCTATTGTTCTGAATAATGGCAGTTTTATGTTGACTTGATAAAAAAAGTAGAACGTCCTCTGCCTGCATAAATCAACATAACACAATAGTATTATAGACCATGCATTCGTGAGGTTTCTCATCAGCCGTTTATTTGTCAGCGACTATTAGCTCTGCTACTGCTAAATGCTTCCGCAATGGGGAGACACTACCAATTTATTCCGCAAGGTATCGCATCGTCACTGGTGTTGTTTTCCTGTCAAACAAATAATTTAATATAATACCTGTTTGTAGTGCATTGAATAACTGAATTGTAATATTACAGGCGTAAACAGATTTCCTGCTGGTGAAGAAAAATGTGGCCTTAAGCCTAAAAAAACCGGCCAAGTGGGTGTCGGACCACGCACAATGAAGAGTTCCGTAGTTGGGTTGAATTTATCCCAAGAACTAACTTAATATTATTGTAGTTGAATAACAGGTTCTCCCATACATTCCAACTGCACATGGAAGTTTGTTCTCACAATATTGAGAGATTTACAATGTTATTTGAAGACCATACATACTCGTATACTTCTATAGGTTTTCGTGAAATTATGTGTTTAGAACCAGTCTCTATATTTTTATTTAATTTTAGGCTCCGTAGTTTCGGAGATAAGGGGGGGCAATTTTCATCTATTTTCTTAGGTCTACCTAACATACATTGAAAAGTATTTATTTAAAAAATAAATTAAAAATATCTGAGATCGTCACAACAAGCACTTTCCTTTGATATATCACACGGTACAGTTTGAAAAACTTTAAAATAACAAAAACATTTATTTAAGTTAGACATCCGTGACCCAAACACGGGTCACAGAAATTCGTATGTGTCCCAAATTTCAACTAAATTGGTCCAGTAGATCCGGAGCAAATTGGCTGTGACAGACGGACAGCCAGCCAGCCAGTAAGACACACGAGTGATCCTATAAGGGTTCCGTTTTTTCCTTTTTAAATAAAGAACTTTAAAAAACCAACGGAAACCAACACCACCAGCAAGGCTATGATTGTAGTAATCACTTTAGACCTGCAGGGCTAACATGACAAGCGCGAAAAAGCTCTTTATCTCGTTTTGTCGAAATTTGTCTACGATTCTGACGTCATTCTAATCCCTAACATGACCGTAAACGACGAGATATCTCGAAAAAGGCACTTTGACACTTCTATATCTCGCGACGAGAAACCGATGTTGCAAGTTATTAAAAACAAATTATTTTTATGATAGCAACATCGGCTTGAGATTCCGTTTCATTCATTCAATGGTGCCGATTCTCTTGTCACAAATGCCTATAAACTAGACTAAAAATCACCAAAATTTAGATTATTCCTGTCAACCGACGATTTTCCATTCTGAAATAGGCTAAAAACTATACTTTAGTTTGACGGCACGAAGCTATTAATTAAGTGAAAATGGCAATTTTGCTATTCAGAATTTTACGTTCTTCACCTAAAATTTTGATTGTCTAAGTATTTAATCGCTATTAAAAACAATGAACTAAAATTCACACCCAACAATTCGAAGGTGCAAAAACAATACTGTAGTCCTATCGCAAAAATAATGAACATTTCGAACCTCTTTAGGAAACCCATAAACCCCTAACACTCGACATGTAGGTAATATTTTTTCATATTTTCCATGACGAAAAACGAAAAATTCCATATAAAACACGTCGTTCCAATATAAATAGTAGTTTAAAACTAAGTATTTTCATTATTAATTTATTGTAAAATAAAGTAATGACTAAAATAAGTACATTTATGAAACTGCTATGTTATTTTGGAGTTTTTTTTTTTTTGTATCATAATCTTGTCTACTCTTCTCGTCGTCAAAATCGACGAGTAAATACGACTAAATGATAGAAAACCCGTAGATTATCTCGTGTTGAATTGTCAAAAATCGAGATAGCTAAGGTGCCATTTTAGGGTTTGTCGAGAAAACATCAATTTTGACAAGAGGACTCGACTATTTTGTATGGAAGCGCTGCCGCGCTGTCAGATTTTTTTTATAATTTTTGTCTATTTCGGCCACTTTCTCGTTTTCTGACAGCGCGTCCATACAAAATAGTCGACTCCTGTCAAAATTGATGTTTACTCGACAAACCCTAACATGGCACCTTAGTTATCTCGATTTTTGACAATTCAACACGAGATAATCTCCGATTTTTCTATCATTTAGTCGTATTTACTCGTCGTCAATTGACGACGAGAAGAGTAGACAAAAATATGATACAAAAAAAAAACTCCAAAATAACATGGCAGTTTCATAATTGTACTTATTTAAGTCATCATTTTATTTTACAATATATTAATAATGAAAATACTTAGTTTTAAACTACTATTTATATTGAAACGACGTGTTTAATATGGAATTTTTCGTTTTTTGTATGGAAAATATGAAAAAATATTACCTACATGTTGAGTGTTAGGGGTTTATGGGTTTCATAAAGGGGGTCGAAATTTTCATTATTTTTGCGATAGGATACACCGTTTTCGAGATAAAAGCAAGAGAAAAGAAAAAAAAGACAGTATTGTTTTTGCACCTTCGAGGCGATTAAATATTTAGGTGAAGAACGTAAAATTCTGAATAGCAAAATTGCCATTTTCACTAAATTAATAGCTCAGTGCCGTCAAACTAAAATATAGTTAAGTTGTGTCACTTTAGTCTATTTCAGAATGGAAAATCGTCGGTTGACAGGAATAATCAAAATTTTGGTGATTTTTAGTCTAGTTTAGAGGCATTTGTGAAAAGAAAATCGGCAACATTGAATGAATGAAACGGAATCTCAAGCCGATGTTGCTATCAAAAAAATAATTTGTTTTTAATAACTTGCAACATCGGTTTCTCGTCGCGAGATAGAAGTATCAAAGTGCCTTTTTCGAGATATCTCGTCGTTTACGGTCATGTTAGGGATTAGAATGACGTCAGAATTGTAGACAAATTTCGACAAAACGAGATAGAGAGCTTTCTCGTGCTTGTCATGTTAGCCCTGCTGCTGACGATTTTTATGGCGAGAGCGCATAGAGGAACAGCCGGTATATTCTGTAAAAATCGCAGCTTGAAAACTTTTAGGTGTAGTGAGCTGTCATTCTACCTGACACTTTTGACAGCTCACTTCAGCTACAGACCGTTCACTATAACTTGTCCCTTGTCGTCATGTTTGTTTCAATAATAATTGAGTTAAAAATGGCACACAACAGTAAGAACAGTGCTACCAATCGGTCAGGGAGACAAGTTCACAGTATCCTTGAAAACATCCAACATACAGACATCTGACAGTTACTAGCGAGGGTGGCGTCATCTGCAATTAGCTTTGCCTGTTCCTCCCCATAGTCAAGTGCTCGTGACTACGACTCTAGACAACATGAGTAGTTAAACAGTAGATATTAATAGTAGGTATATTACCATAACCAGACACAAAAATTTATATGAACAATATAAAATAAATATACCAATTAAAAACTTGATGCCACAGTAGGTACCTATAGTTATTAGGAAATGTTGAAATTAAATACAAAACTTGCAAGAGGTAGGTACACGCGCATTAAGGATAGTTCATTGTTTTTCAGATCGTAGATCGTGTCTTACTACTTTTTTATCAAATAACATATTTTTTGTTCGATCAGGATTCAACGCGCTATGTTTTTGTATCAGGTTTATTATAATTATTATTATTCAAGTAGACAGCTTATCTAATTATTACGCAGTCATAAAAAAGGGGAACCTGCAGCTAGCAGTAACTTGCCTTCTTTGTAGGTACTTGAAGGAATCGTAGCTGGTTCAAGGAGTTGAAAGTTCGGGTTGACCATATTCGGCCCAGTTGTCTAATTATTAGTTATAAATAGTTATTTGTGCAACAAGAGAGCAAAGTTGTTTTTTGCTGCGAGTGTTGATTTTGAATCCCGAGTAAGCGAAGGATTCTATAATTGAATCACGAGCGTAGCGAGTGATTCTAGGTTAGAATCCTGAGCGCTGCGAGGGATTTAAAGACACGAGATGCAAATAACTTTGCTCTCGTGTAACACATACAACTTTTCACCTCAGCAGCGAGAACATACAACATGTAAAAAAAAACCTGTCCGATCCGTGAGGGTGTTGTTAGGTATTGTGTGGATTGTGATTTTAAATACCAATAACTTTTTTACTATAAATAATAATAAAAAAATACTCTTTTGTAATGTTACTGCTTTTCGGATCGGACTAGGTTTTTTTTACATAATCTTCATCACCTCGTATTTTGTAGCCACCATCTTGGATTTATATTTTGACCTCACTATCGGCTTTAGTACCCTCGAAAACTATGAAAACGACACCCATGACGAAAATGTGAAAATTTTCGCAGCCGCCATCTTGGATTTTTATTTTGACTTCACTATCGGCTTAAGCAACCCTGAAAACCATAGAAACGACACCCATGAAGAAAAAAATGAAAATTTTCGCAGCCGCCATCTTGGATTTACATTTTCACCTCACGATCGGCTTTAGCACCCTTGAAAACTATGAAAACGACGCCAATTATGAAAAATGTGAAAATTTTCGTATCCGCCATCTTGGATTTGCATTTTGACCAAATTCACACTTACTATCTCACTGCCTCGTTGGTCTAGTGGTTGCAAGCGCTACTGCTGAGCATGAGGTCTTGGGTTCGAATCCCGGGTCGGGCAAAGTGTTATTGGGTTTTTCTATCTGGAATTTCTCAGTAGCAGCCCGGAGTCTGGATTTGTGCCCGGTTGATGGCAATAGGTTCCATCCCTATTACATGGGACTTAAACATAACTGGCGAAATGTGGGTGTACCTACCTACTACAGGTAGGTACACCTCTGCCCAACCCTGCGGGGAAACAAGGCGTGATGTTATGTATGTATGTATCTCACTGCGTCTTTCTTTCTCTTTGAATTAGAAGAAGACAGTCGCAAGCGCCTTTTCCCGTAACGATTTCTGCCAGTGCACTCTTACGAGTACCGCAAGCCGCCTAAAGAACTTCATTCCAAAAAAAAAAAAAAAAACTGAATTTCAATAAAACCTTAACAGATGATTTGCAATTTTAAGGTTTTATGTGAATGCGAACGTTTTATTGTTTGTTTCATTTTTGGGCCTACTAGTTATGAAATTTTGAAGTCGAACTTCGAATCGACTTGTTTCTATCTCTCGCTTTTTTCGTATCGAAGTGAAAGTGACAAAACTAATTGAAGTTCAAATCTTTAGAATTTTGTGAGTAGACCCATCAGACTGTTCACGGCATTTAAAAAAAAAAAAATTTAAAGTTACTTTGTCTCACGCTCGCAGCAAAATCGAATTTTGCTCACTGTTTTTTGACAGCAAAACCTGCTTGTTTGAGGTGCTGAGGTGAAAATTATTTTATTTCGGACAACTAAAAGATCCATAGATTGTTAGGTAACAGGTTTGCACTTAAAATACAATTGTTAATAACTACGGGGTTTATTTATTAACGTTGCTTACAGTTAAGTAATGATTAGCTACTGTTTAACCATACTTTTTTAGCGTTCATTCAAGTTCAGTCCAACACTAATTCATGACCACCCAACAACGAGACACAATAAAAGGAATCTAGGGACTTCATCTGCCGCCACCACCTTCAGAATGCTTTTGACTGCCTCTCATTCTACTCAGGAGTGAGGCAGTTTTTTTCGGATGATGGCATGAAACAGCTATAGGTACTGATCAATGAACTAGAATGCCATACTTTTCTTTTGAGGCGAAAGCGTCAGGGTACCTCCGCGAAATTCAAATTTACAGGTCAGTATCAGGGTAATTTGAATTTTCTACACCCTCGACACCGCTCTCCTACTGTGTAGCATAGATTTGACCACCGTAAATCTAAGCTACCTTTGAGTTACTCAGTAAATCTGGAACCTTAAAGCCAATCAACACTACCTACTGACAAGACTTCTACAGACTGCTGCTATCGAGTATACTATGCGTATAACAGTTTACAACAGGACCTAAGATTTACAATAGGTATCAGAATGCCAGTCAGGCAGTTACAATGTCTAAGCGAGGGTATCGCCCGGACACGAATTTTGCAATCGTCAGTCACGGAAGGCTTGCTAGGTCAGCCTAGGACCTGTGTAAGAAATAAGTGTTAGGTACCCACTTGACGGATAGTGACAAAATTGGGTAGTCAGCAAGGGGCAGACAGAGGGTAGTACACCCACATTGCACCGGATGTTCCCAAGGGATTACAAGTCCCCTGAACCTGTTGCCACTGATCAAGCACGAATCTGCAGCTGCTACCTACTGCGAATTTAATTGTCGACAAAATATAAGACCCAATTAGCTACTCTTTACCCGATCCAGCGTTAGAAACCAGGATCCTAGTCATCATTCACGCTCGCGACCACTAGACCCACGACGCACATCTCAGGACATTATGCCTAAAATTATCTTTCTTTGTTTTTATATTGTGTGTACAGTACAACTATTTTCTTAATGTCCCTCAGCAAACTTTGTGTTTCGTCAGTTATCAGATGACCTTTGCACTTAGTGCAGACCGGACGCTCTCAATCGACTTGGAAGTATATAGAGTTGTTAATACTCTTTTTGCTTAATGCAATTTATTTTTAAAAAGTGGGAGTAAAGCTCCTTTGTATTCGGAAATGCGATGATTCCCGAGGGACATTAAGAAAATAGTTGTAAAAAGGAAAGAAAATACGTTTATATGCGTCACATCCACGCAAAACTGTACTGTACCTAAAACGTACCAAATAAACACAATAATTTTGGTTTTTTTTCGCCGCTAAACACCAGACTTCTTCCTTTTTCCAGACCTGGACCTGATCCTCATCTACCATTGCTGCGACCACAGCGCGGAGGTATCGAAGCAAGTCCTGGACCTCCACTACACCCTCAGGACGCTGTTTACCAACTTCTTCAAAGACAGGGCCGTGGATAAAAAGACAGAACAGAATCTGCATAATGTGTAAGTAACAACAACACAACGTAAGGCCGCGGACACGGCGATGATCAGTACCTACCTACAATATTTTACTTTATGATATTAGGATTTTATGGCACTATCATACCTACTGCATTTGCTATACCGTACGAACAGTGGATCTAGACGAGTGCCCCCTTAACGAGTGCCCACTAACTTTGTACCGTAAAATATCGTAGGTAGTATAGGTACTGATCCTTGCCACACCAGCGGAGGGGAGGGGAAGGGCCAGAGGACATTGGATAAAAAGACGATTTTCCGCTAGTACCTAATTTGAGCTTGTGAGATATTGTTGCACTTAAGTCAAATACCAAATTTATTTAGCCAAAATTTTTTTACAAAAAATTAAACCAATGAAAAATTTAAAAGCGAAAAATAAAAAAAATCCTTTTAGTGTAACTAAGCTCGTAGACTAATTGAAGTTACAAATTTTGAGGCGGCGCCAAACAAACAAATTATAGCTTGATAAATCTTCGTTGAATTTGTAAGGCGCCGGCGGCGCGGCGCTGCCACAAAAGTTACTTATATTAGTTTAGGAGCTTAGTTACACTAAAAGATTATTTTTTATTATTCGCTTTTCACTTTTTTTTTCGTTGGTTTAATTTTTCGTAAAAAGATTATTATTTTTCGCTTTTGAGTTACCTAACATTTAATTTTATTGTTTTCCTCAAGTAGGTATCGTCAGACCCTCGATGACAGACATACCCCAGCTGTCTAAAGTTCTCATCAAGGTGAATGAAATGAGCCCAAACGCGATGTAGAACTGCTGAGGTGTCCTGGCGACTGTCTTCCGTCTCCATCTCATCATCAGATCAACTCCAGGTCTTTTTTATGTGGTTGAGTCATCAGGAAATACATTATATGCGCAAAATTACAACAGAATAATCGGTTCGCAGTTGAAAATTCAGTAGGCGTTTTTTACCCTTTCTGGTAGATATAATTCGTTTTCAGGGACCAACTACGAGAGTACCCTTCCCAATAAAACAAGAATCGTTCAAATTGGACTACTCAGTAAAAAGTTATGCGTGTTCATACATTTAAAAAAAATACACGTCGGTTTGCAAACCTTTTTTTCGTCGATTAATAATGGTTGGCTCCGAGACTCGAATCCCGGTGTCAGCCGAAAATAACTGCCATCTACGGACACATCAAATTATCACAGGTTTAGACATACTGATGCCAGAACAGCTGTCTGTGGCCCAGGTTTCTTCAGGTACCTACCTATCTGTCTGATGACCTGACTTTCTATCTCAAGCAATCAGTATTTCGCCTGTTCCAGGTTACTCCAGCCATTACCAACTCGGTCTAGGAATGGCGATGCTGTGTTCTATTGCCGTCTGCTGGACTACGACCCCAAGAACTTCGAATTCGCCAAAGCACTCAGGTAGGATGTGATGTGATATTGAGGCCGACTGAACCAAAGATAGTCAGCCTCAAAATCACATCGACAAGAATTCATTTGTTTAGTCTTTGTTCCATAATATTCTATCAATTTGTAGCCACAAAATATTATAGGTTCTTAATTGTGGCTACACATTAAAACATTAGTATGGAAAACCAATTGTAAACTATCAAATAAATTCTTGTCGAGAAGTATATAAACCAGTCAATCTTTTTGAGACAGACACCTAGCTACCTACCGTTACAAAGAATTTGATGTTGCAAACGGGTTAAAAAAATCGTTTCAAAATGACCTACATAACTACGAGTTCGAGAGTAAAACTTACCTACGTGCTATGTAGATAGTTGTAGCCCCTATAGCTACTTAGAATAGCTACTTAGAATAGAATAGCAGTAAATACATCTTTTATGGGGTACTGTGTTAAATGTTACAACAGAATACCTTGTGATATATTAGAATTAAATGAAAGAAAATTTAAAAATCATATAAAAAGTACACTTTGTAAACAAGCATATTACAAATTTGAGGATTATATCCAAGATAAAAATGCTTGGAAACATGCTGGTCCTGCTCCATAGGACAATTCAGAATCTAGACAAAATCGAACTGGTTGCTAATTTAATTGTATAATTATTTTTTTAAACATTTATTTTATTTTATTTTTTGTGATTACCTACTTGAACTCACACACTGACTTATTATTATTAGTATTACTTATTATAATGTTAGAAATATAGTATAATTTTACAATGTCATTCCTTCATTTTTCATTCTTTTTACCTATCGTGGTATAGTAATCTTATTCTAGGTGCATTGTCTTCACATATAATTATATAATAAGTGTATAAAAGATATAATGATTTTTTTAAAAAGAGTAACGGTGGAGTTTCTTGCCCATTCTTCTCCATACGAAAACTACCTTTTGGAATGGGCGACTAGAATCAGTTTTATTATTTTTTGTAAAGTTTGACGTTCAAAATTAAATTAAATTAAATTATTTTATTTGTCAGATAACAACGATCCATTTATGTTAGTTGGTTAGTTACAAAATAAAAAAAACGTAAAAGCTATGTTAGTCTGTTATTACGTACTAAGCTCACAGAAAAAAAAAAAAAAACAATATTTAAATATGTAAGTACATACATGTGAATATAACATCTCACCGTTGTAATGCATCACTTCTGCCTAACCAGCACTTGCATGAAGTGATTCATTATCGGTGAGTCAAACTTGTCCACTAACATCTTCAGAATGCTATTAGGGCTTGACCGCGTTCTCTCCAATAGCGATGCCGTCTTTCTCCTCACCATTGCGGGGAAGTCATGAACATGCGCCTGCGCGAACATGCCAGAAGCACTACAAAAGCGCGGCAGCCCCAAAAGCATTCTGAAGCTGTTATTGTATTGGACCCTCAGGGCATCCATTGTTTTCCGCGTGTAGCTGGCCCACAGGCTGCTCGTGTAGAAGGTCTGGCAGTAAGCCTTGAACAATGTTATCTTAACCTCCTTACTACAACAAGCAAACCTGCGAACCAGCATATTGCTTCTCACAGCAAGAGCCCGGCGCTCGCGTTCGATATCTTCATGATCTTTAAGGTCCTCCGTTACGTAATGCCCGAGATATTTAGTTAGTTTCACCCTTTGCAGGGGCTGGCCATTGAGTGTGATAATTGGCTCGTATGACTGCTTCCTACAGGGGGCCTTAAAGATCATGAAAACGCTCTTCTTACAATTATAAACTAGACCGTGGCTAGCAGCGTACCTTTCACAAGATTCTAAAAGCTCTCTTATGGAGCCGGCCGTTGGACCCAGCAGCACCATATCATCCGCGTAGCTGAGGTTATTGACGCAAATGTTGTAAATCCAACATCCGATCCGTTTACTGCTGAGTCCAGTTATCAGCTCATTGACGTAAAGGTTGAAAAGCTTGGGCGAGGTCAGCCCCCCCTGCCTCACCCCACAATCCACCACATACGCAGCAGAGAGTGAATTATTCCACTTCACATAGTTCACTTGATTACCATACCAGTACTGAAAAACACGTATAATTTCTGCTGGTACGCATGCTTCCCCGAGCTTTTTCCATAATATGTCATAGGAGACAAGGTCGAAAGCTTTAGAGAGGTCGAGGAAACAAGCATACACAGGCGTGCTTCTGTCAGTATAATATTGGACAGTCTGTTTAAGACTCAATATTGCACTTTCAGTGGAAAGTCCAGGCCTGAAGCCGAACTGTGCGTCGTTTAAATTCAACCAATTGTTGAGAGTTTTATCTAACAGACTGTCCAATACTTTAGCTAGTACAGTGGCAAGTGATATGGGTCTGTAATTACTTACATCGGACACGTCACCAGTCCTATTCTTTACTATTGGGACAACTAATGTGTGCATTAACTCGGGAGGAAGATAAGAGTGACTCAAACATAAAGAATAAAACATGGATAACACTCTTGGACAGTGTACACCCGCATGTTTCAAGTGCTCGATGCTGAGACTGTCATGCCCTGGAGACTTGCCTCTAGCCATTTTCTGTATTGCAGATGATACCTGCTTGGCTGTAAAACGACTGAGAGGGCTATCGTGACAGACCTCAGCATCGACCATTGATTTAGAAGACCCCAGCGGCGAGGAAACGCGGAAGTGGTTCAGGAAAGTGTTCGCTATTTCCTGTGGTGTACTACAGCCCGCCACTGTCGCCGGCAAAGCTGGTATAAGATCAAGCCGGGATGTCGACTTCCAAAACCGGCTAAAGTTTTTGGTCGATCTTTGAGATGTTATGATGTCCATTTTTATTTGATGTTGATGATTTTGGCACCATTTAAGCTTGCCTTTAAAAACCCTTTGACTTTCTCGCATTTCTTCCCAAACTCTGCCGGAATTCGGTTTATTGTAAGACAACCATGACTGATACTTAAGCCTCGCCTCCACGTAAGCAGCGCGAACATGCTTATTCCAACCAATAATACGCCTTTTTCCTCGCGACCGAACACCTTCATGGGTCTGTATGGCAGCCCTAGACAAAATACTTACAATATCTTGGTACATCATCTGCAAGCCACGTCTATGTTCTGCGTTATCGCAAAATTTGTCAGCACAATTGGAAAAGAGTTCCGGAAAATGCATATTCTTAAACTCGGAGTTACATAATTCATGATATTTTTTTATCTGATCACCTCCACGCTCATGCCATTTTACCTTGTCTGGTACCAACTATGTCAATTCAAGTTTTTCTGGGATCGTATGCAAATTGCATTCTATAGCTAAGGGAAGATGATCAGACCAGAAAACATCATACTGTATTTTAACAGTCAGCACGGAGTGCCAGGCTGTTTGAGTAACAAAACAGTGGTCCAACCAACGCTTGCTGCCATTCATATCGCTCACATACGTATGACTGTCGGATCCTAAGCCTAATTTCTCCACATCAGCACATACCCAGTTCTGATCTAAACTGAAATTACACAATTCAGTCCAGAAAGGTTGATGAGGGTGAGAGTTAAAATCCCCCAACATATAAACTGCTTCAACATCATTAGCCTCAATAATGGCACTTACTTCACTCAAGCACTCTGTAAATTCGAGAAAGTTTTCTGTCGAATCTGTTGGCATGTAAATACTGAACACTAAAATCGCGCGATCCTCTAAGCAAGCTTTTAGGGCGGAAATTCGAACACTGCACTACACATACTGACTTGAAGAGCCCCTTACGCCACAGTAATGCTACTCCTCCATAAGGTCGTCCTATGAGCATTCCTGCCGACGTGTCTACCGCTGACTTTCCTGTATATTCGAAATCCTTATGAACAGTGCTAAGCAATGGCAGGTCATGCGGCAGGAGCCAAGTTTCTTGCAGTGCCAGTATGTCAGCTGTATCACATAAATGTCTTACGCTTTCCATTGAGCGCTTCAACGACTTACAGTTAAACGTAATAAACTTATTAGTACTACACAAAAGTGCCTTTTTTGTGCCTAATTGAAATAAATTATTTGACTTTGACACTAAAAGCAACCAGGGTACCTACGTCTTCTTGCAGCTCAGAACCGCCTAGTTTAATCGATAGAAGCTCAAGGTGTTCCCTTGAGGAATTTTACGATGACAAACAAGCGAACAACGGAACAAATGAGTGTCGCTTCCCAAAATATCCAATTATTGCTCTAATATACAGCACTAGAAATGACACGATTCTGGTATCGCAGCCACCTTTATTGATTTACTTATCCAAATAATTATCTCCAGGTCAGTGCTGATGATCCTGGACCTGTGGCAGTTCGAAGAGGGCACGTGGCCAGGATTCGTGCTGATCTTCGACCTGGAAGGCCTCAAGCTGGGGCATCTCACCAAGCTGGATGTGCAGACTATACAGCAGTTCTTGTACTATTTGCAGGTGAGAGATAAGCTACCTAAATATTAAAACTTTTGACAAAAAAAAAAAAAAACTAGTTATTGCTTACATTTGACCTATTAATATTAGAGAACCACACACATTCATATGGACAAACCACAGATACATGTGATATATACCCCACTGTAATACAGTATCAACTAGTACGGGGGTTATAGATAGTGCAATCCACGACGACGCGCCCCACTCCGTACTAAATTACAGCTTACAGTACAGTACTCGCAGAGTGGGACGCGTCTTCGTTAATTGCACTATCTGTACCTATTGTAACTTACTGGCCGCCTAATATAATGTAATGTCAACAATAAATAAATCTGTTGACAAAAAACACTAACTACCATCGAATAAGACTGGGATAACTACTATCTGTAGGAACTTTAACATTACTTTTTTTACAATATTTACAGGAAGCCATGTTAGTTAAAGTAAAAGGCCTGCACTTCCTCAACGCGCCATCCTTCATGGACCGGCTCATGATGATGATCAAGCCGTTCATGAAGAAGGAACTCCTGGAAGTGCTGGTCATTCATCAGATCGGTGCCAAGACCTTGGACAAGTTCGTGCCGATGGTGGGGCTGCCGAAAGAAGCAGGCGGGGAATTCAAGACCTGTGAGGAATGCAGAGGTTGGTCAGGAATTCAGGCATCATTTGAAAGGCATTTTTTAATCATCCATCATTTTTTTAGTATTCAATTACCTATTAATGTTATTCTCCTATCGAAAATAACTCTTTCCGTAATCATCACACTGCAGACCTGCAGACTGTCAAAAACCAAAGGGAAAGCGACTGGCATACACATCAAAATACATAAAAAGTACTATTCGACCCAGTCTGTTTTATTTGATCAGTTCTAGGCAACGTGACAGCGGAGCAGGAATCCCCGAGACGCGTTGGGTATTTCAACTATTGTGATTGGTCGATTCCTGTTATTATACCATGGATTCCTGCAGGTCTGCTCGTCTCCGCTTCAGCGGAAACGCACCCTTATTGCCGACTGCATAACAGAAGTAACAAACTGATTTTCCCATTTCGAGCCATAACAGCCCAGGTCATCGACAATTATTTAGCATCGAAAATATATTTAAATTTTAATTTTCTATTATGAAGACAGAGGTTATGTTGGACATCAAAAATATCATAAATTATGGACAACGAATAAATATTGTAATTTGTTTATTTTCAGATGAAATGCTGGCGAGATTGCGAGCTAACAAAGATTTCTTCGTGCAAGAAAACAACAAGCGCGTGATTGAAGCGAAGCGACCAGGAAAGCCGAAAACCATATCAGACATCTTCGGAAGTGTCGAGGGGTCCTTCAAGAAACTCGATATTGATTAGCAAGCCAAATGTATTTATTGTTTTTTTTAACTTCTTTATGTTGAAATTGGCGCCATCAGATGAGCAACTTTTGTACTAACAAGTTCCAAGGGAAATTAAATGACTCATTTATTTGTAAGAAAAATCTTTGTACAGTGACCATTTCTATTAGTATATAAATTATGTTGAACCAAATCCACCTATTATTTTTAATTCCTTCGAGCTGATGGCGGCAAGACATTAGAGACACACCAGACACAAACATATCAATCAACCAACTACTGGAAACTACGACCAAATACCGAAAATGAGGAACCTTTACAACATAGTTAACTCAATTTGTATCATAACAGTAACGCTACCCACCAACTTCCTTCCTTCAAATCTTATGTATTATTATAAGAAAAATAGGGTTACTTAAAACATAAAAAAAAAACTTTGAACGTTTATTAGCAATATATTTCATAGAAACATAAATGCTGACATATTACGCTTATACCATAGAAAATGGATTAACGACCAGCGCCGCGCAAACTGAAACAACAAAGAAAAACAAAATTATTGTCTATGTTCACTGTAACAAGGTTTGATAGGTTGTTTGTGGTAAGCATCAGTTAGGGTAAGTAGCATCAAAGACTTTCAGTCGAAAGATGGTGTGTTTGAAATCATCATGAAAACAAAATACTGAGAACAACTAGTACCTATTTCGAACCAACTAATCAAGTTTGTAAAATATCTAATTCATTTCATTATTCCTATTATATTAGAAATTCAATTGGCTTTTATTTCGTGCTGTTGACGTGAAGAAACACGTGAACTGCTACTGTAATAGCTTATTATCAATAATTATGGCTATTACAGTAGCATTATATTATATTGTCTGGTTGATGGCAATGCTTGATCCTTATTACATTGGAGTTAAATATAACTGACATGTGGTACACCCAAATGTCAGTTTATACGTCTCTGCCAAACCCTTCAGGGAATACATGCATGATGTTATGTTATGCCATAGTAAATTTACTAGCTAGCTAACAACAGTGCGTATTTATTTATTTATAGTACTACCACATCAGATACATTTAACATATTCAAAGATTTGTTCCATAAAGAACTAATGAGACATGATCTCTAATGGTACATGACAATAAGTACAATTTAATGACAAAATGGTCTTACTTTCGTACTATTCAAATAGTTTAAAACCTATCTTTCACAGTAGACTAGATTAACTCACTGATAAAGCTAAAAATACAAAGAATATCTTTGAAACTCACCTGCAAAGTGCATTTAGTCAAACAGACCGAAGCCCATGTCCTCGTCCTCTGATTCAGACTCTTCCTTCTTGGTCTCTTTCTCTTCTGCAATAGAGAAGGTAAGAGTTAAGATGGTACATAAGATAGGCGGAGAGGTTGTGAAGTGTGGGAGATGTCAGAAAAGGTTGTTAGCATCAAAGGCTTTCAGTCGAAAGATGGTGTTGTTTGAAATCATCATGATAAATGAGCATTTGTAGAAGTCAATAAATTATTTTATATTTATATAGGTAAGTAATTCTGGTGCTAAATTAGATTTTTTGATATAATAAGTTATTTTTTAGCAAATAACTTACATGATCTCAAAGGAATGAATTAAGTAAAGGAAACATTTAGTTTTAGGTACCTACAACAAACATCTGAAATCGCATTTGGTGATGTGGTATTCAAATTATTTAGCAAGCAAAAAAAAAAACTTTAGAAACATCAAAACAGTTTTTTGTAATTCTGAATAAAATGATGCAGTTGAAGTAAATCGTTACATGAAGGAAGACACTATTACTGTCACCACCAGCACTTAAATTTTCTTTATGTACCTACTGCCGATGTATATAACTACAGATATTAGCAAATGTCAGCGAGACCTACCTTTCTTCTCCTCAGCGGCGGCGGCAGCGGGCGCGGCCCCCGCGGCGGCGGGCGCGGCCCCGCCGGCGGGCATGGACGACAGCTTCTCGCGGCCTGGCGACAGATAGGAAACAAAAGTTCAATCATAATTAAACTAGCTGATCTGGCAGACATTGTCCTGGTCATATCTCAACGTTTCAATATTTCATACAAAAAAGGACATTCAGTTTTTAAAACTTTTACAACCTGAATTCGAACCTGATTCAAACAATACAATTTTTTTTTTTTTAAATGCCAATTTGTACCAGTTATTCTCTATACGCTTACTTACCAATGAACAGCATTTAATATTAATTATATGATAATAATAGGCTCGGTGAGATGAACTTAATAGGCTCTACAAATTAGTCGGTACCTAGTTCTAGTTATAAATAATGAATAATAGTCAATGCTTACCCTGCTCAATCAGCTCCTCAACACTCTTGCCATTGAGCTCAGAGATAACCTTCTTCAGCTTCTCTCCGTCAGCCTCAATACCAACAGAGCTCAGGATCTTCTCCACGTCCGCTGCTGCCGGGGACGCCTTGCCGCCGAGCACAGCCAGTAAATACGCGGCCACGTAACGCATTCTGGAAAATTAAGAGAATATGAGATTAGCAGGTGTTGATTGACATGTAAATTATAATAAGTGTGAATGTGATTAGTCTGCGTAGTAGCTGGACGAGTTTGGAATAATATTTATTAGCCGACGACTGCAGAACACAAACGTTTATGTGCTGCAAAAAGTCCACATGTACTATGTGTATCTATGGCTTGTTATAGCACTGGGTGTATTTTTCAGTTTAAAACAATGAATAACCCAGTATGCACTAAAACTCACTGTTTTTGTAGCTAACGAAAGTTCCAGGGATGAATATCTCTTATAAATGTGTTTGAATTTTGAGGTTAAAAACAAACATTAGAAGTGAAACATTACTCAAAATTTACGGTCGGTGGGTCGTCACGTTTACCACTCACGTGTACTAAATCAATAACATGAACAGGTTAGGAACTGTCGTAATCATGGTTAGTAGGAAATTAAAATGGAATATTCACAAAAACACATTATCATAGCATGGATGGGAACAATGAGAAATCGGTGTTTAGAAACCTCGGACTAGTGAAATACCTGGGACTAGTCGCAAATACATTATTTGTACATAATAGTCACGATAAATGGTAAATAACTTAGCAAACACATAGGTATTGCCGCATTGGGCAAGACTGGCGCGCATTACCATAATCCAACATTATCTCACAATATACACTACCATCCTGAATAAACGTTTTACCACACATTATTTATACACTCATCAATAAAAACACAGTAATATTTTGTAATAATCACTTACTTTTAAGTCGTTTGACACGAAACGTGTGATGCCGAAAAATAAACGTTCGTCTTGAACAAAATGTCAAGAGGAAAGAGGGCGGGGGACCGATCCAGATTTGACAGTTCGTTCACAGACGTCACAAGAGTTGGACACAGAAAAATGAACTAATCGATACAATTCGAATCGACTAAAACGATAAATAATTTTTGAATAATAAATATTGTAAGAAAATTTCTGAAAACCATTATGTAGTGATTATTGGAACTACGCTACCTATCTAATTACGCAACACTTTTTCCGTACACGATACGACCAATTTATTTAATTTTGACGGTTCAACAATATTCATTGCGTTATTTACGTTGTTCAGCTGATTTTTTTTTCTAACTTATGAAGTAATGGATTAGCAATTTGTTTCAAAACGATTCAAATTCCGATTGATCGTGCATTACGTGATAACGGTCATTTGACTCTACAGAATTATTAATATTATGTTTTTGAACGCAATCAGAAGTTTGATAAAAACTGAATTTCATAATAAGCGTTGTTTTGTAAAGCTTTTGAACTTTGGATAGCTGTTAATAAATTAGAATTATTATCTTTACCTACTAAATACGAAACTAGAGTCCATGCCACGCAGCGCTAGTGTCTATGTCGTAAAATGTACCTAGTTCCACAATTTTCCGCCGGACAGTGGTGGCGCGGATTCTACTGTTTTATTAATTCACGATGGGAAATAAAACTAAACAGTAATTTCAAATTTCAACATTATTTTACTTGGTAAGTATTTACTTACTTCATTTTCTGTTAGTAGGAAGCAAGACAATATTATCACTGAATCCATAGTTTTCATTCAATCACATGCTAGTAGATGGCGCTCTATGTCGCGTTACAGTACAGAATCAAAAATATTTCAAAATGGTTTTTATTAGTAACATTTTTTTATCTAGTTTTTTTTTTTTTTTCTACAAATTTTGGTTACACTTTGATTATCTCCCCAATCGTGCGGAGCTTCAGAATTTTATAGTGTGTAGATGTCTTCAAATAAAACGTTTTCCCAAAATGTCACACTGCGCAAACGCCTAGTTTTTGAGAAAAAAAATGCTAGTTTCAGAAATGTTAACCAATTTACGTAATTTAATTGCCATTTTACCACAGATAATGTACGAGTTTCACTCCTAGGTTGTTCCATTTTACGTTCAGACAAAGTGACAGCGGACTCTTATGGTTTTTGTATAAATATTGTAAGTTTTTAACTTTCATTCCTCCCATCATGACCTATGCGGGAGCCGTATTTGCACACGCAAAACCCCGCCATATTCATAGGATGCAAACGCTCCAAAATAGATTTCTCCGGAAAATCACCGGTGCCCCCTGGTACGTTAGGAACGAGATCCTCCTTCTCGACCTAAAGATCCCCACAATCCACCAATTTCTCAAACGCAATTCCAAGCGTTTCTTTGAGTCCGCCGCCAAACACCGCAACCCTCTGGTTGTCGAGGCCGCCAATTATGTCACGAGTAGAATCAGTCAGACCCGCCGCCCAAGGCAAATCCTTACCGACCCAGACGACCCCATAACCCTCCTCCAGGAGAGGAATAGGGCCACAAGTACAGTGCACAAAAAACACAGACACCGACCCGCATTCCAACCTCGCCGCCGAGGTCCTCCGCGATCGCGACCCGCCCGAGTAAATAATACTCCCCACCGACCCTTGCTCGCAGAAGCGCCAGCCCGCGTTTTGCTGAGAAATGTAGTCTTAAATTCCCCGATTAATAATAATGAATCATCTTTGATCCAGCCTGTCCCAACTTGCTGTCCTCCCCCCAGCGACGCCCTAAGCCGAGGTCCGTACCCCACAGGGGGTGCCCTTAGCGAGCGTTCGCCTAGTTTTAATTTAGAATAGTTTTGCCCCTGGCTGGAGGCTTTAAGTTAGTAGCTTAAGGCAGCCGCAGGATTGACCGGTTAAGTAGTCATCACCTCAGAGGTGAGCTACGAGATGCCATACAAAAAAAAAAAAAAAAAAAACTTTCATTCACTTTTAAATTCAATTAAGTTAAATATAAATATTAAGCCCTGTTGCAAAACGGTCCGTAGATAGTCCATCGCGATCGGCTGCTTGCAGCGTATTGTGCGATGAAGTGCACGGATTAATAAATTATGTGTTAGAGCGTGGAAGTCTGGCATCGCTCAAAACAGGTTTTGTTCGTTTCGAATGGTGTCTAGATTTATCACGCGTCTGTCTCAGTTATTTGTCGATTTGAATTTGTTTTTTTGTCTTGCAAATTGCAATTATATTTAATAACTAGGATCTAACTATTTTAAATTATTAATTATTATTACTATATTACACAAATTTATTTTATTTAAGTATACACACGTTACACACGTTGCGGTATAAAACTGATTTACATCCGTCACCTCACACTTCAGGTTCAGTTGAAAACCAGCGTCAGGCACTAGTTGTCAGTAACTGTCTGACTGTCGCTGAACTGGGCTTATTTGGCGTAGCCGCGAGGCACACATTCCTGCTGGTATCATGCAACGCAGTTTTACACTTTTTATTTCGTATTCTTTCCTTTTATCTTATTTTTTTTTCTCTTTCTACTTGTGTGTCTTTTAGTACAGACTAAAAGACACACAAGTAGAAAGAGCCAAATAAATGTATTTTCTATTTTTCTTTCTTTCTAAATATCTGCTACCGCAATGAACTTAATTATGAAGTAAATAATATAGTAAATGAAATGATAGTCTTTTTGGACTCTTAAAATATTATCAGTAACGCAACGTAATCGAATGTGAATGAAGCTCATGAGTGAAGCAAACGTTTGACAGTTGTCAATGTTGTCATTCATCGTATGTACACACAGTCGAGAGCGTATAACGTACTCCTGTTTGCAACAACGATTGATTGACACCATGGCGTCCCCGATGTTCCCGTTCGTGTTCTGCTGCGTCATCTCCAGTTCGCGAAGTGTTAAGTGTCGTGCAAGTTTTTTTTTGGATGTAAAAGCGAGAGTCCCGACACGACGTAGGATGCAAGAGCGAGCGAGGGACTTGGGGCACCCCGATACGGACAGGTTAGGTTAGAAGGGAATGGCGGGGTCTAGTGAGCGAGCGTAGCGAGCCAATAGACCCCGCCATCCCCTTCGTGGTTATCTTTTTTTAAACCACTCAGAAATAGGAGCCCCACAAAGCGGGGCTCCGTCGAAAACGCTTTACTAAAAATAACCTTGACCTCAGAGCTTGTTACAAGGTAATATTCCAAGATTTGAGCATATTTTGGTTTGACCTTGACTTTTGAGGTGTATGTCTTGACTTTTGTTTGGGTGCTGACCTTCACCTTGAAGATGTGTTTGACATTAGTATTGCTTGGAAACTAATTTGGACCATGTGATCTTCCCCACCCTTAATACTCCGGCGATTTTTGGCCATTTTTTTGAAACTTTGTCAATTTTTTTCTCGGCACCTATGGTTTTGCGCATTTTGGGGATTTCAAAAATACAATAGAAATGGTCTACTCTATCCAAAAAAAAACCTACTTTACTCTTTCGCGATGTCTTGATAAACTTTAATTTTAGGTAAGTATCGAAAATGGTGAATGGTTTTGGTCTGTCCACTGACATGAGAATAGCAGGAATACTTAATTACTTACCCGATTTAATTCATCACACAGGGGGACGTCAATGGGTCATTCCTTAGGTAATTGCTGAAAACCAGCGCTGTTGACGTTAGGTTGGCCCGAAGTCATAGCATTTCGCTGGGCAATGACCTGCTTTCTAATTACGCAACATATTTTCGTAAACGATAAAGACAAATCTGTTTCATTTTGACAGTTCAACAACATTCATTGCGTCATTTACGTTGCTCTGCAGTTTTTTTTTTCGAACTTACGGATCGGATTAGCAATCTGTTTCAAAACGATTCAGATTCGGATTGATTTTGAATTATGTAGTTAGGGTACAGTTCTTGCACAGATACGACGCACAGCTTAATTTTACTTATTGTTTAGTACAATGTAGTTAACTCTGAAATCGACATTTTGTTTTGTTGTTTTTGTTGTCATTTGACCACAGACTACATAGGGATACTACGTCATTTGACAATGTCGCAACAGTAAATTACGCATTTTATGGTCCGAGGCCTTGACATCAACCAATGAACAACATTTCCAAACGTTTTTTGTTGGTTGAATACGAGGCTTTTGACTACTTTTGTATTTTAGTATGTTTTTCCGCTACTTTTGTAATTTTGTGTTTTGTTTGTGCAAAATAAACATATTTTCTTTCTTTATTTTCTTTTTCAGGATTTCATACAAAGAAACAAAAAAACATAAAGCTCCGTTTTTTTTACGCCAGCACATCAACTTACTACAATCGGTCAAATTTCTTTATTAGATTTTCAACTTTGTCACTAAAGCAGAAGGTTCAAAGTTGATTGGGAAAATTTGACAGTTTTGGGTAGGTTGATGTGCTGGCGTCTGTACTTACAATATATCCAATTCAGCAATACAATCTATGATGACGTGAAGAGCCATTGATTTCAATTTCTAGCTGTTTCTCTTTTCGACAAAATCATGATGGTTTTGGCACCACTCAAATTCAAATAACAGAATAGTTGAACACGTACTCGTAGTCATTCGATCAATAATCGAGTCATTCGGGGTAAGAGCTCGCGGCGGGTAAAAGTTCGCAGTAGCCCGATCTCCGACAGGGGTGGAGGGAATGAGGTATGTGTTCGGGGAACTTAGTGACGCACGAATCGCCGTTTTGGAGCCACGTGTCACACCGGCGCGAAATATGTACTTGTCGCCACAGGTCGCCAAACACGTCAACTGCAAAAAAATCCTTTAATGTTTGTGCCTGGGAAAAGTGAAAAGTGTGTTGAAGTTACATGCATGGATCTAAGACAGTAAGTTTATTACATTTCTATTGTTCGATTATCGTAGTATTTATGTAAGTGTATCATATTCTCTAAAATTCATTGACCTGTGTATTGTGACCGATCACTTAATATTTTTGCTGATTGGGGTAAGAGTGCGAGGTCAAAAGTACGTACGCGTATTTTTACCCATGTTGCGGACCCCGATTTAAAATTGTAAATAAAAATTTCATAAGTTGTTTTTTCTTTCAGAATATATTAAAATGCATCTATAAAAGGAACTATGCAAGGAAAGCACCACAACGACCCCTGATCTCAGATGATCAAACTTCAAGACACCAATTTAATAGCAGATACGTTTCATCACCTGTGTGTGAAGATAACTCTGGGCTTATAATTTTAATGAAAAACTTACATCAGACAAACAATTTATTTCTTCAAAAGGTGACTCTAATTCCGCAATTACTCTATATTTCACTTATTGGTTAGCGACTAGTTCCTTTTTTTTTTAAGTTACAGATTCAGATAGACCTACTAAAGTTACCATTATATTCTTCTTAAAGTTTGATAAACGTTGGATATCGCCAATCTTTATTTTATTTTACTATCCATTTAGATTTCTTTAAAAGCGTACGTTTACCCCGCACGCGTAATTTTACCCTAAGGCTTGCGTAATTTTACCCGCTTGACGGGGCAAGAGTACGTGTTCGGAACATGTTACTATAAACACATGTAGAAAAAAATCGAATTATGTAATCTTTAACGTTTAAAATTTAGACCAACATTATATACCTACAATAAACTCAGATATCTCATTTTTAATAGTTCGTTGAGACCATAGAAAATAAAGTGCGTGCTCTTGACCCGAATGACACAACTCCACTTTCCATTCCCTCGCAATTGTTTTAAGTGTTCCTACAAACAAACACTCTTTGAGAATAGATACCTACGTACTGATGAAAGGTACCTTCTCGAAGTTGTCAACTCATCACCTGGGTACTATTTTCGGAAAAATTCAAAGAAAAGTGTTAGTGTCATTATTTTCAGATAGAACACCGAATACATTACCCATATTATAGAAGAATCGGAACGTTTGAGGTGCAAGACGAGTGCTAAGAAGGGGCCTTTATCGTTTGGTTATTAACACAAATAACTCAAACAAATTTCTCAATCAAAATAATTAGATTGCCATCGACACTGTAAGAAAAATAATGATCATAAAAAGTTATACACGGTGTTTATATAATATTTATTCCCGTAGAACCCACAGTCCATAGCTTAGAATTCAATCACTAAACCACTGAACTGCTCTCAACTGTCTGAAATAATGACCCTTCTAGTTAAAATCAACAATTACTAATAGACAGACTCCTAAATTTAGTTTCTTAATACTTGCGTCACTTCTCTCGGAGCGATAGGTATGATTTGAATTATTAGGTGATGTATTGTAGACTAGACAGGAAACGGATTATAAACAAATACAAACACAGATACAAATATGCCGACGATAACTGAACAGCTGTTTCGGAGAGTTTTTCATTTTGAAGAGCATTCATGTCTCGTTCATTCTGACCCTGATAGCTCTTTTATACCCACTGATATACACAGGCGGTCACGGAACATCTATCTTCAGTCTACCATAAATACGCTGAAATGGAATTAACATGATCCGTAAAACAAAAGCCAATCGCTCGGCCTCTGCTGCGCCATCACCAACAGTCCTTTTTTTTTTTTTTTTTTTTTGTGTGGGATACCATCAAATGACTTCTCCCGCTCTGGGTGGAGCGGGAGGGTGTGTCAGACTCTTACTGACTAAAACCCACCCGTGTTCCTACTGTTGCCTGTGCAATGCCAGGGGGCCACGGTATCCCTTTCAGAATTTCCCGCAACCCCAGCAGGCAATGGTCACCAACAGTCCTTAAATTCTAATAAAACTGTAAATTATATCCAGTGTAATATAAAGCTACGACCACAATAACAAAATGTAATTCCAAGTGAGTAACACAATAAAATTATAGTGCAGGATCAAATTGGCCAGTAGGACATTGGACATCGTACCATACGTCCCCAAATCCTATTTGTTTTGAGTTCTACGAGTACTTTTAAATAGAATTTCAACTATTTTTTAAATGTTTTTATGTGATATTTCCAACGAAACTGAGTAATGACTGTACTCTACTGCGATACAGCAACTTTTATCGGTAGGACATGTAGCATTAATCATTTCCCGATAGAAACAGTTTCAGGAAATAGGCGAACATTCATTTAGATGCAATCAATGATATGTTTAGCGAATTTGTTTTGTGTATCCAGTTAAAGGGCAATTGGTTTTGAATAATAGTTAGTGAGTGGCTTAGTTGTCATGATAATAGTATAAATAAGTGCTCGTATATTTCACATACCTAATTATTTTCATTCTATCTAAAATACATGCGATCAATCAGTAACTATTGAGGATAAAAGGTCATAGATTCATTGGTCATAGTTTTGCTGAGTTTGTCTTTTTTTAGATCGTTACTCAGTTCGCGAATCGAACCCAAGCAGTGATTAGATATAGATCTAATCACTGCTTGGGTCAAGCGCGGTCTCGACCACACTTGGGTGATTATAGAATCACCCAAGTGTGGTCGAGACCGCGCTTGAGCATAGATTGTCCTGTCTAATTGTAAATTTTTGTTGTGTTCATGCGTTGTCGAGTTACTATATTGTTGTTTTTTTGAATGATTACTATCAAAATGGATGCAATTGAAGAGGTAGATCATTACAATAATTTGTTCGACGATAATTCAAATAGAAGGGTGAACTTTAGCGTTCCTCTCAGATATTTAATACACAGGCCCAAAAAATTGTGAAAACTCCCAAAAAAGGTACAGTTTTTCACGAGATGTGGTGAAATATTTAATTCTACCTGTGATATATCACGATTTAAGACAACCGTGGGCATCCCGTAGCCACAGAATTGCAAATTCGAGTTTAGGTTTTTATGCGACGGCTTCAACAAACTGATGTTTTCACATACATTTTACATAGTTATTGACATTTTAAATAACATACCTATATATGGCCAGAGATACAAGTATTTTAAGCTAGACTTATTTTCCTTACAAAATGACTAAATTATACTTCAGTAAATTCATGGGGGATTGTACTATTCGGGATCGAAATAATAACGCTGATATTTTCCTAAATAATTGGGCTCATAAAGTATATGAAGGCACAGGATTAGATATATTGTAAAATAAAAGAGGTTCTTTAAATAATAAGAATTTAGATTTTCTTATAAATTATTTAATCAATTTATTTTACACGAAACTACACTTAATCAGTTTCAAGACACAAATAGCCATGACACCCAGTAATAGCTTAGTTTACACAAAAATAGTAACAATGTACAGAGAGGCAGAGTAAGAATAATTGAAAGCAATACAACCTGTGCACCGGGCAACGCCTGATAGTAGAATGACATTTCGAGTGTAAGACGTCGCGACGCCCCCGCAAGGGGGCGTGGCGAGCGGGGTCGGAGCGTCGCCCCTCGCCCGCGGATGCAATACGGCGGCCCGCCACTGCGGGTCCTCTCAATAGGTGGGCCTAAAACGGCCTAGGCATTTGACGCAGCAAAGCTGCGTCTGTGTAATGGTTGCTATGAATATTTCTGTAGGCGCGCCACGACGCTATACCATATAGCGTCGTTTTCTTCACGACACCACGGCGGTCAGTCCCCATCAGGTGAGACCTCCAGTTACCTGGAGGAGGCCCGATGAAGACGACCAGCGACAGTGGTGCCGGCTCGACGCACCTACAGGTAGATATGTAGTTTTCCCTCGCCCCGCTTACAGATCTAGCCGTTTACGGATTGAGGGATAAACAGTCATGTATGTACGAGCGGTTTGTGTTGTTATGTAACACCGCTCGGCGTCTACGTGCGTCGCGACGCTCGGTCGCACGTGTTGTGTAAAGATGCATGTATAGTTGCGGTTGTCTGTGATTAGTTGCGCGACGTGCCTATATTAACCTAGAACACGCCGCGCAACAGATGTATGTGTACATCTGTGGAGTCTTATTATTTCGAGTGAGCTGCGTGTAACCTGGGTGCGGCTCACTCGAGGCGTCAGTCCGGTGGATGGGGTCAGTCGTCCGCTACCAGGTCGCGGGGCAGGGGTCTCGCGTCAGGTGGGCGCGCGTGCAATGGCGCTATCTGCCTGACATGGGGCCAGGCAGAGGCGTCGGCACGCGCGAACATCACCGTCGCGAGTCGCCTCACGAACTCATCCAGGCTCTCGATCCCGAGATCCCGATGGAGGACATCGTTCCTCACGAAACGAGGAGCGGCTACTATGGTCCGCAACGCATAGTTTTGTTGCGTGCGGAGCTGCTTCTTGCTCGACTCGCTCGTGAGGGCGAACCAAGCGGGCGCGGCGTACGTCAAGACTGGGCGTATGTATGTCTTGTACACGCTCAGCTTGACGCGCGCCGGGATTCGGGATGTGAGCACTGGCCTGAGCAGGTGACGGGCGACCCCGCCCTGCGCGGCGACCTTGCGGACGTGTGGCCCCATCGTGAGGCGGCGGTCGATGGTCACACCCAAGTACTTGACCTGGGGCGACCAATCGACGGCGGCTCCTTGTAGCTTCAAAGGTGGTGGGAGGTGCGCATACCCAGTGAGCAGCGCCTGCGTCTTACCCACGTTAACCGAGAGCCGCCATTTTGACAGCCACTCGGGGAGTAGGTCGAGGGCGCGCTGCATTTTGACCGCCGCGTACTTCGCATTTAGCGAGGTAGTAATGTACGCGGCGTCGTCGGCATACAGCGCGAGCGTCGCCTCGGGAGTGGTGGGGATGTCGTCGGTGTAACGTGAGTAACACGCCGGCGAGATGCAGCTGCCCTGAGGCACGCCAGCCATCACCGGGTGGGCGCCGGATAGCGCCCCGTCGACCACCACCTTGAAGGTCCTGTGGGACAGAAAAGAGGAGACCACCCTAACAACGCGACGGGGCGCGTCGGACGTGGCCAACTTGTATGTGAGGCCCTCGTGCCATACACGGTCGAAGGCCTTCTCCATGTCAAGGAATACTGCCACCGAGTACTCCTTCTTTCCTTGTGCAGAAGTCAGTAGGTGCAGTACCCTTGACAACTGAAGCGTCGTGCTATGCTCCGCCCTGAAACCGAATTGTTCTGGGCGCGGCGCAATATGAGGTAGGAGGTGTCGCAGCAGGAGTGCTTCGAACACCTTGGAGACTGTCGGCAACAACGTTATAGGCCGATAGCTCTCCGGCCTCGCTGTATTCTTCCCCGCCTTGGGCAGCATTATGACGCGCCCCTCCTTCCACGGGGTGGGAAAGACCCCCGTGCGCAGTATCGCCGTGTACAGGCGCGCCAGTGCCGCTCCCGTACGGAATGGCAAGTGGCGCAGCGCTGCGTTGGTGATACCGTCGGCACCGGGGGCCTTCCTGGGCTTCGTCCTTAGGATGGCGCGTCTAACTGCGCCAGGCGAGAAGAATATAGGGTCCTCCTCGGGAGCTATCGGCGATGCGAAGTAGTCTCCTAGGTGTTTCTCGACTGCTGCGACATGCTCGATGTCGGCGGTCGGGTTAGGGCGGAACTGACGCTCCAGGTGTTCGGCGAAGACCTCCGCCCGGTCCTCCGCTACATACTTGAGCGCCCCGTCGCTGTTGAGCAGAGGGCGCACCGGGGCTGGGGTCTTCGATAGTTGGCGGCACAGTTTATGTACAGACGGCCAACTATCAGTAGTGGCGTCTATTCTCTCCTCCCAGCCCGCGGCGGTATGGGCCGTAAGCTCGGCCTTAACCTTCTCCGCGAGACGGTTCAGTTGGGTCTTGAGTGTGGGGCATCTGTGTTGTTGCCACTGCTTGCGAAGACGCCTCTTCGCGGCGATGAGTGCTGTCAGACGCGCCGGCAAGGGGGGCAATGGTCCTCCCCCCTGCGGCAGCGTCGTCGTCGCCGCTTCCAAGGCGCTCTGTATGCAAGCAGTGACGTCGTCCGCCGCTTGCTCTACGTCCGCGGAGGAAACAATAGGCCGAGCTGGCGTGGTGGTCTCCATCTTTTCTGTGAAGGCGTCCCAGTCAATACGTCGACGTGGCGCTACAGGTTTCAGTCGGGTCGGCATGCCCGATAGGACGACGAGTACAGGTTGGTGGTCCGACTGTAACTCGTCGTCGATCACTTGCTGCGTGATCTGGCAGTGTAGCCCTCTGTGTACTGCGATGTCCAGCACATCAGGCATGTACCTCACTACGTCTGGGTAGTGGGTAGGCGTCTCGGGGCCGGACACCGAGTACCCGAAGGCTTCCGCGTCCGCGAGGAGCCGTCTCCCCTCGGTGTTCGCTTTCATAGAATTCCACGCCGGGTGCTTGCAATTAAGGTCGCCGGCAAGGATGACCGCGTTGTCGCTATGCGTGCCAATTAGCGCCCGCATCTCAGCCATAACAAGGCGGGACGCGGGCGGCTTGTAGCACGCATAGATACTGATGTCCTCGCCGGCAACGTGTAGTTGCACACCCAGCGCGTAAAAGCTACTAAGCGACGGCAAGGGGAGCTCTTGATGGACGACTCTCCGCCTCACAAGTACCGCCAGACCACGGTATCGGGCATCCTGAGCCGACCTCTCATCCTTCCGGTAGACATGGTAACCCGGGAACCTGACCCTATCTTCGGCTCCCAGGTGCGTCTCGCTGATTAGCGCCACGTCGATGTCTTGATCCCGAAGGAGATGGCGGAGGGGGGCGACCTTATCCCTAAGGCCGCGGGCGTTCCAGTGAACGATCCTTAACGGTCTAGCCATCACAGAGTGACAGCAATGTGGCCAGACCGTCAAGGATGACCGACTCGATGTCTCGGCCCTGCCTTATAGCCCTTATGAGGTCCATAAGCAGCTTAATTGCGCAGGTTGTGAATTCCTTTTTGTTTGTAGTGGATATCTCCGGTAGCGCGCTAATATTCGCGCTACGTGCTGTGGTCGCGATGGTCGCTCCACCACGCGTCGCCGCAGGGAAGCTTCCCTGCGTTGTAATTGGCCGACGATCCAACATGGCGTCAGCTGCGACGGTGATGGTGTCAAGCGGCTTCTGTGTGAACCCGCTAGTACCGCGTTTCTTCCGCTGCGCCTTGTTGTCGCTACTAGCGGGTTCAATCATTTCGATGTCGGACGCCTTCGGTGCAACCTGCGCAATTTGTAAGGCAGGGGCGGCCGTAGGGGGGTCTTCTTTGTTTTCCAGGGGGGCGGGTTTTCTCCCCTTTCCCCCACGCTTCTTCTTCCTCCGCCGTGAGGAGGAGGCCTGGGTCCTCTCCGTGGGCTCGTTGGCCGGCGCCATCAACGTCGTGCCATGAGCCTCTGCTTCTATAGTGGCCATCTGTGCATACGGCCTAGCCGCTTGTGCCCGGCTTGTGGCCGTGATGGCGACGGTCCCCGCCCGCTTGTTTCGAATCTCGCGTTCGAACACGGGGCACTTTATGTTGCTCGCAGGGTGCGGGCCACCGCAATTCACGCAGGTGGCCGGCTCTTCCCGCGGGCGTGGGCAGTCACGTGCCGCGTGTTCTCCGCCGCAACGCACACAAGCGAGCGGGCGGTGACACTGGTGCGAGCTGTGTCTGAAGCGTTGGCACCGGTGACACTGCGCGGGCCCACGCTTACCCTTCCAGGCCTCTATCTTGACACCACGCATGTACATGAATACAGTGGTGTCATATATAGCCCGGACGTCGGGAGTCTTCCTTAAAATGGCGTGAAATACACAGCCGGGTCTTCCTTGTGCGCCCTTAATGTGGCGCACGTACTCCGGCTGGTATCCCAGCGTCCGGAGCTCTTCCTCGATCTCCTTCGGGTCCGTGTCCGCCGGCAGGCCCCGAATCGCGATCTTTAGGTTCTTGTCCGCTGGCAGCGAGTAGGCGAACCAACTGACGCCGCTGCTCTTCTCCAGGCCAGTCAGGTACCGCTGGACCAGCCTGTACTCGTCTTCGGTCTCCGGGGTAAATCTCACCCCGGTCCCGTACGGACGAGCACTTGGGGGCCGGCCCAGTTTCCCACTGATGGCCCGGAAATGCGCGGCCCAGTTGGGCAGCGTCTCAACCACCAGCGGAGGGAATCGCGGCTTCTTGTTTCCCTTCTGCTTCGTCGATTTTGGCGACGACGCGCCGGGTGCGGCGGCAGGGGGGGGGGGCGGAACCGATAATGGGTCCCGGGGGCAAGAGAGGTGTACTCACCCCGGCTCTCGGCGGAGACGGAGATGGCGACTCCGGTGGTGTGCGGCGGCGGACCGCGGCAGAGAAGGTGGGCGATATAGGCGCGCCCCGACCCCGCGGCGCGCTTTCGCGCTGTGGCCGCGGCGGGTCTAGGCAGTACCGCTTGGCCTCCTCCGCCGCGGTCTCGCCGGAGCTTCTCCTGCGGCGCTGGGGTCTGGCCTCGAGATCGAACTCAGAGTCGAACCCCAGCGGCGGCGACATCGGTGGCGCCGGTGACGTCACACCGGCGGCTGCCCGGCCTGCGGTGGGCCGCGCATCGGATCGCGGGGTCATGTCCGGGGATATATCTCCGCGACCGGACGCGGCCGAGCCCACGGATGCCAGCGACATGCTCGACCCCTCACGTGAGGAGCATGCCGACAGCATGGCGGGCGAGTCGCAGGCAGAGGCTCTGGGTGGCGCCGGTGACTCCGGCGCCTGCTTCCTATGTTGGGTGGCCCGCTGTGCATGCGGACCGGTGCTGGCTGGCCGCTCCCGCTCAGCCATCGCCGGTCCCGCCAGCGAGAGGCGGAGGCCGGCGGCGGCGGTGCGCGAAGCTGGCACAGCTTGGGACGCGGCGGGCGCAGCCCCGGAGGGCGCGGGCGGCGACGCGAACCGCGGCGGCGGAGCAGCGGTACGCACTGGGGGCGCGTGTGCCCGTGCTGCCTGCACGGGGGCACGCGGCGCGGGGAGCGCGGGGTAGGCAGCGCGTGGCGCGGTAGTACGCGCGGCGGGCGCAGTTGGGTGCGCGGGCGCAGCGGCTCGCGCGGGCGGCGCAGACGTGCGCGCGAGTGACGCGCGACTTGTATTCGCGCTCGGCCCCGGGGCCTGAATGGGCACCGGGCGGAACGCGGCGGGGCGGACGGTTGCCGTGTGCGGACGGCTCGTCGACGGTGTCGGCGCAACGCGCGCAGGCGCCGATGACGTCGGTGGGCCGGCAGCTGCAGCGGCGCTCGTCCCTCCTCTTCCCTCCTTCTTCTTCGGTGGGGGTCCGGCCGGCGGTGCACCGGACGACACGTCGCCTATATTAGGCAGCGATGTCGCCCGGTCCAACGTCGGGCGGGCCTCCTGGGTCCCGGCATCGCGGCCCAGCGAGCCGCGCTTGCCGGGTTTCGGCATCTCCCCGGGGTTGTGGCCTCCGCGACCGCGACGGCGAATGAACGCCGGGCTGCCCGGGGCGGATCCCCCTGTGTTTGCACAGGTACCGGCTGGGTCCCTGTACACACACAGAGAGATACGGTTAAAAAGTGTGCGGTCCGCGCGGAACTAACTGGAATGCGTGAGGCGACTAGTTGTCTTGACCACGGAGCCAATCCTCAAAAGAATGACATTTCGCCGCCGTGCGGACTCTTTTATACGGTAGTATTGTAGGTGGGGCAACGACGTAGCGCGCTACGACGTAGCGATCACTAACTCCGCCCAGCAGCGAGGAGGTGGGAGAATGTCGTAGCGCGCCACGGCGTCATAGTGCTACAGCGCAGCCCGGTGCTCGTGTTGTTTACAATGTGACGCCGACATATATTTTAATCAGAACCAAATTGGTAAATAACATAACATAACACAACATCACGCCTTGTTTCCCCGAAGGGTTGGGCAGAGGTGTACCTGTAGTAGGTACACCCACATTTCGCCAGTTATGTTTTAAGTCCCATGTAATAGGGGGCGAGCCTATTGCCATCAACCGGGCACAAATCCAGACTTCGGGCTACTACTGAGAAATTCCAGATAGAAAAACCCAATAACACTTTGCCCGACCCGGGAATTGAACCCAAGACCTCATGCTCGGCAGTAGCGCTTGCCACCACTAGACCAACGAAGCAGTCAAAAAAAAAAAAAAAAAAATGGAAAATAAAATAAATTGTAAACGAACACAAGCTGATGCTTAGACACTACACATCTCTGCTTGAGGCTTGATTTGAGTCTGGATTCAGCTGAGTATAGATTGATTACCGTTTTGGCATAAGACCGATCCTCAAGGTACTGATTATATTAACGGTAGGAGGGGTTCACATCGGCGTCGAGTCGACGATGAAGTACCTGGGACTCGTCCTCGACAGTCGGTGGAACTTCGTGGAGCATTTCCGACGTTTGGCTCCCAGACTGGAGCGGGCCGGGGCTGCCTTGAAGCGGCTTCTGCCCAATCTAGGGGGTCCAAACGCCTCCTGCCGGAGGCTATACGCGGGGATCGTGCGGTCCATGGCCCTGTACGGGGCACCGGTGTGGGCGCGTTCGTTGAGGCGGCGGCCTGCCCGCCGGTTGAACGCGTCCCAGAGGGTCATGGCCACCCGGCTGGTCCGGGGATACCGCACGGTCTCCGGTGAGGCGGCGAGCCTCCTTGCCGGATTGCCGCCGTGGGATCTGGAGGCAAAAGTCCTCGCGCATATCTGGGAGTGGCACGAGGAGGCGAAACGCCGGAGCTTGACTCCGATGCCGCGAGAAATCGCGGCACAGCGGACAGAGCTCCGACGGGATCTCATGGCGTCATGGAGAGTGCGATTGTCGCAACCCAGTGCTGGGCACGCCACTATTGCGGCGATAAGTCCCCTCTTTGAGGAGTGGCTGGAGAGGCGCCACGGCGTCCTCACCTTCCGCCTGACGCAGGTCCTCACGAGACACGGCTGTTTCGGGAGGTACCTGTTTCGGATAAGGCGGGAGGAAACGCCCGGGTGTCATCACTGCGTGGATCGCCCGGAGGACACGGTGGAGCATACGGTGGAGGTATGCCCGGCTTGGGCAGAGCACCGCCGTGTCCTCGTGGAGGCGATCGGTGGTGGGGATCTCTCGCGTCCGGCCCTGGTCCAGGCCATGGTACGGAGCGAGAGGGCATGGGAGGCCGTCACCTCCTTCTGCGAAGCAGTAATGCTCGCGAAGGAGGAGGCGGAACGCGTGAGGGAGAGGCAAATTTCGCGCCCTCACGCCCCTAGCCGCCGCAGGAGGAGACGCCGTGGGTGTCGGGAATCGATTGCCGATTCCCGGCCAACGTAGGCGCAGGCTTGCGGACGGTGAGCAATGGGCAGCTCGCCGTCCGGTAAGGACCAGGCCCGGGTCGACGGCGCGTAGTGTTCCACGCGCGCCTCAAAGAGATGTCAGCAAGTGAAGGGGTCCGATGAGACCATTGCCTGCCGGGGTTGCGGGAAAGTCCGAAAGGGATACCGTTCCTGTGCAATGCCAGGCAACAGAAGGTAATATAAGGATACCTTCTGTTGCCTGTGCAATGCCAGGGGGCCACCTGGCATTGCACAGGCAACAGAAGGAACACGGGTGGGTTTAAGTCAGTAAGAGTCTGACACGCCCTCACGCTCCACCCAGAGCGGGAGACGTCATTCGATGATTTCCCACCCAAAAAAAAAAAAAAAAAAGGTACTGATTATATATTTAAACAGTGATCAATTGATTGAAGATAAAACTGGACTTGAGGAACTTCCTATAATACGGACCTTACAGATGTAATTATAGAAGAAACTTATGTTAGCGTGACGTCGAAGTTAACTTTTTGGGACATCTTAGGCGGCAAACTCAAGAAGAATGTGTGGCCTTTTTTTTCGGGCTTTAATAAATAATAATAGAGGTAAACCACCAGCCGTCACCGACTGGACTTCCTTTTATTTTACGACTTTCATTAGAAAAGAGCAGATGTCTTATTTTATCTGAAACTGCGATCATAGTCACTGAGTGAAAGATACGAGTATCAGCGAATGTTGGAGTTGTCTTTCAGCTCTTTACTTATAAACTGCTAAGTTTAGTATTATATTACTATAACTATTGTGAATGTGAAGACTTTTTTTCTTCTTCCTCAGTTAGGTTTTGTTCCAAAGGACCTTTTTTTGGTACTGTTTGTCGAGTCATTGAGCTTCTTATTTAATTTTTGATAACTGACAAATTCTTGCACTGACTGGCCAGCTCCACAGAAATCTGTGTGGATCTTTCCTCGAAGTACCATTTCAGACACTAATTACGGTCCTTATATGGCCTGACCAAGAATAGGTCTGGACTTAAAAAGGGACTGACCCCTGAGTTTGTTTCGCCATTTCTTCTCAGGGTAGTCAGATAGGAAATGTTGACTCGATATTCTAGTTTAATATTAAAATATACATATAGCTAACGTATAAGTGATTCCAGTATCCTATTTACAGAAAAAACAATTTCATTTCATTTTCATCAGTCTGCGATGTCTGTGTTTAAGAATCGAGTGAATACGAAAGTTACAGCTACTTCTAGTCAAGTGTGCACCATCGTCATCCGCATCATTGGATACCATCAGATAAGGTAGAGCCTGAAATATTAAATGAAAATCAAAAATGTTTTATTTGACCTCCTGAACTACTCCTTCTGAAGTCGGAAGTAGAAATATGATTACCTTGACTTCCAAATGGAAGGTAATCAAATTTATTTTCTTACCACGAAAGCGTCTCCATATTTAAAGAGTGGCCAGTAATCTTTGGCCTGACCACCGCAAGCGCAACGCCACTTCGTAGATCATCACTATGACATCAGCAAATCTATCACAGTTCGTCTGAGCTCCGTCCATATCGCCAGCGCGGTTCCCGAACATAAAGCCGAGTAGTCCCGAAATACACCGGACGGCGCGCAGCGCGGCGTACAATAAAAACTAAAACTGATACGCAACGACCGCCGTCGCACGCGCACCTAATATTAGACCAGACAGGTCAAAGACTAGGTAAGGATGTGGTAAGGTTTTGTGCCTAGGAAATGGAATAGTGGAGGCTTGTCAATGTTCGTTGTCATTGAAGTAGATAATGGTGCGCTTCGAAACGAGTACCTACTTCATTTGTAAATAATTAAAATTAATTTCAAAGCTGATGACTTCTGTCCTTCAATATAATACAGCCTCATAAGCTCAACGCATGCCATCTGAAGAATGCATGATAAATACTTCCTTCCCTAATGGTTTTCTAGCTGAAAACCAGCGCTATGGCTCTGTTTCGTGCATGAGTCGCAGCATTATTATTATTAATTTAATTTATTTGTTCCGAAAACATTGATTCATTTTATTATTTTAAAAAAAATGTGACGCATAATTTCCCAGTTTTTTTACTTTATTTATAATTTTATGTGTCATATTAGGTGCAACAATAATATTTTCTGTATTTCTAGATGATTAACACTCGTTTAAAAAAGGACTGGATATTATACTTATCAAAGCCTGCCACAGACGGCCTGGTCCACAAGGTAGCGTTTTCATTAATCATTACGTCGTTGAAGCAACTTTATGAACACCAATAGGTACAGGTGAAGTTACGGTTAGGTTCAGGCATAAAAATATGCTTAGAAAATAAAGTCTTGAATGTAACCTGCTTGTAAAGGGAAGCTGTGGGCTTCAACGGATTGATTGATTAGTAGATAACAGAATCTTGACATCAAGAGTCATCAAGCGACCGAACGGAGTAAAAGTAACGTAAATTCGAACGATTTTAGGATCAAAAATACTCGTTTCACACATTATTTACCTACTGAGCAAGACTTTATTCATATCTATGGGTAATACTCATAATTATGCTTGTCGAAAAAGGATAGGATAGTTGTATTTTCGATTAAAAATAGAACTAGGATCGTTACGTTTACGTGACGTGTTCGTGCTAGGACTTCTGCATGTCGATTCCCGTAACCACTTCACCGTGAAAACATGTGAAGTGAGCGTGGAGTGAGCTGTCAGTGTCAACTCACCATGTTGGAATGACAACTCACTTCACCTAAGTTTTCACGGTGAGATGGTTACAGAATAGCACTGCTGATGTCAAATCCAATATATTTCTTTTTATTTTAGTTCTTTATTCCGTCACGTTCATTATACCTAATGTGTGTCGGCCTTTACTTAATATATTGAGTCCAGTCTCTTTCATTATCTTTGTCTGAGTATAAACCAACCCCGATACAGGCGGTTTATTGGTTAGTTGGCGCGTGAGCTACATATCAATAGAACATTCCTACCGTTTTACCTGTTACTGGCACGAATCGTACACATAAACCGTAAATATTATTAGAGAAATTAAATTCCCTTAAATATTAACAGTACGACTATAAATTTTACAACAGTGTAAATAAAATGGCATTTATTCGAGATATCAGAACTATAATCGATTAAAATAATGTTATGGAATGATAAAATGTGTTGTGGAATCGACTAAATGTTAGTGGTGTGCAAAAAATAAACAAAGTTTTAAAATTGGAACATAATAGGCTATAAAATAATATTTATTTTGTGATGGAAACTTGCATGGTGAATCGGAAAATAAAAGTGAATAATATAACAATAAAGCTACGAAAATAGGTGAGTTTATTTTATTTTTATGATGCAGGTATTGAGGTGGTCCTATAGTCAGACATTTATTCACTTCTCCCCGGACACCTGAAGCAAGAAGGCAGGTAATCAAACTTTAATTTATGTTTTTTACCGACTTCAAGAAAGAAAAGATTGTGTATGTACTTATTCGACGTGTAGGTTTTTTCCGTCTATTTAGATGCCTAAATAAGTATATCAAACCTAGAAATCTTCCTGTTTCAAATTCTTTAAATAAAATGTTATTGTTGTCACACTATCATGAAAAAATTAAATGTAAGTATATTAAAAAAAAAAAAAAACTTAGGTAATTCTGTTCTTATTATTGTTTAATGCAAAGCTGCTGGGCCGACACCCGATTCGAATGGGCCAATTATCACTGATTAATCAAATCTGAACAGCTGTTGTACAATATTTCAAAAGTAATAGATTTACAAAACAATGTTTGATTTTCCAATTGTTAGTTTATTGTATTATAGATAGGTAGGCACGTTAACGATATTTCAGATACCTATCTATCATATTATTTCTCGACAATTTTTTTTTCATCCCACCATCTCGGAATAGTTATTTGTTATACAAGAGTGCAAAGTTGCTTTTTAACCGCGTGTTCAATTTTGATGACCGAGCAAGCGAAGGATTCTAAAATTGAATCACGAGCGCAGCGAGTGATTCAAAATTAGAATCCTGAGCGTTAGCGAGGGAATCAAAAGAGCACGAGGTGAAAAATCTTTGCACTCGAGTGCAACACGTAACTTTTCATTCCACCTCAGCGAGGAAATGACTAAATGCAAAAAAAAAAAAGTTTGCGCATTATTAACAGTTTCAGTCAATTCTGTTGGCGTCAAGCAAACTTCCTCGTCGCTAGAATCACTCATTTTAGTTTTTTCACTTGTTTTCAAGTTTCTTGTTTTTAATATACCTAAGGTTTAACAATGACGTGAAAAAATGCCGCGTAAAGAACCGTGTACAAAGCAAATTGAAAAAAGAACACCAAGAAGGTTCCGAGTCTGAGTTTTTAACAAATTAAAAAAAAGTTGTATGATATATTCGGCACCATAGAGGTAGCAGTAAATAGGTTTAATGTTTTTTTTAATTCACAAACTTAGTGCACACGATGTTCTAAATTCAATTTACTTTATCCTCTAGAGAATAAAAACGGCTTTTCCACTCAGATACTGAAGATTAAAAATACTCTTTCCGAGATGGTGGGATGAAATTTTTTAATTTGTTAAAAACTCAGACTCGGAACCTTCTTGGTGTTCTTTTTTCAATTTGCTTTGTACGCGGTTCTTTACGCGGCATTTTTTCACGTCATTGTTAAACCTTAGGTATATTAAAAACAAGAAACTTGAAAACAAGTGAAAAAACTAAAATGAGTGATTCTAGCGACGAGGAAGTTTGCTTGACGCCAACAGAATTGACTGAAACTGTTAATAATGCGCAAACGTTTTTTTTTTTGCATTTAGTCATTTCCTCGCTGAGGTGGAATGAAAAGTTACGTGTTGCACTCGAGTGCAAAGATTTTTCACCTCGTGCTCTTTTGATTCTCTCGCTAACGCTCAGGATTCTAATTTTGAATCAATCGCTGCGCTCGTGATTCAATTTTAGAATCCTTCGCTTGCTCGGTCATCAAAATTGAACACGCGGTTAAAAAGCAACTTTGCACTCTTGTATAACAAATAACTATTTCCTTTTTCAAATGACTATTTCCTTTTTAAAATGTACAATACATAACCTAGTGTTTAAAAAATCGTCTTTATTTTATTCGTGGCTTAGGTACGTGTTTACATTCAACAATACTTTTTATTCTTAAATATGTCTCCATAAATTCTATAAAGTCTCGGTGTTCCGACCTACCTAACCTATCAACATTTTATTTTGAAAATAATATGAAAAATGTTAACAAGGTTTTTACAATTTATGCTGCGCCTACACTGTAATTTTTTTGCTAAAGTATCAATGTGTCACCTAAATCATAACTGATTATGTCAAAATGGCGGATGTATGGCAATCCGCGCGCGCTTTGCAATAGCAAGAGTGCTTGATAATGGAGTTTTTTTTAAATATTTATTCGTATTTTTTATGATAAGTGGGGTAAAGCGGATATAATTTACTTTATTATTTATTAATATGATTTTTATATATATACCTATGCAGTGTGTAGGTACGAGGATGTGATGTGGTGGTCTAATTTTTATTCCAGTCTGAGGAGACGAAAGAGTCAATGATCAAATAAAGCTTGCATGGTCGTGGCCAGCTTATAAAAAGTTGTAGACAGACTGATACTTCAATCTGCAAAGCTTTTTCCAACTATGTATTTTGGGGTCGGCTTCCAGTCTAGCGACTGCCTATCTGACCTCGACAAACCAGTTACTGCGGGTAACACTGACCACCCCTTTGTAAGACTGGTTGACACGTGCAAAAGATGGCGAGTAGGTACCTAGTATTGGGAATTAATGGTCGTGTCAAGAAAGCAATGAAGATTAAAATTAGATAGTTACTAATAGCTAGTAACTATGTTAGTTACAGTTACATTGGTCAGCACTAAAAAAACTACTAAAGTCAAGTTAAAACTAGCCTTGTTCTTATTGGTCAGCAGCTGTTTAAGATGTTATGGCTCTATGTTCAACATTTACTAAAACCTACTTGCTTCTCCCAAGCTATCGCTATCCAGGCTGTCTCTGTTCGCTCGATCTCAACATCTGCCTAGCCTCATCACAAGTATGTAGCGATCAGCTTGTAGTCTAACCGGATGTCCCTGAAAACCATTATTTTACATGAAGCGACTGCTCGATCTCTGATCATTCAATTGTTCTTCAAACTAAACGCAAAACCTCATTTTACTGAGACTTGACAGGCTTTCAAATATCCAACAGTAATTAGATTAGTAGTTCTAGCCTGATCTGACGGCTAAAGCTTCGCAAGACCGCAAGTCACTTTCCTCAATCCATCAACTACAACATAATAGCACTTAGTTCAACACCTGGACTGGAACTAAGTTTCAACAAAATACTATGTATTTCAACAGGAAAACCCACTATTCCATTATATAATACCAATCAGAATTCTCATAAAATTACCTAACAATTCCTCTTTCCACTCTATTCACATTACTAGGTGTTGGTCCTAAGTGGCGAGTCCATTTATTGGCAAAAGTCCCGTAAATAATGGGTGGGGATAAATCCTTAGTTTCGCCACATACATGTTTTATTACACCGTGCCACGTAGGCATACGTCATAGTTGCTATGGATACATCGGAGTGCGGCGCCCGGGAAAGCGGGGAGCGATTTTCCTTATATATTTTTTTTACGTAATCTAGGACTTTTTTTTTTAAATTTATTTATATATCTATCAATTGATTCATTACAAAGTGCCTTATTATGTACCTAAAGAATCTGGTTACAATAAACAAGGTGCTGTGACCTGAAGAATTTCCTCAAAGCTCTGATTCTAAGAGCTTGGAAATTGAAGAGGTCAATTTTCACTGAAACGGTGTGGAAAAGATTGTACAAAGAAGCGGTTATGTAGGTAAAAACGTTCACTTTGCAAGCTAAATTGGTATCTTGTCGAGTCTAGGAAATGTTTTCAGGCAGTGAACGAAAATAAATTTCGTTCACTGTTTTCAGGTAGTTTTATTCGGATTCATAAAATAAACAATTTTAAGTCTACTTGTAAAAATTCGCTTGTGCTTACACTGTCATTTTGTTAAGGGCTTCACCTGATTCTATAACTGGCGTGTGTAATTAAGTTTTCCGTAATTCACTTCATCATCTTTAAACGCCTCGTTGGTCTGGTGGTCTCAAGCGCTACTGCTGACCCTGAGGTTCTGCGTTCGATTCCCGGATCGGGTAGTGTTATTGGGTTTTTCTATCTGGAATTTCTCAGTAGCAGCCCGGAGTCTGGATTTGTGCCCGGTTGATGGCAATAGGCTCGCCCCCTATTACATGGGCCTTAAACATAACTGGCGAAATGTGGGAGTACCTACTACAGGTACACCTATGCCCAACCCTTCGGGGAAACAAGGCGTGATGTTATGTTATATTACATATCTTTAAAAACCGCAACCCTGTGTGTATGACCAGAAATGAGAAGGTATGCGAAGAAGAAAAAGGTAAGTATATAAGGATCGTAGCAGGTGGCGTTCTGTAGTCCTTGCCTGCCTACACCCATGGGAAGAAGGCGGGAGTTTATGTATGTATATTAAAAAGGGAAATATTAAAAAGCTCTTAATTAATATTTTCATTTCTTAGATCTTTTGCTTTCTTCTAAACTGAACACTTTATTGTAAATCATTCAAAAAGCACGAGCATTACTTTTTCTTTTCATCTTTATATATTGAAAAATGACAGACAGATATTTTCTGAATGTAGCTTAAAAAAAAACATGCATTATATATCGCGGATTTCGTAGGCTGACGTCAAAATCGTATGAAATGTTAACGCGGTGCGTGGGCGCCGCCACCGGTGACGTCACATCAAAGATCAATGGTTTAATTTTACAATATGTGCGTAACTGTAGTTTCAACGCATCTATTACAGTCCCAAAGCATTGTCCGAGCAGAATGCTCCGAGACGCAGCCGCTTTAGATGGTAGTAGTTATTTTATAGTTAGGTATTTTACATCTGGTATTGCATCCCTGTCAAAATTACAATGATGTCGTTACAGTGATGTGGGTTGCTGCTGAATTTGGTTCAAAGGAAAATGGTCACATCGTGAGTCCTGAACAACGATTTTAGGTGCACGCCACAGCCAAATACAGCCGCTAAAGTATGCACAGTTGAGCCTATAAAACAGTTCGCATAATATTAGATATGATTTAAACCTCTTATAAAACAAGTTAAATAGCAACCGTACATCCTCAGGTGAAAAATAAATATAAGTACTTACTTGGCTGTACAAAGATAACGAATGTGCTAATATTTACGGTTGGGATAGTAAACATAGTTACTGCTCAAAACTTATGAATACCTACTGTGAAACGTTGGTATGAGGCCCAGTGACGTGCACTCGTCGGATAAATGATAGGAAAAACAATAATTCTCATTTGTTAAATGAAATGCTTAAGGGGGAATGCGAGCAGGCAGTTCGTGAAATTAAAATTTCCTTACGCTTTCTGCAATTTGCAGGACAGCGTCAGGGTAACAAATACGTATATATTATTTAGGTATTTACAGAATAACAATCATTAGAATAATAATTATCAATACAACTCTCCAAGTTCATATTACCCTATTGAATGACTATTTCATGAAATCATTACATTTGAGATCAATTCTAACTTTAGAGAAAGAAAGAATTACATTTATTTGGACACAGTTCGTGAAACAAGTTTAACAAAATAAAAAAGTGAAATAGATCATAAAGCAATAATAGTGTGTGACTCACGGCTGCGCCAAAAGCATTAATGCCAGACAAATGCTGTCTGACGCTGGTTTTCTAATGAACCCATGGACAAGTGACTTTAGGAGTTGTGTTATAATTCCGTAAAAACATAAGTATTTGTTCCGAATCATATTTTTAAATCACTCGCGTTCCCATTGAGACATTTGAATTTTGAGCTTTTGAATGCGTCAGATTTTAGTAAAAGTTCTCAAACAATTGTACATTCAGCCTCTAGTTTGTAAAAGTAGCCACTCAAAAGATACAATCGGTTGTAGGTGGTCCCTCAGTCGTGACTGACAGGCATCCATATCTCAAAATCTAGTTAAAATTTATAACTGCTATAAATGACTACTCTTAGTAAAAGATTTGTAAAACTAATTAAGTGAATATCAACCCTTCCTTTTCACAGAATAGAAAGAACTAGCATGCGAAGGATGGTCCCTCAACCGATCACCATAAGGTTCACCCTGAGTGGAGACCACAATGGAATTTGAAATTTACTAGGGTCTAGCGTTAGTAAAAGTACTTGAACGATTGTGAATTCAACTTCTAGTTTGTAAAAGAAGCTATGCAAAAGTTACAATCGATTTAAGGTGGTCCCTCAATTGAAATGTTCACTAAAAGAAAAATCAATTTATGTACGTAGCATTCGGAAGTTAAATTGACGAATGCTACAGTCTATCCTTAAGTATTTTTTTTTACTAACGATTACTTTACTAAACAGTATCAAAATATTTACCGTTTTATTTCAAATAATAAACGAATTCCTGGGAAGAAATACTAAGAAGAGGTGGTTTACAAACTAGAGGCTGAATTTACAATTGTTCGAGAACTTTTACTAAAAGCTGACGCATTCAAAAACTCAAAATTCAAATGTGGTCCATCAATGGGAACGCGAGTTATTAAATCTACTTTAGCGTATCTCTCCTAACTTGAAAGTTTTTGGACTTCTCTGAATCATTGACGTAGGTACTATTTAAAGTAGGTATCAGGAAAATAATTATGTTATTGACTGCGTAGTGTCTGGCTTGGAGGATAGGTCGGTCCGTTATGGCGCAGAGTCCGTAGGGTTTGATAATGTTGTTAGGATTTTTAGTTTATAAGCATTAATGTAGCGGTCCCTTCACTTACTGATATGATTATGGGGCCATTCTATTCATTCTATTGGGATGATGATATAAAACTACAAAGTAAAAAGCACGCGCGCAGGCACTGCATTGTGAACCTAAACGTGGTGTGCTAGTAGTCGAGCTAGTGTGTTGAAAATATAATACGTAAAACAAAAGATCTACAAATGACAGTTGGCCGCACACGAATTAAAATAAAAGTATAACTGTCAATGTGTCCATCATTGAAAAATTACTATCAAAAATCTGATACTATGTTTTACAATCTGCGTTTACCTATTCTGTAAGTACACGCACACAAATACCTTCGAAAAACAGCCGTCCAAACACATCTCACTCATTAAACTGACTGTTAACTTTAACTTCACGGACCAAAGAGTATTAATACGAAGCCATAAACATACATTTTCCCTAAAGGGGAATTAGTGGGATACGCGATACCAATGTTGGTCCAACTTCAATAACTCCAAAGCCGCTGAGCTTGAGCGTACGCAATTAAACAGTTCCACCTTCCCAGCTAGTTCGTAATACGGTTTCAACGTTAAGCTAGCCAATTTAAATTATATGCTCAAAGTTAAACGTCAAAGTTTATCCTAACATTTTTGACATTGACAGCTCGAACTTTTGATTTATTATTCTGTTGACAATAGAACCACAGTTGTCACTTTGATTGACAAGGCGAAGTCGTTACGAAGGAGGTCTCGTTAAAAAGTTTCATTAATTATTCTTTCAGGACTACTTTTGTAATTAAACACAGCTGGGCGAAAATATTTCTGGATTCCTAAAATAATGTTGAGTGCTATTTAAAATGTAAATTGTTTTAATTTTCCGCAAAGAAGAAGCATTTGTTTTTGTTTTCTATTGTGTGGGAATTCATTTTGATTAAACTTTTCTAAAGTAAATCTACTTGTAATTATTTTTAGAGTGTATCTGAGCCCAGGTTGGATACACGGTGGAGCATACGGTGGATGTCTGCCCGGCTTGGGCAATCGGCGGCGGTAATCTCTCGCGTCCAGCCCTGGTCCAGGTCATGGTACGGAGCGAGTGGGCATGGGAAGTCGTCCCTCCTTCTGCGAAGCAGTAATGTTCGCGAAGGAAGAGGCGGAACGCGTGAGGTCGAGATAAATTTCGTGCCCTCATGCCCCTAGCTGCCGCAGGAGACGCCCTTGGCGTCGGGAATCGTAGGCTGATTCCAGGCCACCGTAGGCGTGGGCCTGCTGAGGGTGAGCAGTGGGTAGCTCACCGTCCGATAAGGACCAGGCCCGGGTCGACGGCGCGTTGGGTTCCACGCGCGCCTCAAAGAGGTCCGCTAGGGCCGATGATTACCGGGGTCGCTAGAAAGTCCGAAAGGGATACCGTGGTCCCTGGAAACATACAGGCAACTGAAGGAACATGGGTGGGTTTTAGTCAGTAAGAGTCTGACACGCCCTCTAGAGCGGGTGAAGTTATATGATAATTTCTCATAAAAAAAAGCCCAAGTTGGATTTATCAAGAAAGTAATAAGCTAATCAGTAGATAGCCTTGCAAGTCGTACAAGTAATAATTATTACCCTACAATAACAGGATCAAGCATGGCCTCCTACGGGCATCGTTATACTTAACTACTTACACAAGGACTTATAATAATTATATAGTTCTGTACTTGTAAAGGAAAACACGTGACGGTGAAGGAAAACATCGTGAGGACCACCAGGACTTATAATTTATTTACCTAAGTCTGAAAACGCTAACCCACCTTGAGCTAGCGTGGTGGCATGCTCGTGCCTTCTCTGTATGAGAAGAGGCCTTAGGCCTTGCAGTAGGACAATAATAGGCTGGTATTATTATTTAGGAACTTACCGTATTTATAACTTATCCGTTAAGTACGAGTAGGTCGCCGACGCCCACCTGGTTAAAAGTGATCGTTGGTTTGTTTCTCATCTAATAACACAAAACTCTGCTGCAATACGAGTACCATTTACCGTTTTTCGGTCTATGAAAACCAATGCTTTGTAGACACGATATTCTATTCTTAGCCAAAGAACATACAGCCAATTACTGGTAATTTGGGTACAATAAGGCACCAGTCCCACCGCCGGCTATTAACGAGAAGCGAGTAGAGCGAGCAACTAAAACCGAGTTGGCGAGCAGCGAGTGCGCGACGGCGACTACCAATAAAATTACTCGCTGGTATGCATTTATGTACCGAGCATGAGTTTATCGTCGGGTCCTTTCTTTGATACTCTTGTCGCTGGGAAAAACGAGCACTCGTCGGCGGTGTGAACAGTCAGCGTGCAACTATTAATATGTATGTATCGGTTTTACTTATACCTACGGGACCTATAATCTTTTGTACATGTCACCGAGCGAGAAAATCGTTGATAGCTAGTCGCTTCCTCGTCGGGTGGCCGCGGTGGGACAGTTGCCTAGTGTATTTCATGTCGTAATGTATTCTCAGAACAATCGTCTCTGGCTAAATTACTCGTGTCGAATAATTCTAAACTTTGTTATTAATTATTTAGTACCAGACTATGTAGTTAATTATTACTTTATCGTTCATTTTATATTGTTATGCCAAGTTGTTAATATTCTACTAATTTGACTCGTACTTTGTAATTGTTGTGTTTTAATTATAATAATTTCTGTGATCTTAAAATTAGATGCAAAGAAGGATTTGGTGACTCGTGCATCTTGACCAAACTTTTCACAGCCCATCGCTGAACTTAGCGAGAAATTTTTACTCTTTAATAAAGTCCACCGCATTTCGTTTTCGGTTTTCTCCAATTTCGGCCAAAAAATTAATTTGCGCCAATTTTCAGTTTTTTCCGAAAAACGGCTGTGACCGAAAAATAAAATGTGTGCCGGCAAATCAATACTTTCAATTCATTCAGAGGGAATCAATAGTTACGTACAACAATTAAAATCTCATTTACTATGACAATGGAGAAATAATTGCTTTTACACACAACTTTATATTATTGTTTAATTATGTTTATTGTATTATTCATAATTATGTTTTTGAGAAATATAAAAAGTTTCGTGTTATTTAAGTTACGATAAAATATAGCGATGAAGGTTTGTAGTGCAAGTGGTACTACTTACAAACCGCTAAATGCGTTTAGTGCCATGCTAAAAAGTATCTGGAAATGGTTTTCAAAATGAAAGAGGCAGAGTGATGTTTTTATTGCGGCTAAAAGATTGACACTGATGCCGATTCTCTTGTCACAAATGCGTCTAAACTAGACTAAAAATCACCAAAATTTAGTTTACTCCTGTCAAACGATGATTTCCCATTCTGAAATAGACTAAAGTGGCACAACTTAACTATATTTTAGTTTGACAGCACTAAGATTGTACTGTGATTTTAATTTAGTGAAAATGACAATTTTGCTATTCTGAATTTGACGTTTTTCACCTAAAATTTTAATTGTCTAACTAATTCTGACCATTTTTAATCGCCGCTGAAAATGGTGTGGAATAATATTAGTTGTCATGAACTAAAATTCACACGAAGATCTCGACTTCGGGTGCAAAAACAGTACTGTACTGGATGTTTTTCTTTTCTTTTGCTTATATCTCGAAAATGGTGTGTCCTATCGCAAAAATAATGAGAATTTCGACCCCCTTTATAAAACTTTTATACCCCTAATACTCAACACGTAGGTATTTTTTTTTCCATACAAAAAGTATATTACGTGTTGCGAAAAATTCCTTATAAAACACGTCGAGGCTACCCCCACAGCGCGCCTCCGGCTCTAAAAAAATTCAGGGTGTAGGGCAAACAAGTATGTACCACGCGTGGAGTCGCAATTGTCAAATTCGATTTGGTTGTGCCAAAATAATTTTTAAATTTGGAGACTTTTTACTACAGAATAGCTTTAAGATTCTCATAGCTAAAAGTAAGGAATTTTAGTGACAGTTTAGTTAGTTTAGTTGGGTGTACAAGAGAATCGGCACCACTGTATATATTTTATTTTTACCGAAGAAAAACCCATCGAAAAACAAAAAATTTCGGTTTCAGATGAAAATATAAAGGCTTGTGCAGCTTTCTTCTGTGAAGTTTTCTTAGAAATAGTTTTGTTAGATTCGCGTCGAGTTGTCGCATCGCGCTGTCGCGCCGGTCTGCACGATGCTTGAATAAGGCCAAATTTCGTATTCATTCTTGGGCGAAAAAAAAAAAACATTTTCCGCCCGTGTTTAAGTTTATTTCCGAAACATATTTACTTACTGATACGCAAGGAGCTCGCAGAAATATCGTTCTTGCTTACTCATTCATATAATTTCATACTAAATCTGCCTATTTTCCGCAATGGAAACAAAATTGTGAATGTTTTCAATAGGAAGAACTAGTATAATCACCTTCAATGAATGTGTTATTAACCAAAGTAGGTATTTATTAAAAAAATCCTCTTATCGTTAATTAGAACCTCAATAAAACAGCAACTCGAATTGTGTGACATTATGACAGGTACAAAAGTTACAAATGACAGTACCATTTTCAACACAAAATGGCGTCATATTCTGAATTACAAGGAACATCCTAAAGTATTTCATCACCAAGAAACATTTTGAAGCAAAACTCGTAATTATACGAATTTACGAGCAACATAAAGTTAAATCATAACGTTTATGTGACACCAGTTGCGTGGCTCTAATGATAGATACGTTTAACGTTACGTTTCGTATTAGTCGAGACACGTAAATGGTCTTTTGAGGCGCCGCCTATTTGGTCCTTTCGGGCGAAAGGCGAAAAAGATTGTATCTTTACAGACACAAATTGTTTTATTAAGATAACATTAAATTATTATGAGTGTTCATAAAATACGTGGGAGCAAGAGAAATGAACTGAGTTCACTAAGACGTTTAAAATTAAGAACAGCATTACTTACTACCATTGTATTGAAGGTAATTATTGTTATTTTACTAGCGGTTTACGGATTTGTCGACGTGTCTTTCATTCAACAGTATTTGAAAAATTCTCGTTTAAAACAGAATTACGCGAGAAAATAGAACAAACTGAGAGAACGTGCCTTCAATTAATTCACGTTTGGCTCTCAATATTTCGAATAGGTTGCTGACTAAAGCTCAATATTCAAAACTAGGAATTCTCAATATTCAGCAATAACCAAAACATGGAAATAGAACCACAGTATAGTAACGAGCAGCGTTTCAATACTTTGCGTCGTCGGGCGTACCGATTTTTTTACACTGTGCCTCGACTGCGCGGCAGAATTGGTGCCTAATGGTTTTTGGGCTACCTGCTATTTTATTTCCCTTTTATACTGAAATATTTTTTGCTGGGCTCGCACTTCTGGTTACATTTTTACATTTTATAGTGAAAATCCACTGGACTGTCGCAGCGCTATTTCGGAAAGGCTGATAGAAATTGAAAATCTCTATATTTTACCTTAAACTTAAATAATTTGCCAGAAAATCATAGGCAGAAATACGTTGTTTTATCAGCTGATCAACTGCGATTGACTGCAGAACACAAAAAATTCATTTAAAAAAAAACACAAATTTACGTGGAGGAGCAAATTCCTTTAACAAGCTTTTTACGATGAGCAAGATCATAAAAATTTGTGTGTTTTAATAAACGTTCTTATATTACAACTTATTTGGAAGTAGCTAGCTCGGATGTACCGAGACCTTTATAAATAAGGATCAACAAGCAATAACCTCGCCAATTTTTACCGCAATCTTACCTTGGAATAGGCTAATCATTTTGCAACGGTTGCTAAGCTATTAGAATTTGAACTAAGATAATTTGAAGTATAAGCTGGATAGCAACACCAAATACAAAGACACAATTGTATTAATTATAGTAATAATACCAGCCTGTTACTGTCCCACGTCAGGGCTAAGGTTTCTTCTCATACAGAGAAGGCGCAGAAGAAGAAGTCCAGGTTTTCTCACGATGTTTCATGTTAGTAATGTCCAAAATAAACTCAGAAAGTACCTACTTACATATTAATTGAAAAAGTCAATTGCCCGAATTTGGACCCACAAGCAAGATGTATGAGAGCCGAGTGCCATCACGACGTAGTAATGACACTATCATTTGTCCTAAAAATAAAAGCGAACTGTATTTTGTTCATCTAAATATTTTTATAATCTTTTAAACTCATGCTTGATTTTTTAAATCCCAGTAGATATAGCGCATTAGATAACTATAAGGGATAGTTCGCATCGCGCGAAATTTTTATCGCAATTCTGTAACACATGGTATCTTAGGTCTACATAATAAAATGCGCGATCGTTGCAATGCCGTACCCTGAATATAAACCGCACGAGTAAAAATCAAGCGAGTAATATTTGCATCCCAATATCGGTTGGGTGCTCTACTCTCGAAAATGTTGACAAATATGTCTACCTGGGACAAGTGATCCAGTTGGGTAGGTCCAGTTTCGAGATGGAGGTTAATCGTCGAATCCGACTCGGCTGGGCCGCGTTCGGGAAACTACACAACATCTTCTCGTCCAACATATCTCAGTGCCTAAAGACGAAAGTCTACAACCAGTGTGTGTTAGGTACCAGTGATAACATACGGAACTGAAACGTAGCCTCTCACCATGGGCCTCATAAGAAAGCTTAAGGTCACTCAGCGCGCTTTAGAAAGGGCTATGCTCAGTGTTTCTTTGCGAGATCGAATCAGAAATGAGGAGATCCGCAAACGAACTAAAGTCACTGACATAGCCCAACGGATTAGCAAGCTGACGGGCGGGGCACATAGCGCGCAAAACTGACGGCCGATGGGGCAGAAAGGTTCTGGAATGGAGGCCACGTACCGGCAAGCGTAGCGTAGGACGTCAAGGTGGACAGACGACTTAATAAAGGTCGCAGGAAACTGCTGGATGCAGGTCGCTTCCAATCGGCCAATTTGGAAATCATTGGGGGAGGCCTAAGTTCAGCAGTGGACGTCCCATGGCTGAAATGATGATGATGATGAATATTTGCATCGACTAGGCCTAGATTATCTACCTATCTAATAAATTATGTTTTCTAGTCGGTCGAGTTAGGAATCCCTTAAAGCTCGATCGACTGCAAAACATAATTGAATAAATTTTATTGAAAGGTGTAATAACATCTTTCTAGATTGAATTTTTAAAAAAATATTCGTAGAGGTGCCAAAGGTTTCTTGTTTAAAAATTAAATGAGCGTTATTGTGGTAGTCTCCCCAAAAAATCTATACTAATATTATAAAGAGGTAAAAATTCTTTGTTTGTAAGTTTGTATGTAGGGGGTAATCTCCGGAACTACCAGTCGGATTTGAAAAAATATTTTTCATTGGATAGCCGATAGCCCAATTCATGAGGAACGCTACAGGTGACGAAGTCCCTGCAGAAGCTAGTGTATAATAAAAAGGTTACTCATGGTAAATGGTTCGTGTCTACTTGTGTTCGTTGTACTTGGTATACTATGTCATGTAGGAGCCCAATATACTGAACTTCTCGTAAGTAGATACTAACAAGCATATAGCAGAGCTAGTGTACCTAGTTTCTTTTTAAGATTTTGAAGCAAAATTGCAGGTGAACCTATAAATTAGGTAGTAGCAAGGCGTCACGCGCAACGGATGGCAAAAATCACCGATTTTGTTAAAATTTGACGAGGTCTTGCGTTTCAGAGTTCTATGAGTCAGTCCTAAAAATACTAAATAGCCAAGTAACTACGACCAAGTAGCGCTCGCAGGCCGCTGCCGCGGAATTGCTGCCATTGCTTGCTCGGCTCGCCCGTGATTGGTCACAGTTCTAACCTAACCTAAGCCAATTGGTCAGGGTGCCTTAGCTACACCAGTTACAACTGCGACCGATTCGGCATTAGAAGCCACACCAAACGCTTATTGTGACTGCAGATAAGCCATTCTGCATTATGTTTAACGTGGGTAGCAGTTTTGTAAAACGCAACGTAATGAGAATCCAGCTGAACGCATGTTGTTTAGCGGTTTTACATAACGCAGCTATTTTGTAAAACGGTTAGCGGTTATGTAAAACAGCGGATATATCCAATTCATCTGCGACACATACATCTGTATGGTATATAGAATCTACCCGAGTCTGCGTATGGTGGAGGCGCCGGGTATTCAACTAAATCGGTGATTTTTGCTGTCTGTGGTGTGTGACGCGTAGCAAGATGTGGTTAAATATACCCACAATATCTAGTCTGAACCTACAGATCTGTAGGCGCAGCCTGTCTTACCGCTAAGTAGGTACCTCCTAAATAAATTGCCTAGAATGTATAGATTTAGAAACCACGGTATTTAATACTGACATTCCGGAGCTTTTAACAAAGCTATGTACCATAACCTTGATTACGATGTTTCTCTAAACTCTAAGACAACGGATGAAACCATCAATCATTCCCCGGAAAAGAATCAGTTGTTAATGCAAACTCTTTCGCAAAAATATCCGTACATTACTAAACATCTTTCTTCACAAAACACGATTAATTCTCAGTTTGCAAACGTCTTAATTCTAAACTTCCTACCGAGGTCGGTGCACGGTCGTAATAATCTTTTAAAGCTGACGTACCACGACCACAAAAGATCAAGTTCCACCAAAAATTTTACAATCCATTACTCGTTTACCTCAACAAAAACAAAAGAACATTCCCATTAATCACGCAATGTATTTAAAAATCCTTGTTTTTTCCACGTCGTTCGCAGTACCGGTTTTTCGTCTGAATTTCACCTGTATTGTGTGTATGCCAATAATTCTTGTGCATGGTTTATTATTATCCGTAGTTATGTCCGGCCACATCCGTCACAGATATTAGCCGGTGCTCGCAATGTAAACAGTGGCAGGATATACAGACGAGCAGATGGTCCGCACTGTAGATAGGTGCGCGTACTAGATGATGCAGTGTTGCTAAGCGCTTAGATATAATTAGTGCCGAAGAATGTCTAGGCATTGATTTTAAACAGGAAATTATTCAGCGAAAAGTCGAAAATTGTAAACACCTGAACCGTCTGCGTTCATTTTTGACTGATAGAGAATGACATACCTACGTATAATGTAATTATTTAATAAGGTCTTTCAAATCAACACCAGTGTTAATTTTTTTTTTTTGAAATACAACTAAATGCTCGTATTATTTTTTTAAATCTTTTCTCCCGACTGCAAATAAAAAGTTCCCACCAAGCTCACTAGTGGGACTGGCGATGCTTGAGAGCCTATGTCCAGCAGTGGACGTCTTTCCGCTGAAATGATGATAATGAAGCTCAGTTGGTAAGTGTGAATGTGTTATATTTTTGCAATCGTCTCCTCAAGCCCTTTATTTCGATACCCCACATGCTCATAATATTTTCAAGACATTACTTAGTAATGTCTTGAAAGATAATAAGTCTTGTTGACGTTTCAAATCTACGATTTTATAAAAACAAAGACCTAGACTATAACCATAGCCCAAGCTAGACGAGTCGACGGTCGCCTTAGCCGAGATTAAATCCATCCAGCCGTTACGATGCTTCGAAGATATAAAGAATCCGTTATTCATAGATAAATAAACATTAATGAAATTGAAAAAGATAGTTATCCCGGTCTTTGCTTTCGCGCAGTCGGGTAATAAAGTAAAATAATATTACAAATCTAATTGGAAATAAAGTGGATTACTAGATGTCTACCAACTCCTTTTTACCAATCTGTCAGTCAGTACGAATGGTATTGAATCAAAGGTAAGCTATTACGCGCTAGCTTCTGTCCGCGACTTCATTCGCGTGGAAGTAAAAAAACACCACAATATCTATAGGTACCTACTATAAAACCTCGTGCAGACTAGCACGACGTGACGTCGCGGCGGGCGCGACGCGACTCGGACAATACAATTTCTAAGAAAACTTCACGGTATAACAAAAGCCGGGTTCGCGTCGCGCTAGTCTGCACGAAGTTTAATATAATAAAGCTGGAGAGCTTGTTTGTTTGAACTAATATGTGGAACTTGGATTAGAACAATTATTTTTGTAATTATTTTTTTTCAATTCGCGAGGAAGGTTATTGAATATTTAACATCACGGTACGACCCTATAGATAGATTATGTTCTAACTATATGTACGACAAGGCGACTTACGAGTTGTAGGTCGTAAGTTAGAACCCTGACAGGCGCTTTCCTCTGTGTAAATAATTTCATCACCACTGCATATCAAAATCGGTGAAGGAAACCATCTTGAGGAAGCCAGCATGTCCAAGAACCAAAAATTCATAGACATGTGACATTCACCAACCCGCACTGGCCCCGCGTGGTGGATTACGTCCCACTGCCTTTCCCAGATCCTATGTCCCAGCAGTGGGAACGTTTAGGCTGATTATGCTATACGTCAAGGAATATTAGAAAGAGTAATTCTACCTGCACCTTGGTAATCATAGCTTTTCTGAACAAGCTATGACAAATTCTAGACATATTTCTTCTTTAAATCCCAGATTAGATGAAAGAGATCAACGAAAGCATTTGCAGATCATTTATCATAGCAATGTGAAATTTATCATTTTAAATATTGTGAATCTAATTTTTTAGTTTCAAAATAAAACTAATGAAATATATCATACAAATTGTATTTCTCAATATACAAATTTTGATAGATATAATTTAATGAATACTTGGAGGAGATATCAGAAATATATTAATAAACCAAGTAGGTACTGCCAGTCAATGACGAAGGTAATCATTGCTGCCAGTCTATTCTGTAAGAATCTCACTGAAAACTTGAGTGAAGTGAGCTGTCAATATTGTCAATCCCTAGCCTCAGGTGGAATGACAGCTAACTTCAATGACAGTTCACTTCGATGACAGTTCACTTCAATGACAGCTCACTTCAATGACAGCTCACTTCAATGACAGCTCACTTCAATGAAAGCTCAATTCAATGGCAGTCCCTTCAATGACAGCTCACTTCAATGACATCTCACTTCAATGACAGCTCACATCAATGACAGCTCACTTCAATGACAGCTCACTTCAATGAAAGCTCACTTCAATGACAGCTCGCTCGGCTAGTCTATGCTAACCGAGTAGAATTTTCTTAAGGCATTTTAGATTGGGGCGGATTTTCAGTGGTTTGTTTTGATCTTGTTTTACGAGACAGTTACTAAGGTGATATACTAGATTCTTCTACGGCATAGGTTAAGTATATGGTGTTGTTGTAAGAATACTGTGTTTCACAAAATTGCGTTTTGACAGTTCAAACAGCCGACGCATCGCATTAGGTAGCATTTTTTTTAGATATTCCATACATATTTCAAAATTCTGAGGCCACTATGAATTAAACCACTTTTTAGGAGATATTACCACGAGCTCAAAAAGTGCCGTCGCGCATTTTGAGTCTTTGGTCAACTGGACCCACTCGAAATGGACCCGCGGGATCACTCAACCATTCCGTTATTAGTAGCCAATTTCATTATTAGTAAAGCCGAATCTTTTAGTTTTATTTTAATGACTTAAAATATACTTACCAATATTTTTAAATTAGGTTTTTACACTTACGCCCCACAATTATTTACTAACACTAAAACGAAATATTTCTTACTGTACTAAATTAATACCTAAATTAAAATTAGTACCTAAATTAATATTCAATTAATTAAATTAGTACCTAAATTAATATTCCACCACAATCAATTGATGAAGGTTAGCTTTATATCATGGGAGAATGTTCTAATAGCGACAACATCATAAAATTTTACGACTACTTTGTCAAGACCTTGTTGGAAAACTCAACACTAGCAAATACTTGGAAAACTTACCTATCAAGAATTGCACAAAACCAATAACACCGTGGAAGTATGGAACAATCACATTAAAAAATACGTAACAATTAAGCCCACTATTGGTCAACTTCTAGAAGGACTGAGTAAGGATGCGGCTTATTAATCGACTGCGGTGAAATGTCCTTACGATACCAAAATAGCAAAGCGGCTGCCAAAGAAAGAATAAATAGACTACGCTGTTCGTGAACTACTCAGCGGCCAGATTAATTTGTGGGCGCCATTGTTGATTTTCAACTGACTTACTGACTATTTTTTAATACTATTTTATGGATATAATATAACATAACATCACGCCTGTAATCCCCGAAGGGTTAGGCAGAGGTGTACCTATTAGTACACTCACATTTCGCCAGTTATGTTTAAGTCCCATGTAATAGGGGGCGAGCCTATCAACTGGGCACATATCCAGACTCCGGGCTGAGGAATTTCTGATGAAAAACCCAATAATTCTTTTCCCGCCCCGGGAATCGAACCCAGGACCTCATGCTCAGCAGTAGCGCTTGCGACCACTAGACCAACGAGGCTAGGATATATAAACGTACGAAAACATTTTTACTCATTGTTGATTTGCTTAGATATTTAGAATGTTGATTTGTATAATTTTTGTATTTTAAATTGTAACTTATGTCTGTGATTTTTAAATAGATTATAATTATAACTAAGGATTATTTTAATCTTCTAGGTTTGTCTTGATTTTATTTACATGTACCTACCTAATTTAAAAAGATTTTAGTTTTATTATATTTTTAGTAACCAATTTTGCACTCGACTGTATCCACTGGTATCTTTAAACAAAAGATGATTTTTTTAAGTTTGTACGTGGGTCCAGTTAACCAATAAAAATACAGAAACGTGATTATTCCAGTGTGAGTGAGAGACGGAGCTATACAAAGCCGCTAGTACCATCCTTTTTTCGCAGTGGAATAATGATGACATTAATACCTACTTCATAATAAAGCCCCAGGTCCAGCTGACCGAAGACTTCATGAAAAAATAGCTTCGGAATTTTGGCTTTATATAAATAGATAAGAAAAAATTGCGAAAAGTGAGCGAGAGAGAACTATTCTCCATTACTCAATAAGTCATAGTTGTCGAAGTCTTTTAGTTTCTCAGAATAAGAACGCCAAAGTTGCCCATTTTTAACGCAAAAATCACGGTCGAACTCAGTCGAAATGTATTATTAGGCCTATTAAAATGCCCGCATTTTGAAAAACAAACGATTGACTGTACTGATTAGCTCTGCTCAACCCTTCAGGGAATATATGATGAACGTGTAGTAATTTGTACACAAGGTCGACCCTTTTTTACATGTACGCTATCCCTCCACAATCTTGGTCCTTCCACCCACGCCCGCTCCTCTCAGGTAGGTATATGCCTACATCTCGTTAACATCCATAGTCAAACCATAACGAGGTGCAAAATCACTTTATATGATAATCATTATAAGGTAATAAATACAAACACGCTGTTTTAAATCATCGCAACTTTACCTACTATTCGTAAAAGTCGGCAACAGTACATTATTGGAACAGTACAGATTGATAAATTTACGGTTAATAAAAAGATTTACAGCCACGTAAAACAGTTTTAGAAAGTGCAAATCGACACTTGGACATAGACCAGGCGCGTTAAAGAAACAAGGTATTAGAATATATTGCCCAACTATTTTATCGTGGCACAACTCAAAATTTGTAATTGGCTTGGTAACAGTTTCATGGTTTTACGTCGCATTACTATTTACCAGGTGCGATTAAGATGTGTTTAATTGTAGCTTGTAGCTATGCATTTAATCAGATAAGAATTAAGTGCTTAATAAACGTCTGGGATTAGTACCCTGTTTATTTATTTTTAAACGAAAAAACAGCTCGTGGTTTTCTCCACTCGACTGTGCCAAAATGGAGCAATGAAATTGTTTACATTTAATTAAATTTTAAAAGAACTTAACAATGGAGTCCATTTTATCACTAACTATCTGAATGAGTTTTACAAACCAATGTAAAAAAAAAAAAACACATAACTGAATTTCAAAAAGGCCAATACGGTACGAACATCTGATGGAGTTGCAAGCGCTGATTGGGTTTTGAAACCAGACGACGTTTCGGAATCAAAAATGCTATCATGATACGTCACTCTAGTTTCCAAGCAAGCATACGAGTAGTACTCTTATATGAAATAATATAAGCTCACGCCTATTTTCCCCGAAGGGTTGGGCAGAGGTGTACTGTGCCCAACCTGGGAATCGAACCCAGGAACTGATGTTTAGCAGAGCTTGTGACCACTAGACCTTCAAAGCTGTCAGCTTAGTACTACAAAGTGTCATTAAAATAGACATCCCATATTATTATCTACGTATATTTTATATGTTGTTTTTGATTCTGTCCCAACCCCAGCTATCTGTCATCATTAATCCGTGCCGTCGTAACTATTCAGTGATATGAAAATATAAATGTTTATGGAGCAGAGATACTCGTACGAATATGTTGAAGTATAGTGTTGTTAATATAATGTATATGTTAAGGAAATAGTATATTAATCATAGAACTAATATTGCGAACGGAGACGCGGAACTGTGTCGTGTATAGGGTTGGGAGTTTCGAGTATCGATGAGGTACATTTCTTTATTGCAGTTTGTGTCCAATGAATTGCCAAGTCTCACACTTATAACCTAAATTGTTGCTGACAAAACCGAGTTCATTTGTATTGTTGTGTTCATGTCATTTTGGTTAAGTGGTTTGCGGTGAACACTGAGATTACCATTGACCATTCTCTAAAGATAGTTTTGAGTTCACTTCATGTGGAGTTCAGGAATAACATAATGGTTTATTTGTATTTTGTTTCGTCTAACAGAACAATCCTATATATTTATGAACTTCAGTCATCAGTGTGCATCTGTGTGGCATGGTCGATTCGACAAAGTTTGTTGTTGGACAACGTTTAACACTTTGTGGTCCGTTTGCGAACTTATAACATGAAATAGCGCATAGATGTCTAAAAATAATACTTGTACTTTCTCATCAGATCAAGATAACAGAAACCAAGTGTATCTGTTGTGTCCCTATTTTTGTCTCTCCTTGTTATCTTTTAACTGGTAATTGGCTGAGCGAGCCTCTGTTCACTGTTCCATAAATTACAGTCACTTTATATTTGTGTCATTTTCAAAATAAAGCCCTCGTGGTCATCAAAATAATACATAACATCACGCCTTGTTTCCCCGAAGAGCTACGCAGAGGTATCCATAGCACACCCACAGTTCGACAGTCATGTTTAAGTCCTATGCAATGGGTGGTGAGCCTATCGCCATCAGCCAGTCACAAATCAAGACTCCGGCCTGCTATTGAGAAATTCCAGATGGAAAAACCCAAATAACACTTTGCCTGACTTGGGAATCGACCCCAGGACCTCATGCTCAGCAGTAGCGCTTGCGATCACTAGACCAACGAGGCGTCTTTTCCATAGTAAATCCCACGTAGCAATTAAAATAATACTAAATAAAATTGTTTTCATGACAGTATGAAAACGAGAACATGTGGTTTACTAGCAATTTGTCATCCAGGAGTTACACAAGCTAACTGGCCGGAATCAAATAAAGCCGCCATTTTTCACAATAGTCTTTTAAATTGTAAAAGTGTGGTCAAAATGAATTGTGTCGCAGTCATTGTGGGCTGGCGGTTTGATGTTCATCTCGGTTATTCCTCTTTATACGAGTAATCTATTTTACAATAAAACTGTAGTAAAAAGATCGTTGCACATCAGCACCGGGAACATTGTTTACATGTGCTGTGCTCAGGGCTGTAAAAGGGTAACTTAAGTATTTAAATCATTCCTACATCAAATGTAGAATAAAGTTTTTTTTTTTTAAAGAATGTAGACATACATATCATAACCAGGCCGTAAATATTTTAGTAGAAAACATTTAAGAAGTTAGAAAAAAGAAATGTAATTTAGCAATATTCTGAGTTTGGTGGTTTAGAGGTATGAGGAACAGGGTGTAAAGTTCACTCATCCACCATAGAAAAGGGAGGATCCTCCAACCAGACGGGTGTTGTGTCTGGCGGGCCGACTGCCCGACTGTTGATTTCGGATAGTCTTATCTATGTCGTTCGCGCGGTAAACTCTAATTGCGAGATGCAGGATTTGTGTGACGTCATGTCTTTAATGCGTAGTTAGTATGTGGCGGAGTAACCGCTACATCACTCCCCTCCGGAGACCGGAGGTCGATAGTGGGCTGAGTCTTGTATCTTGCGATACTTCACAGTGCCAGCTAAGGTTCCAGTGAGTCGGAACCGGTTGCCGCACAGTTCGCGGTGAGTCGGAACTGTCTGCGGTGATTGCGGCGGTTGTGGTGATTGAGGTGATTGCGGTGATTGAGGTGATAGCGGTGATTGCGCTGATTGAGATGATTGCGGTGATTCCCCAGTGAGTCGGGGTGATGAGGCTGAGGGTGATGACCAGAAATGCGCGTTCGCTGCATGCTGGTGGTCATGATACCCGTTGAAGCCGAGGGTGCTGGCTGTCTGTGTGACTCGCCTCACGAAAGCTTGCGGGAGTGATGATGATGACGTCACGCTGAAGTAGTTGCACGAAGGCTGCGTTTACGTTCATACTCGGGGTCACCAATTTAGAGGTATGAGGAACAGGGTGTAAAGTTCACTCATCCACCATAGAAAAGGGGATCCTCCAACCAGACGGGTGTTGTGTCTGGCGGGCCGACTGCCCGACTGTTGATTTCGGATAGTCTTATCTATGTCGTTCGCGCGGTAAACTCTAATTGCGCGATGCAGGATTTGTGTGACGTCATGTCTTTAATGCGTAGTTAGTATGTGGCGGAGTAACCGCTACAGTGGCGCGTCCATAATCTGTTTATCTACCACCGTTTTAACGAAATTATACTAGTTAACTAGAAATGACTAATTTTATTTGAATTCAGTATTAGTTTTTTCTATCTGATGACAGTATAATGGATAAAGTATTGCACTAAAAATAATAATATTATTTTTAGTGCAATACTTTATCCATTTAGTGGGAGTAATGAAATCATTAAGTGGCCCAGAAGGACGAGACTACCATCGTTTACTTCGTTTAGCCAGGAGCTCACATGTAGCAGTGACAGACTTTTGCCATCCTGTTGTGATTTCCCGCTAATGTTTTAAAATGTTTTACAACTAAGTCGGTGTTGTGATATATTTTATAATAAAAAGTTTGGTATGCTTTCAAAATGATACAAATTCTTAGTAGGTTTAAAAAAAAACATTTTAAACAATCTTCTAGTTTTGGTGGTTTTGGTGGCATTTTACCAATCACAGTATACCAAAATTAGTTTTTAGAAACACTTACCTCATAGAAAAACGGAAAAAGAACCATAATAGATAACTTGGTCTGGAAGAAGAGCATATTATAATATGGTACTACTGGTAATGTCCAGCATGACAAAGAAAAATTAAAAGTTGATACACGCAGAGTGCATGTGTATTTTAATTATGTATAATTTTAATTTCAACATGAATAATATAACCAATATTTTTGCTTTTCGTGGGAACTAAATGAGTTTAAATTTTAATATTAATAATCAACTCGGAGGCGGCGGAGATGCTCACCACAAATACCACGTCAGTTGTTTCCACGGGGCGAAAAGCGAGTGACGGAATGTCGCTTCGCTATGCTGAATGTGCAGGGAGGTATAAAAGATGAGATGGATGAGGTGTGTGAGATGGTAAAAGGATTTATGTGTTATGTATGAATGAGACGGAAAGAAAGGCAGTAGACATACCAAACACGGTACTCTGACCGCTATTTGGTCCGGTGTTCAAGAGACACATAGGGCCAATCAGGGTGTGGAGGTTGACCTCTCCGAGCGGATGATGAAATGTGTCAAAGATTACGTTTGTGTGAGTTCCAGGATTCTATAGGAAAGAACCAAAGTGGGCACTAAACTATCTTTATTTTGTGCGTTTATGCACCCGCTATGGGAAGCTCACCTTCAGAGAAGTTGGAGGTTGGAGGGCGGTGACTTGGTGGTAGCAAGTCTGTTGTGCCGGATCAAATGACTTCTCTACGGAGATGCTTAAGTTCTACTTGCATCGTCAGCAGAACAGTTACAGGACATGGTGACCGTGATGGATGATGCATATAAGATGAAAGGGATGGATATAAATGTGAATAAGACAAAGGTCATGGCGTTTGAAAGAGGAGAGTATGAGTGTGTGATATGAAAATAAATGATAATAGTGTGGAGCAAGTAAGTGAGTTTGTATACTTGGGGAGTCTGTTTACAAGGGATCGGAAGATTGATGAAGATGCGGAGAGTAGAATAAATGCGGGAAATAAAGTTAATGGTGCTATACATGCGATAGTGACCAACTGGTTGATGTCCAAAAAGGCTCGACTGGCTGTTCACAATGGTGTGCTGGTGCCCACGCTTGTGTATGGAAGTGAATGCTGGGTGTGGCAAAAGAAGCATGAAAGTAGAATAAATGCTGTGGAAATGCGTTTCTTGAGAAACATTTGTGGTCCGACTGAATGATAGGCTGAGGAATTAGGTGATAAGACGACGACGGTGTGAGTTAAAATAAAATGTACGAGTAGTGACAAAAATTGAAAATAGTATGCTGAGATGGTTTGGTCATGTTAAGAGGATGAATAACAGGCGACTAACAAAACGTAATTAGAACGCAGATGTGACTGGAAACGCCGGTAGGGGACGCCCTAGTAGGACATTGAGACTCTCATTGGCCATGAGATGTTCTTCAGAACGGACAGTTGCATTGTACTCGCAACCAGCGTACGTGTATGACCAGATGTATGAACGTAAACGAGGCAAAAGGAGTATGTAAGGATCGTAGCAGGTGGCATTCTGTAGTTTCAGCCTATCCCCATGGGAAGAAGGGACGTTTATGTATGTATGTATGTATGTAAAACCAATATTTTTGATTTAAAAGAGTGTCCATGGAGTTTCTTGCCCATTTTTCTCCATTCGAACTTACTACACTGGAATGGGCAATTAGCTTCATCTTTCTGACTGACCGACTCCTTGACCGTTCAAAAGTGCCTGCAAATGGTTTTATTGAAATAAATGTATGTCTGTTCCTACAAAAAAGACAAGCGAATAATAATATATATCAGTATACCTAAGTAACTATCTACATATAATAACAAGTATCGATAACTTATTATTACCGACGGAATTTTCCCATCCCTAGCCTTAATCGAGGTTTCTCATTTACCCGTAGTTTGTAATCGTGTATCGTATTGACTCGGTGTTAAGGTGCCGACTAAATAGGTAATCCTAAATAGGTAAGATGAACTAGCGAAGCCGGAATATTTAGTTAAGCATATGTTTTGGTTTCATCAGTAAATATGACATTCGGTACAGCTTTGATATCAGTTGCGGCATTTGTGTAATATGTACCCCTATTACCTGTTTATATTTAATATTGCTTTCTGATATCAAAATTAATGAAGGTCTTAACAGGCAATATTTATGTATTACTAGCTGCGCCCCGCGGTTTCACCCGCATAAGTTTCGATCCCGTGGGAATATCGGGTTAAAAAGTATCCTATGTGTTAATCCAGGTTATAAACTATCTCTGTGCTAAATTGTATCCAAATCCATTTTGTAGTTTTAGCGTGAAGAAGAGACAAACATACACACTCAGAAACTTTCGCCTTTATAATATTAGTAGGATTTAACTTCAGTGATTTATTTCAAACAGTTGATACAGTTCATCATTCCGAGATTAGCACGGAAACAAATGTCAGCAAACGGCATGAAAATATACGAGTGCAAAACTGACATATTTATATATCCTTTTATAATAACTGTGTGATTTGTGACGAGTCGGCCATTTTGATTTGTGTGCTTCCTGTCAAATGTTGCGTTAGTCATTTTGTTACATTAGTGAGCTGATTTTTTGTGTTCCGTACCCAACAGTGCCAACGGGACCCTATTACTAAGGCTCCACTGTACATCCGGCCGTCTGTACATCCGTCTGTCACAGGGCTGTATCTTTTGAACCGTAATAGGTAGACACTTGAAATTTTCACATTGTGTGTACTATTATAGCAGCGTGTGTGTATAAAATAAAAAAAAGTGAAAAATTAAAGGGGATCCCCATACAAGACACGTGTTAAATATTGTACGGTGGTACGGAAGTCGTGGAGAGTCCGGCTCGCACTTCGCGCTTTTTATTTATGAGAGCGTTTTGGCAGTACGATAATGTGCATGCCTATTTTATTTTACTAACTAAAAACTAAATGTTACGTGATCGAAACTATAAGATATAATTATAGCTGTTTTTGTGTACCTAAATGTATACAATATTCATGGATTCCCTCTGTTTATGAAAGGCAAAGGTAGCTCGGTCTCCTATAGCTAAACACGGTTGCACTGTGCACACAGAAGCTCCTGTATTACGGCGTCGGCACGTCCAATTAAAAATTGTGATTACCTACAGCAAAAATTTCATCTGACATATTTTAAAATAATCATATCTATTGTTGTAAACTTCAGCAATTACTGGACATAAAATAGTAAACTATTTCACTTAAACACTGTGATATAGTCGGTTTCCATAGTTAACACGTTGAGAACTATTACGTGTCATGCATTCCGGCCACGTTCGCAATTGCGGAGCTTCCATCATAGTTCGAGGGACTCTTGTTGTGACTCTTATTTATACATAAATTGTGTTTTGTCTGTGTAATCTTGTGGACAATAAGGTTCTAGTAACTCAGATAGCATTCTCCTAAGAAAAAGGGTTATCTTTGAAAATAACCAGTTGTAAAAAAAAAACCGGCCAGGTGGGTGTTGCACCACGTACAATGAAGGGTTCCGGGATGAATATATCCCAAGAACAAACTTAAGAATTTAGTTGAAAAACATGTGCTCCCATACATTCCAACTGCAAATGTAAGTTTGTACGCAAATCTCTCAATACTGTTATTGAGAGATTTGCCATGTTATTTGAAAACCATCGTTTTCTTATAGGTTTTACTGTAATCTGTAAGTATAGAACAACTTTCTTACTAAAAAAAAATATTGTCTCAGTAGTTTTGAAGATAAGAGGAATGTTTTATAAATCAATTTTGTATTTAATTAATTATATTATAATTATTATTGAAACCTTTTCATTTGTCATGTCACGAGGTACGGTTTGGAGACCTATTTTTTAAAATTTTATAATTTACCTTCTAAAAGTGAAAAATAAATAAATTTTGAATATGGTATACTTATGTTCAAAATTAATTAATTTACGTTACACGTCCGTGTTTGAGTCACAGAAATTCATATGTGTACCTTGAGTTAAGAAACCCAAAAAAGGTTTGCCCAAGATTTAATTTTATAATCGTTACTTAGCATGTGCTTAGATATGTTCTCGTCTCTATCTTGCACTTTGTAGTTTGACAGTGACAGGAATAACGCTTAGCAATAGTACGTGGAGTAACGTTTCTAGATTTCGACCTTAATCTTTGTGCCTATGGTAGCTTCCATGATCAGTAACTAAAAAAAAATCCCTGTTTCAGACCCTCAGATGCCATAAAACCGGCCCAATGAGCTGCGACAGAGGCGAGAGGGCGGAGCTTCGCGATGCGCGGTAAAAGATGCCCCGGCGCAAGCGTAGGCTCGCGTCCCGCATCCGGGACTACGTGCGCGGTCTACTTGCGTTCCTGTTCAGCAATATTGGTGTCATCGTGCTGGTCGTGGCTTATACTATTGCAGGTAAGAAGAATGATAATTACGTGGGGTTGGCGCAACACATTTTCTTTTTCCATTCTCATCTCTCAACCGTCACGCTATCATTTACTCCCTTTTCTTTCACACAACCCATCCATCTTTTCTTTGGCCTTCCTCTCCCGCTCCATCCATCAACATTTTTATTCATCACTCTTTTAGTCACATGCGTTTCATCGCTCAGGTACCTAAGAAGAAGGTTTTTTTTACTTGTACTCCCTAGAGGTATGATGCTTTAGAGATATGTTTGTTTTAACTTTGACCAACTTTATTTTTTTACTACCTGCAGCAAAAATAAATAATATTCTGTTCTATTCTATTCTAAAGAAAGAAAAGTTTAATGCCACACATAAAATTTCAGCTCAATCGGTTGAAGATATTTGCTTCAAAATTGAGTAGCAAGAGTTCACCCGAACAAACATACATTGCAAGTTAAATAAAATTCAAATTCAAAATATTTTATTTCACATAAACCTACAAGGGCACTTATGAAACGTCAGAAGCTAGGTGCACGGTTCCAATTGGTCGTTTCCTATGGAGAAGAGCCGGCAAGAAACTCCACGGTTACTCTTTTAAAAATAAATGGTATTTACAATCTTTTCAAGTTACAGTGTTTATAGGTATGAGAGGACACTGTAGGCCTATCAACAAGTACCAGGTACTTAGCAAGATAGAAAACGATCGACAGATCTAAAAGTCGGTTATGCCTACAACGTTCTCACATTCACAAAATATAAAAGAGAATCTATATACAAAAAAAACAATTAAAAACCTATTTAAACTAAATATAAGCTTTAAAAATATATATTACGCACATCCCTTCGAACCCAAGTAACTTGGGAAAAGGGTTTAGAGAATGTTCAATGATAATGATAAAAAAATAGTAAACATGAAAACGCTTTACAATAAGAGCTAGATTTGTGGTGAACTCATAGGATGACAACGAAATTATTGTATACTTATAGCCTATGTACAGACGCCAGCAGGTCAACCTACCCGAAACTGTAAAATTTTCCCAATCAACTTTGAACCTTGTATTTTAGTGATAAAGTTGAAAATCTATTAAAGAAATTTGACAGATTGTAATAGGTTGATGTGCTGGCGTTTGTACAAAACTGGTGAAGTGTGGCTGTACTATAATAGGTACACCTCTGCCTAACCCTTCGGGGAGCACAGGCGTGATGTTATGTTCTGTTCATAGCCTACGTCGTAACGTGTGTCACAAAGTTATTTTATTTCATCAAAACTAGTATGTCTGTGTCTCTGAACTAGAATGATATAGTATTTAAAAACTGGCAAACTATAGTATTTTAAAATACAAACTGACATGCTCTAATTTAAAACTAGTCAACGAGCAAACTAGTAGGTATAACTAGCAATGCTCTTCACTAGTCAAGAGAAACTCTTTTCTCATAACTAATGAACCTACAAGCGGATTAGTATCACCAAACTAGCATAGGTACCAGTTTCTCATAACTAGTTAGCTAGCAAACAATTATCTCAAAACTAGTCAAATAGCAAACTAGTATTTCAAATCAAGAAACAACAAACACTTAGGGCGTTTTTTTCTGAAAGTGGGCAACGTCGTAACTAGATGTCAAATAAATCGCTGTTTTGATTAATTTGGCAATATTACTGTATGGAAATATGAAATGTGGCTAACTAGCGAACTAGAATATTATTAATGAATTACAATTATAACATTGAATTTGGTGTTGTAACCGTTTTATGTGTAAAAAAGGCATTTGGAAAGTTTCCAAATACTTTTTTTTACATCTAAAACTAAATATTCGGTGTTACGATACTAATTATTGCATTTTATAATCAATATACTAGTTCGCTAGTTAGCCACATTTCTCATTTCCATACAGTAATATTGCCAAATTAATCAAAACAGGTAAATATTTTTAATACAGCTTATAATGAATAATGCCCTTCCAATCCCACCACACACACAGCATCACCTTGTTGCGAGTTAACCTGGGTTTCGCCACAGTCTGTGAAGCCTGACCGGCCTTTGACCACGACCTTTTTCGCACGTTCTTATCGTACGTGATCCTCTTTTCATCACCAGTTATCAGCTTCTTCAAAAATGGTTCGGTTTCATTACGTCGTAATAAATAATCACAAATGAGTACACGGTTCATTAGGTTTCTTTCAGTGAGCTCGTGAGGTACCCAAATATCGAGCTTTTTTGTGTACCCAGTTTTTTTCAAATGCGACAAAACTGTTTTGTGGTCAATTCCCAGTTCTTCAGCTACGTCGTAACTACTGATATGCCGATCTTGTTACACTTTTTAAAAAATGGCATCCATTTTATCCGTAATAGGCCAGAGCGACGTGCATCTTTGACATCAAAATTTCCGGATTGAAAACGCTTAAACCAAAGAGCAATGCCCACTTCCCATACATTTAAAAACCTGATAATGAACGTTTATAATATATAGTTATGAGGTATAGTAGAAAGACTACCTTTAAGTTTAGAAAATAATGCCTGATAGTCATTTTTACGGTTTAAACGCTACGAAGTCCAAAAAATATGAATGTTACTTTTTAGGTTAGGATTTGCCGTTACTTACTAAATATAGAGAAATAAATGTGTTATACCTAATTATTAACACTCGAAGTATAGTCTTAAATAGGTCTTAAAACGTCTGCTTGATGCATATACATAGCCAGGTAAGTCCTGGCTATGTATATGCATCAAGCAGACGTTGCAGTTTATGTAAAATATACGTCGACTTTTCGCTGACGGCGGCATTGTCAAGAGGACGGATTTGCAATGGTATGGTAAGCAAAGGTCGTCAGATGAGGAAGATATCGAGGTCCAGGGGCGGTAAATAAGGTCGTAAAAAGAACTAACACACACAAAATGGCACATTACACAACGAGACGCAAGCGCAACAACGAAGGACTGCACCGATAACCGATGCCATGCCAATCGGAGAACTGTCAAATGTCCAAAAAATCCGTTTCACTTTTGCGAACTCAATTACATAGGTACTGCATGATTAATTTATTTAATTTTTGTTATTTTTTTATTAATCTGTATTAGGAAAATACTAATATAGAAATACTTACTGATTAAATAAAACGTAAAGTAATATATAAAACTCAGAAACAGAGTTGAATAAAGTCAAGTAGCGGTATGTAAAATGGAACGTTGTAAAAACAGGGAAGTTGAGATGCGTTCAAAACATGGTATACGTTTACTCTTACGTAGAATAAGCATAAAGAAATATTAAAAAATATTCTTTTCCTGCGTTTCTTTTAAAATTGCGATAAGCGTAATTAATATAGGTACTATTAAATTAGCTGAATTTTAAGATTTATTTCATTACTATACATAGTCAGGTGAAAAATGGACATCCTTCTTTGTGCTACTCTCACAGACACTGCACTAGGTCCATAAACATCGCAAATATTTTTCTTTTTTGTAGTAAAATTTTCAAATTTCTTCATTAGATTCACTCATCTTGACGGTACGAAAAACAAATGAAAATCACACATTTTCCTAATTTGAATTTGGAATTATGTTCTTTAAAATTTAAACTTTCAATGATACCAAAACCAGCCAGATACAAATAGTATAGCCAAAGAGATTATATTACAAGTTCATACATACTATAATGCGAAAAGACTTTTCCCCAACCTAATATTTGCGACGTTGCCAACTTTTAGGATAAAAGCTCTTAAGTGGAGTCCGCAACACCACTGAAGTCTTTTTGACGTGGTGCTAGTGTCTATATGTACTCGTAAATGCATTCAAAAAAATGTAATTCCACAATTTTCCATCCGCTTTCTTTCGTGGCGCGCACTCTAGCTGTAGGTATCTCACAACTAGCAAACCATATGAAATGTAATTGTTTATTCTGTTTATAGGATATCACTTTTAAACATCATATTAAAAAAAATAAGCTAGATGAGTTTGGCGTTTCCTATCTGACTATTCCAAGAAGAAAGGCCGAAACAAATTCAGAGGTCTCTTTTAAAATCCAGACATAATCTTGGTCAGGCCCTAAGAGGACCATGTAGATTAGTGTCTGAAATGTCTTTTGAGGAAAGAACCACACAGATTTGAGTAGACCTGTCCAGTCAGTGCAAGCATTGTCAGTAATCGTGGAGCTCAACTCAGAACTTAAGGAGCTCAACTCGACGAACAATACCAAAGAAAGGACATTTGGGTAGGCCCCATAAACTTTTCAATCTGCCAGACCCTCTTTAAAACTAACTTAAAAAGAAAAAATATCCACATAGTCCTCACATTCACAATAATAAATTAAATAATATAATACTTTACAAAGTAAACATGTCATTTTTTGTATATAATTTTCAACAATGTCAATGTGTAAAAACAGGTATATTTTGATGATTTTACATAACTCTCAAGTTTTATGTTTTTCTCTGTATGTCTCTTGGACCTAGGTTGTAAATAGTTCGAACAGTCGTTTTCTGTAGAACAAAGATTGTATTAATATCCACACAGGTTCCCCAGAGAAAAATCCCATATGACACGTGCAGTACAATCGCCGTTCATTTTGTTATTCCCAGAAACATGCCATTATCAAACTTATATATCTATGTAAAGCCTTTTGACTGCTTAAAATGAAAAATCCCAGCCATTTTCACCAAAGAAAACAAATTGATTGTAAAAACAAATTCCAATTTTCCGGTAAACTCAGCCGTGACAAACATTTGTTCAAAAGTTTGTTGTCCATATCAAGTTACTGTACCCAATTATTCGACTTCTGATTAGAAATTTTAACAATCCATGCAATTAACAATGCTATTTCCGATCCTTAAGTTAGAGACACAATTGTCTACTTCACACTAATAATACGAGTATGCTTTTGGTTTCCCTTCCTTACTCGCTCACATAACACACACACGCACAAAGACACACACATACACGCACAACCACCACTACATTAATTCTAATTATTTTAAAATTCTCTAATTCTATTTTTTTTATTGTACTTACCTACTTTGTTAAAATTCTGTTATTAACAGGCTTTGTATGTTGTATGGAAGAGGGAGGTCTTCTAGTACAGTATCTCTATACTTAAAAGAAGGCCTTTACAACTTATTTGTTAAAACCTGTTGATTATGAAATAAACTTTATTATTATAGCGAACCAGTGTCAGTCTTAATTAACGCTTAAGCTTCAGAATGAGGTCGCGTTTGATGAATCATCGCGGATGCGGGTAATTAATGCCTTTAATGTGATTGGTTATGCCGGGAGACTCTTTGATTCTTTGAAGATAACTGATCTTTTGAAGGGTGGTTTTGCACGTCAAAAATTAATAATATTCAAGCATCCTTTGAATGGTTGCCATCCGCATAATATATACTTACATTATATTATAGACTTTTTACGCGTCGAGTACGCGTTTCACGTAACTATCTGCCTACGGGCAATAAGCAGCAGGTTTAGATTTATCTATGGTCCACGTTATGCAGTTTTACTCAATAGTTTACTGTTCTGCCGGTAAATCATTAGGAATAAGGTCATAAATACTATAATATTATACATGCGAAAGTAATTCTGTCTATCTGTTACCTTTTCACGCCTAAACTACTGAACTGATTATTATGAAATTTGAGAAATAGGTAGTCTAGGATCTGGAGAAGGAAATTGGCAAACTTTTTATCCTGGATTTTTGTATTTCATAAAAATAAAGATAAAGAGCCGAAGTCGCGGGCAACAACTAGTAAGTCCTAATTCTATTCTGTTCCGGGTTTCCTATAATCATTTTAGAAAGACTCGTAAAGATCTTAAACGATTGCTTACGTCATCAGTTCCGATCCTAGTCAACGTGAAATCAAAGCCGTAATGTCGCAGTCAAAGGATCTGTACGGAGGGACGTCAAAGGCAGTAATCAGTTTCAGGCGCTCTCCGGGTATACAGACAGAGGACTGCAATCACTCCGAAGGCTATGTATTGATACCTCATACACAACATCACGCCTTGGTTCCCCGAAGGGTTGGGCAGAGGTGTACCTGTAGTACACCATTCGCCAGTTATGTTTTTTAAGTCCCCTGTAATTGCGGGTGAGCCTATTGCCATCAACCGGGCATAATTCCAGACTCCGGGCTACTACTAAGAAATTCCTGTTGGAAAAACCCAATAATACTTTGCCCGACCTAGGAATCGAACCCAGGACCTCATTCTATGCATATCCTCCCGTCCGTTACAAAGACTCCAGGAGATCGATAACAATTAAAATTCTATTGTGTCTCATTAGTAGCAGTTGATCTCATATGCTTGTAATACAAGTCAATTTGACGAGGAAACATCTATATTATAATGTAATCCTGTCCGTCCGTCCGTATGTTTTACAGCCATTTTACTTGGAGACTTCTATGGAGGTATTTTATGAACAGCCAATAGGGATAATGCCTGTTTCAAAAAAAAGAAATTTTATTTAGTTCGTCAGTCAGATAATAAAAAAATATTAGACACGTATTTTTTGCTTTGTCATATTAATAAAAAATGACTTAGATACAACGCATTAAAGTTGGGGAGTGGGGCTTGATACGTCACAAGTATGTATAAAATCTACATACAAGTGACGTCATGGCACATTATAACTCAATGTATCGCCATAATGTTTTGATAACGTAAAAAAAAACATAGTTGTACGTGTACGTTATTTTTTCATAGTCTACATTACGGACAAAAAACATTTTTTTAGTCATCATCCCTATTACGAGAAACCCCTTCATCCGACAGGCTCTACGTCGGTTTATTTTTGCTATTGTAAAAATGTGGATGGAGTCATACTTATAATATTTAGTGCTGGAAAACAATAACCTAGCAGGTCGAAAGTTTGAGAAACTTGATCAATTGAACTAGAAGAATAAATATACTGCTACAAACAAAAAACAATTTTCAATAGTCGTCTAGCCACAGCAGTCAATTGGGGATTTTATATAGACCTTTCTATTTTCTATGTAACACAAATAAACTTCTCAACAAACTTTCAGGTCCGCAACAAATAATTAGATATCAGTGCTAACAATCCCAACGAAAATAGTGAACAAACCTATTTCGCCATTTAGGCCATCTAATTCCTATTTCAAAATTCCATAAATATAATAATGGGAACCGCAACAAAGGCATTAAATGGAATCAAAACCGCAACAGTTGTTAGAAAATGTTTGCCAATCGATAATTCAGTGGTGACCTTTTTGGTACACCACAAACGTTAGTATGGCGGTGTTGCCAAATGCTATAAAACATGATGAATTGAGGGGAGTTTTGTTATGCCTACCATAACATCTAATGTGTTATGGCAATGTGGTACAGTTTTATGATATGTTTTTTTGTTAGGGGGCCGATTATAGTGCCTTGTGGTATTAAATCGTGATTTTTAAAAATTAGGTATATATGTATATATATAATATATTAGACTTATTGTAATATGTAAACTTATTGTAATGTGTAACTGGCGAAATGTGGGTGTACCTACTACAGGTACACCTCTGCCCAACCCTTCGGGGAAACAAGGCGTGATGTTATGTATGTAATGTAATATGTAAACTATAATAAATTACAGATATAAAAGTTGAAAATTGTTAGAAAGTTTAGGATAAAAAAAAAAGATATGAGTTATATGCATTTTCATTATGTCTGTGATTACTCAATAGCCTATCGTTGTACACAACTTAAGGTAATAAAGTTTACCTTAAGTTGTGTACAACGATATATTAAACATACAAGGTAAACTCATACTTAGTTATGTCATTTCAAGCTGACATAACTAAGTATGACGAGTTTACATAATGACTGTATAGGATATCTATGATTAATACTATCTTTCCCCATGCACTACTTCAATAACATTATGTGGTCTGGCACAAGACTAAGTGTTGGTCTAAGTACGAAGCCCTAGTTAGAAGGTGCATCTACCTACTGATTTGCATCGCTTGCATCGCTAACGCCGCGGTTAGCGATGCAAGCCGCCCCTATTTGAGCAGAAGCCTTCAAAAAGCTTTAAGCAATGTGCTTATACGCACATCAAGAACTTAAGTTTGTACAAGATTTATATAGTTTGAAATAACCGAATAACATAATCCAAAATAGACTTCAAAACTTTTAATAGTTTTAATCTGACAAACCACGATCGAATGACCACGCCAGAATTAGTAGTATCTTTCTTCCCTTCCAAATCAAAGGGTGCGCCACAATAATAGAATTATGCTTGTCGCTCCACGTCATTAGATGGCTTGAAAGCCTGAACTTTACACTTCACTGAGCACTTTTAACTTTTACAGCATCTCTGCTGGGTATTTCCTTTGTCATTTTGATGAAGAATGAGGCGTTTTGGGGGCCCTGCGTTATCGCGTTAGGCGGCTGCACACTATCAGGAAATATTGGAGAAAGATTGATGCAAATGAAATTCGGAGTTTCATTGTGCAATCAAAGATAGGAAAAATAATATTTTTTCGATTTTGATTTTGACTGTCATTGATTTGTATTACATTTATGGATAAGAATAAGTTTAGATCCATGTTTTCTGTACGACCTTAAGGGCAAGTAAGAAGTAAGACTTTAAGCAAAATAATGTCTAACCGTACCTAAATTGTTTCATACCTCCGTGGTTAATGGATCTTTTGTGCGGAAGATACTATTGATCAGACTTAATAACGGCTTGGTATTTAATCATAACTTCTATTTACCTTGCTATTCAAAAGGATTTTATCTGAAAGGACGTTCATTGCGCCTACGGACAGCTTCCTTTGAATAGATTCTTAATAATTTGGAATGTAGATAAAGATGTCTGGAATCTTTAAACTTATCGGAATTCCAAGAAATCTTTACGAAATAATTATGTTGTTGTAGTTAGTTATGTGAAGTAATTTATCGGATAATTTCATGATTATGATAGCTTAACATTGTGAAGAGAGTACATTTCTTTTGTTACAATTTAAAACAGGTACCTTCTTTTTTTTTTCAAAACCACGACCTTTATAAATCCCATGTTTTTTACTTGAGGGAGCCCAACCAATCAATTAACTCCCCTTCAAAATGTTACTAAAATAGACCCTATATCCGCATCGAGCTAGATAGAGAGACAATCAATCAACAAATAAAATTGCGAACTGCGATCAGTCCCACCAAATACATTCTTCCCCGACAGTGTGCACGATACCTTACCCACGACTTCAAAGAGAAACTCTTCAAAATTAAACTCGTGTTTTTCTTGGTGACATTATGATGCTCCGTAATTTATGTTCAGCCGTCGTCCTCGGTAAATTAAAAGGAATCTGTATTCGTGGCTCATTCGCGTGATAAATTAATAATAAGGCAATGTTTGGCATGAGATAAAAGTGTAGTAGCAACGGCAAACGCGTCAGCTCAAAAAATGAAGACGTAATCTATTAAAAAGACATAATTATGTTTGGTATTACAGTCTTTTCATGTCGGTGTAATGGAAAGATCATCAAAGTGTTATGGAATTTGATTATGATACACAGATTTTGTAACGTTGGAAACATGAGATGAGGTCAACTTTAGGATAAGGCCCAAATGTACCAATATTTTTGCCTAGTCTAAAATGTTGATCTAATCTGATCTATGATTTTGGTAGAATACCTATGAATTATAATTCGTCGTAGAATAAGGAATAGCTGGTTTTCCACCATTTTGGAGCAGTAAAGAAATATCCGGCTCGAAGGTCCATTTTTGGATGGACTATAATAACGGGTGATTTTTTAAGAGGTATAATTTAATGTTTGAAGATGATTTCATGCAAATGCTGGCCGCGGCTCCGGTTTAGATGGCCCATTCGCAAGGCCCAATTTCGGCACACTCTCTCCAACATATCAGCCGGTATATCACGAATAAATGCTTCAATATTGGCTCCCAGTGCGTCAATCGTTGCTGGTTTATCCCTGTAGACATGAGCCTTAACATGGCTCCACAAGAAATAGTCCAAAGGCGTTAGATCACACGATCTAGGCGGCCAATTGACGGGCCCAAAACGTGAGATAAACTGTTCACCGAAGGCGGCTCTCAATTGGGCCATGTTTCGCATGCCGTGTGGTATGTGGCACCGTCTTGTTGAAACCACATGTCAAGCATGTCCAATTCTTCCATTTTGGGCAAAAAAAAATCGCCAATCATCACACGGTAGCGCTCGCCATTCACAGTAACGTTTTGGCCATTGTCGTCTTTGAAAAAGTACGGCCCGATGATGCCACCGGCCCATAATCCACACCAAACAGTACATTTTTCGGGATGCAGTGGTAGCTCTTGCAATGCTTCTGGCTGGTCTTCACTCCAGATGCGGCAATTATGCTTATTGACATATCCATTCAACCAGAAATGAGCTTCGTCGCTGAACATAATTTTTCGATAAAAAAGTGGATCTTCCTCCAACTTTGCCAATGCCGGAGCCGCGGCCAGCATTTGCATGAAATCATCTTCAAACATTAAATTATATTGATCGTTCTATCGATTCCAATAAAGATTTCATCAAATTTTTCAAATTTTTTGTGTTTTTTTTGAAAATCACCCGTTACTCAACTGAATGAGACAAAATTCAAATCTTGTATAAAACGCACACTATACAGGCAGGTATATTATAAGTTGGGGGATTAAATCGCTGATAAAAATGCTTTGCTCATTGCTGGTCCTGCTCCACAACCACGACTATCTGATTAACATTTGAAAATACTTTTGGAGCTGCTGAAGATTCGCCGCGGCTGAATTTTATCTCGTAAATGTGCATGTGCACATAAATCACGGGAACACACTGATGTATTCTAGAGGCTAAAGCTTCAACTTTTGGATGGACACGGCTACAGACCGATACAGGATCATGAAGGCTGCCAACGAGGTCTACAAGAAAACAGAAACGGATAGCAGCGTAGCTTCTGACGAAGACATAAAATTGGCTAAATGCAACACAGCACAGCAGCGATATAGAAAGGAGACGCGAAAGCAACGTTACCCCGTCTCAAGATCCACCGGTGAAACAACATAAAGTCGCGTCTCAAACCGATGGCCCGTCCTTAGATAAATAACACCCGTCTCTCCACTAGCCCATTGCCTACTGAAGGATGCATATCCGGTACGGCTCATAAATCCTTTCCTATCCTGAGGGCACGTCTTCCTTACCATTACCGCGCCCCCCGGTCTACCCCATGATATGCAATGGCCTTTGCAGTCCCATTAAACATGAGGCTTCATGTGCTAGTGCAAATCTTTTCGATTTATCGAGTCTGGTCAAACCACGCTGGGATCGGTGCCTTTCATTCATTCATTTATGTTTTAATTTTTTTAACGTGCACATCTTTCTACATTGTTCTCACATGTATAATTTCAGCATGAATGATGTAGCCAATTTTTTGTAACAGATTTTTGATTTAAAAGAGTGTCCGTGGAGTTTCTTTCCCTTTCTTCTCCATAGGTACCTACTACGCTTTGGAATGGGCTACTAGCTTCATATTTCTGACTGATTTACCCTTTGACAATTCAAAAGTGCCTGTAAATGGTTTAATTGTAAATAAATGTTTTGAGTTTGAGTTCTTTTCAGCTCAAAAGACAGAAATAGATAAGACCGTCTATTAACATAACTCTCTTATTATAGGTGCGTTCATGTTCCAAGCGATAGAGGGCGGAAGCGAGATGAAGGTAGACAACCAAATGAAGCGCGAACGCGAAAACCTCTCGCAGTATCTGTGGTATAACGTGACTCTTGACCTGAACCTGTTCAATGAGACGGCTGTGAAGGAGAGGTGCGTATTATATTACTGAAACCTAATCTGAACAGTCCCTAAGATATTATTAAAGATACTAGGTAATTTAACAGAGAGCCCAGAAGTAAAGTAATCATCATCCTCAGCCTACAGCAGAACAGAGAGAAGAAGACAGAAGTACAGTACCTGTCTGTAAATATAACACGTCACCTCTGTTAAGCATACCTACCTCTGTCAGCGTGACAGTCTCTAAACTCGATGTGCCGTCTTAACCGCAGAATTCTGTACTTAAGTATCATTCCTTCGATACCTTATACATTATTTAAATGTAAATGAGTCTATCATCTTTGAAAAATAATGTCTAAGATTATTTAGTGAGAGTTTTACATATAATTATCATCCTTGAGAAGAGTAAAGGTAACTAAAGTCAGCTAAAATCTCGCTTATATTGTGGTTTCCACTCAGGATCGGCATAGAACTGCACAACTACCAGAGCAAGATAGTGAGGGCGGTGCACAAGGGCTGGGATGGTGGAAGATCGTCACGACAGTGGAGCTTCTCCTCAGCCTTCCTGTACTCGCTCACCGTCATCACCACTATAGGTAAGTATTCCGTAGGAAAGATGGATAGCATATACTCGTAGCTTTATAAGAAGTAAGATCAAAATGCTAAAGTATTGTTAGCTTTGTGATTTCAATAGTTATACGCAAGCTATGCGAAAGTTGGATAGATAATTGACTAAATAAAGTATTCTTGTGAATTAATAATTATTTATTCAATAAAAAAAGCAAATCCACCTCATCTGTGTACCTACATTATAAGCAAATACGTATTTGATTTCTACATATTTCTATTACAATATAAAAAACCGGTCAAGTTCGTGTCGGACCACGCACAATGAAGGGTTCCGTAGTTTAGATGAATTTATCCCAAGAACAAACTTAACATTGTAGTTGAAAAACATGTTCTCCCATGCGGAATGTATGGGAGAACATGTTTTTCAAACTGCAAATTTAAGTTGGTCGATTATTACTCCTTAATCTGTAAAGCCTACTTAGCTGTGATAGTTTTTCTTTAAACTTCGTTATACAATTATTTAAGTGCTACTGCTTTGATATTTGAATTTCTAACTACAACCGTTTAGTTGGCAGAGGGGGGACACACTTGACTCTAACGAAAATTGGAACTTTAAAGCTTGATAAGTTACGAACGGTTTACTTAATCCATAAACAGTCTTCGAAAACCCCTAATATTTTTAAATGACCTATCCAACGATATCCCTTAACACGATGAGAAGGACGAAAAAAAAACATCCCCACTTTACATGTAGGGGAGGTACCCTAAATAATCGTTTTTTTCAAAATTTTATTTTATCACTTTTTTGGCGTCATTAACGTGTATACTCGTGCTAAATTACAACTTTCTAGTACAAATACTTTTTGAGCTAAACCGCGGACAGACAGACAGACAGACATGGCGAAACTATAAGGGTTCCTTGTTGACTACGGAACCCTAAAAACATTAAAAAAATAAATCATTTTGAGGATTATTTTGAACTCTTGCTCACTTTAACCACACATGGAAACGTGTCGGTGCTGGCACATATGGAAGACGGCAATCATTGAAAGAATGCCGTTAAGAAAAAAAAAATAGTTCTGAGTCTTATCAAGCATTTTACTTAGAACAGGAGTGTTAACAAAAGATTTGTTCTCCAGGTTACGGGCACCTGTCTCCGAAGACTCACTGGGGCAAGGTGGTCACCGTGCTGTACGCGCTGCTGGGGATGCCGCTGTTCCTGCTCTATCTCACTAATGTTGGTAAGATTTGCTTCAGTTTCCTCCTGTGAGAAACAAAGTACAACTGTTTTAAGTTGCAAGAGTTTTCGTTGGTCATTGCGAAAAATTTGTTAAGTATTTATAACTAACATTTTTTCTGAATGAAAATACGGAGTCATTACAGTAAAATTTAAAAAGTGAGATGTTTTTTGGCATGTCTAAAATGCCTTAACGAATTTGCTAGAGTGTGCAATTATAATTAACCATTGAGGTGGACTAATTTGAAGGTAATAAAGGGCCCTTATTACAAAATTTTTAATTGCGCAAATGAATTTTTGCTAAGTAAGACAGCTCATTAAGATAAAAAGTAAGAATGATTAGTAAATCTCGTTTGGATGTTAGATAAAATTAAATCTCTGCATTTTTGTGAAAATTAATCTTGAATAATTTAACTTCATTTAATTTAAATAACATTGTAAGCACATTTTTGACACCGTTCTAAATGTCTGCAGCTTAATTGTAATACTAAATATGATTAAAAACACAATTCTATGCCCATTCTTTTAATCAAAGTGTGTTGAAGCCGAGCAATATTCAAACGTCAAAATAAACAGTAAAGTAAAGTAAAGTAAGATTCTGATTCTTCTTCTAATATAAAAATAAAAAGTAAGTTAGGTACCTTTTATTTATTAAAATAAAATGTATTAGGTACACTAAAGTAATCTGATGACCAACTGGTTCAAACTTTAACAGCTGTAAGTATCCGGGTGGAATACCAGAAAAATGTAATTAAGAAATATTTTTTCCCCTAAACTCAGAATATCGGTGTTCTGTTTACTGTTGTTTCGGAAGGATGCAGATGTTGTCATTTATACAAAACAAATCCAATGGTTGGATCTCTTTATAAACAACGGAGCTTATACAATACATGTTCGGACATCTTGTTGTGTTTTATTTGTATCAACTGCCCATTCATTTTGTTTGTACATAACTTTAAAAGTGGTTCTTTTCTCAGATTCGCGGGTCTTAGAATCAGTCCACAGAATCTAAGTGATATCACTTTAACATTGAATTTCTTGATTCAATCAAATATTATTTTAGTAAATTGAATTAGAATTTATGAGGCCAAGTCTTTTTCTTTTCATGTTGAAATCTGTTTCTTTACCCTTTTTCTGGGGAAAGAGAAAAAATAAGCAATTGTATTTTACCAACTAAAATAATACTGTGATCGCTTTTATACTTAAACAAGTTACTCTGCCGTTCTTAAGGTGACCACCGTATGTACAGGGACCTTTGGTGGATTTAGCAGTCACCTATCTACCTACTCTCTTCTCACACGACAATCGTTTCTAATACCACCCTCGTTGAACCTACGCTTTGGAATGGGCAACTAGCTTCATATTTCTGACTTACTGACCCCTTGACAATTCAAAAGTGCCTGTAAATGGTTCAATTGAAATAAATGCTTTGAGTTTGAGTTGTAAAGTAGATATTATAAGTATAAGTTGATATTGATAATATATCTGGGTGAATACTATCAATAATTGTGCTACTCGTATGTTATGAACTCGCAATTCAGTAAAGTTTTGAGTTCAGAGTACAATGCCATATACAAGTTTATATTGTATATAATTTAGCAGACCGTAATATCTACCTACTCGCGTGTAGGGTCTCTAGGTAGGTATAGTAGGCAGTCGTCTTCTTGATAATATAATTATGATCTTTAATTTTAATTATGATCTGAAATCCGCACTGTTGTTTGTTTTGTACTAATGGTAAATAGAAATCTTTTTCTCCGAAATATATTTTTCCCCTTTTAACAACATTGTAGCAAGAACATAACATATATGTCTTGTTTCCCCGAAGGGTTGGGCAGAGGTGTACCTGTAGTAGGTACACCCACATGTCGCCAGTTATGTTTTAAAGTCCCATGTAATATGGGGCGAGCCTAGTAGAGCCTAGTAGAGGCGAGCATATTTTCAATTAATTAACTACGCTACAATTAGCGTAGATAATTAATTGAAAATCTGAGCATCGTATAACTTGATTTGCTTAGTTTGTTAAAACGATTAATTGTTTTTTTTTCTGATAAACCACTTGGGAATTAACTCGGCGTTTGTTCACAAAAGGAGAAAACAATTAGATTGGATAAAAAACCTAATTAACTTTAAGGATTTTCAATCTAGAAAACAAAGAAGTGGATAATTGGAATTTTAGTGTTTATACCGTTGAGACCTTTATAGCCTAGGCTTTTTATAAAAACTTTTTCAGGGCATCCTTCAGTAAAAATGGTTTTAAAATAAGGGAAGTCGTTATAGGTTCAAGTTGGGTGACTAGATTAAAAAAAAACAATCTTCACCAAACGTGCTCCCAACGGATCTAAAATCATACTACACTCTCCATCTCATTCCCCTGCCCTTACTCCGATTTATTTGAGGTCGACGTAACCTGTCTTTTTCTTCCACACTTCTCTATTAGTCGTCATGTCGGTAGCCACCCCCTTTCTAGCCATATCATCTTTCACACAATCCATTCATCTTGTCTTTGGTCTTCCCCTATTTTTATAACCATCCACATTTTCCTCACGACATATTCCTCATTCCTCCGCATCACATCACACCACGACAACCAATTCCCACACAATTTTTCAGTCACCGCCACTTTCAGACTTCCTCTTATGTACCTACTCATCCCTTATTCTATCCATTTGCGTAAAACCCAAGCATTAACTTTTTTCTGGCCCAACATTCTGATCCATACTAGACAGCAGGTCTAACCATTGTTTTAAAAATCTTCTTTAAGTATACTAAACTCGCCATTAGTAAGAAAAATCAAGAGAAACCAATAAAAAAACTAGTCCTTTTTCACACACGAAACATCTGAAGGACAAACATGATGCAATTTATACTCGCCCATAGCTGGACATTATTCTGTGAAATCTATCAATGTGCTATAATTCCAGGTGAGCTGCTGGCGCGATGGTTCAAGTGCATTTACGCACTAATCTGTCTCTGCAGAGGATGTCCAGGGTTCACGAGAAGAAGAACCGCTAGGTTACGGTTACAGGTGAATGAAAATACCCTGAGCTTTATAAATAACTAGCTGTTGCCCGCGACTTCGTCCGCGTGGTTATGAAGATATCAAGTTTATTGATGTTTAACGCTAACTATTTTTATATTTCAGTCAACAGAAAATGCCTATCACACTAAGCAGCTTTTTTAAAGGCACCAATTATTTAAAAAAATCGTTAGTCACGTGGCTTACTTAGCTCGAACTTGAGCAGCCATTGAAATATTGCCATAAAGTAAATAAGACAGAGACGAAAATAAACACGCAACATCACCAAGTATTTCTACAACTCTGCATCGGATTTGTAATCCTTCGACGACGACTTTTGTAATTTCTCCGTCCATTTTTCAAACAAACGTAAGTTTAATCAACGAACAAAAATAAAACAACTTTTACTACGTAATTGAAATAAAACTTTGAAATAAATTTTAAAAGTACCTACCTAAAAGAATAAGTATTTTAATATTTATTAGGGGTCAGAATTTCTAACAGAAAAATCAAATTAATATTTAAATACACAGAAATAATAATTGAAAGCAATTTGAGTAAATGAACATTAATCAAGTAGCATAAAGCAGCGAAGAATGTGGATAAACAAACATGTATATAATATAGTCTGGAATTTGGTATTTAATATGGTGATATATGAATACCAGGTTCACCGTACTATAGGTAAGATACTTTTTACCACGGAAAAGCGTGACGGAGATAACCAGGGAAAAAACAAAAAATAAATCGAGCTATAATTTGATGAAACTACTTACCTACGTTAATGTTATTGTAAAAAAAATATATAATAAAAAACCTATCTTCGTTTGAATTTAATTTAGTTGTATTTTCAGTTTGTTGTATTATATGTCATCAATAAATGTTTGTTGAACACATAGGGTTGCGAAAGCGATTATGTTCCCTTAACCTATGTATGTCTTACCCTAGGATGCGATTTATCTACTTGCCAAATTTTATCGAAATCCGTTCAGTGGTTTAGGCGTGAAAAGGTAACATACAGACAGATATTCTTGTACTCAAACCTCAGTTGGCCCGATATAGTTTTTTGACCATAGTAATAAGAATTAGGATCGACGGGCATCAAAAAGCTTTTGTGAAAATTGGCCATTTTATTGCTGACTGTTTTTTTTCTTCAAAATCTGTGAATGCAGATCAGCATCTTTCAAAAAGTTAAGGACAGTCTCCTAAGACTGTTTTCTTGTAGCGACAACGGTTAGTGTACGTGCCCTTATTGCCCTGTCTCAAAATCCACCCTGGACACGTTATGATTGACTGGTTAGATTCATAAAGCTATAAGCGTGATGATTTTCTTTTAAAAGGTTAAATCCGTAACTATCTGCAATATTCTAACCTTTTGGCTAGCCTTTTTACAATTTGCGGTAAGCTATAGAAGAATACGAACATAATTCAATATTGCTCATCCCCCATAGCATATAGCATGATTATATTTTTTGAAAAGTCTATTGTAACGTTTCTTATTTATTTGACTTATAGATTATTTATCCAATACCAATTTTCAATTTAATCAAGCCGCACAGTAAAATCCTCCACTGTAAAAATGAAAACCCCTTTTCACCTTGTCAGGGGTGTCTGGGGTACATTTTCAAAAAACCCTGAAGTTACGTTTTTATTATTTTCAGTTTTTAGTATAGATACTGAGTTTCGAGTTAATCAGACCGCGCGTTAAAATTCTTCCATACAAACCAAGTATTCGTGGCAAGTTTCAAGTTTAAGACGGGAATAAGATTTTTCAAGGAATAAGATTTTTCATACAAATAAAATCCCCCCTTTTCTCGCCCTTAAAGGTCGAATTTCCAAAAATTCATTCTTAGCGGACGTCTGCTAACTATAAACTACCTCCCTGCCAAATTTCATCTTTATACGCCAAGCCGTTTTCGATATTTCGTGATGAATGAGTGAGTGAGTGATTAACCTTTCGCTTTTATATATATAGACAGATATAGGTGGGCAAGCGTGTAGGCAGAGTAATTTTTCTACCTTTACCTTTGCTCTGTTACTAAATGCGACATTAGATAGCTACAGAGATTATAGACTTTATTTTACAGTTTTGAGGAAGTTTAAGACAAATGAAGATGCATGTGCTCGCCATTATACTAAACAGCCAGTGAACTGACCCTCGAATGATTAGAGCTGACAGTACCCCTAAACAAACACTAATGGCGCACCATCAATTATCAGAACAGTTCCAAAACTAACGGACAGAATCACTCCGTACGTACGTAGGCGAGATATTTACTGTGAATTAGGCCCATCGTCCACGGTGCTTCTCAAAAGTAACCAGTTATCGACTCAAATCACCACCGAGTAGCCAGAATATCACAGCACTAATATGTGAACGCGCGCGGGCGGCGGTCCGTACATGACGCAACGAATCACAAACTAATTGATAACACGTTAGTAAGTCCTGTCGTGTACAGACAACCATAGAAATACTAGTGCTGTGACATTCTTGCTACTCATTAGTGATTTGAGTCTGTAACTGGTTACTTTTGAGTAGCGTCGTGGACGATGGGCCTTAGACTCATGACTACCCTACGACGGATAGAAATGTTCCGTCACGGATCGAACCGAGCGCGAACGAAAGTGTTGACCAACGTGTGTAGAGGTACGTAAATATTTATCAATAGATCTACTGAAGGAACCGCACATGTTGGTAATTAATTATCAGTGCTGTGCAACTTTATATGCATTTATGCATATGTAGGTAAATGGCTGTTTGTGTAACATTGACTTGTACAAAGTCAGTCAGTAGATATCTGAGTGGCTGATACCTAATGGGTTACTGGCAAGTCACCACGACAGTTTTTTTCCGCGACACTAACCACCGATTGTAAACAGAAATTTGAAACGTCATGAGGATCGTGACTGATACTGCGGCTTCTGTTAACCCTGATTGACTTTTTATTTATTGCAGAATGTACACAAAGTTACAGTCTATGACTTAGTAGTCTGTTCCTCGGTTGAGAGTATTCAATGCTATCTCCAAATAATCTCCTTCAATGCAGTCCGTTTAGGCAAGAGAAAATTTAATGTTTTGGGAATGTGGTATTTAACAGCGAACTAACCTCAACAATTAAACAAAATAACAAGTGATAGTGACAATGACAATGCAATGGTTACGGCACTTTAGCCAAGCCGAGACAGCGCCACTATTATGCCGCTAACGGCATTTTATCCGAGAGGTAAAGGAGCCGCTAGCGGCACTCTATACACTGCTTAAATTGTAAAGTGTTCTATCGTCATTTATTTCATTTCCAGTATGATTTAAGTGAAGCAGAGAGCATAGAGCGGCCTCAAGCTTGGAGAGGTCGGTACCCAGAGTCTGACGTCACTCCAGAGTTCGTCGTATCTCCTGTGGAGAGGTATCCTCCTCCTCGAGGGTATCCTAGGTAAGCACCTTGATTTCTTAATTTAACCATGTTTTAACATAGTGTATTGCTCCAGTCCTTTAATGAATAATTACCAATTGGTAACTTAATTTGGAACTCCCGCTTACACTTTTTTGCAGAGTACTCTAGATTTTTTTTTGGCCTTTAGTCTACCTGCCAGCAATCTTTCCTCTTGCAACATCTGCCTGCCAATAAACCTGATGCCATAGTTTTAATAATAATTAGTATAATCTTTGTATTTCTACTGTTGCTACCCAATCTAAAATGATTGCAGATTAACGAATGCACGTTCAATAGCTTTACAATCTCCCGTTGGCATGAAACCAGATCCAACAAATGCGTTTTATCTGCAATATTAACGGAGTACATGTACACGTCAATAACTGCGGCCATGTTTATGATAGCGGTTTATTTAGAGCCGTCATTGACCATTCGTGGTCGAAGACAGCCAATATGTGCCAATGCTATTTGGAAGATTAGTTGTGCTACTGTCTATCAATCTGTGAGGATTGTGTGGTTCTAGGCAGAAAATAGACCCGTCTTCATCACTATGGTGGTGGTAAAATCTGACTTACGGAATTGTGACTACAGGCCTCAGGAGGCCCCAAAAGGCTGACAGTAGACAAGAGTCTCACGTCAATCACGAACACTAACGAGCATTATATCCATAGCGGTATTATACCCATCTATTCATAGGCATTCCGTCAATAGGTGTAAAGTGGTAATATATTTCCAACCATTTAGGTACTAGATTTCCATCCACTGGAGCGTTTTTACTGAGTAACCCATGCAAGCCATAACACTTTCTTTCAGTTTCCAGTTGTACAAACCTAGCGCCCGATAGGATTCCCCATCGGCAAATGGGAAGACGAATGACGAACTTTCAAACAAACTTTCATAATATTTTTAACCCCTTATGGAGCTGGATATGTCAAAATACTTCCTTAGAGATCACTTTTGTTTTATAGGAACTCTAGAGCAGTATTGCATGGTTTTTGACCCAGCGGCTTAGTGTGTGCGTTGGCCGTTACTGATAGAATTTAAGATTTTACTAAGAAGAGGAATCCTAATGACCTATGTTCAACATTAAGGGGTTTATTTATAAACGTTGCTTAAAGTTAAGTGACGTTCAATCGTCAAAAAATTGTGGTTAAACAGTCACTAATCATTACTTAACTGGCAGCGTTTATAAATAAAATATTTATCTCTTTCGGGATAAATCCTTCCTCTAGTATAGGCTTCCTCCAGCTTCGCTTATGGGTTTAGTTTTTATAGTTTTTGAGGGTGCTAAAGCCGATAGTGAGATCAAAATGTAAATAAAAAATGGTGCCTGCGAAAATTTTCAAGTTTTTCGTCATGGGTGTCGTTTTCATAGTTTTCAAGGGTAATAAAACCCATAGTAAAGTCAAAATGTAAATCCAAGATGGCAGCTGCGAACATTTTCAATTTTTTTTATAGTTTTTAAAGCTGCTAAAGTCGATAAAGAAGTCAAAATGTAAATCCAAGATGGCGGCTGCGATCATTTTGTTTTGGTTTTAAATCATACGTGAGTTTTGATTTAGTTATTCATTTTAAATAGATAGATTATACATAAATATTACAATTATGTCTGTATGACTTTGAAAGTAGTTGACAATAGACTTGTAGGTAGTAAAAAAAATGAAAGTCAAGGAACCACAAGCTAAAATAAGAGAACAATATAACTATTCTACTCCTCGACTGCATCTCATAATTCCAGGGCGATTTGATTCGGAATCTAGAACGGGATTGCGCTGAGATTCAACAATTTGCATGCTCATTACGAACGGAATTCCTGACTCGCTAACTATGTTATTTCTTGGCGTTTGGTAGCACTCAAAACTATGCAAAGTTAGATTAGTCAAGCAAGTTCTTCGATGTTTGTTTTAAGCGTAACACTTTGCTGAAATCAAACTGCAATCAGTGGTCCATGCTCCCAAGATATTAATGCATAGCAACGTTTGTCTTAGAGTTTTCTTTTGATACAAGCCGTGAGCCCGATGGGATTTCCCATCGACAAAAATGACGTACATCCATAAAAAAATCTCCCCTATTTACCCCCTTTAAGAGATGAATCACTTGCTTCTAAAACGGTGAAGGAAAACATCGTGAGGAAACCGGCATGCCTGAGAGATATTTCTCGACGGCATGTGAAGCCAAGTCAGAGTCGCCCATGGGCGGCTATATTAATCTGACACAGGAAATTAAATTTAAAAAAAATCTGTAAATAGGATATTGTAATCATTTTTACACATCATATTTAACACTTTGCGGGACACTAAACGCCTATAAACGTGATAACAATAAAACTTTTATTGTGTCTCGTTTAGTGTCCCGGAAAGTGTTAAAAAATAATTAAAAATTAGCTAGATGAGTTCGGCGTTTCCTATCTGACGACTGAGAAGAAAGACCGAAAAAAACTCAGAGGTCACAGTCTCTTTTATAGTCCAGACATAATCTTGGTCATGCCATATGAGGACCATGTAGATTAGTGTCTGAAATGGTCTTTTGAGGAAAGAACCACACAGATTTGAGTGGACCTGTCCAGTCAGTGCAAGCATTTATCAGTAATCGCGGAGCTTTCAGAACTTAGTCAAGTAACAGGTTAGTCACTAACCGCACGAAAAGAAGAAGAAGGGATGAGTTTTCAAAAAGCCTTCCTTTGTGCTAACCTTTGTCTTATAAGGAACTCTTGTGCAAAATGTCATGCGTCATGCGTCAGTGACTTTAAGATTTTTTATTAAGTAAATATAAACTATACCTACATATTATAATGAAACCTCATATTTTTACCCGACTACCCAAGGAGTGAATTTTTTTCGAGTGCATACATACGCAGTTGGTGATCAAAACTGAGATTTAAGTAAAATAACTGGCACCAACTGTTGCATCATATCGCTTGAAAAGTAACCTTCTTTTTTTGTTTTTTTGGACAGGTTTTTTTTTTAAGAAACACCTGTCACTCAGTTTTTTTGAAGGCATTAATTCTGACTGCTTAATCACTCCATTCCTTTAGAATTAGAACTATACCAGGATTGAAACATCAATAGTACCGCAGAAACCCAATATCCTGGGCATTTGAGTTTGTAATTAACATATGGTAATTAATTCCTGTGTACCTCAACACAGGCTAATGGTAATTATTGATCTGACATCTGGTTATACATAATTATTGTGCTGAATCTTGTTTGACTAACCACGAATTAACTCCTTTGTTGAAAACCGATACTACGAGTACAGTAACATAGAATGATGTTAATGTTTGTTACAGCATAGTAAGTTATGATAATAGTGAAGGAAAACATCGTGAGGAAATCGGCATGTTCAATATAATAATCAAAAATACAAAGACGTGGTAGATTACAGCCCACTCCCTCTCACAGAGGAGGCCTAAGTCCTAGCAGTTGGAACATTAAAGCTGATTAAATAAAAAATAAATCAAAATGCTGTTTGCGGTTAGGGCAATACATAGACAAACCTTTTTGTATAACGATCCAGTTTAGAAGTATCGCTTTCTTGACAATTCGTGAACTGTGGACTTATGAAACGTCAGGAGCTAGGTGCACGGTGTCCGTTTCTCTTTTAAAAATAATATGGGCTTTTATAATGTTTAAAAAAACCAATATAAATAGGTACCACAGTGTAGGCCTGTCTCCAAGTATTTGGTACTTAACAACAGACTAAACAGACAGGAAAAAGCTACTGTATATATTCTTTTGACATAACTCATCAAGACAACATTAATAACACCCACAGTTGTGTTGGTGTGAAAGCACACAGTATTAATGTTTATGTAACAGACAAATTCGTTTACAAAAAGCCTGAAGCGTTTTTCTTAAAGAATTTCTGTGACGGTTTAATTGGATAGACATTTTTAATTAATTAAGTTCCGTCCCTAATACTCGTAAAGTTGTACATCTGTGCGTGAGACACTTCATTTTACAAGCTTTACGATGGGTTTCATTAAATATTATTTAATAATGTTGAGATTAGTTTTTGTGAATAGTTACTTGCTAAGTTATATTCCACATTAATGTCTTTATTGTTTAGAGATTATATCGCGAGGTTGCATTTAAACTCTGTTTAATTTTATTTTGTTAAAATCTTTCAAGTTTATAATATTTTTGTAGAAAGTTACCCTACATAGGCAATATAGAATGTATTTTCAAGGGTTTTCTGAATAATTACTGTCTTGTGAAGGAAATAATTGTGAGACAGCCTGCGCCCCAAGTGCGTTACACACTTTCAATCAAAATCCGAACATTATGAAGGAAAGTTGTAATTCATTGTTTCAGATATGTTTGATAAATTCTTTAGCTCGACAACGTAAATAACGCAATGAATGTTGTTGAACTGTCAAAATGAAAGGCATTGTCATTGTAAGTGTGTTACGCAATTAGCCTGGACTTAATGGTCAGAAAACGACAAGAATGGAACCTCCTCTCTATGAAAATAGGCCTCTTTCGTGTGACAATCAGGCTGAATTATGATCATTATTTTTTTACAACTACCAGGAGACCAGAATACATCCGAAGCATATCAATGCCGCAGCCCGGCGGCCCGCGCCTGCCGCGCGCCGAACCGCGCCGCGGCTGGTCGGAGCCGCTGCATCACGCAGGCAGCCTCGCTTCCAGTGACTTTAGTTACGTCACCTTTGACGCTCAGTCTATCACTGTGCCGATCAGCGTCTGTGTCACTATTATGGTTGGGTAAGTAGTATTATTTACATTTTAAATCTATCTTCTAAGTCCATACTATCTACTAATAATATAAATGCGAAAGTAATTCTGTCTATCTGTGACCTTTTCACGCCTAAACCACTGAACCGAACGTTATGAAATATGACAGATAGGTAGTCTAGGACCTGATTATTTGGATTAAAAAAATACGGAATACAAAATACACGCTGATGAAGTCGGCGGCACCGAGTAAGTTTCATAATCTACAAATAGACTATCAGAGTGCTGATTGATAGCAGCATAGCAAATTAACATCAGCCTTGCTTTTTAACCGTCTTCAAAAAGGAGGTTCTTAATTCGACTATATTTTTTAAATTTCATTTTTGTATATTTTTTACGCGATTATGAATTGATTTTGATGATTCTTAGATTTTTGTTTGATAGGTCATACTTCAGAGGTGGTCCCATATAAACTTTATTAACTTTGCTTGGGTAGTTTTTGAGTTAGCTTCAATAATACGTATTTTTCAACTTAACCTATGTGGAGGATAAGATTTGTCATTGTCAAACTCAAACTCAAACCGTCTTATTACAAAAAACTAAATAAACCTGGCTTTAAACCTGACTTATCAAGTCCAGGCTTATCTGCAGAACCATGGTCTAAATTTGTCCGTATTACAAAACTTTAAAAAACCGTGGTCTTCTTAGTACCGTCATTTGAACCGTTGTTTTTATATCAACCACAGATTAATACAAATATTACTCGTTCACCATGATATCATTCAATTGCAACGTTCCGTATGCTCAGAAAAGAAAACTTTTAGTTAATATAAGCTAATGTTTAGGAGTGTTAAAAATATTGAGATTATTATTTTGTATGGAACATTAGTTATTTCGTCGATTGCAGTTTTGTTTAGGTTTAAGTACATTACTTAATGTCGTATTAATTACTAAAAATACATCTTAGTACGTGTAACGAAACGTAAGATTCTCGCGCGATATATGAAACCATATCGCAAGTTGAACAAAGTTCATTTAGCTTTGGAATTTTTAAGTTATCGAAGTCTCTAATAGAACAATTTTCTCTTTGTTGATAGTATGTATGTAGTGTTCTTTAGTAATTTTAATATTATATTGTGATGTACCAACAAAATAAAAACGAACTGAGAATTGGAGTTCCGAGGAAAAAGTAAGTAATCATAAATTAGGTACTTCGATGAACTTGAAATCCGTCTTTAATTGATTTATATCCCAAATTTTAAATGTTTTATGATATACTGTGACACAATCACGCCACATTATATCCTCAATATCAATGAAATCGACCATGTTAATATCCATTTTTGGGTAAAAACAACACAACACAATGAAAAAGATGCTTTAACTTAAAAAGAAACTTGGACAGATACGACTTAGACCACTGTTTGGTCGTTTAAACTAGGGGCCGCCGAGGTTTAGGGTTAGACCATGAAATGGTCTATGGTTTTTCGAAAAACCACGTTTTGTAATATCATTTTTGTTTAAACCGTAGTTTATAGAAGTTTAAACCTGGGTTTTTAGTTAAACCGCTTTTTGTAATAAGACGGAAAGCATTTATTTCAATTAAACCATTTACAGGCACTTTCGAATTGTCAAAGAGTCAGTCAGTTAGTCAGAAAGTTGAAGCTAGTTGCCCATTCCAAAATCTAGATCTCTATGGAGAAGAACGGGCAAGAAACACCAAGGACACTTTTTTAAATATATAAATTACAAAATCCTGGGTACTTTACTCTTGTTGATTCTGTGAGAACAATGTAAAATAAAACAATAATAAAAAACGATTAAAAATATAAGATTAAAAATAAGTATTGGCATTCTGTAATTTCTGCCTACCCTCATGGGAAGAAGGCGTGAGTTTATGTATGTATGTATTAAAAATAAGCCCTGGCAATAAGAGATGACCAGTCTCAACTGACGGCGCCCGTTCACGAACATGACGCGTGGATCAGCACCATCCAGCTCAACCATTTTGTAGGGAACCGAATGATCCAACACACTCGCCACCATCAGCGAGACATTAAGTGAGCATGACATACTCTCAACTACCCTGCTCTTTCAAGTCAAAAAACAACATAATACTCGTAACATAGTAAATGACTCAATGGTACCTACTCACATTTACATTTTTTTTTTTAAATGCTTTATTTACATAGTAGGTAGTGATAATCGAATTTGTGTGGGGTTGGAACCACAACTAAAATGTGAAAAATAAAATCTTAAAAAAAAAAAAAACCTACTTCTAAAAAGGAACACTACAAAATGAAAAATAACTTTAATTTCAGAAGTCGGTGGCAAAAAATCGAAAAATCGAAAATTCAAAACCAAAGACACCGACTTCCGAAATTAAAGTTATTTTTCACTGTATAAGGTTTTTTTTGTGAAGTCGGTTGTTTTTTTTTTTCAATTGTGTTAGAGGCTTCCAGTCAAACAGGATGCAGCAATACCAACATAGCAAGATGCTGAAATAAATATGCACTGTAATAGTTTTTTTGGTTGAGAGGTAAGTAAGTTGGATTTCTAACATTATTTGCCGCCCGCGACTTCGTCTGCATATATTTTGTATTTCAGCATTAATGTCTTTTTCCAGATCCCAGGGTATGTCTTTGACAAATTCCATTTTAATTCGTGATGATGTAACAGGCACTCAGAATTACTTTAGCATTTTATAATATTAGTTGGATATAACTGATTGATTATAACTATTAGAATTTAATCAAAGTTTAGCCTCCAGTGGTTTTAGTTATAATAATACTTTTGATTAGAATTATTATTGTTCAAGTTTTCAGTAAATAAATCAGAACGTAATTTATAGAACTTTGATTTGATTGTTGTACTCGTATATTGAGTAGGTGGGTAGCTACAGAAAGGTATAAGATTTCTGTCAAATATTAAATTACCATTGTATTTCTATGTCAAGAATTTATTTGGAAATATCTGTTAAGAAGCTTTATTCGTAAGATTACGTTCGAAGTAGATTTTGTTATTTCTCGCTAAACGACGTTTGAGATTTCATAAATATTATTAAATTGCCTATTTTGGCTCCGCTGTGACAGCTATAAAACCTTATTTAAACGTCTTCGTATTTAGTAAAGTTTAAATCTGAATAAACTACCAATCTGTATTAATGTAATGATACCTATTACTTACGCGAGGCACATAAAAACCCTGGACAAAATAAGCACTTTAATGAACACTTTAATTACCTATGAACTTGAGATCAGATGTTTTTGTCTCTAGAATTCAAAGAATACAGATTTTATTAAAAAGTACAATGAGGATAATTAATTAATGGTGTCTGTGATATGATTGTTTCATTAGTAGAGTCACCAAAGATTCACTTTTTTCAGTAATTGTTAATTTTTTACTTGGATAATTGTTTTTGTGAAACTTAACTGTGTTCTTTCTGAAATAAAATTTTGTACCGTCATAATGTACTTACACAATTTTATGGTATTCTGGTGTTCCAGGTACATAATGTTTGGCTCAATGATCTTCGGCATGTGGGAAAAGTGGGACCAGCTCGACGGAGCTTACTTCTGCTTCATATCACTGAGCAGGTACGACACCTGGCGTAGTTTTACTTTATCATGCATTTTAGTAGTTTGATATTTCTGGTAACTAGCAATCTGAAGCCAGAATTTTAAAGGTTTCTAAAAGGCTGTTTAACACATTAATACTACAAACTATCAAATATCATCCTAAATGCTGTGATTTGTAAAATCTATAGTTTGGAAAATTCACTTTACTCACGAATTTACTCGCCAGAAACAGGCGAATCGACACTTTTAAATAATATTACTTTTTCTTGAGACGGTTCGCACGAAGTTATTTATTTTTGGGGTATTCGACAACTCCAGAAATACGTATTAGGCAATTGGCATATTTTAATTTTTATGCAGTAAAGTTAGTTGGGGCTAATTTCCATTGTACAACAATGTTCATAGCGTAATTCACGTTGTCGAGCTGATTAGATATTTGAAACATCCTATGCAGCAATAGATTATGAATTTCTTTCAGAATCCTTCAGATTGTCAGTGTTACACAATTGGGGCGCGGGGTGTATTTCGCAAATAATTAATTATACTTGTAATTACTTTTATTTTTGGTTCTTTGAGCCACGTTAGAAGATGTGTTTGTTATGTTGCAATAATGTTAGTGCAAGCCTTACTTATTTTTATTATCCGTACACTGTCAGCATTGGTTTCGGCGACTTCGTGCCGGGCGAGCGCGTGTACACGCGTCGCATAGAGACGTCCTTCATCGTGTGCTCCATGTACCTCATGCTGGGCATGGCGCTCGTGGCCATGTGCTTCAACCTCATGCAGGTTGGTAGAAGTTTCTGTTTTGAGCTATAGCTAGAGAAGGAAACATATTTGGAGCAATGGTAGCGTGGATGGCATCCTATGGGAAAGGAATTCGCTTGTTATTGTCTAATAATAGTTACGTCTCCTTAGACGTCTTTTATTTATTTCATCATTCACTTATAACCATTTTCAAAAATAAAACAGTTTATGCTTGTTTTTGTCTATAAAATAATTGTTGGTGTCATATAAGTGTCGTCGCCAGATCTTAGAATTGATCATTTCATGTAATGGCCAGCTAACATTGGCCATATCTTTTAAACATCAACGTTTAATGATATGTCAGTCGCCGTTTGGCCATATCATTAATGTAGCGTATCCATGGTGTAAGGTGTAGTAAAAATAGCCAAGTAACTGGGACCAAGTTGGAAGTAGCGCTCGCCCGGCTCACGCGCGGTTCGTCACAGTTCTAACCTAAACTGACCCATTTGGTCGGGGTGCCACATAATATATAATTGTACGTGCTATGTTGCATTTCCAAGCGCTACTTCCAAGTTGATCGCTTTCCATATTATCATATTTGGAAACCCAATAAAAGTGGCCAGACCACATCATGATGTGACCAGTGGTCGATGTTCATTTCATGAAATGATCAATTTTAAGATCTGGCCACGACATAGGTATGATATGTTTCAGATGTTTTTAATAGTTTCATCATTCACTTAATATTGAGCATGGAACAAAAATCAGTACAATGCCCGCTTTCTCAACAATACGCAACATCTAAATGTATTGCCGATTTTCGACGCTCTACTTTCAGGTGTCGCATAGTGGTACTACCACTAACGCAAATCTTTCAATAAGATAGATACTTAAATGCACTTGAAGATTGGTCCTCTGATCCGCAAATAATTTCTCACCACCAACTCAACTCAGCTGGAAAAATGGCACTCAGGTGGCGCCTCAGTACATAGTTTTCCTCCTTCAGCATCGAGTGTGTCTTTTGTAATCATAATAATTAAATTAGGTACACAAAACGCAGCCAGCACACGAGCGTCATCTGCAATAATAAGCACAGAATATTACATTAATTTCCGCCATAAATTCTCTTCTCTCTCACAGTTGTCGCAACAAATGTCGCAAATACAGAGACATTCTAGAAATAGAGGAATTTAGTCGCGGTATGTCGCATTCATGTTGGATTTGTCAAAAATGTTTAGCTTTCCGAGTGGCGTGAATAACTTCCAGCCCGACAAATGTATCATTCAATTTCTTTTTTTTTATTGAAATTGGATATCGGTCGTGATTTGTTTTTTCTGTATATGCCGATCATTCTGTGGAATTGGAATTTAGTTTTGAAGGGAAAATAATATTACAGTTTCTGAATTCGCATCGCAGTGTTCTTTATTGATATTGCTCTAAGGTTTATAATAGGTTGCTGTTAGAGATAAAATAACTGTGTAAAGACTGGGACGTTGTAATTTAAAACAGATACATTTCCTTGCATGGTACTTATATTTTATTAGGCTTAAGACTTTTAAAGGTACCTTAGAGTGAAAAGGATAAAGTACCTGTTACTTTTTACTGAATCCCTCAATGTTTGTTTAATTTATCATGCTGACATTGCAATCACAGATAAGACGAGCATTGATGCACCATAGTTACTCACTGCGGGTTAACACCATTAAGTCTAGATTTCTACGAGAAAATAAACAATGAAATAATAATATCATGCCCATTTTTGAACCAGCAATTTGATATGAAAGTTCATATTAGGCCCGAAATCATCATCATTTGAGCCGAAAGACGTCCACTGCTGGATATAGGCCTAAGTGTCGCCACTTCACCCGGCTGTGAGAAATAACAAACCATTACAGTAACAGAAGTAACAAAGAAATATAACGTTTGTTTCAGGAGCAAGTGATGCATTACTTTGCGGGTCTCAAACGCGCCGTGAAGCGCCTCGGGCGCTGCAAGAGATGACAGCACCCTGTATATACTGTACAGTGTACATAGACTAGTGTAAGATCAATAATATTATATTATGTTACACTTATTAAAGACTTAATTGCTATGTTGTTATATGTTTTATTATGGCTGATATACTAGAGAGATTCAGTAAGATGATATTCTATATAGGTTTCGAATAGTTGTCTAATGTTTCCTTGGATAAGTTTCAAGATTGTTTAAAAAAAAAAATGTTTGACGTTTTGGTTAAGTACTTAACCACATTTTTTCGCACGAATTTTCGAAGCAATTTTCATAGTTTGAACTTTTAGCGACTTATTCACATTATAAATCGCGAAAAGTTCAAACTATGAAAATAAGCAATATGCAATATGCAACATTTATTTACCCGTCTCTATTTCTATTCGACCTTTCTTCTTCTTATCCTGGCAGTGGGACAGTATAGGCTAAACAAAAAAAAACAACCCTGACCGTAAGAATAATATTTGACTAGAAATCCCGGTTACATTTTCGCGTTTCAGGAGATAACAATGAGCTTTGGACGACAAATAAATTAACTCAAAGCATCCAAAGAAAATCTTTCAACAAAATGAAACACCCAACACGAGACGTCTAACCAAACCGAGATTCGTCCAAGAAAGTCTCGTACACATCGGAACTTACAAAGACTTGCATTTTTAAGAAAAAAATCTCGCAGTTCCTGGTCCTGCCACCACTTACCAACATTAGGTGCTTAGGAATGCAGTGCATTCATTCTGCTTAGCACTCCCTGGCAGGATTCAGCGGAACGTGAAACCGTATGAATGGTCCTTTTGTACGGTTTTTTTTTACAACGTATGAAAGCGTGCAGGGGTGTAGGTAAGTGTAGGGGTTTATTTTTAAGAGTGCTTGCTGTGTTATTAATATTTTTAACGCGTGTTGAGATTTTTAATTATTCTGTTATTATGAGTGCTTGGTGTAAGAGCTCTTTGTGTTGGGTTAACGCCTTTGCTCTTTAACTCTTGTAAGGTATAAGAATAAGGCGTAAGGCATAATAACGGGGTAACGTTTAACAAAAATAAAATACATATAGGAAAGACAACTTTTTTTTATTTCAGGACAGTTCCACAATCTTATAACTGTGTGAAATTGGTTCCTGAATTAATAATTACTTATTATTACAAAAGTGTTTGTGGACTTGACGAAGAGTGTGTTCCCTACCAGATCAAAGAATCAACTTTTACACCACAGTAACCAAAATAACACATTATTTTATAATATACTAACCGAAGTAAAAGTTTTAAATAGCTTAACACAAATTCAGAAACCTCTACACAATAATTTACTTAGCTAAAAGTCAAAAGCCTCAAAGCTACATGTAACTTAACTAAACAGTTAGAGTCGCGACTGACGAATTTCTCTGACAACATGTCGTACCTACTCGTACTCTTACTCGTATTAATACGAGTACGGAACCGTTAGTACGTTAGTATGGTATAGTGCAAAGTTTATGTTCCACGCTTTTTGCTAGCGTGAGGTGCACTTGAATGCATTAGTTCGTTTGGGGCCATAGGACAAGCGGAAGCGAGTTGTAAGGCGGAGGCTGGAGAAGTCCTCGCGCATATTTGGGAGTGGCGCGAGGAGGCGAAACGCCGGGGCTTGACTCCGATGCCGCGAGAAATCGCGGCACAGCGGACAGAGCTCCGACGGGATCTCATGGCGGCATGGAGAGTGCGATTGTCGCAACCCAGTGCTGGGCACGCCACTATTGCGGCGATAAGTCCCTTCTTTGAGGAATGGCTGGAGAGGCGCCACGGCGTCCTCACCTTCCGCCTGACGCAGGTCCTCACCGGACACGGCTGTTTCGGGAGGTACCTGTTTCGGATAAGGCGGGAGGAAACGCCCGGGTGTCATCACTGCGTGGATCGCCCGGAGGACACGGTGGAGCATACGGTGGAGGTATGCCCGGCTTGGGCAGAGCACCGCCGTGTCCTCGTGGAGGCGATCGGTGGCGGGGATCTCTCGCGTCCGGCCCTGGTCCAGGCCATGGTACGGAGCGAGAGGGCATGGGAGGCCGTCACCTCCTTCTGCGAAGCAGTAATGCTCGCGAAGGAGGAGGCGGAGCGCGTGAGGGAGAGGCAAATGTCGCGCCCTCACGCCCCTAGCCGCCGCAGGAGGTGACGCCCCGGGCGTCGGGAATCGCGGATTCCCGGCCACCGTAGGCGCGGGCTTGCGGACGGTGAGCAATGGGTAGCTCGCCGTCCGGTAAGGACCAAGCCCGGGTCAACGGCGCGTTGTGTTCTACGCGCGCCTCAAAGAGTATCAGCGAGTGAAGGGGTCCAATGAGACCATTGCCTGCCGGGGTTGCGGGAAAGTCCGAAAGGGATACCGTGGCCCCCTGGCATTGCACAGGCAAGAGAAGGAACACGGGTGGGTTTTAGTCAGTAAGAGTCTGACACGCCCTCCCGCTCCACCCAGAGCGGGAGAGGTTCAAGTGACGAGTGTCAAATGACTTTACGATTTTGTGATAATGAATTATCTGTCTTATTGGTCTAACATTAAACGCTTCCAAGACAAAAATAATAATAAATGGAGAATACCACAACGTCATAATAGAGAACACAAAAATAGAGTACATTAATGACTATATCTACCTAGGGCAGTTGGTGTAGTTAGAAAATTGAACTGAAAAAGAAACGCAAAGAAGAATAGCATTAGCTTGGAAAAAGTACTGGGGGATAAAATAAATAATAAGAAAAAAGATATTAGCTTCAAAATTAAGAAGAAGATGTATGAAACAACTATACTAACGTGCCTTACGTACGAATGTCAAACGTGGACGTTGAGGAAAAAAGACGAGGAGAAGACTGCCATATGCCAGACGAAAATGGAACGAAGTATGCTTTATATAAAGAAATCTGACAAAGTAAAAAACTAAATCATAATATGGAGAAAAACATAATTAGCGGATGTAAACCAAAGAATTAGATTACTGAAGTGGAATTGGGAAGGGCTTTTGTGTAGACTGGAAAGTACTAGATGGACAAAGGGGGTAACAGAATGGATCCCATTAAAAGAAAGCAAAGGAGGCAAATAAAGAGATGGCGAGACATATTTACTCAACGTTGTGGACCGGACTGGATTTACGCAAAGGCGTGCGATAAAGCGTGTGGAGCAATTTAGGGGAGGCCTACGCCGTAGAGGCGACTGCTACGTATAGCGATGGCAAATGCTAGTAAGAGAAAGAAAAAGAAGGAAGTAATTTATTGAGGAGAAAAGCTGATGAAAAAATGATTTCTGTTAGAAGTATTTGAAATATTAAATCCACTTAATCAAGTTCTAAATTGTAAGTAGTGGAATACAGGGGGCTTCTAACAGAAATCATTAGCTTTTCTCCCACCACCTCTTTAAGCAGTATTATTTTGATGTTACTTCAGTGCGCGAAAGAAGTGGAGCTATGCAGGACGTCTAGCTCCATCTCTTTCCCACGCTCAAGTAAGAGTAAAATAATACTGCTAAAAGAGGTGGTGGTAGGGCCCCTAGACATTTTATTTATTTTACTGCCCAATGGATTAGGACAAGTTCTATAATCTGTTAAGAGAAAAAGTTTCGTTGTGCGTTGAGATTTAGGTAATCACAAATGACAAAGTCTAAACTAGGAGTGATAATGACGAATAAATTAACGACAGTTAAATGACTCAAAGCTGTAGCAAAAAGTTAGTTTTGAAAATTATTATTCAGCTGTCGGTCTTATAAGGACTGTTATCTCATTACCTCGTATCCCATCTACCATTACCTTGCATATTTCGTTTGACCTCGACATTGTTTACCCTTCATTTAATATCTATTTAAAAAAAACCTTTCACCCTAATATAATTCAGTACTTTGGCCGGATTTTACAACTGTTTTATTTGCCACCCCATTTACGTTCAAATAAACCAAAACCATCGTGTCCAACAAAACGACGAGCATAAAAAATACGTTTTATATCTTCCAAGCGTAGTATTAAACAAAGTCGCTTTTCGTGTCTGTCTGTGTAACCGCTTAGTTCTTCTAAACACCACAAAGGATTTTGATGCGGTTTTCATCATCATTTGCAGTATTTATTCCGGAATGTTATATGTAAAATACATTAATATTTAACTTAAATTTAGCACAGAGATCCCCAAGTTTTGAAATGTCACCATTGCGTCCGATGCAGGGGCGGCTCGCTAGTTTAAATAAAAAACATTATGGTCAATGTTTTGACTCTCGCTGGTTTTATGGCCCAACTACAAGAGGGTGTGCTATAAACTTTGGCGCTCAGTAGAATTGCTCGCACAAATTAAAGAGGTTAGTGGAGGAACTTGGCGATTACTGCGCCGGCGCCGCACTGCCATACGTTTTGGTCGGTTAAAAACTTTCACCATTATGAGAATGGCTGGCTATTTATTTTATTTCCAGGTCTTGTTCACTCGTTTTCGAGTTTGGCAGATTTTTCTTGAAAGACCGATGTTTCTGTAGACATTTACTGTCTTCGAAGACCAAATTTTTATTCCTTTTTGCTGAAGTTTGCGGAAAATAAGTTTGTCTGGTTGGTGATGTGGGATTGGTTTATTTATTTAGTTTAAAAAAACCGAAGATTGGTTTATTCTTGTCTGAAATTAAAGGCGACTTGATAATGTCGCACGCAAAAGGAGCTATCACTAATTCATCTGCAAATTTTTATATTTGCCTTTCTTGCCATTCCTCCTTGGAATAATAATGTGTTCTATGTGACTGCTCATTTTAGCAGTGGTTTATAAATTATTGGTTTAAATCAAAGCCTTAAACTTTAAACCAACAATCCTCGTGAGACCTCCTACTAAACCATTTAACCGCATAATATCTCGACTAGCCATTCTGAAAGTTGGCACCGTTGCAAATAGCTGTCAAATATTTCGCTGCTTTTATTAATTTGTCAATATTGCATTTCATAATCAATATTTTAGTACACTACAGAACGATATTTCATCATTCAATTAGTAATATTGACAAATGAATAAAAACAAGGTAGTTTTTGAAGGCTATTTGCAACGTTGCCAACTTTCAGAATGCACTCCTCGAAAAAAGTGAAGACGATGAGAAGAGCAACTATCAGGATTTATGAGAGGTATGTAGCCGTCTAATGGGTTTCCTCCATCATTTCAAAGTGGTCATAACTTTAAAAGAACTTGTTTAAAATACTTTAAACTCGGTCGAAAGTACTAACTACTTGGTATAAAAATTACGGACTTCTTCCGACACTTGGATGACTTTAAGTAGTTCTTAAATAATGTTGAGATAGTTTCTGTTCGGATACTGCTGAGTACTTACCTAGCTTAAGCAACTTCGCACACTCAACACTGGCGTCTTGAAAGAAGTAGATAGGCACTAGGCCATTAATTTCCTCCCTTTATTTAGATTATACGCGAGGGGCTCAATCTACGAAGTCAGACCATGGATTACACGATATGGATCATGGATTACATGGGAATACACGATACCCCTCTATACCTCGGAGGAAGAAAAGAAAACGAGCAAGTCGGTGTCGGTGTCGGTAGTCAGAACCTTCAATGCATGTTGGGCTAATTGATCCTTAAAATCAAATTAATAAGAGCGTTTTTTCTGAAAGTGGTCAATGGCGCAAATAGAACTCAAATCATTGATTAATGTGGCATTATGACTATGGAAATATGAAATGTGAATTGCAATATTATAACACTGAATTTGATGTTGTAACCGTGTTAGATGTAAAAAATGGATTTGGAAAGGTTTCAAATACTTTTTTTCTAATCTAAAACGAAATATTCGGTGTTACGATATTAGTTATTGCATTTCATTATCAATGTTTTTGTTCACTAGTTAGCCACATTTCTTATTTCCATACAGTAATATTGCCAAATTAATTAAAATAGGTCAAATATTTGACAGCTGTTTGCGACTTTGCCAATTTTTAGGATGAGCTCTCTTAATTGCCAATCTATTCTGTAATAAAATGAACGTGAAAAGTTAGGTGAAATGAACTGCCAATAGGGTCAATCCCAAGCATCAGGTGAAATGACAGCTCACTTTAGCTAAGTTTTCCGACCTCATCTAGCTTACTTTTAATATTTTTAAATATGAAGTGTAAACGTGATTCCGATATCCTATTTACAGAATAAACAAATTTTATTCCACAGTGATATGTGTACAGAATAGACCGGCTAGTCTTAAGGTGTACCCTAGGACCATCAATTGTGTATTCATCATAATTTGGCTCATTCATCAATATATCGTGCCTTTACAAATATTTACTAAAAGCTTTAACTACCAATCTCTGAAAAGGTCATTGTGTATAAATAGAGGTGGTTAGTTTATTGTACGGTACGTTTAGTGACTCGTTATAGGATGTTTACGGTACTTTTAGTACCGGGCTACTTATTTTACGAGTAGTGTCGATTTAGTTGACGGAGCGTGGTGGGTGGGAATATTGTTTATTTGTTGGGTTATTGATAGTCTTGTGATTGATGATACTGATTGTTGTATGAAATTGTATGGAAACGGATATTAAACATACATACGAGTATTGAACGGAGAATCTAAGGGTTTTAGATGGTGGTGTGGTTGGTTTTCTAATTGGATTTTATTCGCCTATAATATAATTATGTTATCAGCCAGCAACACAAGAATGCATGGCCTTCGTCTTTCGTATGGCTAGTGACTAACCTGGTGTCAAAGTTTAAAAGCCGCCCATGAGCCTCTGACTTGGCTTCACATGCCGTCGAGAATGAAATGAGAGAGAATGCATGGTAGAGTTAGATAAAGTGTTCCAGTAGGTGGGTACTTTTCCGGGCAAACTTCTTCACCATGATACTTACTTTATTAATATTTTTATCACGGTCCCATTTAATACGGGGCGAGTCTAATGCTATCGACCGGGCTCAAGTCCAGACTCCGGGCTATTAAGTCTAGCCCGCACTGCGAATTAAATTCGCGCGATTATTATGCGCGGTTTATAATCAGTGTACGGCATTGCAATAAGCGTGAATTATAAAGCGCCAGTGCCCGCAGCTTATTATGATAACATGTGTTACAGAATTGCGATACAAACGCACCATTTTTAGGATTCCGTAGCCAAATGGCAAAAAACAGAACCCTTATGGATTCGTCATGTCTGTCTGTCTGTCCGTCCGTATGTCACAGCCACTTTTTTCCGAAACTATAAGAACTATACTGTTGAAACTCGGTAAGTAGATGTATTCTGTGAACCGCATTAAGATTTTCACACAAAAATAGAAAAAAAAAACAGTAAATTTTGGGGGTTCCCCATACTTAGAACTGAAACTCAAATATATTTTTTTCATCAAACCCATACGTGCGGGGTATCTTTAGATAGGTCTACTCGTCGATTCTAAACTGAATAGTTTGCGCGACAGACACTTCCAAAGTGGTAAAATGTGTTACAGGGGGGGGGGGGGGGCTGTAACTTCTAAAATAACATACATCACGCCTTGTTTCCCCGAAGGGTTGGGCAGATGTGTACCTATAGTACATCCACATTTCGCCAGTTATGTTTTGAGTCCCATGTAATAGGGGGCGAGCCTATTTCCATCAACCGGGCACAAATCCAGACTCCGGGCTGCTACGGAGAAATTCCAGAAAGAAAAACCCAATGACACTGCCCGACCTGGGTATCGAACACAGGAGCTCATGTTCAGCAGTAGCGCTTGCGACCACTAGACCAACGAGGCAGTCGGCAAATCGTAAACTATTATTAAAACATCGATCAAAGTTACAACGAACTACAAGAACTTTTATATTATGTTACTTGCTGCTACGGAACCCTTCATGGGCGAGTCCGACTCGCACTTGGCCGGGTTTTTTTTACAAAAACATTGATAGAAATTGCTGTGGCATTAAGTCCGCCTCTGTACATTTATGTGCTTGAAGTATAAACAAATAAATAGAAAAACCAAATAATACTTTGCAAGACCTGGGAATCGAACCCTCGTGCTAGCACTTGCGACCGCTAGACCGACGAGGCAGTCTGAGATACTTATTCTTACTCATAGAATGTTTTTCACTAACAGTTACAATAGTTAAATGACACAAAAAAGACCTACACCTCTAACTTTATTCATATCAGTGGCAAACATACATTTTTCAGACCGCCGCAGATACGCACAACGTTCTTTATTGTTAAAAACGTACCCTCTTTTACGAGCACAATTGGATAAATGGCACATAACGGAGCGGACGCGGTCATATAAAATGTATCACTCATACGGACTTGGGACTTGTTACGGCCATGTTGGCGTGTTGGTCGATGTTTTGGTCCAATGCTGCATTTGTATTTTTTTCATGTCTCTAATGTTTAACGATATATATTATTGGTTTCTGAATTGAGAATTTGAAGATGAGAACTTATCAAACCCTAACTGCTTAACTTAATGTGAAAGACGCGAAATACTAAATTTATTTGCAGAAAACGTGTGAATATCGCGAACGTAATTGAAATAATCACCATATTAAGCACCTAATGCTAATGTAGACTTTGACAAATTCTCAACTTCAAATTCTCAGCTCAGAACTACCGGGTGTAGCCTGCTGGTGTTTACCTGATGTGCGTTGGTGGAGCAGGAGCTCACAACAGTGTGTCTTGCCTATTATGACTTACGGAGCCGATTCGTGGACTCAAATATGGTAAGGTTGGTCCACAAATAGAAAGAAACCAAAGAAATAAAATAAAGAAAATATGTTAATTCAAATCGAAGTCATTCCGCAAGCTATGGAAAGGGCTAAGCTTTCAGTATTTCTAAAGGGACGGAATCTGGAAAAAGATGATCCTAAAGAAAACAACAAAGTACGTGAAATATCCAACAGAAAAAACAAGCAACCCATAATGGCCGTAGAATCGATGGCCAATGGGCAAACGCGAATTTGAATTCATTCGTCTTACGATCAATGGAAATTGTTCTATGGCCAATGTTGGCTCCAATAACAAGTCCTAAATAACGCGAGGATCGGGGTCGGGCCACACCTTAAAGCGGGCGCTGTAAGGATAACTGACTGTGACATATTTCTTTCTTCATTTCCATAGCGAGTGACACTTTGAAGCAAAATGGCCCTGGAAGGGTTTTCTTGTACTCTATAGTGTCAACTTGTCATTTTGTGCGGAAGCGGGGATGTCGGGGTTGGTCTATTTTTGTTTGTATTCTTGGGAGAAATAGTTAGCTGCCTGCCTCACTGTGTATTTTATTTGTCTGCGATTATAAGGTTTCAATTTTCATCCAGAAAAAACGTTTTTTAGCTACGGTTTCCTAGAAGACCGGTGGCAGCCACATAGCGTCTGCAATTTACCGGATAGTGACGTCACTGAAACGTATATTATGAAATAAAGAAAGAAAATAAATTTACTAAGCACAGACTATAAAAAGGCAGACCTCGTATTATACTAAAAGTTAAAAGAAAACAAACAAAAGTGTAAGGTGCGTTGTAAGAAATTAGTAGGAAAGTGTGCCTGGCGGCTGCGCCAAATACTGGGCCTACTAGTAGTTCAGCAAAAATGCCAGTGGTGTGAGTTCCTAGCGAGCGGTGCTGCCATCATCTTCATCGCTCTTCTAGGAAACCGTAGCTTTACCCAGACAAAAGGTTATTTTGTCCACAGACGTGTTTACTGTACAGAATACGTTTTTCCTGATTATCACAAAAGTTGCAGCGGTCGTGACAATGAGACTAACAAAATATCTTCTTTGGCAGATCCCATCACTTTCATGTATGTACGTATATCGTGTCCACGCCCTAACATTTCATGAACAAGCAAATGCTACAGTAAAATAAAGTTACTACATAAGTAATACGACTTGTGTGTTCATATAATTTGGTGCTAACTGCGTGTGAGCACGACAGGTCACGACAGTGAATACTTTTTTTGTTACTGAGTATGCATGTACATATTTGTAACGAAATAGATATCATAGATCGTTTAAAATATTGGTATTCAGCTGCATGCAGTTAGACTGGACGCCGACCAAAATATAGTTGGCAAAAGGCTAGGCAGATTGATTGATTTGATCATCCATTAATTTTAGCGAAGTATGGCCAATTTTCAGGGACTTCAAGCAAAAATCTTCAGCTCAACATGTATGCTTACAGTATGCTTTAAAAGATGACCAAAATGGACATTTGCATGCCATTGTATTTGGCAAACCTGATGATCTGTTTTTATTATCTTCACTATTAACATCTCTTGCATGCTGACAATTTGTGTTATATGTATTGTACTCATGTTTGATCAATTATGCGATTATCTTATCTTTACTTTCTCGTCATACAATTTCATGGAAGCTTTCTCTACCGTTCTCTGTATACGTCTAGTAATGTTCTACGTCGCGTGACGAAACCCATACAATTTTATAGTGTCTCACATTAGTAGATAATGTATGGGTTTATATTATTGTGTTTACGTGTGAAGAGGTTTATTTATTCGGTAAATGGGCTATAACTATTATTCATCGTATTTTTGTAATCTGATTGGTTATTTTGTTTTTAACACGACGAAAAAAGAGGGGTGTTATAAGTTTGACCGCTGTGTTTGTGCCCGTCTTTAGTACCGTACCTCTTAAACGGGTGAACCGATTTTAATGTGGTCTTTTTTATTTGAAAGCAGGTTTTCTAGCGATAGTTCTTAGATACGTTTTATCAAAATCGGTTCAGCCGTTTGAAAAGTTAGTTCATCCATTCATCAGCTCTTTTCTAGTTTATGAATAGATGTGAGCGTCTTCCACAGGTCTGATCGATTTGAAATTTGGTATATATATATACTTCAATGATATTAAAAAAACATAGTAACCTTGAACTGATGCTGCAGCATCACCTGGAATTTGCAGGATACCCAACTCCCTTACCAACTTACAGCACAAGTATCGTGTTTGGGTTCATTGGAATGGTCTTAATGAATAGGTTATAGATAGATGATGAACAGGGTCTGGTGATGGAGTAGGAAAGAGAAATGAGAAATTTTCTTGTGTACGGGGTTTTTTTTAAATTTTAAAATAATTTCACTTGTCCTTATTTAAGTGACTCAAGTAAACAGAATGGGTACTACCTAGCCTGCGCCCTGCAGTCATCATCATCAATACATAACACATCGTCATCTACTTCCTTGTCCCACGTTACTTGAGGTTGGCGTTTTTAGGGTTCCTTACCTTAAAAGGAAAAAACGGAACCCTTACAGGATCATTTCGCTGTCCGTCCGTCTGTCTGTCTGTCAGTCTGTCAAGACTCTTTTTCTCAGAAACGCGTGGAGGTATCAAGTTGTAATATCAAATACGTAAGTCTACGGTCCCCTGGAGCTCTAAAAAAATGAAGCTTCTAAGTCAACGCAATAAAAAAAAATACCGCCATTTATGCGACACATTTTGATGCTCGCAAATAAATCAAAACCAACAGGATGATCGCCAATCATGAAATTTGGCTGGAAGTAAGGTCTCAGAGCACATGTAAAGGAAAAAGTTCGAATACCATTAATTTGTAGTTTACAAACACATAAAATATTAGTCTATGATATTTTGCACATACACACTCACCTCCTCACCATCTCCTACTCACACAGCACACATACGAGTATCCCAGCGCGTTTTATGCCTATCATAAAAATACTGTTCCCATTTCATTATTTTGTTTTATTTGTATTTGTATAATTTTACATAAATCTTCAACAAGCTCAATTACTTAATAAAGTACTATATATAACCTGGGGAACGGCGGACCATCCTAACACAAGCAAACATTTGCTTTAAAGGATTCTTCCCTTTGTAACTACAATAAGTTATTTAAGATAATGCAATAGGTATACATTTTTTTTTTATCACATTTTTTTTTCCTGTTTCAAACTTACATTTGCAGTTGGAGATCTGACCGTGACGTGTATCGATGTATATGAAGGCACAGGATCAGATATATTGTAAAATAAAAGAGGTTCTTTAAATAATAAGAATTTAGATTTTCTTATTAAATTATTTAATCAATTAATTTTACACGAAACTACTCTTAATCAGTTTCAAGACACAAATAGCCATGACAGCCAGTAATAGCTTAGTTTACACAAAATAGTAACAATGTACAGAGAGGCAGAGTAACAATAATTGAGAGCAATACAACCTGTGCACCGGGCAACGCCTGAAGGCAGAATGCCATTTCGCTTTTTTTTTTTTTTTATACGGCATCTCGCAGTTGACTCTCAGATTGAGGTCGCAGCTGCTTAACCGGACTATCCTGTGGATGCCTTAAGCTACTAACTTAAAGCCTCTAGCCAGGGGCATAAACTATTCTATGTTATACTAAGCGAACGCTCGCTAAGGCCACCCCCTGTGGGGTACGAACCTCGGCTTAGGGCGTCGCTGGCGGGAAGACCACAAGATGGGACAGGCTGGATCAAACAGGTATTAATATTATTATTAAATGTGGAATTTAGTGCTACATTTCTCAGCATAACGCGGGCTGGCGCTTCTGCGAGCAAGGGTCGGGGGGGAGTATTATTTACTCGGGAGTGTCGCGAGCGCAATTGACCTCGTCGGCGAGGTCGGAATGCGGGTCTTTTTTATTGTTTTGTAACGTGCTGGTGTCCCTATTGCTTTCCTCCCTTCCTGAAGGAGGGTTATAGGGTCATCTGGGTCGGAGAGAACATGCCTCGGACGGCGAATCTTACTGATTTTAGAGGGGACATAACGTACCAGGGGGCTCCCGTTGCCATTCGTAGGAAACGGTTTTGAAGCGTTTGCATTCTATGCACGTGTCGGGGTTTGGCTTGTGCCCAGGCGGCGCACGCATAGCCAAGTACGTTCGCAATTTGCACCTAAGTGACAGTTTGCTACGCGCATTTAGCATGGGGTGGAGTCTTCCTAGAGCGAAAGCGGCTCGCGAGCGGACCTTCTTTATGTGCTCTGAAAATGACAGTTTTTCATCTAGGACCACACCTAGGTATTTGGCTTGCTTCTCCCAGGGGATCGGCTTGTCAAACAAGGTGATTGGTCGGGGGAGGGGGATTTTTCTTCGGAGTCTTGGTTTCCTGAAAAGGACCGCTTGACTCTTATCGGGGTTAACTTCGATTCTCCACTTCCTGAACCAGGAGCCGAGCTGGTTGGCTTCGGTTTGGAGAGTGTGAGCTATCGCTATGGGGCTTTTGCCTGAATAGTAAATGGCCGTGTCGTCTGCGAACAGAGCCAACTTCGCTTTTTTACTAGAAGGGATATCGCTAGTGAATAGCGTGAAAATGAGAAGGGAGAGCACGGAGCCCTGGGGGACTCCTGCGCGGATGGGGCGGGGGGAGGAGAGCGCTCCCTCGATGCGATAGCGGAATGTGTGGTTCGACAAAAAGTCCCGTAAGATGAGTACGAGACGGTCTGGCACGCCTAGTTGGTAGAGCTTATATAATAAGCCGTTGTGCCAGACTTTGTCCAATGCTTTCGCTATGTCAAAGAAGATAGCACCCGTCATCGAGCCGCGCTGGAACCCATCACTAATGTCCTCGATGATGCGGTGGACCTGATGCAGCTACTGTGCTGGGCTCGAAAGCCGAACTGTTCGTCGGGGATGATGCCATTTTGCCGCCGTGCGGACTCTTTTATACGGTAGTAAAAAAAAAAATAACTGAAATATAATAATACTACAAATTATGAATAGATAGAATAAAGAAACGAATGATAAAATCAAATATAATTATTAATTTCTAATGATATAATTACAACGAAAAGTCTACCTATTTTAATTGTTTTAGTGTTATGGAAAGTTGATAAAAGCGCTCTTCCTCTCTCCTACCTATTTTTATAATTTTTGCTGTGCCCGACAGGGTCCATAATTGTTTCTTCTAATTGTATTTTAACACCTCTTTATGTACATTATGGATTGCAATAAAGAATTTGAATTGAATTGAATTTATTGTAGGTGGGGCAACGACGTAGCGATCACTAACTCCGCCCAGCAGCAAGGAGGTGGGAGAATGTCATAGCGCGCTACGGCGCCATAGTGCTACTGCGTAGCCCGATGCACGTGTTGTTTACAATGTGACGCCGACATATACATGTTTTTCGACTACAATGTTAAGTTTGATAAATTCATCTCAACTAAGGAATCCTTCATTGTGCGTGGCCCGACACGCACTTGGCCGGTTTTTTCTTCCATTCTACCCTGTTAGGCATCACTCTATCATTCACTTCTCTACCACAATCGATCCATCTATCTGTTGGTTTTCCTCTCCCTCTCCCTTCATCAACGTTAAGGTTCATCACCCAATCAGTTACATGTGTTTCCAAAACTTTCAAAGAAAACCCTTTCTCTCCTTCCCCTAAATAACAACACCAAAAGTAATTTAACTTAACAATATTACTGACACAAATAGACAGCACTCGTCAGCTAGTTTTCTTCGCCATTCTTGCGAATTCTCCGAAAAAACTTTACTGTGTACGCATATCGAACTAAAGCTATACATTTCCAGTATAAGCTGGTCTTTCATTCTAAGGCACCTAGAAAGACTCAGCGTCATTTTAAACAAAATGTGTGCACACCATGATTAAGAAGAAGGCACCATAGGTCATCTATTCCTCGAGTGTCAAAAAATTTAATTGGCGTTATATTATGTGTGGGAAACAACCTCCCGCCCATCGCCACTTGAACAATTATTAAAAACAATAGAAATGAAATAATAGTGCATCCTGTTGAAGTGACTGTGTACAAAAAACCTATAGGTACTATACCTACATACTTTTTATAAATGAAAATTGCAGTGTTGTGTTTGTGTCAAAATAACAGCTTTAAACTAAATGCATATGTAACGGAACGGAAAGATTTTTTAATTGTTTTAACAAGAAAATAAATAACATTTTTTTTCTTTTTTGCGGCTAATCTCTATTTTTTCTGTTGACGGGCTTTTAGACTGGCAGATAGCTGATGTTATAAGGAGTAACTTACGCTTACTTTTATTTTAGAAAAAGTCATGTGGGCAAAGTCACGGGCAGCAGCTAGTTAATCATAAAAAAAAGACTTGACTTAAAGGCCTCAGAAGACAATTCAAAAAAAAAATAAAAAAAAATAATTGAAAGTTCAATGCGAGGTCAGGTTTTACTGGAGTGTACAGTTTGATAGGTCGTTGTGTGTAGAAACAGTAATACATTCGTATTGACAGCGCGTCGTAGGCCGCTTCCTATTCGTTGGCGGATTTATGCTTTCCGCTTCATGGCGTGTGAGAGCGGCCTTAGGAGGAGCGAGCAGATTATGGCGGAAAGAGAGTGCACGGGGTGGCAGAAAGATTTGAATGGAAGATTGTTGAACATAGATTTTTTTTGCATTATATTGGGTAGAAGACAGGGCAGCTACATTAACTTATATTTATAGTTAGAAAATAATATTCCACATTTACCTCTTAGTTAGTAAAGGGACGTGGCAGAAATTGCCAGTTTAACGGCACTTAAACAACTCTTTTTTTTACCGGTTATGTAAATCGCGATGACATGTATTTATCGCGGCTACCAATTAACCTGATTAAGGGTTTGAAAAATAATTGAAATGGGTAGCAAAAATAATAGGGTGGCAGCTACAAGCAAGTAGCATTTTAAATATAAAGTAGCAACTTTATATTGAGTTGTAAGATTTGTTTAAATTTAGTGAATTTATTGTTAAGCGAACACTGGACTGTGACACCGGCTGGGTGGTCACAGTTCTAACTTTTTTTTTTTTGTTTACGGGGGAAGTCTTCATGGATGTCCTCCGCCCTGGGGCGGTCGGAGGGGTCTGTCAGACTCTTACTGACTAAAAACCACCCCGGTGTTCCATCTCACACCTACGCCGGGTGTCGCGGGAACGTAAATACTTCCGCAACCCTCGACTGGTGCTGGCCCGCGTTTCGAGGGGGGGAGTGAGGTGTTTGACTCCCTCCGCGTCGTCTTAGAGGGGCGCGCGTGGAACGCTACGCGCCACCACCTCGGGTCCGATGTATAGGGGGCGACGGACGTCCCCGAGTCCGTCGCCCCTGGAACCATTTAGGAGGGCTGGAAAAGAGCGTTATCCACCCTCCTCCGGCGCCCAGTGCGCCTGCTGCGGGCAGGGTGAGAAGATGTGATCTCCCTCTCCCTTTCCGCAGCCTCCATTTGTGAGATGACTGTCTTGCAGAAGGAAACCACCGCGTCCCAGGACTTTTCGCTGCCGGCCATAGAATTCACGACGGCCGGCAGCGACAGGTCACTGCCTACTCCAGAGACGAAGGCACGGCGCGGCTCCTCCCAAGTGGCACACTCTGTCAGCGTATGCCGCGCCGTGTCCTCCCGACAATCGACGCAGTGGTGACACGGCTCCCTGATTATGCGACACAGGTACTTCCCGAAGCAACCATGTTCCGAGAGTACCTGCGCCACCCGAAACGACAGGGAGGTCACAGTTCTAACCTAACCTACCTTTCAGTCATTTTCATTTTTAGCCAAGGTTTTATATGGAGGCCTATAGTTGCCTATAATGCAATGTTTGTTATCCCACTGTTAATATTAGTCGCCATGTCATTATTTATAGCATTTATTTATAAATTCTTTATAGTACACCATAAAACACATAACAAAAAAAAATTAACACTACAAAATATACAATGGGCGGCCTTATCGCTTAGTACCTAATAGTTAGTCGCCCTTTAAGTTGTTAATTGCCTGGAAAATTATTTGACAATCGCTATGTGTTCGAATAATTGAGCTATTACAATGGCACAAAAATTTTGCACATTACTTCAGGCCATACAAACAGAGTTAGGAAAACTGTCTCTGCCATAGTCTATTATTTTATCAACAAAAAGTGTTTTCTTTAAATAGTTTATAGTTATCTGAGAGGCAATTCCCGAATGTTTAAGAACGTTTTTAATAACGGCAATATTGGTCTTATTCCCAAAAGACAAATATTCCCGTTATTAAAAATTGGGTACAAATTGCTCTGATTTTCATTAATGCTAACAACATTGATGTTGACGTAATAATGTTACGTAATGATTAAAAAGAGAATGCCATCTACAGAAAAAAATTCAACGTTTTCTTCATTAGATATTTCTAAATAAAGATCATTTTCTAAATTACAGTCTCGATGAGCTGAGCGAGCGGTAAATAATTGAACGATGTTCTCCGTCGGGACAGGATACAGCTATTAGCGGGCTTGGAGAAAAAATACGACGACAGACGAAATGCCTAGACTACTTAGATGAGAATTGAAACATATACCGGTATTTAGAAGATTTACTTTACTAGATAGATTTGGAGATTAACCTACCGGGGCTCCGGGCTCTACAAGATTATTGAACTCAATGAACGGGACTATTCTCTGAACATCTCACCGTGAACACTGAGCTGACGTGAGCAGTTCCACCTGATGCGTGCGATTGACACTATTGACAGCTCACTTCAAGAGCACTGCACTAAGTTTCATGGTGAGATTTTTACAGAATGGACCATCTCATATTACTTTTTACGTATTGATTTGTGATTTTTGTCAAACAATCAAAGCAAGTATAACAACAATATTAATATGGCAGACTTTTCTAAAATTCGATTATCCCCAAAAAATATTCACATTAAAGAAAGTTCACATTATTAGTAAAAAGCGCAGACACGAATGAAAAACAGAAAAATACAAAATTTTATTTTCGAACCAGCAGACCTGAATAATATGGTTAAAACAACTTGCAAGAAAATAAAACGTAGTTTTAAATCAAAATACATTCCATTTCATTTAAATGGAAAGCTGTTAAAATTTTAATGAATATTCTGTTTAATTTTAAGCCCGTGACCGACCCGCCCACATTACTTGGATACAAAGAAAATAATAATTATTATTTCATCTCGATTTTCGTTCAATTTATTTCAGACATCCTAGCAGACACATGTATACCTATTTGATTTTAAACAGGGGTGTCAGTATCAAGTTTCAACATTTACTCGGAGTGACAGCTGTCACTCTTGATATAGGAATAATAATTAAATTGCATCTTAAAGATTTGGTAGGTGACGCTCAAATACTAAGGATTGCTTTAGAAGGCTTTGAAGTGCAGTCCTTTGAACACAAACTGGGAAAACCCTATTTGTTAGTAGATGTGTCGGTATTCGTATTGTCCACGGCAAAATAACAAAGCAGCGTATTATGTTAATTATTTTATGTTAACCGATTATAAACGGCTTAAGAACAGACAATTTTGAACATGGAAATGTACCCGTATCAAGATTTATGACATACAAGTAAAAAAAAACAAGCTTAAAATTCTGAAAGTAGTCGCTCAGTGCCCAGCCCCAAAACATGAAACGAGTTTTGTTCAAGTAATTTTTTTTCAACAGAAGACTACTTCAAACAAAATTGAATGCAAACACGGCAAACAAAAGAAGAAGTTGTACCTACAGTGGACACATGTAAAGCATATTTAAAATTATTTTCATGTTACAACAGTCACTTTCAAATAAACACCCTTATCAACCTTAATGAAAATAAATAAATCAGTACAAAAACATAAAAAAAATGTTTCGGACAACCCTAATCAAAATGTGCCAGCCAAGAATAAATTTTACTAAAAGAATTCCAATAAAAAAGGCTCCCATTAGATTCGCATAACGTTTGGGTGTGAATGTACTCATTATAACACCCTTGTGCGTATATGTACGAGACATTTAATTTTGTGCGTGCCTGTTCTCTTTGTTCTTTAATTCTGTCTGACATTGTACTCGCTGTATTTTTTATTCTTTCGGTAAATAATTTCGTATAACTGACGTGCAAATATTGGGTGAAGAGTAAAGCTGTTCCAAAAATAAAATTAAAGTTGCATGACGTGTATTTTTCATAATCTGTTTAATGCTTATGCAATGTCCATTCTTTTGATAATTCTTTAACAATCTTCCTTGTGTATGTTCATAAAAATTTCAGGATTTGTTCGCAAAATTAAGTACTTTATTTTGTTTTAGGCGTGAAACTTTCAAGAAGCGCCCGGCCTTGAACAAGACCTGGGAGTGCTTATGGGATTCTTAGGTATATATATATAGTAGTATGTATATATATCATTAAAACCATCCCGGTGGTCATCATCAGCACACGGAGGGAGCACCGTGTCTTCTTAAAATACCACCTCAAAACCCAAATCCCTACTACCTCCCTATCATCTCCCTGGGGAACGCAAAATTACCTAACTAGTTATATCTTGCTTATTTCAAAGATAATCTTATCGTATTAGTTTCCTACTCCTGTATATTTGAGGACGTAAAGAACGCTACTGAAACCGTGATCACCGGCCACCTACTAGGACCAAAGTAAAATAAAATAAAATCTAAATCCATGTACAAAATGAACTTTTCAAACGTCAAAAGATCATCATATGACTGTCCCCCAAAACGCCCGCCCAACCACAACCTAGTGCTTTAGCTGGGACAAAGAAGTGGCGCAACAAACAGCACAGTAGGTTAACCAGCCAATACACAGTAACCGATATTATTTAATTTCCCCGATTGACTCTTTCATCTCACGATAAGCGTGTAATATATCTCATTTCTGGGTCACGGTCCTAATTTAATAAATGTCTGTCTCAATTCGATTACTGAAGATATATTCAGTCCCCGATCGAGAGGAATTGAATTAACAATCTATAGGAAGGTGGAAAGGTAAAAGTGATATTTTTCTTGTAAATTAAATCTTCATCTCATCATTGATGCAAAATTATGAAAAATAAGTGTAGATTTTATGTAGGTCAGGAAAATGTTACATTATTTAGGGTTTTAATTAAAGTTTTGAGGAATTGAACCTTGCGTTTCAATGTTCAATTCCTTGGTAGCTCGGCATAAAAAAACCGACAAAAATCTATGTGCGTATTTTGTTCACGTTACTCTAATGTGTTGCTTAGTGCAGCCGTCAACGCGGGACGTCACCGCGAACGAAATGACGGCGCCGTAGTAGCGATACGTACATTTTCTATGGCTACATCTTAACCGCACGTCCGTCACCCAAGGGCCGTCATTCCGGCTGTGTCCTGAGTAGTTCGGCACGACCGCTAGAAATCGGCCCAAGCTTGTGACGGGTCGATGTGCTGGCAATACAAAACACGTTTGATCCAAACTCTGCCGTCGCACCGGCGTCGTTTGCCAGTCTTCTGTTTTGTCTATCTAACATACTGAACCTCCGAGTTCGGTGGCGGCGGACAAACGATTGGCGTCACTTTGACGTCACGTCCGGTTCGTATAATCTCGTTTCCGGTGACGACCCGGTGATGACCCGGTGACGGCTGCGGTGAACAAACAGGGAAATTCTTTCGACGCAAAAAACAGTTCAATATCACGATATTGCGTTATATATCCGAATCCAATAAGAATCGCAATATATTCATGGAGACATCTATTGACTGTTCCGTTGCGATTATTTCAGAAAAGATTATTATATTGGCACACGACAAATACGAAGAGCTCCACTTTGAAGAAACTTATTGACGTACCCGTCTGACTGGCGGATTTGAGGAGTTAAGCTGCTTGTTCATGGGATGGAGGCATCCACAAATTTTATATTAAAGGGAAATATTTAAATTAATTTCATGTTTGTGTAAATATCTGGCGTAGTCGGCCGGTAACGTCCCCACTACTGGGACACAGGCTTCCCCTTTATGAGAAAAAGGGGGGATAATTCACCAAGCAGATCCAATGCGGGTTGGGAGATGTCACATGTCTTTAAATTTTTGGTTCTAGGAATGCCGGTTTCCTCACGATGTTTTCCATAATAGTCATTAAGTAAAGAAGGGAAAATACATAATATATAGCATAACAGATGCTGTTGACTTCAAAAAACATGTTGGATAAAAAGGTCAATTGTAGTTTTTATTTAAGTAGGTTTTGCCTGTGTCTGCTTCAGAAACTATTCAAGAACGGCAAATGGTTGAAGTTTTAAAGTACAAAAGGTCTTAAACTCACTTTTACAATGGAACCATTGTTAGATTAATAAACCAGACCAATAATACTTTAGCCTGAATTCCGGATTTCGCGTCTGACTTTATAATTAAACATATAACTACTTTTCCCAGCAGCCGATGTAAGCCCTCCCTAGCAGTAACAGCTTGCAGGCGTCCCTTTGACCTGAAAACAATCAAATAGCGGAATTTTGCAACCACTTCGTATTCTACAGACTTTTGAAGGAAAACGCAGTTTTTTCTCAGAAACCTATTAAATTGATTATTTGATTGTATTATGTAGAAACTGTATTACGTTGAGAGGATTTCTTCTGTAAAGTTAGTCGTTGAAGTCTAGTTATTATAGCTCATAGAATAACACCATCTATAATAGAACACGAGAATCCTAATGAAATGTATGGAGCCCTTTTTGATGTTGTGCAAAAAGAGTACCAATCTACTTTCAAGACTAAAACTAATAACATTAATGGCACCTCCTTTGGCTTTAACCAATGGGCCACTCCGGGTATTTATAAAAGTAGAGCGAGACTATACGAGTTATATGGTTTGAAAAAATATAGATTTGATACTCTTTTCTTAGAATATGTCAAAAATTATTCAAAGTTATTTAAAAAGGTTAGTGTTTTTGCTAAAAAAAAATTTTTAAGCGATAGAATAAAAAATCCAATAATAAAGTAAAAACCACTTGGAAAATTATTAACAATGAAACGGGTAAATCGATTAAGCAAGATAAACCACTTGAGATTATGGTCGACAATAAATTAGTTACTAAAGCAGCTGACGTAGCTGAGGCGTTTAATGAGTTTTTTGCTAACATACCTGTAACTACGACTCGCTCCTTAAATTCGTCCCCATCTAAAGCTGAAAACCTTTTGTTTAGTAGTGTGTCTAAAAGTAGTCACTTATTTAGCTTCGAACATGTAACGCCTCGTGATGTAGTAATGTTTTCAACACACTCAAGTCTAAAAACACTGGTGATTACTGGGGAATCTCCATTAAAATTTAAGTAATATAATAGACATCGTAGCCCCCTATCTAGCTGTTACTTTTGATAAATGTGTTGATTTAGGAACTTTTCCTGACCTCATGAAGTAAAGTCATACCATTATTTAAATCAGGTAATAAAAATAACGTTGGCAATTTCAGGCCTATTTCTATTTTACCAGCATTCAGCAAAATATTTTAAAAGTTAATACTCAAGCAGTTGCTAAGACATTTTAATTTAAATAGCTTCCTTTATAATGAACAATATGGCTTTACAAAGGGTCGTTCGACTACAGATGCGGGTGTTGCTCTCCGGAAACACATATTTAACGCATGAGAGAACTCTCAAAATGCTATTGGAGTTTTCTGTGATCTCTCCAAAGCCTTTGATTGCGTGCACCATGACACGCTTTTGCGTAAACTGCGTCATTACGGTGTGCTAAACGAAGCTCTCAACGTTTTAAATTCATATTTAAATAATAGGTTGCAATGTGTAGATGTTGATGGTGTAAAATCTTCCAGGCTACCAGTTCAGTTAGGTATACCTCAAGGCTCAATACTGGGTCCATTCTTGTTCTTAGTGTATATCAATGACTTACCATTCTATTTAAAGGGTATCTGTGAAGTTGTACTGTTTGCAGATGATACCTCTCTTATTTTTAAATTAGACAGGAATAGACAAGATTTTGACGATGTAAACAGTGCACTGTCAATGGTTATGGATTGGTTTACGACAAATAACCTAGTTCTCAATGCCAAAAAAACGAAATGTGTAAAGTTTGCCCTTCCAAATGTTAGAAATTTAGGACCCAACATCGTCTTAGATAAAGAGGTGCTTGAAACTGTAAACACGCAGTTTTTCTGGGCATAACAGTAGATGCCAAACTTCAGTGGGGCCAACATATATCGAGCCTAGCGGGAAGGCTCAGTTCGGCCGCCTACGCCGTCAGAAAAGTAAGACAATACACTGACGTTGATACAGATCGGTTAGTCTATTTTAGTTATTTTCATAGCGTTATGTCCTACGGTATACTGCTATGGGGCAAAGCTGCAGATATTCAAAATATGTTTGTCCTCCAAAAACGAGCTATTCGAGCAATTTACCAGCTAGGTGCCAGAGTTTCTCTGAGAGATTTTTTCAAAGATATCGGTATTCTCACAGTGGCATCACAATTCATCTTCGCCAACATCTTATATATTAGGCAAAATGTACACTTATACACTAAAAACAGTGATATTCACAATGTTAACACAAGAAATAAGGATAAACTACGTGCTCCCTTTCACCGGCTTCATAAGGTTCATAACTCATTTGTTGGGCTTGGTATAACCTTTTATAACAAGCTACCCTCTTCTTTGCTAGATTTGCCTTTTAATGCGTTTAAAACTAAATTAAAGTCCAACCTTTGTTCAAAGGCATACTATTCTATCAACGACTACTTAAATGATAAGAATAGTAATTGGTCGCTGTGATTAACTCAAGACAATGTTTAAATGGTCTTTCTCCAGAATTAGTTTACAGACAGGTTATATGAGTTTATATAATAGTTTATAATTTTCCTTTTTAAGTCTTTTAATTTAATTTAAGTATTTTAATTTAATTTATATTTATTGTTAACATAATCTACTCGTTACAATGTTTTTTTATGAGTTGTATTGCAATATGTGGTTAGCTAGCGATCTCGAAAATTATTTATTTTACCTCAATGGTCCTAGTTTATCAATTATAACTTCTAGTTACAGCTTTATGTAAGCGGGCACGCCCTTTATGCCTGGCGGCTTTATTTTCTTTTTTAGATATTGTTTAGGTTTGTTTATTTTTATTTCTGCTTGAGTATAGTTCTCGATGTTTTTGGTTGGTATATAGGCGTACTAAGTAGCTGTCATATGGCTATTAATTTATAATTTAAATTATGTTTTGCGTAATGTAAATTATCTTGCATACTATTGTATATAATCATTTTTTCTAACTGAACAGACAGCTGTGCTGCTGGGGAGTTTGTAAGCAGAGTTTGTGAGCAAAAGCACTATTAAGTGGTGAAGGGTGGGCGTTTTGGAGGACTGTCTTATGTAATTTTGACGTTCGAAAAGTGCTGATTCTCAGCCTAGTTTGAATAAATGACTTTTGAATTTGAATTTAGAGCCATTATATGACTATTTTTAATAAATAGCTCTAAATTGTGATATTTTATGTTCGCGTGGAATTAAGAGTCGCACATATTTATTTCAACTTATCTATAATAACTTATTATATCGCAGCAATCGGCATCGAGAAAGAAAGGTTATCGCGTGAAAATAGGCCCAACGTACTTATTTTATCGTTTATTTGTATCTATTTCATTTTATTCGGAAAACTATCTCGGTCTATACGAATCTCTCTTTCCCTCTTTTGAGAGTAAAGATCTGGATCCTTTATCTATACATATTTATAAGGATCTCTCCATTTTGTGATTAATAACTGAATATTACCTACTAAGCAATATTCTCTCCTTTTTTAACCAACAATTTCTACGCTAAGAGCTCAGATACCAACAGTTCCTTTTAAATAATAATAGAATACCCTCACAAATAAACACCTGGCTCTAAACTTGACCTATTTTCAGCCTGAGATTACAAGTAGTTGTGCAAGGAGTAACTTAGTAAGTGCTTAGTTGGAGCTTAGGAGCTAACTTGTTGTACTTAAGTCGATGATACTCGCTGATATAGCTACTTCTGGAGGCCGAGGAAGGTCAGCGGTGTGGCAGCCTGGCTGAAGATATTGCGGAAGCTGAAGTTCTTAAGCTACCGACATGAATTTAAGTAATTTTAGAAACACGATTTTAGAAGCCATCAAATATTTAAACCTTTTGTCAGAGTGCCAAAATAAGAATGAATTGTGTGAAAAATTAAAATATAATATTTTATTGCTGCATGGCGTTTCAGAACGAGAGTAGACAAACAATTAATTAGATAAATTAATATGGAGAGTAAGGAAAAAATACATGGTGTGGCGACAGCAAGTAAATTAGGATTGGATGATGTATTGCAGGTGCATCTGCATCGCCATATGCAAACTACGCATTAAGCGACGTCACGCGAAATCTAGCGTATATACAAGTCCCGACCCGACAACACTCGTCAAGTCGGAGGATCCTCCCTTTTCTATAGAGGATGAGTGTTCGCATAAACTCAGAATCATAAACTCGACTCATTTTGTGCGATGCAAAATTAAGCTGAGTGTACTTGTCCACCCAACCCTTAGAACTTCGAGACATGTCGACAAGAATATTGTTTCTACAATCACCAAACAACTTTTCCCACCATTTACAAACGTATATTTCCAATACGATTCGACTTAAACACAACATTACCAGCCGAGAATTAAATGAAAGCAGCTGTCCAATGTGGTCTGGTGGTCTGGTCGTAATTGTGGCGAAACAAAACACTGTCGTGATTATCGAGCTCTCAAATGTACTCGCCAGCGTAGTTGAGTTATTTAAGAGTTGGGTTATATTGCCAGGCTGTAGCGGAGGTGGCCTTGAAAATAGTGAAGGTGATAAAAGATATAAGATCTTTAATTACCTAAACTAATAGTGTCTGGAGTATTCATGTTTAAAATACAGTGTAGTAAAGTGCAGTGGAACTTTTAAAGTGCCATATCCTAATGCTTAAAGTAAGGACTTCCGAGTTAAAGATCGTGAGTGCGATACCCAGACGTTACAGTTTTAACGTGAATCAAACTCTAGCTTGCTTACCTATACATAATAGTTTCAGAGCGGTCAAATAATTCACTGTTTTCATTAATTTGTCAATATTGTATCGAAATATTGATTATGATTTGAAATAATAAGTCGTAACACTGAATATTTAGGTTTAGGTATTTATGATGTTTGTGTTTAAGTTTTGTTTTATTCCTTAGTTAATAAATAAATAAAAAAACTCATATTGTAATAAGACGGTCACTACACGAAATCGACAAGATTCACGCGCTCGCTACCACCGCTTCCGCCCATGTTCCGTAAAATAGCGGGAGTCGTATTAACCGCTACCAACACGTATTGTTCGCGCTTCGCAAATTCGCAAATATTACAAATTGACAACATTAATTAAGTAGGGAAGTAATGATTACTCTGTGGTATGTGGCTGACAGCAATAAGGATACACTATCGCGGGATGCGGCTTGGTAACGTAACATTAACGTGTGACTGAAACTAGTTAATTAGAAACATTGGATAGTTTGTAATCTGATGTTAATTGTTACCTCAGTTAACAATTACAGACATAGTAATTATTCATACCTTTTTGAAATAAACCTTCATTCGGTCGCAATTTTTGGGGCAGATTTAAATGAGTTAGGATTTTGAGGTTTTCTGGTTGAAGATACTCGTACCATGGGGGTAAGCATAACGTTTTTAGAATGATGTTGTAGGTGTTTCAATCACGTACTAACCTTAAACAATCTCTACATTGTGCCATGGTATCAATCGGAGAATTTTCTTTGGGTCTACAATTATTGTTGTTTTTTTATTATACACTTACTTTTACAATTTACTTTCGATATTGGCGGAATGGTTGACATCGGCTTTGCTTGTCATATTAAAAATTTCAACCAAGTGCGAGTCGGACTCGCGCACGAAGGGTTCTGTACCATAAAAAATCATGTCTGTTGTATGGGAGCCCCCCTTAAATATTTATTTTATTCTGTTTTTAGTATTTGTTGTTAAAGCGGAAATTTCGACTGTGTAACTATCACGGTTCATGAGATACAGCCTGGTGACAGACGGACAGACACGCAGCATAAGTCATAAGTCATTTATTTCACAACAAAATACATTGTGTTGATAATATTACAGTGACAATAAATAAAATAATAACAATAAAAAAAAACATTATTTATTTATTTTATTCACACAGAAAAATAGATACAGATAAGACATAATCATAATGATGAGTACAAAGGTACTGCTTATTTTTTAAGAAATTTCTTCCAGCAGACCTGCGACAGGAGAAATGAGAAAGAAATGTAGACAATAGTGTGTGAGAATTCGAAGAGAAAAATATAAATATGCGAAGTCTTAAACTAAAATATTGAAATAAACCTACACTTATAACATAATAAATTAACTTAAACTTAAGTAAATACATAGATCTTAAATATATAAATATACATACTACAGGTAATAATGCTCTTTTACATTATATTAATATTTAAAATTCATTACGCATTTAAATGTATCAATATCACCAATATATAATTTTATGTCAATAACTTTGTACCAATAATTTGGCAAGCAGTAACAAGACGCCAATCTTCTACTCTTCTTTTCTTCTTCTTCTTGGTTCTTGGTTGACAGTCATATCTATCAAAGCTTAGATTCTCAAGAAAATTTAAACTTGTTTCCTAGCGGTGGTCAAAGCGGCGTAGTCGGCAGATCGATTTCCGAATGGTTAAAAAAACCACGTAGGGCTTGCGGTGTCTTTGTTCGTTCGCATCGCTCGCTCACTAGACTCCTTCCTCTTCGAACCTAACCTGTCCGAGTCGGGGTGCCCCAAGTCCCGAGCTCGCTTTGTTCGCTCTTGCATCCTAACTTCTCCTAGTAACAGTAACATTGCCTTTTGTACATTCACAATATGTTCAATATATGAGACTAAGGCCCGTATTACAGAACCTCACTCAACACTCAAGCATTACATAAAAATAGTTTCAACCAATCAAAAGGCTTTAAACGAGTTTTAAGTAATGCTTGAGTTTTGAGTGACGTTCTGTAATACGGGCCTTAATCGCTTTAGTGACTGTTAATATATCACTCGTAAAACAAATACAAATCAAAAAGCTGTGAATTAACCTAAAAGCTCAACAAAAATAACAAGTGACGGTGACAATGCAACTCCTTGCACGCAAATTGTGGCTATTTATCGGATAGTGATAGAATGCCACTAGCGGCACTCTATATACTTTCTATGTAATAAATATTATTTACTTCAACAAATATCGCTCACCGTACAATTTAATGGACCACCACACACAGTGAAGATAATATAATTATTTTACCTGAAAGGATTTTTAATATTATCTTCAATGTGTGTGATGAGCTTAATTGGTTTGCCAATTTCTCCATAATTAATACTATAAATGCGAAAGTAACTCTACATACTTTTATCCCGATAGTACGTTCCCGTGGGATAATTTCCGACCTCCACGGGCGCCCTCGGGCGAAGCCGCGGGCAAACCATCAAACTCTGTAGCTTAGCTTCTTGATCGCTGTTATTGCAAAACAGTTTCAAAGTTGTAACAGTACACGCTCAGAGAAGTTCGGTACCAATGAATTGATTAGTACGAGTACACTAATTAGATTCATTGTTCAATAACAATGTGTTATAAAATTATTGATGTTAGGAAATGTAATATTATATTTACGAGTAGTATTCGGTTATGATTGCTATGATTTCTAACCTAACAGACCGCTGAGCTGCAGCCAAAACACTAGGACGTGGTGAAGGGCGTCGTTTTGGGTTACTGTCTTATTTTTCACGTTCAAAAGTGCTGATTCTCAGCCTCGTTTGAATTAATGACTTTGGATTTCGTACTTGTTCGAATAGAAATTGCCAATTAATTTGAGACCCAACTGGAAATTAAACTAGTCGTGAAAATCTCCTTTTATAAGGATTAAATGTAGCTTAGAAGTTTAAGCCTAGACTAGAAACTTGAAAATAACAACTTATATTCGAGGTGTAAAGCCTCATTTATCTAACGTAACAACTTTTTACCAAACTTATCTTCTCATTTTCTTTGAAAAACTTGTCTGTGATAATTTGTCAACGCTGACACATTCTTAATTGCTTGTCAACGATATAGGACGGCAAGTGTCTATTACTTTGGAAATAACGCAATGACCTTGTACAGGCGTGTTGTTATTGAGATTAGGACGTCGCCGTCGTCGTTACAAAGTCACTTTGCGGTCTTACGGGACTCTAAAGTTTCTAGACGAAGCTGAATGTTGAAAAATATGTTTTTAAATGTGAAAATATGCCTTGTATTAAGTTTTTAATTTAAGTTGAGATTTGAAATGTTTTTCGTAAGTTTTGACGTAGCGAAACAGGCGCTTTCGGTTTTAATTTCAGTGGTTACCCAAAAGTTTTACTTACTTCGTATACCTGTTATTCCCGAAGGTATTTTCAAAAAATATGAGACTTTCAGGTCCTTTTTGGTGATTTGTTTTGAAGAAATGACCTTGAAAATTAATTTCTTTAGTCCATGATAAGAGTCTCTTGAAACATTTTCCTGTAGTAATTCATTGCCTAGCCTGGTTTTGCTTGGAAAATCAAATCATTGTGAGATTTTTTAGCCTGCCTCGATATAATCCAAATGATGGTGTTGTGGCGCGCTGGACGCGCCAAGGGTGATATTAGGTTATGGAACTAATGCTACACAATCAATACGGATGTTGACAAAAAATTTTTTGTCCTTCTAGTAGATTATTAAAAAATATTGGACACGTATTTTTTATTTTTTTACGTAATCAAAAGATTACGGCAATACGTTAAAATGTGGCATGACGGCACTCCCCGGTATATTTTATACTGATTTATAACGTAGCGAGGCCCCAATCCCCAACTTTAATGCGTTTTATCTAAACCATTTTTATTAATATGATAAAGCAAAAAATACACGACGTGTCTAATAATTTATTATTATCTGACTGACGGACTAAATCGTTTATTCCCCCAGTCAACATCCCTATTACTAAGCTTGATTGGTAAAAACCACTTCAAAATATGAAAATCCAAGTTTTATCCCAATACACGGAATTTACACGTGCATTAAACTAAGTAAGTAGAATTTGTACGAAATTATCTGCCAGTTAAATTATCCAAAAGTTATCCGGAGGTGGTAAAACAGGCCTTACAAAATCCATTGTTTCCCTTAGAAATAACACCCAACTTAAACTAAAAGCTACAATCAAAGCCTCAACAATGATTGTAGCTTCAGTATCAATGAACACACACATAACATTCAACAATTAAACACACGATTGAATAGAGCCACTGTTTACTGTTGTTTCAATACATGCTGCTACCGAACACATAAATTAGGCGAACGTGAATATGCATGAGAAGCTTTCCGATAGTAGGGTAAGCAGTGTTGACGGTGGAGGGTTATATTGATTTGAGGGGGAAATGAAATCAATGGAATAATCACAAAGCATGGAGACGCCTCGGTGGGCACTGCTAGTGGCAGCATTATCAATACCTTTCATACAAATCAAGCGTGACATCGTGTAGTTGCTTATGACGTGTACAAACTGACGGCGGTCGATGTAGCGGATACACCGACACATATGAACTACGCATCAAAATGACATGACGTCACACAAATCCTGCATCGTGCAATTAGAGTTTACCGCGCGAACGACATATATAACACTATCCGACATCAACAGTAAGGCAGTCGGCCCGCCAGACACAGCACCCGTCTGGTCAGAGGATTCTCCCTTTTCTATGGTGGATGAGTGAACTTTACACCCTGTTCCTCATGCCCCTAAAAATGTATTCTAGGCGTCACGATTGTCTCTAGACGATTCCGTGCTCTGTGGGAATAAGGACTAACATCACGCCTACGGTGTAATGCCCCAAGAGTTAGGCAGTTATGTTTAAGAATAAATAATTTTGTTGAATACGAGTACGGAATAACGGTCCGAATTAGTAAATAGATTAAAGTATTGTTTTTTGTACTTTTTATTATTGCTTGATTAAACTCGGTACAAGGAAATCTATACCGAAAACATACACCTTGTGAATGTAATTTCTCCAATTCTGTAATATTATCTTTTAATTTCGTAAAGTAAAAGAAAACATTACCCAAGTGTAGCGGCCATGCTAAAACAACGCACAGCCCATTTAATTAATTAGTATTTCAATTCATTTTAAATTAAACTTTTACCTAAATCATAGCTTTGTAAATCATGCAAGCAATTAAATCTCCCGATTCAATTATACGCAAAATGTTGGTTTAATTAAAATAGAAAAGTAAACTGGGGTCTGCTTCAGGTGGTTTTTAGTACAAATTAATTTCTTAAAGGTCACCAAATCGTGGGTATTTATATCCCTTCAAAAGGAATCTTTTTTCATGTCATTTCGTTTTGAGCTCTGTCTGTGACTGATTTGTGTTGATTTGCAATTGATTTCCGGGGGTTTTGATGTTTCTCATGTCAATTTCTGTAATGTGGGTTAAAGTTCACTGCTAGGGTTATGACAATAATAATGAAGTAAGTTTTTTTTAAGTATAAAATAAAAAATGAAAATGACGAAAATTAATCTTCTGGGTTGGATGGGACACGATCACTTTACAACATGATCTTTATTTTTCATCAACCATCCTAAATAATATTATAAATGTGAAAGTGAGTTTCTTTGATTGTTTATTTTTTTGTCTGTTACGCTTTCACGCTAAAACGGCTGAACGGATTTTGATGAAATTTGGCACATGGGTATACCATGACCTGGATATAGGATACCTTTTATCTCTATATTCCTACCAGATTGAGACGTGTGCGTGCGTAACCGCGGGGTGCAGCTAGTGTAAAATAAATTGTGAAAACAGTGCTTGTAAATTGTCTAGTACTAAAACTTACCTACCTTCAATAAATTCCAATTAGCAAAAAATATTATTTGGCGATTTGTGATCAAGGCATAGAGAATCATGACGAGAAATCTATATTTTGAGCATACTATTATTTTAACGAGCTGTGCGATTCTTATTTTACAAAAATATCTTCTTTTTTTTGCGTACAAATGCAGAATGATAATAGATCTCAGTTCTGCGCTTGGTATTTGCAAATAAGAATACAGCTACGGTTTTTACTTAAAATATTATTTGAAAAAAAAAGGTAAATTCATACTACTGAAAAATCACACACTAAAAAGTATGAAACAAGAAAAAATTTCATACAGAAATCAAGACATATGTACAAAAACAGTCAAGCTAAAGCCAAACAAATTATGATGGCATGCGACCACGGCTTTACCTGACCATTTTTGTCAAATTATGATTAGTAGTTTAGAAGTTATAAGATATATACATACATACATATATACATACATACCGGCCAAAATCATAACCCTCCTTTTTGCTTCGCCGTAGTCGGATATGTTCTAAATTAAGATACCCATTATTTTCGTATACATGGCTTTAATACTGATATTTTCATTTACTCTTGGATCAAAATAAAGGAACCTTACATAACATTCAGATATTAATCCCGACTTCTCAGTCTTATTCCATCCAGAAAGATACATTACTAAAGATATACTCTCTAGTACGGAGATCGTTACTTTTTAATGATGACTGTCAATAACCGAATATGAAAAGGGGTTTCAATACTAAAAGGTAGGATTATAAAACTAATTTTGGAACAGTCAATTTGTGTTTTAATGAAAGAAAACAATGCACTTGAATGAGATCGTTATTATTTAAAAGCTTTCTAAAAGTACTCACTAAAAGTACTCTTCATATCAATTTCAATGCAAATATTTTTAGATAATGGATGCTAAGGAATCTACAGAATGGCACTGCAAACACTACAAAAGGTAAGCTTTAAGACGCCTTAACACTATCAGTTTTAAACGAATACCTGTCAGTGATCATTTTACATTTCTATTATTCCTTTAACCTCTCCTGTAAATACTAACTTGTCTCGTGAAACGAATATAATATTTTAATAGTATAGCGCGCATGTTTGAGCTCACAACCTTTCGCTGGCCTCCGCCTTAAACCTCGTGCAGACTAGCGCAACGCGTCTTGAACAATACAATTTCTAAGAAAATTTCACAGTATAATAATAACCGGTGTCGCGTCGCGCTAGTCTGCACGAAGCATTATTCATTGAGCTATAATAAACCCATCGCCACGTAGTCTATGAACAGTTATAGACTACTGGTGGCCCGGCGGTAGCGGCAAGGAAGGCGGATGGTTGCGACCTTCGTGTCGTACGCACTTCGAACTCTGGCAGACATTTTACTATATATGTAATTTATTTCATCACCCTACTCTCAAAACGATGAAGGAAAACATCGTGAAGAAACAGGCATGTCCTAGAACAAAAAAAATAAAAACATTTTTTTATGAATTTACCTGCCCGCGCTGTGCCCGCGTTGTGGATTATAACCTATAACCTCTCAGAGAGAGTAGGCGTGTCCCAGCAGTGGGAACATTTTGGGCAGATTATGTTATCAAAACTTTAATTACAACTTCACGTCACCACAATTCCAATAAAAAACCTTATTATCTGACCATTCCCACTACATTTTCAACAAAGGATCGATACATCACTATCACTTAAATTAAACCATCCCTCTTCGCCCATCGGAACTGATAGCTTCTTTCAATCGGTCGAGTACATACGACTCGTAGATAGTAACTATGGGCCGACCACGAACACGCGGAGTGAACGTAACGTAAGTTTGAACGATTTTAAACTTGAAAATATTCATTCCGTACATAATATTAACTCGGTTTTAAGACTATGGGCGATACTAATTGTTCTTAACTAAAATGTTATAGAACAGTTGTTTGTATTGTCGATTACAAAATCGTTCGACTTTTCGTCGTGCGTTCGTGGTAGAGCCTCTGCGACTCATAGATAGTCGTTTTGTATAAGTACGGATAAAAAGTAGCCGCGATTGAACTACCACTTGAGGTGGGCAGTTGGACTGACGAGGAGTTAAGAATGTGAGTGAGCACTGATCTGATATGGTATTGTTTGTCGAGTAGTGATATTGTATGGCGAGAAAGAGAATGACTGCTCAGATGACGACTAATAGAGAAGGGTGGAAGAAGATGAGATGCTGCGCCCGCCTCAAACACATTGCGCAAGAGAAAGTTGATGATATCGTCGAGCAGGCGACGTGTTTTTCTTGATATGATGAATTGCTGTACACAATCAGGGGTATTGTAGGAGTTAGGTATATTATGCTAATCGGAGTTAATCTCAAGAATTTTGACGAACGGGATAAAAGTTTTGTGTGCTGCTTGTCCTCTTGACATAGGCAGTTCTTTGTTAAACAATTTTTCTTTTGGTATTCCTGTTAATTCCTAATTCGACATGATAATTTATTGATTAGAATAAGCCTGTAATGTGTTTTAGATGTAACCTGTATCACACTGTCAAGTCCACATAATATTCTTACATGCATGTCCCCCGTGCGCGAGCAGCGACACTGATCGATGTTCCACCGCAATCTCTTCACTGATGGATCGCGCCGAATTCCCTGCTACGAGCGCTACGGGCGCTACGGGCGCTACGAGCGCTACGAGGCTACGACGTAGCAGTGCTACGCGGCTACGCGCTCATTCGGGGCTATAGGCAATTTGCTGACGTATTGTTGATTTAGTTCGGCCATCAATTTGCACGGGCAGAGATTTACAGCAGTGAACGTTAAAATTGAAGGTCTTGTTTAATAAACCGCTTGTGTCTGTCAGTCAATTTAACATCTTTTGAGATGTTTATTTGATAAACGCGATTAATGTTAAGTGTTGAGTGACCGCGGTATATTTCGGAATGCAAATATTTAGATAGGTAGCTGTATAAATATTCATGGTAGCTTATAAAGCTAAGCATTTATGTAAGTTATAGCTTATAGCGAAACGTAGCTCTGCTACGACTTAAATATATCATTTTGATTTACAACTAACTAGCAGTTAAGATAAAACTTAAAGTAGTAAGTACCTTCATAGTAATTCTAAAACAGTCTTAGAAAATTCTGTATTTACTATTTACTTCTAAATATAGTATGTGTGTGACTGGGTGTGCATGTAAACAGGAGGTCCTCGATTCAATTCCCAGGTCAGGAAAGTGTTATTGGGTTTTTCCATCAGGAATTTCGCAGTCGCAGTCCGAAGTCTGGACTTGGCCCCGGTTGATGGCAATAGGCGGGCTCTGTATTACAGGAGTCTTAAACATAACTGATGACATATGGGTTTACGATAGGTATACTTCTGCCCGATCCTTCGGAGTAACAGGCATGATGTTATAAGAGAGACTTTTATTTGTACAAAAACAGTTTTATTAATTTTCAAAAAAAATCGGTTATGCTAGCGTAGAATTATTAAAATGAATCAGATTATAGTCTAGTTTTTGGTTCTAGTAGACTCTGAAATATGCACGGATATAAAACGAGATCTACCTACACATATAAATTCTGCAGCAATAAAATCATTTCAGCTGACAACAGAATTCTCGTCACTCAGCTTGTATTTCAATTCCAGCAAAAATCTTCCTTCTGTGTCAGGGATGCTAAACTTACTGTAACAGAATGTTTGGTCAAATCAAAATACTTTTTTTAGTTTATATGAGTTTCTTACGATCTTTCCATCTTAGTAGAATTCGTGGGTTTCAGACACTCAGCAGCAATAAACTACTTACATAGAACAAGTCCAATAATAGTCATTTTCTGCACACATAATAATAAGTTCATATAGAACTTTTGGCTTTTTTCGTAATTTTAAAGTTGCGTTTCAGTCATACAACTTTTGGTTATGTGTTTTAAACATCTGACCAATCCTCTTCTAAAAAGGCTCAAAAAAAGAAACGTAGACGTATAAGGGTTGGCCGCCCCTGCTCTATATCGGCGAAGCTCTTCGGAGACGAGTCCCAAACTGCAGCTCGAGTCAATACGGCCGTGCATTTGACTTGCATCTGTTGACGTTATGCAATCCCTAGGAATGCTACAGGGCTATTCACACTCAGGAGTGGCGTACTCTTTATAGCATTAAATGTTCACTAGCTATCCGCCCCGGCTCTGCGCGGTTTTTACGACTTGACAGAACATCGAGATTGCTGTAATTATGTAAGTTTAATATTAATGCATTAAAATCCGTCGCCGCGCGTCCTTTAGGAGTACGACGCGGTCACACAGACACGAAACGCGACTTGAGTATATAATAATGTATAGACAGAGTCTAGAGTCTAGATCTTTACATAATTGTAAATTAAAGTTCAAAATTCAGTTGATTTTGATGAGATATCTTAGTATTTAGGGTCTTTTTAAAATAATTTTGTAAGTTTATTGTTACAGAACGTTTAAAATACATATTTAAAAAATTACTATATACGTTGTAACTGATTGAACACTTATAAGCTACCTGTCTAAATAAAGTAGTACAGAATAACTAAAAAAGCCACTACTACATTAAGTAACGTTCTGTTTCGAAGCACAACACAATGAAGGTAAACAACTTCCATCAATAATGCTTAATTACACTGACCAATGCTATCATATTTAATAATAAATACATGAACATTTATTAACAACTAAAATAAACTGACATCTCGAAACAATAGATATCACAAATAGAATTTAATAGTGTTTATCCATTTGTTTTGTTTGTCAAACAAAATGTCAAACACAAAATATTTAATGATTTATTTGGTTGCAGCAAATAAATACATGTTACTCAAATATCACATAATTAAATATGCAATTTGATAATAAATTCCACTCAACTTTAGGATCGTATAACGTAATTAATTTAAATTATTATCAATGTTATCGCAATGATTCTAGCATGTAAATTATGCTTTATAGTGGCAGTTAAATTATACCGATTGGAGTTGAAATGGTGATAGTTAATCTGAAATAGATTCTACTGTTTTCCATATAAATGTGAAATGACAAAATAATATTAGTGAACCGAATATTTAATGATAAGCATAATATTACACACACATATAATTGTATCATACCAAATTACCTTTTTTATATTTGACCACAGCGTACATGGTATTCAACACAACTGTTTTCCGCGGAGAAGAGGCAGAGTTAAGCTAAGGGTAAGGTGCACCCACATTTCGTCAGTTAATAGGGAGTGAGCTGACCATTAATACAAATCAACATTTTGTTTTATCACTGATTAATGATCTAGTTTATGCGAACCCATGTTGAGCAAGCGTGGCGATCAATGCCTTCCCTATTAGAATAGACCTTAGCCCTGCAGAGTGGGACCAGGAACAATAAGTCTGGCATTATAGAAGCTAAAAATTGAAAATTTAGTATTCTTCCGAATTTAAACGTTGATATCTAAGTGGCCCCTAACATCCCTGTTCCGGGAGGCGAGCTCCGAAATGCAATAGATTTAGCGTTTGTGCGACGAATCGCGATATAATCCAATGCAGACGAGCCCCGCTCTCTTTATATGACGTTTATTAAACTAGCAAGTACTGTTACTGGGATTTCATTTGGATGACTATAATTTCGGGAATTGAACAATGGATCAAATTCATAAACAACAAAACACGTAAACTGTCCGTCAAAATTTTACATTCTGTGATTACTTTCTCACACACTCACTTATTAATTGTAAAATTTTACAATGTTTGAAAATATGTGAGCACCATGCATCTATCACATAATTAATTTACCTGTTGTTGCTTAGTTTTTTATTATTTTTAGCTGAGGTATAGTAATTTTATTCTAGGTGCATCGTCTTCACGTATAACTAATGTACATACACAAAATATTGTAAAACATTTTAAAAGACTAACGTTGAAGTTTGTTTCCCATTCTTTTCCATGCGAAAACAACCTTTTGGAAGAGGTGACTAGAATCATTTTTTTTTATTTGAAAGAAATGTTTTGATTTTGACTTTGACTTTGTCAGGTTTTCTCATGTGAGGTGACGTGTTAAGTAATCCACTCTAAGGCCCTCTTGGATCACACATCACTAAATTCGATTAGCGCTAAACATAATTTTCAAACATCTCTCTGTCACCACATATTCAAACGATTGTCAGAAATAGAACATTGTTTTAAAATTGTTTCTCGCTAAACTTTGTGATTTGAGAAGTTCGTGGCTAAGTAATAACTGCCGCACGGGTTGATCCGTCAGGTTAAGCTACACTTGCTGGGATTGGTCTGTGGATGGGTGACCATCTTTACGTACCGAGATTCCTCCGTGCCTCGGAAAGCACGTTAAGCCGTTGGTCCCGGCTGTCATTCGTGGATCTTTGACAGTCGTTACGGGTCGTCAGAAGCCCGAAAGTCTGACAACCAGTCTTACCATGAGGTATCGTATCACCCAATTACTGGGTTGTGGAGGTCAGATAGGCAGTCGCTCCATATAAAATACTGGTATTCAGCTGCATCCGGTGAGACTGGAAGCTGACCCCAACGTAGTTGGGAAAAGGCTAGGCAGATGATGCTAAACTTTGTGATTTGTGGTGCAAACGGGCTTATGTCGGTCGCGTACCAATACGCTGACGATAAGTGTATGTGTAAAGGTTAGCACTGACGGTGTGCGAGCGCCAGTCTATATAAATCGGCACGCGACCGACATCAGTGATCGACGATGGCGTAACACGATTTTCAGCCTAACGACCGTTTTCTGGAACGGAAATCAAAATGTAACTCGTGTCAAGTGATCCGATTGGCTTTTGATAAATCAGTCAACCAATCACAGCAGTTGTCATGCGTTTGACAATTAGGTCGCAAATCGTGTTGATTTTTGTTCCACAAATCGGCACCCTAATTGCATACCACACTTTCAATCACAATCTGAATGTTTTTGAAGAATATTTCTTATCCATTGCTTCATATGTTCGAATAAAATGTCTGCTCAACAACGTAAATAATGCAATGAATGTTGTTGAACTGTCAAAATGAAAGCCATTGCTACTGTTAGTGTGTTGCGCAATTACCCGCTGGTGTAAGATTGATTCCTATTGCGTGATAAGATACAGAACTTACACCTACTTACAAAAAGTGATAAAAAAATTATGGATGTTATTTCAATAGCCTGAGTAAATAATAAAACAACAGAGTAAAGTAATTTATATCTTTTATTTTAACATTGTTTTCACATAATTTAATTATGTATATTTGGCATCGTACACAATAGAAGCATAATAATATATTATTTAAAATTTTAACATGATTCGTAGAATTTGAGTTACATTTGAACATTGTTAAAGATTTCTTACTTAATTAATAAATACATTATTTGAGCATGGTTTGGCAAAGAGATGTTTGTTATTACAATATTTTACTCGTAATATAATATTATGAGATGAATGAGAGCTATTAAAGGAATGAGTTTTATTAGAAGTTCATTAAATTAGTTTTACATTAATAGATTGTAGGGAAGATAATGCTTGAAGGATAGAAGTATATAAGAGGAAGTGACAGATTGATGAGGCTTATAAAACTATTTCAGTATACATAACTATTCAGGTAAATAAAAGATATAAAATATGCAAAATAATATAGGTTAAAACTTTGTGATTATGATATCAAACAACGGCGCATAACAGTTGAGGAGAAATCACACCATTAAAAAAAACTGGCCAAGTGTGTGTTGGTGTGTAGGACCACGCACAATGAAGGGTTCCGTAGTTGGGATGAATTTATCCCAAGAACAAACTTAGCTTTGTAGTTGATTTTTTCCCCGTATAAACGTATTGATATAAGTCACGGTCAATTCGACAACTGCAAATGTAAATGTAGTCACATTTTTTTTTTATGTGGGTGATGTCAATAATTTACGATCTTCTGACTTTTCGCTTTACATCTACTTTACTGTGCTATGAGACCATGCTTTTTTCTAAATATCATGATTCTAGGTCAACGGGAAGTACTATATATGGTTTTGATTTACGCAAATATCAAAATTTATCGCATATAAGGCCGTATTTTTTATTGGTTGACTTAGAAGCTTGAAGAGCAAGCAAAAAGGGTCTTGACAGACTGACATACCAACAAAGTAAGTGGGTGGACAGAAAGACAGACGGACATCGAACTGATCATATAAGGGTACCTTTTTTATTTTTCAGGTATAGAACTCTAAATACTGATTATTTTCTCAATAAAATCTGTCGTAATGCGTATACATTTAATTTATCTCACTTTACAAATCAAAGCCTTAATTTCCTCGAAACATCCTTAAAATTACTAGCACCCTCCTGAGCTAAGTGCTGACACTCTCAGTTAAACCTGTTAAGAGCACTTAAGTGCTTACTCTTCCCTTTGTGTAAGTTCGTATCGAGCAGTCCGAAGGCTTCATCTTATTTGACAATATAACATTACGTTTGAAGGAGTTCCGAACTTTATTACGGTGGCCCCGATCTTGAAGTTTCAAATGTCAAGTTAAATGGTTTACTTAAGTAACCGACAAGTAAGCTGTGTTTATTACATTGTTGGTGAAAGGCTTTGGGCGGGCCGCACCGCATTGTGATCCTCCGACTTCACTTTCGTACATTTTGTATGAACAGCCGCACACTACAGGCACAAGCACCGCACTTTTTTGCATTGAAATGCGATGCGCTGCGGCTCGATGCCGCTGTAATGTGCGCTTAGCTAAAAGCCACAAATGTTGCAACTTTTTAATGATCATGATTGTACGAAAGTTGCGTGAAAAAAGTAATGGTATTAATTGAGAATTCAAACAAGAGTGAGACTGAAAATTGACCTCATAATCAGTCTATAATGTTCCCACTGTGGGGCACAGGTCCTCAGAGAGGGAGTGGGCCGTAATACACCACGCGGGCCCAATGCGGGTTGATGGATGTCTTAAATTTTTGGTTCTAGGACATGTCGGTTTTTCCTTCACCGATTTGAGAGCAGTGGTGATGAAATTAAACAAACAAAGCAAAGTGCCCGCCGGGGTTGTAACTGAAGACCTGCAACTCGTAGGTCGGGGCCGATACACTGGGCCACCACTACTCCTCATTTAAAATAAATTAATAAATTTAATTGAATTGAAGTGAATTTGTATATTGAATTCTATCCCGTTAATTATTAATGTACATATTATACACATAAACCTTCTTAAATTGTTAACAATTGATTAAACTCTTGGTTGAAGATGAAATTAAATCTGATTTGTAATGAATAATTATTAATCAAGCAGATAATAATCATTGAAAACCTCTCATGAATATTATAAAATATGGTTTGGTAAACTTGAAATTTTGAATGACAAGATAAACAATTTGAAATATTACAATTATGTTGATGACCTGATCGCGAAGATATTAACTAACTTACGGCCGTCATCCACGACGCTATTCAAAAGTAACTAGTTACAAACTCAAATCACCAGCGAGTAGCCGGAGTAAGTCGCGTCTTGTATAGTTCGCGCCAGACTTTATGAACTCTCGGAAGTTGTACGCGAGTGGCTTAAAAAGTTTATTAATAGCTAATTACATAAAAAAATTATAGTACCTTATGCCTACCAAAAATAACTAGCTATCAATAGGCTAGTTTTAGGCCACTCGCGTACAACTTCCGAGAGCTCATAAAGTTTGGCACTTGCTGTGCTCTGGCCACTCATTGGTGACTCGAGTGCGTCACTGGTTGCTGTGGAGTAGCGTCGCTGACAGGGACCTTACCTTACCTTTACCTGGGAGTTATGATGATGATTATGTGAATATTTTTGGTGTTAATTAGGATATGATGAGTTAAAATCGTGTCAATGAAGAGTGTCTGCTTTGTGTTCAGATCTGATACTCCTTGTAGTTCCAGTTCCAGGACTTGTTGACGCTGTTGTAGTCGTAGCTCGGACTCATCTGTAGTTTTATCGTGAGGTCAGGCTGCAACAAGAGATCACATTAACAATACATAACATGCGCGCCCTATCAGAATACCAATAATATATAATAATATTTTTAAATATCGCAACATCATGCTGAGATAGGAGCCTTTTGGCCTCGCGCAGGACCTTCTGTTTTTTATACTATTATCATTGTGTGTTTAGTTAGTAATCATCCTGTGCGAGTCACGATAAATACTTTTTTTCTTCCAACATAACGCCGGTATTCTACGAAGGGGTACATAGTGGTGAAATTATAGTACATCGATATTATCGTCAGATATCTAATAAATAATTAGAACGACAATGTTCATTAATTGTTGTAACAGTAATATTATACAAGAATTTGGTGGCCGAACACTGTTTCTCAAAATACAGGTTATAACCTAGTTTGAAAGGCAGGGTTTTGAATATTTTGTTACAGATTTTACAACAAAACCTAACATAAATAAATGTAATAACTATCTACCCTTTGATTCTGTAACTATCTGTAATTTTTCATGAATAAAAATAAACATAAACATAATAATACTAGGCTATTACTGTCCCACTGCGGGGCAGGGTCGGTTCTAAGAACGGTCGGATACTGAGAAGGCACGAACATTGACCACCACGCTTGCTCAAGACGGGTTGGTGATTTCAGACTAACTATAAGTACAGGTATCCTGACGATGCTTTCCTTCGCCAAAGTTAGTAATAAAAAACGAAATGTTAGTAATGTTAAAAATACTAATTGGGCACACATTCAGACTCTGCAGCTGCTACTTAGAATTCCTTAATTTCCTAGTGGAAAAATAAATTGACACTGCTGAATTGGTGATCGAAGAATCGAACTCAGGATCTCAAACGTATCCGGCGACCTATGGCGAACACTTCACCTACCGACGAAACACTAAAGAAAACTAGAATTTAAAGAATGTTTGCTTTGATGTTCGTAATAAAGGAACTTATTAAAATAGTTTTCATCCGAGCACTCGTTCCTTGTTCTACGTCGCTTCAACTTTTAATAATCCTGTACTGGATATTGTTCATTCAATTGTTCTAGTGAAAACAAACATTTCGAGCTACAACATCAGGAAGGACATCTTTATTAATAAAAGTTTTTGGCCAAGCATAATTATTAATTAACTCTATCATGAGCAAATACACGGAATATTTACTTTATTTTAATTAATTTCTTTTAACAGCCTATGTACATAGGCTTAGTACGGCCAGGGAAATCAATTGTTTATCAAATTAACACACTACGTCAATGTGGCCCACAAGGTGGATCGATGATCTGGTGAACGCAGGTGGCAAGAATCTGCTGGATGCGAGAAGCACAGAACCGGTCGAAGTGTCGGTGCTTGGGGCAGGCATATGTCCAGCAGTGGACGTCTTTTGGGTGAAATGGTGATGTTAATGACGTCAATTTGCAGTTTTGTAGCTATCTAATACAACTGTCAAAGAATGACCGTTCACAGTTGTGATTTATACGGACAATTTAAGTTGGTACTTTATTTGATAAACCATTAATTTCCCGGACTTTACCTAAGTAATAAAACTATTGTTAGTCCAAGCTAGTCCAGGCCCCATTGAATATTCTAAAACCCTTTGCAATTTTATTTTTTATGCGCACTTTTCCAATCTCAGTAAACCAGAAATATGAGGCCATTCCGTCCACTTTTCAACCCTTGTAACATATAGCCATCACCGTTCAAACAGTCTGCTTCACAACTCAACAAAAACGGACGCTTTCATAAACAAAACGCGACGTGACGTATCGCGGGGCAGCACAGCAGCACGACACAACACCACATAAATCCCGAGTCCACTCAAGTTGGCCCTGACTGTCCGAGCTGGTGTGTTTATCAATGTCGACTTTGTTTTTAAAAGGGATATTTTTGTGAGTTAGTTTTTTTTTTTTTCGCTAGATGTACCTTTCGGTGTTCATTCCTTGTACAGCGTTATTTGAACATAGATGCTGACGCATTTCGCTCAAGTATTTATAAATCATTGCTTTAAAAACACTAGCATCACACGAGTGCAATGGTAACATGTCAAAACAACGAGATAGATTTCTGTGCTCTACCCAAGTTAAATTTGATAAATGTAGGTATTATTAACATACATCTTCTTAAATATTATAAAATGCTCTTTATGATGGTGAACATCTCATCAAAATCCGCACAGACAGACACGGAAAGCGAATTAGTTTTACACGGTGTATAGATATATTTACGTAGGTAGGGTAGGTAGGGTAGGTTGGGTAAGTAGGGTAGGTAGGGTAAGTAGGGTAGGTAGGGTAGGTAGGGTATGTAGGGTAGGTAGGGTAGGTAGAGTAGGTAGGGTAGGTAGGGTAGCATTTAACCAAAAAAACATTTTCTTGGAACTTTTCGGCAGGTTTGTGTCGGGCTTTAACAAAAATCTTGTCAGTTAACATCACAAGACCTATTGAAATTTAGACTCCGGGCTGCTACTGAGAAATTCGTAATGGAAAAATCCAATAACACTTTGCCCGACCTGGGAATTGAACCCAGGGCCTTTTAATCAGAAGTAGCGCTTGTGACCACTATACCTATCAGTCAGTCAAAATTGTTCAATTATCTTATAATCGTCATGATGTACGTAATCTCGTTGATATTGAATCGTCGTTAGCCTTATTATGAAGAGTATTAGTATCAGTCGCTAGTGAAGAGCATTAGTATCAGTCGATAGTGCTTCTAAAGTTATGTCATTAAAGCGACGCCTGCTCGACATTATCCTCCCAGTTTTACAAACGTTTGCTACAGGATGCCCACGCTGTACTTAGTAATAAGACACTCTGGATTTTAGTTATGGAAGGATGTGCATTTCGTGCTGTTTACTATAGTATAAAGGATGACTATTTGAGTTTTACTACTGATGAGGACGATTACAATAGGGTCTTTATAGTAGAACTTTTTATGTCATAATATTATTTTGCATAACAGCGGATAGCAAAAACTTAATTTCGCATAAAACCGTTTAGCACACTCATTTATCATACATTCAAAACTCCTAATTTTGTAAGTCAGAATCATCTTTAGGCATAAATTTCATATTCATAATAATTAAAAAGCAGAACCATCATATCGCAGAAAGATCACACAAACATGCAAACAAGCATACACCATGCAAGCAGCAAGCATGCAGCATGCAAGCGAGCATGCAACATGCAGCAGGCATGGTTTCTGTCACTGCTCCTCAGCTCGCGGGCCGCCTCGCCCCTCCGCGCCTACGCGAGCTTAAATTACACTAGGGGTAGGGCAGGCAACGGCTTGGCTTTTGCAGCGATTCGTTTCCGTCACTAACTTTTGTAGCACAACATATTAACTTTTTAAGATAATATTTAAATTTAATTTAAAATTAAAAATGCTATTTTATAGAAATGGCAATATGCCTAACAAAATTATTCCAAACAAAATTCTGCCATCTTAAAAGTATGCACTCGGCCAAACAATAATTATATTAAATAATTTGTATGCCTTTAAAATATTCGTTTAAAGAAGATTATGCCAAGTGCGCTATGCCAAATAAATTTCGGAGCATAAAGATTCTGCCAGATAGAGGGAACCCCGGTTACTAATGTTGCAAAACTGTACTGAAATGCAGTACTACTGTTATTGTAATGCTTTTAACATATAATTATTTTCAAAAGAACTGCTACCATAAGCTTTTCCATCCTAAGCATTCTTGTTTGCTAAAAGTGGGTGATGCTTAAATTTACCCGTTTAACCGCAATTTAAATTATTCAGAAGCACAGACTTAGTTTCTTCGAATAATTTTAATATTTTCTTGATGCTCTCAGAAAATCTCATTATACTCAAATCACCTGGCCACCCTACCCACTCGGCTAATGCCGCAAGCTTCTTACTACTACTTCTTTCAGTAAATTTGAAATTTAAACTCCGACCACCATTAGTAATGCGCAAAGTGTTATACCAAAGGATTATTTTAAATTGCCTCTCAGCTAGATTGACTTTAATTTTTCAAACTCTTACTGCCATTATTTTTAGAAATAATGGCAGTAAGAGTTTACATCGAGTTTAAATTTACATGAAAAAGACTTAGGTCTTTTTCATGTAAATTTATTTAATGAGCGCTAGAAGTAAGACCTAAGTATATAATGGAATAATAATATTTTGTTTAGAAAATGGTATTTGATTTATAAACTGGTTATGAAAAAATGAGAATTCGGTGAATTTTTAAGCTTTTTTGTTTAGAAAGTCCATTAACGAATTTGCGAGCTCAATTATTTAAGTGGAATGGCTATAATTGTAAAAGCTACTTCTTTATAATACTTAGATGGGATTTTAAAATCTGCTGGTCTATTACCGATGTACTAGTAGTAGTCTATGAGAAACGTCTTTACGAAATATATTTTTAATTAAATTCCCCACAAGTTCAGGCATATTACCTAATTACCAATCATGATTATCTTTTGTCTCGTCTGACTACTGGGACCTTTAAATAAGAACATACTAAATACATTTGGTAACACAAATACAACCTCCTGAATAAAAAATATGTATCTCTCACCTGTGGCATACAAACGATCCCTGGCGGCATCTTATCCTGCATCACATGCGGCAGGTTGGGCTGAGGACCTGGCGGCTCCAGGTTCAGAGGCTCGTACTCATCAGAGAGCCCACTGTCGGGGGAGTCGGGTTGCTGCAGGTTGTTTTCGTAACCCTTGGGGCCGGCGCGGCTCTTGTGCACGCAGTAGTCACCGGTAAACGGGTTCTGGTACGCTACTACTGTTCTGGAAATGGAGAATAGTGAAATGAATATTAATAATCTCAGTTTGAAAATAAATATAAGGTATTTTGTTTAACGTAAGGTAGAGTGCCCTTGGGCTACGTGGAGCGACGATCTTTTTAAGGCGACTGGTAGCAGCTGGGTGAGGGTAGCCCAGGGTCGTAATAAATGGCGTGCAATTGAAGAGCTAGCTAAGATTATTGTTGTAAAATCATGGAGGATTTTAGATTGAGTTTAGCAGTTTCTACTGCACGCTTGTGAAATAAGTTCGAACGGACGTTTTCGCAAACTTGCATAAAAGTGTTTGTGAGAAAACTTTGCTTCAGACTTTGTGTTTGTGTAAGCTTTTGCTTAGCTAGAAGAAAACAAGTTCCAAAGATTTATTAGAAATAGTCTTCAAAGAGAATGTCTCCAAAATTACTTTTTTAACTATAATTGAAATAGGTAAACGATGATTACCTGAGTTCCTCAGTAGATTCTCCTTCCTTCTTGTGCGAAAACACAACTTTAGTTGGTCTCAGCAGTATCGCGATCTGAAACCAACAAGTGAATCTAAACTTCGTATTATTTTGACATCCAATACAACTTGTTTAATTAACTCCGAGAGACAAAGCAAAGCCAACATTCGCGAAGATTTTAATTGATTTGTAATAAGATTATGGAAATAATTACAACTTGTAATTGTATGATTTGTTTGGTAATATGAAACTGGGAAATAAAGTGGTAAATTATCGTTTAATTGGTTCTTTTGTTGTTTTCTTGGTTAATGCGACATTTGGGAGTAAGATGTATTATTTGTCACAAAAAGGTTGCCCACACAATAAGCCTAGACCTGGCACCAACCAAAGTCTTTGTTTTTTTAAAGACATAAAGGAACTAATCAAATAAAAGATATTATTAAGTTTTACTGACAGTAGGTATAAATAGAGAGGTCAGTAGGTACTGATTTATTAAATTCAATGGAATTTCAACAGCGTTAGCTCAAAATAATTCATAATTTATCTAGAAATATACTGTCGTAAAATAAAAGCCTGAAACATACCAAATCAGAAATATGCAAATATTCTGTTTATCATTGAAATATTCCAAAAGTCGGGATGGACATAATATTTGATATTTTCCGATTCTGATTGGGCTTGTGTGGGCTTATGTGGGTCATTGTGGGCCATTGTGGGAGCGGAGCGGTTTCAGTGGGCCTGAGCCGAAGGCCGCGGCTTATCCTGCATTTTGTATCGTAAATGATTGCGTTTAAATGGTCTTTTTAATTATTGACTTAGGTTTTAAAGCAAACTTAATATAATTGTAGGTACATAATACTCGTCAAGAGGTAAAAAAATATGATTAATAATTTAAGTGGAAAGGATGAGGACAATCTTGATGTTAGGTTAGGTTAGTGGTATACTCCCACTATTTATTTAACTGGCTGACTTTTATTATTCATAGATCTAGATACTACTAAAATAGTGGCATTTGAGATTAAATGGTAAAGAAATGGAATTCCCAAACAAAAATCATAAAATGTAATTAATTCAATATACCTCTCCATTTTGCCGCATTCTGTTAACTCGGTAGAAACAGTAGACGCACATAAATATTGTCAGACATAACTGTAACAAAAGCAATTATAAGTTTATTTTTCGGGTACAACTTCCCTTTTTAATGTCCACATCGTAATTTAAACTTGTAGGCACCCTTCATTCGGTCTCGTTTTATGTTTGTTCCAAACCTACAGTACATAGAATGAAAATGAAAATCCTTATTTAAATAAGACTGAGAATCAGCACTTTTTAAACGTCAAAACTACATGAGTTAGTCTGCATTATAATATCAAGCAGTAGGTTACAGTCTCACCCTAAGGATAACGCATCTTCTCATAACGAGAAGATCATGCTTGCTCAGTGTGTTGGTGATATCGGACCAATCTAATGTAGGATGACCTCCACCGCAGGTCAGTACAGTAAAAAAGACCTTAGAGTACATGCCTTAGAACCTAAAACCACAAAATCTGAGGTACTACTTAGCATAAGCACAATCAGCCTATATTGTTCCCAGTTCTCACAGCTGGGACCCGGCCCTTCTCTCTGTGAAAGGGAGCGGACCATAACCCACCACGCGGGCCCAGTGCGGGTTGACTACTTAATAGAGTGTTGGTGAACATGACTACCACGGTGACGTCATTATATAATATTTTGTAGCATACTTTTCACCGCTTTCTTTGTACGTGCAGTCGGCAGCAGGTGCTGTCCGTATTTCTTTCCCCAGCCATCTCGAGAATGGCACATTTAAATAAACTAGCAAACAGGTGTCGCAAACGAGAAGACGTTTGTAAACGAGAAACAATGCGAATTGTATCCTAGCTGAATTGAATACAAATAGAGAATCAGCTGTTTTTATTAGAACCATGTTTACACTGTAGCAGCAATGCTCTTTCATTACCTATGTATTGCAAAATTGTGAGCAACATTTGACATTACTTACGTGTAGTTTATTTATGTAAAGCGCTTGAAGATTTTTAAGCCATGGCCAAAATTTGAACTAACGCTGCCATATTGTTTTTAGGGTTCCGTACATCGAAAAGAAAAAAAAGAAATCCTGATAGGATCACTCCGTTGTCCATCTGTCTGTCGAGATTCTTTTTCTCAGGAACGCGTGGAGATATCAAGTTGAAATGGATATCAAATATGTAGGTGTCCTCAAATATGAATTTAAGAGAATAATATTGAGTAGAAAGCTTAATATTTCCTTTATTTTGAATCCAAACAGGAGTGAATAGGAGGAAAAAAACAAAAAACTAGTTCTCCAATTATTCTGTTTTTTTTTCCAGAATAATCGGAGAACTATTAGCAGCCCTATTATAAGTCCTATTATCCGCCAAGTCTTATAAGTTGAAAATAAAATACATTTATTAACACAAAATAATATTTATATTTAAAGTAAAACGCTGAATGTTATTTGCCCTACCACCCCCACATGAATGCTTTAACAATTGGCTTTACTTAAGACACTTTAAGTTGTGGTAGTAAAGTCAATCCACTTAAGAAAGCCTTATTACCTTGTTAAGTACTTAACCCCACACTAGTTTTATCACCAGCCCTGTGTTCTCTCAGTACTCGAGTCGTATACTGACTCACTAAACCGATGTAAACTCGACTTAACTTCAGAAAGTTGTGAGAACTTTATCCCCGTGTTTTCTAGTTCTAATACTAAGGCTTAGGTGAACTGGTCAAGCGCACGGACACTTTAGGATTTTAGTTTTAAAGTTAGCCTTTTAAATGTCTTAGCCATTTTTGTGAGGAATAAAGACAAAAGGTATAGTCAATAGCATGCCAGGCATTTGGCATGTTATTGACTATATCTTTTGTACAATTAACATTCAACCTTACGGTGAGAATGCAATTACGAGGCCGACTATTACCTATGCTGAGAATTACAGGGTCACTTGTACGAAAAATTACCTAGACTATTGATGCATTAATTAGTTATACGTATCTACTTGTGCTAATTCCTATTTTTAGGCTTTCGTACACAAAGGGTGATAATGGGACTCTATTCTTAAGGCTGCGCTATCCGTCCGTCCGTCTGTCACTGGGCTGTATATTTTGAACCGTAACAGGTAGACACGTGACACACAGAGTGGGTACGACTATGGCCGCTATAACAACAAATAATAAAAATAAAATAAAGTAAAAAAATTAAAGAGGTCTATACAAGAAACATCTTTTTTCTAAATATTATACGGTGGTACGGAACCCTTCGTGTGATCAGGAGTTGATCTAAACATTAATGAAAAATGTTTTGCACCACTGAACATGACATAAATAACGAAGCAGCGCACGTAATATTCAAGACATTCATTTATTTCTCAGCTTATTTATACGACACCACATTATACAATATGATGTTGTCGTGATTTGTTCTAAATACAACTGTATTTACAAGTAGTAAACAGAAATCAAGCTGATAAAAAAATTACATCAGAGTAAAACTTACCAGTATGATTAACAGCAAAATATCAATGTAAATAATGATCATATTTCACTACAACACTTAACGCCTTATAAAAAATCACCTGAGCATTATTTAAACTAAAAATAAACTATTTTGCTAAACAAAACACTGACTGACTTAGAATATTCGTCTCTGATACTCTATGAACACCATTGGTTGATCAAAAGATTGTTGGTATTTTTCTCGTCCATGATTGGTGGGAATGTTTTTTGGCTCTGTGCTCATTGGTTGAATAAGGATGTGAATCTGGGGATGCCAATGGGGCTACTCTATAAACAAGGGATGATTCGTCTGCAGTGAGTTTGTTACGGAGCATTTGAAAATGTTGGTAAGATTTAATGCCTATTCAGTTGTGTGCATCTCTGAGGACTGCCATCAAAACACAAGAATCTCTGTTGAAGTGTTATTGTGGAAATAGAAAGTGCTGTTACTAAATTTAAATATAGATAATGTTGATCTATAATACGGTGAGGTTTGCAAACAAAAAATGTAGTATGGAAATAATTTGTTTTAAAATGATAATATGACTAAGGTTCATGTTCACGAAATGTTCATTTTTGTTTCATTCAACGAAATGAAATGAAATTGTTTATTCTGTAAATATGATATCGGAATCATTTTTACACGTCATATTAAAAATAAGCTATATGAGGTCGGCGTTTCCTAGCTGAATACTCTGAGAAGAAAGGCCGAAACCAATTCAAAGGTCACGGTCTCTTTTAAAGTCCAGACATAATCTTGGTCAAGCCATATGAGGACCATTTAGATTAGTTTTGAAATGGTATTTTGAGGAAAGAACTACACACATTTGAGTGTCCTGTCAGTGCCAGCATTTGTCAGTAATCGTGCAGCTGAACTCAGAACTTAAGGAGCTCAACATGAAGAACCAAAGAAAGGACATTTGGGTAGGCCGCATCAACTACTCTAACTGCCAGTCTAAAAAGTAACTGAGAAAGAAAAAAATAATGAAAGAGAAAAAAAAATACCCAGACAGTCTTCACATTCACAATAATTAAAATAATATAATACTTTACAAAGTAATAATGTAATTTTGTATATAATTTTCAATAATGTTAATGTGTATATAAAACTGGGTTATAATTGTGATGATTTTACATGATAATTAAAATGTCAAGTTTTGTGGTTTTATCACAAGGCTTAGCAGAGCGAGCAGCTCAGTCCCAACGTTCAGACGACGACGCCGACTTTACATAAGAATGGATGTTCATCTGCTCATTTAATTTCATTTTTCGATCATTCGATTAGCGGGTGAAAGATGTCAAGTGCCCAACACCGTTGGATCGGTTCACTAATAATATTAATTTCACTTTCATTTATTTTTGTGATTAGACGTTTCACTTCGATGAAAGATGCCGTCTTTCACTCGAAGTGAAACGTCTAATGAAAGCCAAATTGAACAGAAAATGAAGCATCACATATCTGCTTTACCTCTCACTCTAATTAAACACTCTCGTACAATGATACGGAGGAAATTGTGGAAACTTAATTAATACTTATACTCACAGACACACACCACACACACAAACACTTACACATCTACACATCATCAAACACCTATACACTTTCACAACACCACTGCATGCTAAAATTATATTTTTGTTTTTTGTTTTATTGTTTTTATTTTTACTACAGAATAGAATCTACTTATCTCATTCCTATTGTTAAGTCTGGCACATCTGTTATCTATATCTTAAGAACGCGTTGATAATTGCGATACACTTTTAACTTTTGCAGCTATCATCGTTTTCCTTTGTAACTATTGCCATCTGCATTATGTTTCCTAAATAAATCTTATCTTATCTTACCTTATCAAATCCGCCGCTATTTTTCACTGTAATCTTAGTTTTGATTGAACCACATTGCTCACGCGACGCCTTAACCTTATGTATCCTCTTTCTACCTCCCGTCCCATCTGCATAATTATCCTACTCTGTGGAATGCCAGTGGGTGCTGGCGCCAGCACTGTCGCGACGTCTGCCGCCACCGCCGCGACCTACTTATCTACTCGCCTGCTTACAGACCGCTGCTCATACCTCTGCTGGGATAGCGCAATGATACGTACGTAGATAAGGGTACGTATACGTACGTATAACGTTTAGTTTACATTAAAGTTGAAAGGACTTGGTAGGCTTTATAAGGTCATACTGTGCAAATGCTCTTTATTTAATTTATTTAAATAGCAACCTCAAATACAATGTATTCTTGGGAATTACTTTTTATGTTCTTCTTTGAGTTTTTCGAAAATGAGTTAGGTAATGAAAATGCTCTGTGTCTTACTAAAGCAGATATCAGACGCATCACTTTTTGATCATTTTTGTTTTTACCAAATTATGAAAGGACTGTGGGAAAGATGATATGGCTAGAAAGGAGGTGACTACCGAGATGACGACAGATAGAGAAGTCAAAATCAATCAATCGGCCGCCTTTTCTCAACTATGTTGAGGTCGGCTTCCAGTCTAACCGGATGCAGCTGAATACCAGTATTTTACATGGAGCGACTGAATATCTGAAATCCAAAACCCACTTAGTTACTGGGTAACACGATACCCCTTGGTAAGACTGGTTGTCAGACTTTCGGGCTATGGACGACCCGTAACGACTGTCAAAGATCCACTAATGACAGCCGGGATCAACGGCTTAACGTGCTTTCCGAGGCACGGAGATGGACGGCTGATAGAGAAGTACGAATGAAAGAGACAAGTTGCGCCGACCCTTCATGATTTGGGGTAAGGGCAGGAGAATGATAGGGATGATCTTTTACCACATTAATCAAAAATGAAAAAAATTATGAAATTGGAATGAATTCATCAAGTACTGATCCGATTAAACAAAGTTGGATTTCGGCACCTCTCACTCGCCTATCGAATGATGGAAAATGTCATGTAAACGTGGAATGAAACAAAATGAACATTCACTTGAGTGAAACGATATCATAGATATTTTTACTTCATTTTCACAGTTCTAAACATGTAGGAATAAAATGAATGGCGCAGTGGCCATTCTCCCAAATTACATTTCCACTCAACTAATGAAAAAAAAAACATGGCTTAAACCGTATAAAGGTAAATTTAGGTATTTAACTGTATATTATGTGTACAACTTGACAATGCATGAAACAACACTGAGACCATCGTTTAAACGACAAAAATTTCAACCATTTAACTTTTACTATAGTTTTCCGATATCACAAAAAGCTATTCTCAAACCTACCCGCAGCTTTCGTAAACAGCCTTAACACATGTCAACCCTTTAAAATATATACACAAAGGAAAAGTTTCGGGCCAATGTCCCTTACCTTGGAAGAAAGGCGATTGGGTCGAAAGTGTTAACTAAAACAAAACATTGTCGTCTTACATGGCGGCAGGAGGAGAACAGTCGGGGCCTTATAGGTACAATAGAGCATTTCGGCCAGAAGTTCAACTAAACATTTTACTTTGTCTGGATTTTATTTATTTATTTGGTTCACCAACCATTTTTTACACTAACATCTTGATAAAAGTAATTTCTTAAAAACTTTGAACAGTGTAACAATTACTTAAAGGTAACCACATGAACTAAAATTATGCTAATTTGTAATCTAGGTACATGTACAGTTTACAAGCCAACTTAAAACTAAAGAAAAAATATGTAGACCAAATAAAGACTTAGGGCGGCTTGCGCAACATTTGGTCTAAACAGAATTTAGTTAAATGCGTTTATCTTGCTAAATACCTATGTTTAGCCTAAATATAATTAAAAGGTCTTGCTCACGTCCGTTTGGATGGTACTTTCTAATCGTAGTTAGGGAGTCGGTAAAGCAGTTTCTTGCGTTCCTTTTTACGTTTTCGTGCGTTTTACATTTTGACTTAGAGCAAAATGGTTGCATTTCTTTTAAAAAAATGCGTGACATGGAACGACGAGCTTTGAACTGTCACATCAAGTCAACCGAGCTGTCAAGTCACACAAATTGTGTTGTTGTGATTTGTGAAGTGTTCTCGTGCTATTTCTCGTGGTAATTTTTATGTTTTAGTTGAGTTCAGTGATAATTACCATGGCAAACAAAAGTGTTTCTTCTAGGGCCCGGGGGCCTAATTTTACAAAAGAAGAACAGCTATTGCTGGTTGCAGCGATGGAACCATACACCCATATTGTCTGAATAGCAAAATGCCTGGGTTAAAATAATAGTAAAATTTCTATAACCTCAAAATGATGACGCGCGATTGCTACTAAACGTATTTAGCGACGCTAAATAGCCATCTTTGGGTATTTAACTTTGACAGTTCGTTAAACGTGATTAGTGCCTAAATTTTTGTTGTGCAAGACGCTAATTATAATTAGCAGACTAAATGCGTTTACGTCGCTCTTAAACTGTATTTAACGACGATGCGCAAGCCGCCCTGAAAACCAAAATTTCTGGGTTAAAATAATAGTAAAATTTCTATAACCTCAAAATGGTGACGCGCGATTGCTACTAAACGTATTTAGCGACGCTAAATAGCCATCTTTGGGTATTTAACTTTGACAGTTCGTTAAACGTGATTAGTGCCTAAATTTTTGTTGTGCAAGACGCTAATTATAATTAGCAGACTAAATGCGTTTACGTCGCTCTTAAACTGTATTTAACGACGATGCGCAAGCCGCCCTGAAAACCAAAATTTCTGGGTTAAAATAATAGTAAAATTTCTATAACCTCAAAATGGTGACGCGCGATTGCTACTAAACGTATTTAGCGACGCTAAATAGCCATCTTTGGGTATTTAACTTTGACAGTTCGTTAAACGTGATTAGTGCCTAAATTTTTGTTGTGCAAGACGCTAATTATAATTAGCAGACTAAATGCGTTTACGTCGCTCTTAAACTGTATTTAACGACGATGCGCAAGCCGCCCTGAAAACCAAAATTTCTGGGTTAAAATAATAGTAAAATTTCTATAACCTCAAAATGGTGACGCGCGATTGCTACTAAACGTATTTAGCGACGCTAAATAGCCATCTTTGGGTATTTAACTTTAACAGTTCGTTAAACGTGATTATTGCCTAAATTTTTGTTGTGCAAGACGCTAATTATAATTAGCAGACTAAATGCGTTTACGTCGCTCTTAAACTACGACGATGCGCAAGCCGCCCTTAATTTGATTTTGAAGTAGGATGATGAAAGATTTTGAAAAAATGAGTGTCCGTTCAATTAACGACGGGATCCAGTTTTCTTACTTGTATTTCTTTTTTACTGACTACTTTTTACTGCATATGTCGAGCAGTGATAGTCTAGTGGTGTGAGCGTTGGACTGCCAAGTCATAGGTCTCAAGTTCGAACCCAAGGCACGCTCCTCTGACTTTTCGGAATCATGTGTGTATTGTATAATTATCACTTGCTTCAATAACGGTGAAGGAAAACATCAAGAGGAAACTGGCATGCCCGGGAGATATTTCTCGACGGCATGTGAAGCCAAGTCAGAGGCCCATGAGCGGCTTTAAAACTTTGATACCAGTTTAGTCTCTAACCACACGAAAAGAAGACTGCATATGTCAAATTTACTCTAAAAGATTCTTAACTATAGATAAAATAAAATAAAAACTAAGGACCAATTTCCCTTACCATGTTTGTAAATGCACACAGGTGATGTTTTTGTTTGTCTCATTGTTTTCACTTTTATCTGTATTTACGTCTAAAATATTACATTTACTGTGATTCTTATTTTGTGACCTAGGTTCCGCCACGAACGAATCTCGCTTATATTTGTGGCAAATCTTTATACCAAGTAAAAGGAATATTCAGTAACATCTGGTTTCTGGATAATCATCCATTCTTGACAATAATTTGTGAGCTCATTTTTGTGACGTTTTTCGTAACAGAAACCGGGCGTAAGTTTTCAATTTTTTTTTGTTACCTGCTTCTGCAATTTTGTGTAAGTTAATCCCAAACGTTGAATCGAGTAAACCTTCTATCGTTTACTTCTTAGTAGCTAGACAAACAGCGTCCCGGATCCCGATAACTTAAACTTGATACTCGGCTACCTGAGTTAAGGTACGAGCTTGTTCAGGCGCCGCGTGCTCAATAATAGAATAGTTAACTATGCGCGTAATGTTTATTGTTTGCCGCCGGTTCTCTGGAGATGTTTGAATTAGGTGTTCAAGGGCCCTACCACCACCTCTTTTAGCAGTATTATTTTAATCTTACTTGAGCTTGGGAAAGAGATGGAGCTAGACATCCTGTATAGCTCCACTTCTTTCTCGCCCTGAAGTAACATCAAAATATTACTGCTTAAAGAGGTAGTGGTTGGCCCCAGGTTTGTTTGAGAACGTTGGTGTAATTAGAAAATGTGGCCAAGCATTGAGTTATGGAAACATTTTACTACGTACATAGTAGGTTTTGGTTTCATGAATAGCTAGCCACCCGTCCCTGCTTCGCACGGTTTGACTGATGTGTGATGACTTGACAAAACATTGAGATTTCTTTCTTAGTAATATTAAAGTAATAAAGACCTTATAGAATAAATTCTGTAAATGATGGTCAAAACATAATCATCATCAGCTGGTCCAGCTCCACAAGGGCGCATAAACTAATGTAAATGACGGCACGGTTGGCGCAGTGGTCAAGCTATTGATTGCTGCACTGCGTGTCGCAGGTTCGATTCCCGCACGGAACAAATATTTGTATGACCTACAAGTAGTGGTTCCGGGTCTAGTTGTTAGTGTATGTGAGTTTAAATATTTGTAAACGCACCCACGATACAGGAGAAATTCCTAGTGTATGGCAACGTATAAAAAAAATAAAAAAAAACTAATTGATTAGCATTCGAAAATATTGTTGGAGCTGCTGATGATTGCAAAACTATCTTTACATTGTATAAATTCAATCTCTTAGTATTATATAATAGGGATGATGCCTGGGTAAAAAAAAAGAAATTCTTATTAGTCCGTCAGTCAGATAATAAAAAAATATTAGACACGTGTTTTTTGCTTTATCATATTAATAAAAAATGACTTAGATAAAAAGCATTAAAGTTGGGGAGTGGGGGTCGCTACATCACAAGTATGTATAAAATCTACATACTCGTGACGTCATGGCACATTTTAACTCAATGTATCGCCGTAATCTTTTAATAACGTAAAAAAAAAAAAAAAATACGTGTTCGTTATTTTTTTAAATCTACAAGACGGACAAAAAACATTTTTTTAGTCATCATCCGTATTGCATTATATGTGTGAGCACTATTTACCTACTTTAAAGCTACCATTTACTGAGTACGTCTTTCATTGACTTGAATGAGCCCTGCAGGCCTAACATGACACACGCGACAGTTACTCGCTCTCGCGTGAGTAATTTTTGTCTATTTCGGTCACTTTCTCGTTTTCTGACAGCTCTTCCATACAAAATAGTCGACTCCTTCTGTCAAAATTGATGTTTTCTCGACAAAACCCCTTTTTTTTTTTTTTTTTTTTGAGTGGGAAATCATCAAATGACGTCTCCCGCTCTGGGTGGAGCGGGAGGGCGTGTCAGACTCTTACTGACTAAAACCCACCCGTGTTCCTTCTGTTGCCTGTGCAATGCCAGGGGCCACGGTATCCCTTTCGGACTTTCCCGCAACCCCGGCAGGCAATGGTCTCATCGGACCCCTTCACTCGCTGACACTCTTTGAGGCGCGCGTGGAACACAACGCGCCGTCGACCCGGGCCTGGTCCTTACCGGACGGCGAGCTACCCATTGCTCACCGTCCGCAAGGCCGCGCCTACGGTGGCCGGGAATCGGCAATAGATTCCCGACGCCCAGGGCATCTCCTCCTGCGGCGGCTAGGGGCGTGAGGGCGCGAAATTTGCCTCTTCCTCACGCGCTCCGCCTCCTCCTTTGCGAGCATTACTGCTTCGCAGAAGGAGGTGACGGCCTCCCATGCCCTCTCGCTCCGTACCATGGCCTGGACCAGGGCTGGACGCGAGAGATCCCCGCCACCGATCGCCTCCACGAGGACACGGCGGTGCTCTGCCCAAACCGGGCATACCTCCAACGTATGCTCCACCGTGTCCTCCTGGAACCGTCCACCTAGCTTCTGACGTTTCATAAGTGCCCATGTAGGTTTATGTGAAATAAAATATTTTGAAGTTTCTTGGCCATTCTTCTCCATAAGTGGAGTTTCTTGCCCATTCTTCTCCATACGAAAACTACATTTTGGAATGGGCGACTAGAATCAATTATTATATATTTTTTTGTAAATGTTGACGTTCATAAGTGCCCTTTTTTGTGCCTAATTGAAATAAATTATTTGAATTTGAGAGCGAGCAATATTATGCATTGTTTAAAGAATAAGTATGAGTAGGCCCGTTTTAAAGTTAACAACATACCTTATTTCTATCAGCCCATAAAAAGCCTATCATCAATTCATCAGCACACGAAATGGGCATTAATTACTTCTTTACAGTTTAAAACTATTTCTATTTAATAAATCGTATAAAACAAAGCTTTTCGTGTCCGTTTGTGTGACCGAGTTTTTCTTTTCAACTACGCTACGGATTTAGATAAACTCAAACTTAAAGCATTTATTTCAAATAAACCAATTACAGATACTTTTTAGTTGCCCATTCCAAAGCGTAGTAGGTTCCTATGGAGAAGAACAGGCAAGAAACTCCACGGACACTCTTTTAAATCAGAGTTTACAAAATATTGGCTACATCATTCATGTTGAAATTATACATGTGAGAACAATATAGAAAGACGTGCACGTTAAAAGCGTCCGTAATAAAATAATAAAAACAAAAATAATTAAAAAAATTAAATAAATTAAAATAAGCCATCATGGCTGCTCCCCACTGACGGCGTCCATTCACGAACATGACGCATGGATCAGCATCATTTAGCTAAACCATTTTGAAGGGAACTTAATGATCCAACACACACGCCACCACCAGCGAGACATTTGAGTGAGCGTGTCCTCGTGGAGGCGATCGGTGGCGGGGATCTCTCGCGTCCGGCCCTGGTCCAAGTCGGTACGGAGCGAGAGGGCATGGGAGGCCGTCACCTCCTTCTGCGAAGCAGTAATGCTCGCGAAGGAGGAGGCGGAGCGCGTGAGGGAGAGGCAAATTTCGCGCCCTCACGCCCCTAGCCGCCGCAGGAGGAGACGCCCTGGGCGTCGGGAATCGATTGCCGATTCCCGGCCACCGTAGGCGTGGGCTTGCGGACGGTGAGCAATGGGTAGCTCGCCGTCCGGTAAGGAACAAACCCGGGTCGACGGCGCGTTGTGTTCCACGCGCGCCTCAAAAAGATGTTAGCGTATGAAGGGGTCCGATGAGACCATTGCCTGTCGGGGTTGCGAGAAAGTCCGAAAGAGAAGGAACACGGGTGGGTTTTAGTCAGTAAGAGTCTGATGCCCTCCAGCTCCACCCAGAGCGGGAGGAGTCATTTGATGATTTCCCAACCAAAAAAAAAAAAAAAAAAAGGGGACGGTTCCAATTGGTCGTTTCCTATAGAGAAGAGCCGGCAAGAATCTCCACAGTTACTCTTTTAAAAATAATTGGCTTTTACAATATTTTCAAATAACAGTGTTATTAGGTATGGGAGGACAGCGTAGGTCTTTAAACAAGTACCAGGTACTAAACAAAATAATGATGGTCAACAATTCTACAGTCCACTAAGCCTACAGCGTTCTCACATTCACAAAATAGAAAATAATCTATATAAAGATTAATTAATTAATAAAAATAAAAACGTATTTTAAACGAAATGACGTGATTGCTATTAGAGCTGTAACAAATCTGAATAATTATCATGCCCACAAAAGCCACTAATACTCCTCTGTGCATATTCTCCAAAAGTACCTAATAGCCGTGATGGATACGTTTCCATGATTAAAAGCTAACCTCAGGTGTTGGTTTTATAACATTGTTAATTCCCATCTGCCTCAAACGACGGTTAAATTAGACTTCATTAATAAACCGCCAAAAATACCGGGCATTTTTGGTTTGTTTACGTTCAAAAGTGCTTTTTATAAAAAAAGGGTCAAAGGATTGCAACAGAAGTGAGGGTCCGTTATTAGGTACGTAATAATGTGGTCTACTTTAAAGTCTGGCTCGTTGGTCTAGTGGTCGCAAGCGCTACTGCTGAGCGTGAGGTCCTGGGTTCAATGCCTTGGTCGGCCAAAGTGTTGCTGAGTTTATTCCTTACTCTTGAAACTTGAGCAGACTAGGTAAGCTTGCGTTCAGTTTGGTAAAATCTTATTTAAATGATAGACAACAGCAAGTTCAAATTAACGGTGTCAATACAGTCGGTCTAAAAGTAAAAATGGGTGTTCCACAAGGCTCGATATTGGGTCCTTTCCTCTTTTTAGTATATATATCCACTCCATTTATTAAAAAACCAACCACAAATGGTGTTATTTGCTGACGATACTTCTCTAACTTTTAAGATAAATAGACGTGCATCAAACCTTAACGACGTAAATAACGCCCTACTGCAGGTCCAAAATTGGTTCAAAGCTAATAATTAAGTATTAAATGGGGAAAAAACTAAATGATTTGCTTTCCCGAATGTTAAAACTAGTGTTTGTGACATAGTATTAAATATGGAGAAACGAGAATTCGTCGATCAAACAGTTTTCTTCGGGATCACGCTCGACTCAAGGCTGCAATGGGGTCCTCATTTAACATCTCTTGCAGGACGGCTAAGTTCAGCAGCATATGCTGTGAGAAAATTCCGTCAATTTACTGATGTAGATACCGCGAGGCTAGTGTATTTCAGTTACTTTCATAGTATCATGTCTTACGGTATTTTACTATGGGGACGAGCTGCAGATATCGAATCTATTTTTATTCTGCAGAAGAGAGCCGTCAGAGCAATATATGGCCTTCGCGGACGCGATTCTCTAAGGGAACTATTTAAAGATATTAACATTATGACGGTACCTTGTCAATATATCTATGAGAACATCATGTACGTAAGGAAAAATCTAAGTATTTTTAGTAAAATAGGTGATAGACACAATTATAGGACTAGAAATAGGGACCAACTAGTTGACCGGGTTTCAGACTGGCTAAATTAGACTCATCTTTCATGAGGTACTGATAAAATGTTACAATAAAATACCTCCCCACATACTCCAATTGAATGAAACGAAATTAAAATCTTGCATAAAACGCACACTATGCTGCGAAGCATATTATAAGCTGGGGGAATTACATCGCTGACAAAAATGCTTGGCTCAACGCTGGTCCAGCTCCACAAGGGTGCATAAACTAATTGATTAGCATTGTAAAATATTGTTGGAGCTGCTGAAGATTGAAAAACTAATAAATTCAATCTCTTAGTATTATCTATATAATTGCATTGCACATAATATGTGAGCACAGTTTACCTACTTTAAATCTACCATTTACCCAGTACGTCTTTCATTGACTTGAATGTGCCCTGGCGGCTGAGAGTATGTCATGCTCACTCAAATGTCTCGCTGATGGTGGCGTGTGTTGGATCATTAAGTTCCCTTCAAAATGGTTTAGGTAAATGATGCTGATCCATGCGTCATGCTCGTGAACGGGCGCCGTCAGTGGGGACTGGTCATCTCTTAGCTGCCATGGTTTATTTTATTTTTTTATTTTAGTTTTATTTTTATATTTTTATTACGGACGCTTTTAACGTGCACGTCTTTCTACATTGTTTTCACATGTATAATTTCAACATGAATGATGTAACCAATATTTTGTAACAATATTCTGATTTAAAAGAGTGTCCATGGAGTTTCTTGCCCGTTCTTCTCCATAGGAACCTACTACGGTTTGGAATGGGCAACTAGCTTCATCTTTCTGTCTGACCGACCCCTTGACAATTCAAAAATACAGTCACGAGCTTTAATTTGGGACCCACCTAAGGTTGAATATCGTGTAGCAAACTTTCGCCATTTAGAGCTATTATGTTAACGCTGTCACTGCACAAACAATAAACGTCATAATGTTTACCATCGACAACTTTACGTTTCTAGGGGCTAACGTCAACTGGAGCGAGGGCAAACGATCATTACCGATTTCCGAGTAATAATTACTTTTTGGTCCTGTGGTCCCATAAGAAAAAAGAAACAAATAAAAAAGAACAAAATTATATTGTCAATATATGATAGCTATAGTCAACTAACCCGCTTATTCTTCAAACCTATATTAGTTAAAAAGTTTTGTCTCTTTCTCAAACATAAATATCAAAGTGACGTACCAAAACAACATATTTAAAATAAAATAGGTTTAAAGGCCGTTTATGATTATGGGGGCTTAGAAGATTTCAGCTAAAATATTGATTAATAAAATCTTTAGAAAAACAAAGTTATTTATTCTTTATATTTATTAAGACATTTATGACACAAACCTCAATCTTAACACAATTATATAGAAAGCATGGTTAGCGGTGCACAAAATAAACACTTATCACCGAAGGCTACGACTAAATTAATTTAAATCTCTCCAGTAATTTTTTTATCATAAATATTCAAAACCGCGTATATCCACCTTCATTGTCAATCACAGCCTGGAGCCGGTTACGCATGGATCCAATCAATTTGTCACATATGTCAGTACCCCTTAAACTTTCCCAGACTGTGAGGCAGTGATCCATAAGTGCTTCTCTAGTTCTTTCGTTTCTATTTGACCATTTTTGAACCATTAAGCCCCATAAATTTTCTATAGGATTTAAATCGGCACACTTTGCAGGCCACGGAATACGATTTAAATTTGCTCTATTATTGTCGAACCAAGTTCTAACGATTCTTGCCGTATGAATTGTTGCGTTATCTTGAACAAAGTTTATTGGAGCAACATCTTCTTGTGGATAATATAGTTGCAATGTTGGAAGGACACTCTCGTCTAATAAATCAACATAATCTTGAGCAGTGGCCCTGGGTGGTAAATTAGTTCTCCAATGCCAGCTGAACTAATCCAGCCAGACATGTTAACTGTAATGCGACCAGACGCGTTGTTACCTATGACGTGGTCTTCCGTGTATCGCGTCCTGTCAATTCGCCACAAATATAGTCTGCTCGTTTGGGAAGATTGAAAAGTCTTTTCATCGATGAAAGCCGTCGTCGTCCAATCAAAATTTAGATACTGACGTGCGAAAATAAGTCGAGCAGCTTTATGGGCATCCGTCAACGCAATGTTTTTTGCAGGCCGCCTGTGATGCAGTCCCATAGCTTTAAGATGCCTTCTAACTGTTGAAGGGTGGACTTCAAACGCTTCCGCAAAATGCCTCGTTGGCGTAAATCCATTCATCAGGTATTGCCTTTGCATCAAGCGGCTCTGCTCTTGTGTTATAACTTGCGGGTGATGGTTGTTTCGTCGTAAGTCAATAATATTTTCCTCGTTCCCGTGGCGTCGAACCCAGCGGCGAACTGTGTTTCTTGTCACATTTATTCGTCGCGATATCTCGTGAATGCCTACTCCTTGTTCGTGCAAATCAATAATTTGGAGCCTTATTTGGTCACGATTAGCCGCAAGCATTTTATTAATTGGTAAATTATATTTTGTGAAAATATCACATTAAACTATTTTCTTAAATGACACTGACACGACACATGTTCGTAATTAGAAAATCGTAATGATAGCTTTTTGCAACGAGGTTATCATTTCATAGGTCGATTAGATAAGACATTTTATGTCTTAACTTGACATTCAACATTTCAACCTTAAAGCAAAGTTTCAAAGTTTCGACCTTATTGCATTATGATTGTTCTAACAACATTTAACGGAAATGGGTCCCAAATTAAAGCTCGTGACTGTACCTGTAATTGGTTTACATTAAATAAATTATTTGAGTTTGAGTTTCAGTTTGATTCATCACGAATTTCTCAGAAGCATCCCGGAGCTATATAAATTTACTTTGTGACCCGGAGTCCCTATTACATGGAACTTAAACATAACTGGCGAAATGTGGATGTATTATAATTACAACACTGCCTAACCCTTTGGGGAATACAGGCGTGCTGTTACGTTATGATTTGTTGTTACTGTAACGGCTAGGGCTGCCCAGAGTAGGCTGCGCAGGCCGTTAACTGTTAGGTAGTAGTTAGGTTAGGTTAGTTTAATAGTACATTTATTAAGAACACGGCTAGGTCGCGGGTAAGGTCCTAACACTGAGTACTGTTCCGAGCACCAACACAAGTAAGAGATAGGGTACCGTCCTTGGCAAACACGTGGTAGACGTGGGGGGCCTGTCAGCACAGGCTCGCTGCAGAGACACGTGGCGGCAGGCTGCGGAGACCTGTCAGCACAGGTCACGGCGTAGCTCGTGGCGTTAGGCCGCGGAGACCTGACAGCACAGGCACGTGGTGGCAGGCCACAGGTTGTCAGCACACAGGCTGTAGGTGGCGTGCAGCATAGCAACGTTTCATCAACAGGATTTGGTAAGGGGTCCATCCCTCAGCCCGTACAAGGAACCCCTATAGTAGTCTTTGAACCCTTAGGTCGGGGCACACAGGATTTCGAGGGTTAGTAAATCGAACTCACCAGCTCTGCAAGCGGAAGCGAAATGACAGAGCGTCTCCGGAAAGTTAGTGTTGTACCCCGATTCTAGTAATGTGATTAGAAACTTACTAATTGTGATATTTTAGCATCACTCGACTATTTATTGCTGTGAATCCTCACATACAACGCTACATTACTTTAAAGTGAGACATTTTTACAATTTAGCGCTAAAACTAACATAGTAACATAGTGTTTGATTTTAAATCAATATTATTATCGTTTGTGACTTTATGACACAAGAAAGTGACATTCAATCACTTGTCATAACGATGACGGAAATGTCAATAATATATGGGACTGACATAAAATACCGAAAAGCATATTAGAGTCCGCGCACCACTAGTGTGATATACGCGGCCCGAGTGTCTATGCCATTGCTTCAAAATGCATTTTTTTTTATAGTTTCACAATCTTACCAGACTTCAGTGGTGGCGCGTACTCTATGTAAATCCTGTTGAAAGTCGTTGTAGAAATACGAAACGCTTTAAAAACAATTGTCATTTGTCTTGGCCAGTGATGATGGGTATCAAAACAAGTACACTAGTTTCCGAATAGACCTGAATGAATCCGCTGGCAAAAGTAAATGATTATAATCAAACTAGCTGTTGCCCGCGATTTCGTCTGCGATCCAGGATGAAGAACCATTTAATCACAACGAGGGTAGTAAGCGCACGCGTGGCGCTAGTCAGATGGTAGGTAGATGGCTCTTGGAGTCGAGGTCTGACTTCTTATTCTTGGCGGGCTGGCTCCGATCTGTCACTCGGTTGGGGCAGCAGCGGTGATGACTGCACCAGCAGCCCCCTGTCAATGTCATTCAGTCACCAAAAGATCCTTGTAGCACTTTATTTACGATCGTACCATTGAGTTCATCTCACGACACTGTTATACTGCTCGAGCGTTACTATAGCGCACATGTCGTATACTGAAAGGTAGCGTATGTCGTTCTCCATGTCATGGTCTACCCATGTGCCAAATTTCATCCAAATCCGTTCAGCGGTTTTAGCGTGAAAGCGTAACAAACAAACACTCTACCTATCGCATTTATAAAATTAAAGTTAGGATTAGGATTGTCAATGAAGAACAATTCCAAACTTCCAAATATTCATTGACTCAAGATTCAAATTTAACAACAAATACCAAACTATCGCTACTCAGAATTAAGTTAGAATTACCAAATAATTACAGAACAAAACAAAAACAGCATTCGAACAGAACCTAGACCGAATCTAAATTAGAGTTTAATCTATTTTATTGTCCTACTTCGCTCTTGTGCCGCTAAGTTTTAATTGATCGTAGGAATTAATGGCGTAATAAGCCTAGAGGTAAGATTTATCGGTACCGGTAAATGTTTAGTACATTACCGGTATAATGTTTAGTTCAGTACTGGGACTAAGTATGATACGTTGGGACTTAGGTCTTATGATTTGTTGTGTCTTGTGTGTTAGTTATATTAGTTAACAGTGGGGACATTAATGTAGGAATGATAAATGGTTTACGGGACGGGACTTAACTGTCTGGACCAGTGTGTAGTGAAGAACGTTTAGAAATCTGAAGCGCAATAAAACAAGCTATAACACCGGGTAGAACTTAGGTTCTGTAATGGTTGAGGTAAGGTAAACGATAGGATCTCATCATACGATTTTTGAAGAATTAGCTGCACGAGGTTTCTTTACAGTGCAGCACAGAGCCGGACTGTTAAAAAACACACATATTTTATTAAAGTTATTATCATTTAATAAACATCATTATGTAGGTATCTACTGACTGCCTCGCTGGTCTAGTCATCGCAAGCGCTACTGCTGAGCATGAGGTTCTGGGTTCAACAATCCCCAGGTAGGGCAAAGTTTTATTGGGCTTTTTCCATCAGGAATTTCTCAGGAGCAGCTCGTAGTTTGGATTTGTGGCCGGTTGATGGCAATAGGCTCGCCCCCTATTACATGGGACTTAAACATAACTGGCGAAATGTGGGTGTTCTAAAGTACACCTCTGCCTAACCCTTAGGGGATTACAGGTGTGATGTTTAGTTATGATACGTATTTTTTGGCGATCGACTTTTCAATGACCTCTTTAATTTTAATCATACTAGCTACCTTATGTTATAACTGAGAGACCAAAAGACTACAGCAAAAATCGTGTACACAACAGACAGAATAGTAGGTGTTAGTAATATAATTAACAGAATAGCAGCGGCTTCAGCTACAATTATATACGGCCCAGTTTTACTTTACCAGTTATAAAATATATCTTTTCTCAACAACAGGGTTCAATTTTAAATTAAGCAGGATGTAATGAAATAGTTAAGGGTAGCATTTTCAGAGATTAATTACAAGTATTCTTTTAATTACTATCCTACTCAATTAGGATAGGAGAAGGTAGAATTTCGTTAAAGATCTTCTATCACCCGTTTTTAATAAAACATTGATTAAAGATGTCTTAGATAGGACGATAGGTATTTTATTTTTAAATTTGGAAATTGGATATTTTTGTTTTCAACACACTTGCTCGCCTATTGACCTTTTAAAAAAGCGCAAAAGCACGTGTGATTAATACACTGCATTATGAATAATGCAGTGTATTAAACACGTGTGCGTTTTACTTTATATTATCGCACTAGTGCGGTAATGTGTGCCACAGATATCTAATCTGTATTTGGTCGATTCACCAAAAGCAACGGCATTGAACTTGTTTGGGAATTGAACGCGATACGAGGACTGCTGTTTATATATCCGGAATAATAAAGTGAAACAAACATATAGCATTTATTATGGTTTTATTGCTTTTCAAAATAATCGCCATGATGATCGATGCACTTTTGCATACGTTGGAACCAATTTTCGTAGCACTTTTTTCCATTCGGATTGAGGTATCTCCAAAACGTGCATTTTGAATGCATCAACGGCCTCTTCACGGCTCGAAAAACGTCGACCACGTAATTTTTTCTTCACGGTTGGGAATAAATAGAAGTCGTTGGGGGCTAAGTCGGGGCTGTACTGCGGATGACCCGTTAATTCGATCTTTTGGCCTTCCAAATACCGAGTTGTTTCGGCCGATGTGTGGCAGCTAGCATTGTCATGATGAAGAAGGATTCTGCGTTGTCGGTTGTTCTTTCTTATTTCTTTAAAACTTCTGGCAAACAAATGCTCGTGTACCATTCAAAATTACCCGTTTTACGATCCTCAAGTGGTACTGTAGCCACATGTCCATTTATAACACTTATAACACATAATTAATTTATGTCATTCCTTCATTTTTCATTATTTTTACCTATCGTGGTATAGTAATCTTATTCTAGGTGCATCGTCTTCACATATAATTATATAATTAATGTATACAAGATATTGTGAAAATATTTTAAAAGAGTAACGGTGGAGTTTCTTGCCCATTCTTCTCCATACGAAAACGACCTTTTGGAATGGGCGACTAGAATCAATTATCATATTTTTTTTTTGTAAATGTTGACGTTCATAAGTGCATTTTTTGTGCCTTATTGAAATAAATTATTTGACTTTGACTTTAACTTAACAAAAAAATAAGCGACCATTTGCTGCAAAGTGCTTTTTGAACGAATGACGTATGTTGGGTTCGGCTCACCTTGGAACACCCAAACAGTTGATTGTTGTATAGTTTCAGGATCATACGCATATATCCAAGATTCATCACCTGTGTAGATATTATAGACAGCTTTTGACGCACCCTGATTGTACTTTTGTAACATTTTTTTACACCAATCGAGCCCGTTTTTTGTCAATTCTCAAGTTGTGCGGAATCTAAAGTGAACAATTTTTTTTTACAACTAAATGTTATTTTTTATTTATTTATACTTCAAGCACAAAAATGTACAGAGGCGGACTTAATGCCACGGGCATTTTCTACCAGTCAACCTTTGGGTGATGCAAAGACAAACAGTGGTAGGTGCAATAGCGAGAGTTGAGGAAAAATCATTTATTTAAATATAAAGATATACATATATACCTATTAAAAACTATAAATATAATAAATACACCTAATTATATATAAATATAAGCACAAATAAGACAAACAATGGGAAAACATTACCGTTGTGATGATACTGCCAGCTTCTTGCGAATGTGCTCGCGAACTTTAATTTTAAAAGATAATCGGTTGGTCGCCATCTTGATTTCCTGGGGGAACGCATTCCACAGAGAGATAGACTGAATGAAGAAAGAAAAGTGAATGAAGTGCGGTGAGTGGGACATTGAAGAAGACGATTGTGAGATTAACGTAGATTTCTATTGTGGTTGGCTAGTTATTTGGCCCCCACTTTCGGTACATTTGTACCGAAAGTGGGGGCCAAATAACTAGGAGAAGAGGTAGAGTCAAGAAATGAAAACAAGGTGGTCAACGCCCTTTGCTCTCTGCGCTGGCGTATGGGCAACCACCTTAGAAGCGACCGATGCGCAGAGACATGATCATATTTACGCAGATTGAAAACGAATCAAATGCAATTATTGAGAAGACGGTCAAGTTTATCGAGGAGATCTGCATTCAGGTCATAATAACACACATCACCATAATCGATGATAGGGAAGATTAAGGACTGCACAAGCATTGTCTTCGTACTCGATGGTAATACATTTTTCAGTCGGTACAGAGCCCGCAGCGTTCCAGTAACCTTCTGGCTTACCCTAGCGACTTGAGTACGACAGTTCAGGGTACTATCAATATGCAAGCCTTAGGCTTCACGTCAGTGCTAAAAGGCACGATCGTACCATTAAAGAGAACTGGTGGCGAGAGGTAGTACCGTCCACCTTGCTTATACCGCGAGGACTGCCAATGATGATCGCTTGACACTTTGTAGGGTTTACGGCTACACCAAATCTATCAGCCCAGGTTTTTATGGCTATCAAGTCTCTGTTTAATCTGTCGATAGCGTCAGGTAATTCATTGACCCTTCCTTGACTGTACAACTGCAAGTCATCTGCATACAGATGATACGCACACTGAAGCTCGGAAGTTACAAGATTAATTAAAATAGAAAACAGAAGAGGAGAAAGTATACCGCCTTGAGGAACGCCAGTTTCCAAATCACACCAGCATGAAGAAGAATCCCCAACATGAATGGAGTGCTGACGTTCCTGAAGGTAAGAGGAGAACCATTCCAGAGCTTTGGGAGAGACCATAAGATGTGACAAAATGGCTAACAGGATGTCGTGACTGACGGTATTAAAGGCATTCGAGTAATCAACCAACACTAGAGCAGTAACTTTGGTGTCTTCCAGTCCTGCCCTTATATCGCCAGTCACTTTAAGGAGGGCGGAAATAGTGCTGTGCCCAGGCCTGAACCCAGATTGAAGAGGGCTAATGAGTGTGTGGCGATGAACAAAGTTGGAGAATTAATAAAATGTTCGTGTAATATTTTAAATATTTGTCATACTTATGCCCAGAGATGGTTCTATCTAGCGATATGTAACATGACGATATTGCATTATTAGTAACCGCACAGCATCAATATTTTGAGGTACAACGACCAATTTAGGGCGACCTGCTTTAAATTTCCGTCCCTAAGCACAGACCGCCCACGATTAAACTCACTAAACCAGTGATATACAGTAGTTTTCGATGGAGCTTCGTCCCCAAAAATCGAAGTGAGTTGATAGATGCATGTTTTTGAGTTAGTCCTCGCCGAAAATCGTAATAAATCATAGCACGAAAATTTTCACGAGTTAAATCCACGGTGATAAAACACGCAATTTTCAAAATGACGCCACAAAAGTAAAACAAATGACAGCTACATGAAAAAAAATGTGTTCTTCAGATAAAGAGTTCCATTTTTAAATGTTATAATTACTTTTTTAATATTGTTCTGTAACTGGCCAGTTCCGGATACATAAATAGCAGCCCTCGTATCTACGTGTCACTGATTAATACGCACTAAATAGGATACAATTATCACACCCACTTTTAAATCCTATGTGTGTTTCTTAATTTTTATTTAAACTATTTTATTAAACAATAAAAGCGAAAACTGGGATACATTTTGAATTTTTACAAACGTCAAACGACCGACTTTTTTTTTATCTCGTCTTAATTTTTAACGTATTGTCCAACGTCGTCATTCAATACCGAATAAAACTCCAATTATAACCGCTACAAGATTCAAAATTCAGCAGCCATTTATTCAAACTAGGCTGAGAATCAGCACTTTTCGAACTTCAAAATTACATAAGACAGTCCCCCAAAAACGGCCGCCCTTCACCACTTCCTAGTGCTTTAGCTGGAAAGAAGAAGTGTCGCAACAACACCCCAGCTGCACAGCTGTCTGATTAGTTAGAAAATTTTGATTCTATCCTCACGATGTTTTCCTTCCCCGCTTAATAAAGTCGTAGATTAACATCGAATGTGACTACCTTCCTACATTCAATCTTCAGTCTTGTTCATCAAATATGTATATGCTTAAAATATATTCACCTACTTAGCCTCTGTAAATTACCTCACTAACATAATATTAATTCAAGGTTAACCCCAACATATCAATCTCGAATAACCGACATATAAAACCCGCGTAAGTAAGTCCCTTCGAGTCATCCATCATAATTTGCTAATATCCTTTTCCATATAAATCTTCCTCTGCTGGTAATCAATTTTCTTAGCCCACTTTAAGAACATGCCTTAGCAAGTCAATGTTATTGATATTAATATCAATAACATTGACTTGATAATTGATTGACTTGTGTCAATAATTTAAGACAGTTACGTAATTGGACCATTTTGGCTCGATTCATTTTTTATTCAAAAATCATGTCTTTTTTAAAGATTACTTGAAACAAAAACAAGATTATGCGGCTTTTATGTCTAAAATAATTATTGGCAGTAAGGAAATATGGTTTGTTATCCAGGTATAAGATATTTCTTCTCTTAATCAATTATTAGATTAGTTGACAAATATGAATTGAGACTTACGACATTTAGTTCCGTGCTCGAGCACGACCAAAGAGCGCACGCGATATTTATCTTTATTACTGATGTGTTAGCGTTTCAAAATGAAAATCAAAATCAAAAGTCATTTATTCAAATTAGGCTGAGAATCAGCACTTTTCGAACGTCAAAATTACATAAGACAGTCCCCCAAAACGCCCACCCTTCACCACTTCCTAGTGCTTTTGCTGGGAAGAAGAAGTGGCGCAACAAACTCCCCAGCAGCACAGCTGTCTGTTCAGTTAGGAAAAAAAAAAATGATTCTATACAATAATTTATAAGATAATTTACATTACGCAAAATAAAATTTAAATTATAAATTAATAGCCATATGACAGCTAGCACACGCCAATATACCAACCAAAAACATCGAGAACTATACTCAAGCAGAAATAAAAATAACTAAACGTAAACAATATCTAAAAAAAAAGAAAATAAAGCCTCCAGGCATAAAGGGCGTGCCCGCTTACATAGAGCTGTAACTAGAAGTTATAATAATATTGATAAACTAGGACCATCGAGGTAAAATAAATAATTGTCGAGGTCGCTAGCTAACCACATATTGTAATACAACTCATTAAAAAAAACATTGTAATGAGTAGATTATGTCAACAATAAATAAAAATAAAATAAATGTACATAAAAAGTAAAATTATAGACTTTTATATAAACTCATAAAACCTGTCAGTAGGTAAACTAATTCTGGAGAAAGAACATTTAAACATTGTCTTGAGTTAATCACAGCGACCAACTATTCTTATCATTTAAGTAGTCGTTGATAGAATAGTATGCCTTTGAACAAAGGTTGGACTTTACTTTAGTTTTAAACGCATTAAAAGGCAAATCTAGCAAACAAGAGGGTAGCTTGTTATAAAAGGTTATACCAAGCCCAACAAATGAGTTATGAACCTTATGAAGCCGGTGAAAGGGAGCACGTAGTTTATCCTTACTTCTAGTGTTAACGTTGTGAATATCACTGTTTTTAGTGTATAAGTGTATATTCTGCCTAATATATAAGATGTTGGCGAAGATGTATTGTGATGCCACTGTGAGGATACCGATATCTTTGAAAAAATCTCTCAGAGAAACTCTGGCACCTAGCTGGTAAATTGCTCGAATAGCTCGTTTTTGGAGGACAAATATATTTTGAATATCTGCAGCTTTGCCCCAAAGCAGAATACCGTAGGAAATAACGCTATGAAAATAACTAAAATAGACTAACCGAGCTGTATCAACGTCAGTGTATTGTCTTACTTTTCTGACAGCGTAGGCGGCCGAACTGAGCCTTCCCGCTAGGCTCGATATATGTTGGCCCCACTGAAGTTTTGCATCTACTGTTATGCCCAGAAAAACTGCCGAGTTTATAGTTTCAAGTACCTCTTTATCTAAGACGATGTTGGGTCCTAGATTTCTAACATTTGGGAGGGCAAACTTTACACATTTCGTTTTCTTGGCATTGAGAACTAGGTTATTTGTCGTAAACCAATCCGTAACCATTGAAAGTGCACTGTTTACATCGTCAAAATCTTGTCTATTCCTGTCTACTTTAAAAATAAGAGAAGTATCATCTGCAAACAGTACACCTTCACAGATATCCTTTAAATATAATGGTAAGTCATTGATATACACCAAAAACAAGAATGGACCCAGTATTGAGCCTTGAGGTACACCTAACTGAACTGGTAGCCCGGAAGATTTTACACCATCAACATCTACACATTGCGACCTATTATTTAAATACGAATTTAAAACGTTTAGAGCTTCGTTTAGCACACCGTAATGACGCAGTTTACGCAAAAGCGTGTCATGGTGCACGCAATCAAAGGCTTTGGAGAGATCACAGAAAACTCCAATAGCATTTTGAGAGTTCTCCCATGCGTTAAATATGTGTTTCAGCAGAGCAACACCCGCATCTGTAGTCGAACGACCCTTTGTAAAGCCATATTGTTCATTATGAAGGAGGCTATTTAAATTAAAATGTCTTAGCAACTGCTTGAGTATTAACTTTTCAAATATTTTGCTGAATGCTGGTAAAATAGAAATAGGCCTGAAATTGCCAACGTCATTTTCATTACCTGATTTAAATAATGGTATGACTTTACTACTCTTCATGAGGTCAGGAAAAGTTCCTAAATCAACACATTTATTAAAAGTAACAGCTAGATAGGGGGCTACGATGTCTATTATATTACTTAAAAGTTTAATGGAGATTCCCCAGTAATCACCAGTGTTTTTACACTTGAGTGTGTTAAAAACATTAACTACTTCACGAGGCGTTACATGTTCGAAGCTAAATATGCGACTACTTTTAGACACACTACTAAGCAAAAGGTTTTCGGCTTTAGATGGGGACGAGTTTAAGGAGCGAGTCGTAGTTATAGGTATGTTGGCAAAAAACTCATTAAACGCGTTTAGCACATAGAGCAGTGGTGAGGTACATGGGGGCGGAGTTTGCGTGGAAATTGTCTTTGTTGGAGTGCCTGCTTACGCAACACATTTTCGTAAACGATTACGACAAATTTGTTTCATTTTGACAGTTCAACAACATTCGTTGCGTTATTTACGTTGATTAGTATTTTTTTTTTCGAACTTGTGAAGCAATGGATTAGCAATTTGTTTCAAAACGATTCAAATTCCGATTGGTTTTTTATTACGTAATTACGGTACTGATCTTAATTCAATTACTCAAAATTTTTAGATAGGTTTTTGCTATAAATTTAACTGTTTAGGTATTTAAAGTCACAAAGCCCAACTCGTCTCGTATTATTTGTCAGGTAGCATAAGCATTTTTTTTTATAATCTTTGATATACCTAACGAGTACGTAGGTATAACCCGTGCGTGCTAAGGTTTTTGAAGTCTTCAATATTTTTATCAAAGGAAAACGCCCAAAAAATGCCTGAAATAGACAGAAACTACTAATAGTTCTTATTTCTATTTAGAATAAAATATGTATAACGAAATGCATCTCAAGTTTGTTTACCTAGGGTGAAAATATAACGATAATTAAAATATTTATTTTGATATCCGTCATAGTCATTCCTAATTTATAATGGCGGTCAGTGTTTATTTGACATGAGTAATCGACATTCAGCCAAACAGAAATCGTCAAATAATCCTTAACGAACTATTTGATAGAATTATTGCATAGTTATCATTCATTTAATATTATTCGACCTATTTATACCGTAAATATAATTAAAATAGTATAATTATGCGTGTGAATATTAATTAAAATAAAAAAACTCGAATTATAAATCGTATCGTAGGCTGTATGCATCACATGTCCTTTGCCTTATTGACAGTTTGACATGAATGTATTTTAATTTTTTCGATTCATGGTTTTGCGGATTTTTGCGTTTGCGGCTCGAGTAAATTCAGGATATTATATTATAACGACGACTGTGGCTATTTTTTTAAGGATTTTGATTTTACTTTTGCACACGTTACCCATTTTTGAACACGACTTAAATTGGACCCGCCTAAACGACGACTCGGCTTTTTGACGACGGACCTGAAACTGCTTTAAATACGACTCTGCTGTTGTTTTGGACTTGTGCACCGTGTACATTTAAGAATGGATAGAAACGTACACTGTATTAATTGCTATCTCGATATTGCAAAGTGAGACGTAATCTCATATCAGTGCAAAATTATGAAGTAGGTACGTTGTTTAATACAGGCATGGATAACACCACAAGGTATATATATACGATTGAGATATGCAGGGAAATTGATAACGCATTGGTTGAGGATTTAGCTCTTCCGGGTAATTGTTTTTTACTGCGAGGAAAAATACATGGCAGACATATTTCTCAAAAAATATATTTTGTTTACATAATAGTTAACAATTCTTTATCTGGGATTGGGGCTTTACAGCATCGTTATTGTAACTGCCTAGTGGGACGGCGAACAGTTGGTACCTGTGCCCATACCATGTCGGTAATATGGTACTTAGCATGAGCCTGGTACCAACTTAATATTTATCCTCCTGCAGAGTTTCTTGATGACATATTAGTGGTTTTTAATGATGATATTAAAACATTTAAATGCTTGTTTTGTTGTTTAATTATTGCATATTAATCCTTAACCTTGACTTAACCTATATTTTAGAAAAAATGTTTGGAACTGGCTTCTACCAAGTTTTTTGATAATTATTGAAATTGTCATGGGTTCCCTACGATTTGTAGTGCAATTTGGGGTATTTTTCATTGTTGTTCATTTCAGGCATTTTTTTGTGTGGCTGATGGGCATTCCCCTTTATTTCAATTATAGTTTGTAACTACGCGTTTTGCAACTTTGATTGTATTCATTTATCTTGTTCGTATCACGGTTTAATATAGGAACATATTTCAATCGGTTTGTTTTTTATTAAGGTTCCGTACCTCGAAAAGAAAAAACGGAACCCCTTATAGGATCACTTTGTTGTCCGTCCGTCTGTCTGTCTGTCAAGATCCTTTTTCTCAGGAACGCGTGGAGGTATCGAGCTGGAATGGTACTCCCTTTCTTCTCCTAAAATTTTTTGTCCAAAAATCATTATCCATAACACGTAGCAAACGTGTTATGGATAATGATTTTTGGACAAAAAATTTAACTTATAAACTTCAGTAATGTTCAAAATCCCGAAATTTTGTTTAACATAATTATCTTTAGTTCTAAAAGTATTCTGTCATAATATCGAATACTATAATAATTGAATATCCTAATTTTACATGACCTAAAGTTATACATCCTAAGTATGTATAACTTTACATTAACATTTATAATATTTTTTTTAGTCCAAAAACATTTGCAAAAAATTAGGTTATAGTGACAAAAATGAATCGCTGTAAATCAGACTCCACGCAGTCTTATTTGCTCTACCCCTAGAGTGTAATTTAATATCGCGTAGGCGCGAAGGGGCGAGGCGGCCCGCGAGTTGAGGAGCAGGTGGTTGTAACACTCGCCGCCGCGGCTGAGTTTGCCGGCCAGCAAGCCGAAGCTGCGGTGGTGAGCGTAAAACCCATCTGCGACGAAATATATAATTTTTTTAAAAGAAAGATACGTAAATCAATACATGGGATTATTGCAATACCATAATAAAAACTCTTAATTTGTAACCCTGGTGGATCGGCGTTGAGGGCTGAAATACAGCTATGCCTAGTACGGCCACAAATGCTTTAATAATTTTGTGTACTTTAAGTTTATATTAAGCACTCTGCTTGTGAAAAATTTACATATTTATGTGAGTAAACATTATCATTATCATTACCCACTCGGCTACATTATCGCGCTCGCCTATAGTTCGCGCGAATAATACCGCCATGTGTGTAATGACCAACACAGCACACTAGTATCATAATGTACTATTCTGAAACCAATGTATAATGTTGTCATTGTTAAGAATGTTGTAATGATGATGCGTAAATGTAAATAAAAAAATCTTACTTACGTTTTGCTTTTCTTTATGTTTTACAGCATTTTCTGATAATATCATCATTTATAACACCCTTTATACTAGCACTTGACAAGAAACAATGTAATAAAATCTTGGTAATCAATTTTAACTTATTTATATGTCATCGAAATGAAACTTTTTTTGTATTGTATTTGTAGTTCGGATGACGATACTATAATTTGGTATCTTGGCGCTGAGCTGAAGATGGAGGCAGGAGGTGAATAGTATCTATAAGTTTTCAGTGGCTACTGGTAAACCCCTCGAGTTTAGCTCATATGATTCGTTTTGACGAGTTCAATAGATTGGGATCGGTAACAAGGGTCTGATGATGGTGCCAATAGGTGGATAGTGGAACCCTTCAAGTTGCGTGCTCAAAGATTAAATTTATTTTAGTGTGCAGGCCAACATTTAAAAAGCCAATGTCATAATAACCATAACATCCAAGCGAGTGTTACCTATAATGTTGTACTAAATTGCATTATGCAACTCCTTTGCTTTTTTATCATTCCTTGCTCATCAAACAGCCACAATTTGTGGTATCTTTGTGAATTTCAAAAAAAGAACATTGTCATGCACGCGCCTTTCAATACCACAGCGCCGTGATTTAAAAAATGAAAATAATTATTACAATAAGTAATTACACCTAAGCAAACTTAACATCGTTTAGGGTGGGGTATATATCGAGCACAGCAACTCCCCTGAATATCTTGGTGTCACCCTAGACAGGTCTTTAACATTCGGCAAAAACTGCAAGAACATCAAGCAGAAGGTACACACTCGCAACAGTCTTCTTCGTCGACTGGTCTCATCGAAGTGGGGTGTTTCGCCTGACGTTATGCGGACTAACGGACTGGCTCTATCTTTTTCTGCGGGAGAATTCGCGTGTCCCGTGTGGAGTCGTTCTGCCCATGCAAAACTGGTGGATACAGCTTTGAATGAAACATTTGAAATGATCATCACTGGTTGCCTAAAACTGACCCCGGTACAAATGCTGTATTCACTAGCAGGAATAGCGCCACCATTTGTTCGCAGAGCGGTGGCAGCCTCCAGCGAAAGAGCCAAAATGGTCTCCGACTCACGACACCCTAGGCACGACAACATCCTTGCGAAAAACCACAAAGGCTGAAAAGCCGAAAAAGTTTTTCAAAGTGTGTTGTCAGCTCACAGGCGAACGATCCGAAGAAAGACTGAAGCTGTGGCGAGCCGGTGCTTCCTTACCAAATCTATTTGTTCCACCCGCTGAAGACCTCCCGCGTGGACATGAGTTACCTTGTGTAACCTGGGAGTCTTTAAACAGACTCCGGAGCCAGGTTGGCTGAAGCAAGGAAAACCTGTTCAGGTGGAGATTCACAGACGACTCTGCCTTGGAATGTAAATGTGGTGCTGTTCCACAAACGATGGGACACTTAATATCGTGTCCTGCGTGTCCTGTCAGCTGCACGTTACAGAAACTAATGCACCTTGGTGATGAAGCCAAACAAGTCGCCGAATTCTGGGCCAAGTCCATTTAGATTGCTATCGACACGCTAAGAGAAGAGAGAAGAGAATAAATAATTCTATTATTAGTTTGGTACCTATAAATACTTTGTTTATATTAGATACTCGTCAATTAAACATTCCATGAATTTACATAGAGTTCTTACAACACTGGACAACACCCTATGGTTTCAGAACGTTTTATAGAGGATTCATATCATATAGATAAAGTCTTGTATGCAACTGTACATAATTAGATATTAAAACACTCATGTGATACCATTATCAATCCACATTCGTGTTTTAATACCCCTTATATACATTAGTTGCATAAATAATGCATGCAACTTAATATGCTAAAGTTATTTTAAGACTAAAAAGTAAAAAATAAAAATATGTAGTTAAAAAAAGGACAAACCCTTCTTCTATCACACAGTAAAAAAGATAAAATAACTAGCCACACCCCGCGTTTTCATCCGCATAATTCTCGATCCGGTAGGAATATCGGGATAATAGGTACTCTATGTCCTTTTCTAGGTCATGGTCTACCCATGTACAAAATTTCATCTAAATCTGTTCAGTCGTTTTGGCGTGAAAGCCGCGAGACACACATTCCTGCTAGTTGTATGTTTTCTTTTTATTCTATTTGTTTTTTACTTGGGTTCCTTTTAGTCTGTGCTAAATAAATGTATTTTCTTTCTTTTGAAAGCGCAACAAACAAACTCACTTTGGCATTTATTATAGTAGTTAGGATTAAATTGACTTGTATTAGTATAACTTACTGCATTTTATTCTTGCCAATATGTTAACTTCACTGTAGAGTAAAGGCAAACATATTTTTTTTAACAAAACGTGGTGGGTGATACATACCCTATACATAGTTATATATTGGAAAGGACGTTCCTTCTGTCATCTTTAAGTTCTTTTCCATAAAATATCTATTGTCCCAAAATCTTCCAAAGAGGTTCCTATCCTTTTCAATTTGTACCGATGACTAAACATAGCAAAGGTTCGATATCGCTCCGAACTGAAAATATCTACCTTTTATCTTTATTTACAAATATAAAGTGTTTAGTCGGGAGCAGGCCCTTAACAGTTGGACCCAAAGAAACTCGATCAGCCCACTAACAACCTCCCCCGGGACCTCGCAACACGATATTATTTGAAAAGTAATCCTTTTGATAACAGCGGGTCAAATTTACCGGTCCGTACCGGTACCGGGGGTGTTTATACAGGTATATTTCTTTTTTGCGGTTTTAGAAGAAGGTTTTTTTTGTTTACATTTTAGAGGTTTTTCAACGGTTGTTAGGTAGGAGCAATGATTAATATTGTGTTGTTGCCTTACGAAAGTTTTGATGAATCGCATACTTACTTTTGAGTTTTATGAAAATGGCTGTTTTTAAAAACAGCTAAATATAACAAACCACTAAACTAAATGAGTTATAGCCGACACCGATCGCAAAAACATTTTGTAATTCGAAAAAGTTTTGTATTGGCCAATAAAATAAGTTTCATTTTCTTTTCATGTTTATTTTATATAAGAAAACTTGGTAAGAATAAAACTCTTATCTCCATAAAAGACATAGGTACAATTTAAGAAAATAAATCGACAATAGGCGTAACATTTTTACGATAACCGATGATATCGCAAATGAAACTTTTCCATTCCAAGCATAATGTTGCCAACTCAAATAAACATCCAACTTTTAAAATTACGTTTTATCTGTTGTGCACTCAGCTTGCCAACTTTAACGACAAAATCTCCCGAAAAAAAGGCAAAATGTTTCACGTCGAAGTAAAGTTATACTCTTAATTATTTCCTCATTTCGGCACATCGGGGAAGAACAATTTTCTCTCTAATATTCTTTTAGTTCGTTTAATAAGCTTACTTTATGAGATTGATTGATTTAAAATGTAAAAAGAAACTGGCAATTAATAATTGTGTTGAAACAATTAAAGGCAATGTGGACTGAAAATATGTTGACTATTACACACAGTGAGCATATTTCTGATACGACTCCAAATTATGACAAATAGAGGTAGTGTAAGATTTAGGGATCCGCGTAATGAATGTACTCCATACTCAATCTATGTCTATATAATAATCTATAAAAATGTATGATTTCTATTAAGTAGATTCAGTTGAAGTAGATGTCCCCGTATCCGCGGAAGTACAACATGACGCGGAATTTATATCTTCCAGTAAGTAGTATTGCATTACTACAAAATAACATTGATGACCACTAACAAGATTCGCAAAATTTTGGCAAATTATAAAGCGACTTAAATAATAAGACAAGGCTGTATACAAAATGTAATATCAATAACATTGACTTGCTAAGGCATGTTCTTAAAGTGGGCTAAGAAAATTGATTACCAGCAGAGGAAGATTTATATGGAAAAGGATATTAGCAAATTATGATGGATGACTCGAAGGGACTTACTTACGCGGGTTTTATATGTCGGTTATTCGAGATTGATATGTTGGGGTTAACCTTGAATTAATATTATGTTAGTGAGGTAATTTACAGAGTAGCAAGTAAGTGATATATTTTAAGCAAATAATAGATGAACAAGACTGAAGATTGAGTGTAGGAAGGTAGTTGATTTCGATGTTTGACGTTCAAAAGTGCCTTTTTTGTGCCTAATTGAAATAAATTATTTGACTTTGACTTAGACTTTGATGTTAGTCTACGACTTTAGTAAGCGGGGAAGGAAAACTTCGTGAGGAATCCGGCATGTTTTAGAACCCAATCCACCATCCCGCACTGAGCCCGCGTGGCGGGTTATTTATTTATTTTATTTATTAAAACTTTATGCACAGGTAAAAAAATACTGTACAAAGGCGGACTTAACAAGTTCGTTGCCACCCCCGCACCGGTGCGGGGAGGGGTGTCCATGCGAGAGGCCGACCACGCACCGGTGCGGTCTCGCGCCTTAGTAGATTCATACACTCAGTTTGGCGCCGGCACTGGGCCAAGAACGTTGTGTTTGAAGCGGCACTGCGCTTGAACGATCAAACAAAAAAAAATATTTGGCCTCCCGGTGACCTTCAATTTTTGCAAGTGGCAGTCAACCTGTTAATGCCTGAGGCATTTTCTACCAGTCAACCTTAGGGTGGTGCAGAGACAAAACATGGCAGGTGCAACATAAGTGCTAGATAACTTGAAAATTTATACCTACTAATACATAGATACATACGAGTACATATAAACCGAATAAACTTTGTCAGGAGAAATAACGATTGGTAGAGGAGAAAACAAATCCAGCAAATCAGCGCTGCAAAGATTCTGCCAACTTTTCACGAATATGTTCACGTGCCTTCAACTTATGGTTATGGCCCACTCCCTCTCATAGAGTCTGTGTCCCAGCAGTGGGCAAGTGATAGGCTGACTATTTGGCGGTTTGACCCGCATATGTCTCGATCCCGCGGGAATATCGGGATTATTATGTAAATTAATTTTGCGGAATTATTATGTAACTCACTTATTACACATCTTCAGTCTTCAGTATAATGTGCATACAATAAAGTTTATCAGTAGAACAATAATGCCAGACTCATAAGACAGAATTTATGCTCGTAATATAAAAGTTTTTTACCATTCAAAACCCCCATTATTCTAAATGCATTGTATTATTCCAGCAATCCTGTAAGCACGATTACTCAATACGAAAACCCGGTCCCTAATTCATTGGACCACACATTGTACCCTTTTGGGACAGCTTTATAAAAAACGATATATATCTACGGCAAATTATTACTAAACATATTATATTCCTTGATACAAGGTACCCGGATACAGGGTGTCCCGAAAAGGGTGTAAATATATGTCGGACACGGGACTCTTCCCTACGGGATACACAACGGACCGTAGAAGGAGGGTATTGAATTACAAGGATGTGTTGTGTTGCTTTAATAAGCGCAATTTATGCCTATTGAAAAGAAATGCCTATTCCAGTATTCTAGCAAAATGGAATGAATAGAGAAATTAATTCCGCGCCACAGCTACACAGAAAAGTTAAAAGCTTGTCAAGAAACACTAGATTATTCTAGCTTAAAACATTGAATTTTTACATTGAATGTGGCAGTATTTTTTTTTCACTTGGCATGTTCTGAAAGTGCTTATTTGTGCAGGATATAGGCTGTGCATTAACGTATCTACTCATAAATTTTTCTATATTAAGGCAAAGAAAATGAGCCATACAGCCAAACACAATATGCAATTGTAAACTCAAATGTAAATTTACAAACTCAAATGTAAATTTATTTACATTTGCCAGTGTTTTTTTAAGACATAAAAGATATTAAAATTTAAATTCAAGTACAGTAGGTTATTTAATTAATTTAAGAAAATTATTATTACAAAATTAATTTAATAGTAGGCTGTATTAGGTCTGCAGCCCAAGCCTAATGCCGGGAAAATAAATTCCTTCAGTATTCAAAACTGTAATAATTTTACTTTGAATTTTAATTAAAGAAATGTTATGTTATACTACTGTTTTATTTCCTCGCAATCGGAGTGAAAAGCTGAGTTTATAACTCGTCCACAAAACCATTTTATCCTCGACATTACTATCAGCCCTCGCCTTCATCTCGGGCTGCTAAAAGTCTCGGATAAAACTGGTTCGTTTTGTTCACTTGTTGTAAAATCTACTATTTCTCACACTGTTCTTATTTCTTACTTCTAAAGCATTGAATGCTCTTCTGTGTGTTGGCAGCTCATTTTAAATTATTTCGTACTCGATATAAGTTAAAATAAAATCAAGTGAAGATTCATCGCATCGTCGATCGTGGAACACTATTGTTTTTGTTCATTCATGATTAGTACCAAGTGTAGACCCTTTGTTCTCCCAAGGAGCTATCAACTATGTTATCTGAAAATGTGGCGCTAAATTAAATATTGGGGCTTGTTTAGTGAATTAGGTTCAAGGCTATTTCCCTGAAGAACAAGTGAAGGTCAATTTGAAGGTTAGATTCTGTTGTAACGAAATACTTACTGTATTATCGGAAAAATGAGGAAATATTAGGTGAAGGTTCATGGTTTGGTGTTGGTTGAGGTTGAAATTTGCAAGCCATGTGCGAGATTTGGGGGAGGCCTATGTTCAGCAGCCGACGTCTTTCAGCTGAATGATGATGCAAGGTTTGTGCATGAGTATAAATACCCTACCTACCCTACCTCCCCTTCCTTCACCTACCTATACTAAGAACCTTCTCCTAACAATAACAAACACAATAAAAAAAGAATTAGCGAAATTGATTCAGTCATTCACGTGTGATACCGTGAGCAAGGGAAATAAGGATTCATTTTTATAAATATAATAATATAGATTTTACATTGAAGACTTATATTAGTAAACGTACAGTCAAAAATCAATAAGCTCATTGATTGGTGTTTATCCAAATAACAACAGACACTCATAAATTATGTCAGCAGATTAAATGAGGTATTCCTCGAAGCGCTACCATTTTGAGGCGCTCCTAATGAGGCGCTCCTTTTTTATTCCTCGGAGCGCACCTTTTAGTAGCGCTCCCGATAGCAATTAAAAATATTAAATTTTTATTCCTCGAAGCGCGCCTATGATTAACTTTCGAATAGAGATAGGATACTAACTGAAACTATCGATAATAAGTTAAACACGTTATTTTATACAATTTGCAAAAACTCTATACTCCTTGACCATAATAATATCGGTTTAAAAAAAAAAGTGATCCTGTGTGTGTAAACCTATTTTTACCACCACCCACAAACCCACCCACACCACCCACGTTTAAAAATAGGGAAGAGCATGAAGTAAACGTAATAAATTATATTTTTAAAAACTCATTTGTGCATCATCATCATCGAAGTTACTTAATCAAAAGTACGAAATTGACAGAAAAATATGTTTTTGCTTTCGGCACTATAATGTGTATTCAAAGAGTAACGTGTATTCAAAGAGGATGTTATTAATAAATAAAACGCACAGAAATCATATAAATGATATGCGTATAATAATCACATTGCAGCAGGACCTACATAATAATACAAGATTACTTTGTGTGGTGTTATCGTAAATACAGTTATATACACGTATCATTAAAAAAAAAAATATAAATTTAACGTTATGAACGTGTAATATGACATAGCAAAAACACCTGTCAACATGACAGCTTACATTATAGCAATCCAATCCAAAAACAAGTGAGTAAGCGAGAAGGCACATTACATAATGTAAGGCGACATCTAGCCTGCTTAGTCAATGAATCTATATATAAGACTGTTGCCGATTATTAGTTTGAATTTTTACTACTCTTAACACTGGTAACTACATATTATATATTAAATCACGATTCTCACACAAAACAAATAATTATAAAAAAAATCTAATTTAATTTCTTTTTGTTTTGTTGTTTGGTATTGTTTAATTATATAAATAATAACTGATTCATAATAATTAGAACGGGTAAAAATCACATTAAGTACTAGTGGGGAGAAACAGTTGAAAAGTTATTATTATCTAAGTATTAAATTTACAAAAAAACAGATTGTTTCGTTGTCTTAAAAGTCATTGCTTAATAATTACATATGGTAAGGTATTAAAAAAGCTATTAAAAATCGTCTGGTTTGTAATCACAATGACAAATCTTAAAACTAATAGTGTAATGTAAATATTTAACTAAATATAAATTTGTTTTTTGTTGTTTGGTTTTGTTGCAATAAGGTATTGATTAATTATATAAATAATAACAGATTCATAATAATTAAAATGGGTAAAAATCAGAGATACTAGTGAGGGAAATATTTAAAAAGTTATTATTATCTAAATATTAAATTTCCAAAAAAATCACAGATTGTTTCGGTGTCTTAAATAATAAACAAAGCTATTAAATCCGTCTGGTTTGCAATCACAGTGACAAACCTTAAAACTAATAGTGTAAAGTAAATATTAAAAAACCTCACGTAACTAAATATAATAAAAAATCACAAATGGTTCATTTTCATAAGCAATGTTTAACAATTACAAATACGACACATAAAATCATATTCCCAGTTATAATCACATTAACACTAAGAGTAAGTATAAAAAAGAAATAAGCTTTAATATTAAAAATCAAAGATCGTTTTATTATCAGAATTACTAATTAATCATTACTTAGAAGGTATAAAAATATTAAAATCGTAATATGTCCAGACAATGTCCTATAGAGATAGAGCCAGTCACGTATTGATATAATATATTTTCAATTATATTGTTTCTTTCTTGGGCGTGTTTTTGATTTTCGGAAATGTTCATTTTCAATCTTATTTCAGCAAAATTATTACAGTAGTTTTGCAAGTATCTTAACAGTTTGGCTAAATTTACACCGCGCTTTTGGTTGATTTTTTTATTAATTTCTGAATAATGTGATTCCACAAAATTATTTGTTTTATTCTTTTCACCGTAACATGTAAATTTGGTTTTCCAAAATCGGTGTTCTAACCATTGAGAAACCATATAATCATTAAATTTTGTGATATTTTTGTCCTGTGGAGACTGACTCATTATATAAAGCCATGCCTCATCTAAATCTGTGACAGGTAAATGAGGTAATAAAGTGCATAAAGCAACATGTTTCCTAAAAATAGAGACCTAGTTCCCGAGATTTTCTTTGAAGCGCTTGCTTATAATGAAAAAAACACCCACTTGCAACTGCATTCGGAAACGCTGCTAGAAAACCGCTGATTGCGGCTTCCTCAAAGTCGCTTTAAAAAAAATCCGCTTGCATATTGGGTACTGTTGTTTTCAACAATTCGTATTGCCAGTATATAGCCGTATCGCCAGAGATTAAAGTACGTACTGAATGATACAGTTGTCTTTGTCCACTTTACACAGACAGGATCACTTTTTTTTTTTTACCAATTTATAGTCAAGGAGTATAGAGTTTTGCAAATTGTATAAAATAAAGTGTTTTACTTATTATCGATAGTTTCAGTTAGTATCCTATCTCTATTCGAAAGTTAATCGTAGGCGCGCTTCGAGGAATAAAATTTTAATATTTTTAATTGCTATCGGGAGCGCCACTAAAAGGTGCGCTCCGAGGAATAAAAAAGGAGCGCCTCATTAGGAGCGCCTCAAAATGGTAGCGCTTCGAGGAATACCTCGAATAAATGGAGAAGCTTTAAAAACTTACTCGAAACTAGACGGTGAACATTTGAATGACTAAAAATAATGCAATTTAAAATACGACAAGAAAGATCAGTTGCATATTAAATCATAGTTCTCATATCTCAGTGGAAATGTCGTAAGTGAATTGAGATAATATCGAGAAGTTTTCCTCTTTGCTTTATCATAGCAGTTAAAACGTCTTGTTATGTGACGGACGTGACGTAATATGACGTGGAATAGGGCGCTGGTATGACTAGTTACCAATTTATACAGAAATAGAATTATATTGATATGTCCTACTTGATAGAAGGAATTATAGGAGCTCTTTGTGCAGGAGCTTGTCCGTGGAAGAATAAGGACCTTATTAATTTGAATGGTATAGTGTACTGTAATCTGCACTTACAGGCACTTGACACTTTTGATATTCTGTCTCTGAGATGGCAAATACCTAGCCTCTGGCATTGCCATGATAAGTACGAAGGTGGCGATGACTACATACCTACCATCAAGTGGGCCCTTTACTTTACCATCCAATATCAATGACGAAGTAGGTCAGCTGTAGTTCTGAAATAATGACGATGAAAAAAAGTCCCTTTGTTGCCGCAAACAATAAGGAAACCTCTCGTCTGACATATTCCTGTGCAATTTCTTCTGCGTTACATAAATACATGGTCACTCAACGTAATTGAGCACTATGCATAAGTCACTGTGTTGTTTATATTATCATAATTTCCGCTAGTGTCTGTTGGGAAGTCTGCTTTCGCTGTAGGAAAATATTGATGATCCTAATCTTATGAAATCAACTTGCAACTAAAAGTCATGTTATAGTATAGTAACTAATAATTTGTTATACTCATATAAAATGGTGACTATTATAATCACAATCAGCCTGTTAAGGATCCTCCTAGTTATCTCTACAGTCTGAATAGTCGTAGAAGAATTATATCATCATGATAATTCTCTCATGATGATATAATTATTCTATAATTCATCTGCAAACCATTAGCAATAATGCTTTGCAGATGAATTGGAGATAGCAGTTTATCGTAATCCGAAACCATAAGTGAACAAGTATTGACCCATTCTTGAATGAATGATCCTTGACTATTCCACTTCAAATCGAACGTACCTCAACTAAAAACACGTACAATGGACCAAGAAAAATAAACCTCCCTCCATCCAACGCTTTCGATGTACATAAGTAAACGGAGTTCCCAGCTGAACTTACATTCAGGGTTCAGCAAGATAAAGTGGCCAAAATAAAAATCTTTCGCAGTTGTCAAATGAGGGTAGTTTGTCAGCGCACAGAAACACGGTTCCGTATATATCATTACGGGGACAACGAATTGGGAATATTATTAAAAGTCCCGACTAGCAGGGAGTACAATTTGTTACTTATTTTTCTGGACCTTTTTTGTAGAGCATTCGTATGTTTCTTTATTAAGAAATGCTAGGGTTTTACAGGCCTTTGTTTATTATTTCACTGTAATGTATATAGTATACTTACCTAACCTAGTATAATATTTTTGAGTGAAATAAAGAAGACATCTAAAGAGTGTTCATTCTAAAAGTTGTTAGTATGTAGTGTAGTTTATTTCGGTGAAATATTTGACATCTATTTGCGACGTTGTTCGCTTTCAGAATGCATGCTCTGAAACGCTCTTTTTCGCGGTCCTTACTGCTACGACAACAGGGCGATGTCAATGTCGTGAAGAAAGGCAGCATTCCATGTAATTTGGGGGTCGCACTTAGACTTCGCTTACATTCGTAAAAATACTCAAAAGATAGTTCTCGGTAAAATTAAGATAAAAGGTAATCACAGCCTATTTTTTTAATATTGTGTTTCGCCAGAAACACTTTGTTTAAAAAGCAAGTGGCTCTGTATAAACAGACCCCATGATGGTAAACTATAGAGTTTATTATGCAGTAAACCGACGAGTAAACAGTATAATTCAAAGATGGCAGAAATGAATAGTTTACTACTAAAGGTACAAGGCACTAGTAGCTTACTTCAAATATGTATTAAGCCCTCTGCACATTGGACCTTTAGAAGAGCGTTATATCCTATTTATTGTACTCTATATACTTCTATGCAAAGCAAGCAGTCTTAATTACGGATTGACAAAATGTATTTTGTTATTACTACTGATGTGAACCTCCTCCAAACTAATATTATAGATGCGAAAGTGAGTTTGTTTGTTTGTTACGCTTTCACGCTAAAGCGGATGAACGGTTTTGGATGCCACAGATAAACAATGGGTAAGGACATAGGCTATACTTTTCATCCTGGATCCCAGACAAAGTTGCGTGTCAGTGATAGTATAATATATTAAAGACAAATCAATGAATACAACGCTTTTGGAGGCAAGATCGACCGAGATTGACCGATCTAGAGACGTTGGTTAAAATCGCCCAACGTTACAAGCGACTGGTGCCGCGGGACACATGTCCAGTGAATGCGTGGCTTTATGTGACAATACTTCTTAGAGATGGATCGTAACAGGTTAAACTCGAAAATCGTATTTAAGCGTTTTAGTAATAGCGAGAAGTAAACATATTTCGAAGTAAATAATAGGTGTTTCTCTTTTTAGCAAGAGTCATTATTCAATGAGGAACAGAAAGAAATTCAAAATATTCCTTCCTTTTGTGTGAGTGTCTATGTAAGTAGCAGCCGCGGTAAAAGTCTTTGAGGGTCTGTTATTTTAAGTAAGAGATGTTATCTTTTTAGGAAAAATTGTTATTTGTTATTTTTATCTGTTACGATAAATACGCCTCACCCCTAATACTTGTCAGTGGGCTGAATTGGACAACTCACAACTGTCAGTCGTGATGTAATTTATATACTTTCAACATTACGTACTAGGCTAGGTATTTAAAATGTATTTTCCAATACCTATTATCTTATTATATTTATGCAAGGTTCAAAGGGGAATGAAGAATTTAAGACCTGTGAAGATATTCAGGCTGGGGAGGCCACGCGCCTATTATGCATTAAGCAAAAATAAAACATTTATTTGGTAATCCATTCTGCCCATTATATATTTTGTAGTGTTGTTTTTTGTTATGTGTTTATGTGGTGTACAATATAATAAGTATATATAAATAAATAAGAACTTCTTCGAATAATTGAGTAGCTGGCGCAGTCGTCATGTTTGTCGTCAGCATCACCATTTACTCTTTACACTGTGACCATACGATGCTCATACTCACACATACTAGCATCAACTGTAACCGATGGCATTGCAATTTTCCCTGCTTTAGTGATAAAGTTGAAAATCTATTAAAGAAATTTGACAGCTTGTAGTAGGTTGATGTGCTGGCGTCTGTACGTAATCCATTCACCACAAAACAAATAAAACTAATAGGTAAGCAAACTAATCCACAAATATTTACAACGAAACATCAAGACAAAACATTAAAATATGACAATTAAGACATTCAGATTCACAGGTGACATCAATAGATTTTAATGTTGCCATGGAAGCTAAATTGCCCAAAAAAACGTATACATAGTGGATTCATACGTTGATTAGATTTGATGGAACAGCAGTGCTATTCTGTAACCATCACCGTGAAAACTAAGGTGAAGTGAGCTCGGAGTGAGCTGTCAGTCCCTAGCAGTAGATGGAATGACAGCTTACTTCATGTTCACATCACCTAAGTTTTCACCGTGAGATTATTACAGAATAGACCGGCTGAACTGAGTTATCAATAATAATAAAATTAACACCTTGTCTTGTAAACTCCTCTAAAAAAAGAGGTAGTAAAAGTCTCTTAATAGTTTAAACGATGAAACCACTTCCACCAAAATCCTGCTAATCAATTAAACGTAACTCCATAGCTACCGTCCCAGGTTCTTCGTTTAGATATTGCAAATAATTACGTTTTGATAGTCATATTTAATAAAATGTTTGTTTATTCTTTTTCTTTGTACAGCTTAATAAAAAAAAGCTGATTCATAAAGAGAAAAGCCCTGTCACTATTTCATATAATGTACATACTTACTTTCATTCATGAACACTTCTGAAATTAAGCGACACCACAACTGCCTTTGTTCTTTGTACTATAGAGGTGAGGTTTACTGCACCTACCTATAATTATAATGGTTATCGTGAAATTCGCACTAAAGAAAGCTACACTACCACCAGCTGAATAACTCTGAAAATAAGAATATACTTAGTTTAAAGTTGACGGGACACTCATAAATTTTAAAATCAGCGTGTGTTGTGCACGGCGGTGAAAGAGCTCTGATTAAAGGGCAGGCTCTGGGACAGTTAACATGACGACCACAGTCCGCCGGGCCATCATATCTACTATTAGGATTGTAGTAATGTGGAATGGAAACCAAAATAAAAAAGGGTAATTTTGAAAGGATCAAAATTAACTGCACTGTGTAGTGTAGATAAGTGCGGTGTGTGTTGGGGGTTGTTTGTGTTTCAGGGTGTGTGTGTGAGGGTATGTGTGTGTGTGGGGTGTGTGTGTGTTTTTTTTTTTTAATTATTACACTGCATTGAGCTGTAAAATTCAGAATTCTGGATTTTTTATTTAAATCAAATCAGAGATCCTGTAAAGAGGAAAGCCAAAGCAAGTGTATGTGTTTGTTTATACATAAATAACAAAATCTATTATTGCCAATCGACGTTTTGGGTGCCAATCCGGGCAAGTACCAATGGGACTTTTTTAATTAAGAGTTAATCTTGGATATTACTGATATCGCTGAAGTTTAAAACATCGTGAGAAAATCTGGACTTATAGTTAATATAAGCCTGAAATCGCCAACCCGTCTTGAGCAAGCGTGGTGATCAGTGCTCGTGCCTTCTGTGTATGAAAAGAAGCCTTTGTCCTGCAGTGGGACAGTAATAGGCTGGTATTATTATTATTATCGCTAATCAGTCTACCTAGTATGGTAATAATTTAAACCCCAGCTCCATTTGCTTTAAAAAAACTGATTACATCATCGTTTCGCTACCGGTATAATCAAATCTGCAATTTAAAGGTCCTATGGCGCGTAACAGACGATCCTAAGGGAGTAATATTTTATCGTTTGTGGCATTTTTAGGGCACGTTAGAATAATGTGCTCAACCCGCAACCGAAAACGACGTAAAAAAGATGAAACCCTCTGATCTTTTCCTTAAGATTTGATATAAATCTCCGGATGATTCTTTGCGAGACTTATCATGTAAACGGATTTGAAATATCGCTGGTTTATTCTATTTGTGGACGTGGTTTTCGATAGGTCAGTAATGCTAGTTTAATTCATTTTAGCTATCCTAAATCTTTCCTGAAATTCTTGGCATGGGTATGTCTGAATATTAACCGAATATAAATGCTTGTCGTTATCATTCGTAATCATTAAGATACCATAGTTTTGATTATTTCTTAGTAGCTTCGATTTGCTTAAATACTTTTGCTTTTTTTTTTCGAATCCAGATTTCAGATAATCTAAGTGGATGTATCGAAACAATAGGGCTGCAATCAGTGTTGCGGCTGGTGCTCACTGTATCGATTGTTTGTGCATTTATTACATCACTACCTAACCGAATACTACCGATACAATACGTATAACCTTTTTTTACTAGCCTCCGCTGTCCCACTCCTGGGTAAAGGCCTCCCTCCACTCCTCTCATCTTTCGCGAGCCCGCGCGTCCTCCTTCTTGTTTTGACGGGACCTATCCAGCTCATCCCGCCACCTCCAACGCGGTCTGCCGTGACCCAGCCTCATTTCTCAGGGCACCAGTTTTGTGCTGTTTGGCCCCACAGTTTGTCACACATAACTATCTATTTGACGTAAATACGTTACTGAGTTGACTAATCGGGACGCCAGCGCCAGCGCCCCTAGGCGGCGCGACAGAGTCTACAACATAACGCTCGTACCGGCCGGAGCTACGTAAGAAACTGTCGTACATTCCGAATAGTTGTGTCATGTACCTACTACAGTGATTAATGCGATCGTAAATTATAATTTGATCTTAACTGTAAACGGTTTTTCTATTGTGCAATGTCCAACAATGCCTACATTGTTGGACATTGCACAATAGAAAAACCGTCATATTTTAACTGCTGTGGGCGTACTGTAGGCAGTACGCCCACAGCAGTTAAAATATGGCTGATAATAACGAAACAGACACATACCCTTCTCCGTCATATTTAATAAAAATCTTAGATTCATTCATTCGGTTTCAGACAAAGCTCAGAAAAAATTTTGCACAAAAGTTGAGTGAAAGTGAGCACGAACGAAGGATTTTTGAAAATTCACTTCCTAAAGGGGTTAAATAGAAGATGAAACTTTTTGACGATGGGAAATCCCATCGGGCACGCGTCTTAAACTTAATAATTTCTTTAAGGATTTTTATCGTTAAAGGTAAAAAAGTGGCGTTAGATAGTGTTCCCAGGTAACAAGTGATTGATGATCGAGGGGTATATGAAGGAGGATAGTTCAAAACATTCCCCTTATAAGGACTAGCCTATCCCGATTAAAGTCGTATATAATGTTTAAATATAACATAAAAACGGCAGTTCCTATTAATTTAATGAACTTGGATGTTCCAAGTTCATTAAATTAATGACACTGCCGTACTGACACTGCCCTAAATATTAAAGGCCGTTAACTGACAGAACGTTAGTTTAGTTATAAAAAATATGCAGTTATACTTTTACCACTACTTAAGATATTTCAATAATATCACTCGCAATAACCCACGATTAACAACTTTAGAAGAACTCCTCCCTACATTTCAGTAAAATTAAATGGACTAATTTCGAAAACTATATACCGTAGTAGCAATATCATGAGTTTATAGTTCGATAGGATCCCGGTAGGACATGCATGGCATGCAATTGTTTCCATGCCGCTGTTTTTGCAACCAATCTTTAGGTTTTTTTGCCAAAACCTCTTGCAGCTATAAACTTGCATGCTATTGATGTGCAAGCTAAACTTTAATACACTATCTTAAACAAACTAGTATACATACAAGCGTATTCATTTAGTCTAAGTTGATTTTTGATTGACCGTGTACAATAAAAAGGTTCTTAGTTGCAATGGATTTTGAGCTTTAATAAATGACAAATAACTCATTGTCATTCATTACATCAACATAACATTAAGTTTGTGTTCCTAAAATTGATAATTATTTGAATTTCGGAATTATAAATATAGACATACCTATATTTAGAATTCAGAAACTAAATAATTACCTTTTTAGGAACACAAACTCATCACAAAATCATCTTACACACGTTATTCTTTTACCTAAGGCTTCCTGTACATGAAAACGGACCGGCACTGGCGCCGGGCCGCAAGATGAACACAATATAGAACATCTCAGAATGAAAATATAAAATCTACGCGGCGCTGGTGCGCGGCAGTGCGGCGTATGGGCGATATTCATTCGTATACACAAACATGCGGCCCGGCGCCGGCACCGCCACTGGTGCGGCTCCGGCGTCATGTACAGGAAGCCTAATGCTATGGGCCTTTTATTCTAATCTGTCTTTTACCATCAACCCCTTTTTGCTGGCTCAATGCCAAGCTGTAGCCGAATGAGGCACGCCTAAATATATCACTCTGCCTAGTGATAGGCACTAATAAAACAAGTAATCATAATAACATTTTGATAACAGTATTAACGCAATACCTGCAATATAACATTATCGTAATTGATGTTATTTAGGGGCCCATTAAAGGTCTATGTGGCATTGTACGGTAATACCCTCTGTGTTTTGGAAGATTGCCTTTCATTAACCTAACGTCAAACAAATGGTTTATGACAGCTGCACGCACAGATAACTTTAAGCTGGAGCGCGTGGCTCTGTCTCACATACTGTCACAGCATTATGCTGAGCGATGGCCTTTGTATGTGGATGTGTGATTTTCCCCCAATTTGTTATTTTTTTGTGCTTGTGTTTTTTCTTTGTGTCATGTTTACCTTTATATGTTCTTTTTCTTTCTTTTTTGTAGAATATGGGTATCTTAAGCACACAATAGGACAACTTGCTTCTACTAATCACTCCAAATAGTTGTAGGTATTCAATTGAAGAATCTAACTCAGGATCTAGTCCACGCCATAACCGTTGGGTTATTCTTAAAGTTTAGTCCCCATAAAATATTAACAACAAAATCTTGAGTATATTTATAAATAGAACGCCAATATCCTTGAATCAGATCCACACGCACTTGAGGAGATTCCGAAAAAATAATAAACTGCCGTCGAAAACGAGGAAATAACAAGAAATATTGGCTGACGCAATTGACCTTGTCGTATGTCAAATAAGTGGCTAAAACGTACGAAAGTTGGCGGATTGATGAGATAAACCGAATAACACCGTAATGATGGTTTATAACTTTCTTCTACTTTGCTAAGGTGCTTATATAAATTTATTATTAACTGTTAGAAACCAAAATATATCTTATCTGCATTCGATTAGGGTCGTGTTTCAGTAATCAGGAGTAGAAAATGCTGAAAGATTAGTTTGCAGGCTTTTATATCTTTGTAAAATATTCGCGGGCAGCAGAAAATTGCATGAATCTGTTGATGCCAACACATAAAAATATAATGTCTGCAATAAACGGAGATTTTTGTGGTTTCTCGTATTTTTGATGTATAGTTATGGTTCCGTACTTATTTTTTGGGGAATTACAATCTATATTGTAAATCCTTATTGTTATTGGTGGCAGTTAATTAGATTTATGTTGTTTTTTCTATAAACGAAGTATTAACTGACACTATTATCGTACCAATATATACCATTTAAGTTACTATTTCAACTAAATGACAAAAACAAAACAACATTCAAATAACTATCGCAGTAGTAATATTTCTATTGTATTAATAATTCTGGGTAATAGAATAGGGTCTAATCTCTCCACTTTAGCCCCTCCACAAGATTCCCGTGTATCGTATCAGCCATTACAAACACAAATCACATACACTTCCATCCTCTCATGAATATTAATGGTTTAAAGTCTATTAGCCTAAACTCTACCGCCGGATTTCTACTAACTATAATATTTACACATACAGTGTTTATGCTGGTAACTACTTACTTGTTTAGAATGGCCCGCATGTGTTGTTGAAGATGAACAAGGGATTAGAGTACATGATGAAGGTAGATAGTGTCTTTCTGCCTGTAAGTTAGAACTGGTTAGAACTCAATCAATCTGCATAATCTTTTACCAACATACTATGTTGGGGTCGGCCTCTACAACCGAGTAACTGGATATAGCTTGTCCACTCTGAAATGACGCGCCCCACTACCGCATTACCCATTGAAATCTGCATTACCGTGTGCGTAAATGCGGTAGTGGGGCGCGTCATTTCAGAGTGGACAAGCAATAACACGATAACCTTTGGTAAGACTGGGCTTCTGACTACCCGTAATGACTGTAAAAGAACTATGAATGACAGCCGGTTTTCCTAGGCACGGAGGGGTCTTGATATGTCACGGATGGTCACCCATCCGCGAGCCGACCGCGGCAAGCGTAGTTTGACCTTGATCAACCCTGTTATTATTTAGTCACGAGCCCCTCCTATACACAAACAATCCTCCTCCACCTCCTACACACGAACTATGATCACTATAATTGTGAGAATCTGTTATCGGGTCCATGTTTCCATAAAGCCACAATTGAATCAGCTGTAGATATAGACTTTCCATAAAATAAATAAACTAAGTTAATAAAATATCACAATTCCTCTTTGATCGTTCATTGTACTTGGAAGGCCATTGTTGCGCTGTTGACATTCATAGGCTAATATTGTGACCGAACAAAGCCCTTAAACGTAGCAAAGTATTTCAAAACGCAAAAATCCAGCATCTATTTCAAGTGAAGCCGCAGGGAGAACCTGTTGTATCAATAAATTAGCGTGGAATGGATCGCAGGGGCGGTCCTGAACAAAGCGATGAAGTAACTCAGCGCCGACGACCGAAAAGTGAAAAATTTAAATATTTTACAAAGAAAACTAGCTTTTTAAGGTTTTTTTCGCGAAATGGGCTACTTTTGTTCCTATTGTAGTTGTTATTTATAGCGAGAAACATGCGACGGAATGTTAACGTTACTCATGGTTGTACCGAAGTAGTTTAGTGAGGGAGGACGAGGAAGAGTGGTTTATTGAGGTTTTGTTTACAATATACACTATCTACTTGTAACAGCTAAATCTGTTTTGTCTTCGTAAGTAAATTGGCCAATGAACTTTCATGAAACTTGAGTGTAAGACTGATACGTAGAAAACCACTAACGGTTCTCTTTTCTTAGAAACAGTTTATCTCTGAGGCCATCTGATGGGTGGTGTGGCTCGCAAACCCAGTTGGCAGGTAAACAGGTGAAAAGACTAGCCAGTCGATCTCGTTCGTCGCCTACTTCAGTATTGCTGCTCGTGTAACCTCTTTTATCACATCTGTTGTTTATTACATTTGTGTTCATCGAATAAGCATGAATTCACTCGAGCTGTGATTTCTTGTGAATTTATTACGTAAGCAAAGTCAGGCGCACATTTTGTTAACGCATTACCGCATTACAAGTATTATTTATTGTTATGAGATTGTATTCGCGGTAGTTCATGTCGGTTAGCGTGGTTCTGGTCGTTATTTTTTTTCTTTTTGGGATGACTAGAAAACTCGTGTTAACAAATAAAAGGTACATGATTATGTATGATGAATGGAGGATTACAATAATCACAAACTTAGTACCTACGAATCCATATTTTTCTCTCATCATCAGCCTACATAGGCCTCTCCAATTGCACACCATTCAACTGGGTTCTCGGCAACTCTCATCCAGCTGCTACCAGCCACCCTGCGAAGATCGACGCTCCACCTTGCTGGAGGGCGTCCGACCTTACGTTTACAATTATTATTGTTCTCTATAAATGATAAAATATTCACTCAAATCTTAGATTGCATTGCCATACAACGTGGCAATGAGGCCAGTCTCTTGGGTACAGCACAGTACCAGTCGATAGTGATGCGGCTGAATTTTTCGAAGCTATATTTAAGTTTGTATAATACTTTGTTGCATACACATAGTTTAGATAGTATTAGATTATATATAAGATCTTAATCTTAGATTCATCTCCCAAATATTCCTCCAAGTAATTCAATCACAGAACTTCAGACAGTCTACGGTTATCAATGCAGTTGATGTCTACAATAATACAATTTTCCCAAACTACAACTACAATCATGTAGCCATAACTAAAACTATGTAGCCTCCTAACAACTTTAGTTAGAACGTTCAGGTCAAGATAGTCTATTTGAGAGGGTTAATTGCCCCGTTATGGGGTGCGGTCAGATATGGCAGCTATGGGTTAAATGATTTTGGGGACTGTGTAGAGGCTGTTTGAGTTATAGTTTGTGGTTAAGCCGTGATTGAGGCGGACCGTGTGGTGGCCAAGGAATGGACTACCCTGTCTCTACCCAACTGAGTAGGAAAGGCTACTATGGGACGGGATGTTTAGGTACTTATATTTGCTGATAACAATTCGTTCGGCAAGTAGGAAGCAGGTGACCATGGTATTTCAAAATACTGGAACTGTCTTATTTACTGATCATAATCTGCTACAGTTAACAATTCGTTAGACTAGCTGGTGATTATGCCTGTTTTTTGTAGAGGTTAAAGAGAAGACTATGTCCAGATGTGGACGTCCCAAGTACTGAACCACAAAATAAAGTTCAGAATTATAACTGTATAGTCACTTAAGGATCACCGTTAACTTCATCAACATTTGACTCTTCTTTCTTAAATGCAGTGTATATTTTTCCCAGAAAGTAATTAAAAAGGCGTTTGATCAAAATCCGTTTAGCTTCATCCGCAGTCTTTTTAAAAACTTATATTTGTGAGCCATTTGGAATAATACAGCAATCAATGGGAGAGGCAAGCTCACTTCTTTATTGCAGCTCAGAAAAGGAAGGTCAAAAATGTCGATTGCAAAATTGTCGACTTTCGCTCAAGTTTGAAGTTGGATGAAACGATTTGATTGGCGCAAGTCAGGGCCGGTAGCGTTTTTGAGTAACCATCGCAAATATTTATGTCAAAACGAAGAAGGCGTATTTATGTATAATTTACCAATGCTTTAGGAATCGGTTTTGCATGTAGTGTACAGCTAACAGCGATGAAACTAATGTAAATGGTGATTTACCAGCCCGAATATTATCAGGTAGAAAAACAGTAAGTGCCAACCTTAATAAACATCTACCTACTTAATCTTTATACGTAAAAAAAAAACTATAAAAATAGTCCGTATAGCCTTTAGAAATAATCATACATCAATACTTAAACAATTATTGCATTCCACAATGTGTACTTAACTGGTAATCAAAATGTATCTTGTAGTTATTACCCTTTAGGCAAATATCTTGTCAATACTTCCTGACTAACAGACAGACATCCATTACTCCACTCTATTTGATTCCTAAGCTTTGTAGTTTAATTTGTTTCACTGTCAAAGGCTAATTTATTTTGTCTTTAAATCGTGGAACGGTAATTGATTGCGAACAAATGGCTAGAATACGTTTATCTCAGATTTCTTATCTTGGACCTAGGCTATATAGAAAGCGGGGCTTGGGCAGCTGTGAGTACATAATAGGTTGTTATAAAGCAAGGTCATACTGCAAGAGCAGCGATCTAACGAGATCGACTGAATCGTGTTTATTGTTGCTTCTTATTTTAGAAAAAAAGGCGGTGGCGGTGCAATCCGCTCCCGCTTCCGCTATCTACACAGCATATGCCTTAGTTTGGAAAAAATAACGTTTTCACCAAATAATCGTGATGTATCCTATCCCAGTCATCTTATCCAAGCTCTTTTTGCTTTTAAACAATTCAATTGGAGGAGGCTCAGACATTTCTGAACGATATTTGGTTTGCCAAAAATCACGTATTCACGAGTCTATACTTACATTCAATTGTTTTATTTAGGTGTTGGTCCAAATATTGGATGTTGGAAATTATGAATATCATGCTAGAATGTTAATTTCTAATGCCAATAATATTAGGTGCCCACCTTAATTAAACCCCACGGAGAATTTTAAAGAAGTTGCATTTTTCTTAATTTATTTAACAACCATGAACACTAATGTTTTAAAACTTTTATGCATTAATGTTGTAAAACTAAGATAACGTATGCCACTTAGATTAAGACAAAAATAAGTTTTGGCTAAGTATTAAAACAAATAGTAGTCATTTCTGCTACCAAAAAGAGGAGTAATTTTTAAGGATTTTTTTATGTTAATAAACTATAAGTAATAAGGTTTTTTTACTATGATGGTCATTATTCGATATAATATCAAACAGTTGATGAATATTATAATCGTAGAAGTGACGAGGTTTTCTATTTGTGAGAAAGAATCGCCAATTTCATAGGTGGGGACCCAATATATTGGGACAAAGAAGACGCCGCCGTCCGCGTTGTTGCGTGATGTTCATTGGTCACATTAATCACTGATTACCTCAATTAACCAATGAACAGTCAGCTGTTACAAGTTTTGTGGAAACTTATTTAACCAACCTATCTCGTTTTTTTTTATAGAGTACTCGCTTTAAGCATTTCGTCGTCATAGAGCCCCGTTCCTTCTGCGTAGAAAAAGTGAGAAGAAAATAGTTTTCATATAAGTTGTGAAACATAAAACCAATTAAGCTTCTTATTAGAAGTTTTTAAACTTCTATTAAGAAGCTTAAAAAGCTTAAAATTTAATAAAAGCTTAAAATTCTTTAAAAAGAATTTTTAGTTATGGCTTATCTATTGACATCTTAAGCAAATAAATATTTTCGGTTTTCAGTCTGCTATCGCTTATGCCTTGTACATCATCCAATCGAGTAATGTTCAGACGCGGCCCACTGGCTCATGAAACGGATATTTTGTTTGAGACAACTCTTTGTGGACTCAACATTGTGAATTTTGTTGACGGCAACGTTCCGATATTTTTCTTTAGCTGTCTTTAATGGCGACGAGTTATCGGCTTTTGAATTCGTTGATGTAATGTATTTAGTGAATGGAGTTTGTGGGTAGTTGAGGTGAGTTATGTTGAATAAGATTATGGTGTTTAATATTAGAAAGCCATCCCACATGTAAGTGCCGACATAGGTGAGATAGTTTCAACTGTCGTTACGTTCAGTCTTCTTCTTTTCGTGTGGTTACTTGGTTAGTAAACTAACCTGGTATCAGAGTTTTAAAACCGCCCACGGGCCTTTGACTTGGCTTCACATGCCGTCGAGAAATATCTCTCAGGCATGTTTCCTCAAGATGTTTTCCTTCACCGTTTTTGAGCAAGTGATAATTATATAAATACGCACATAAATCCGAAAACTCAGAGGTGCGTGCCTTGGGTTCGAACTCGAGACGTACGACTTGTCAGTCTGACGGTCACACCACTAGGCTATCACTGCCACTACGTTCAGTCAATTGAAATGAAATAAAATAACAACATTGGCTGGGAAAATAAACAGAAAATATAGTATATTATTTCAAAAAGAGGTAAATATACATAAAGTAAACAGAACACATTTAAAGTAATAAAAGTATGTCAAAAGTTATATTGTGTGAAACAACAACGATTTTACAAAAATATCGTTCTATTTGAATTTGTATTACCATAACAAACAATGTGCGTAAATGTTTGAAAAAATACACAAACAATATTTTTTTGTAACATTATTCGTAGGTAGGTACCTATACAGTTTCGTAAACATCCCAAAACATTGTATAAAAAAAACTTATGCGTAATTTCGGCAGCAAATAGGGTCACCCCGCAAATAAAATTGAAGTTTTATAACCAAATAAGAATATAGAAGAGAAAGGTTGTATCTTTACCCCTATGTATCTTGTGTGATATTCAGCCGGGGCGGAAGGGACGGCGACTACTAAATAATCAAGGGGTAGCCATAGGAACTGCGCACAGCCCTGACCGGACAATGCCTCGGTAGGGTTGTGTACCGCATTTTTAGGGTTGCCCCAGACTATAAGATAAGTTGGATGTGTGCTGTAACTCGGTACGTAATGGTCTTCGGCATTTAGGCTTGATTGGAATTCGGCGATTTGTGTGTACCGAATTGTCTCGAGAAATTGTTTCTGATTTGTTTTTCGATCTGTGGGTTCTTATTCTATCAACATTCTCCGTGTTTTATGGAAGAAAAACATAACCTTGTCTTTGTCATCGCGCGATCAACATTTGAAGGCAAAGGTCCAAAGAGTGTGAGGTAATCATTTTTATTCTACTTTTATTTACTAAACATTTTCAACAAGGTGCTTGAAAGCAATATCTCAAAAAGAGCTGTTAAAACATCATATTCATTTTAGGAACATTTCACAACATACATATTTTTAATCTGTTTGTTTTTAGTTTTGAGTAATATCAAGTAGGTAGACACTATACTAGATCTGACAGCTGTCAAAAAATCTGGATTATTAATAAAATAGTGGCCTTCGTGTTTCGGTAATAAATTATATTAGGTACCGTGCCAGAGAAAAATAAGTCTATTAATATATTTTTAGTATCTACAAAATTATATAAACCTTAAATCCGTGGCTTTAACTTGCAAAATTAATTAAGACTTACACCTCATCATCTAATTTCAACTCTTTATTTGAGGCTTTTGTGGACATGATCAATATTCAGATTTGTTACAGTTGTAGTAGCAATCACGTCATTTCGTTTAAAATAGGTTTTTATTTTTATTAATTTATTTTTCTTTTTATAGATTATTTTTTCTATTTTATGAATGTGAGAGCGCTGTCGGCTTAGTGGACAGTAGATTTGTTGATGATCATCATTTTGTTAAGTACCTGGTACTTGTTACAAGACCTTCACTGTCCTCCTATACCTAATAACACTGTTATTTGAAAATATTGTAAAACCCAATTATTTTTAAAAGAGTAACCGTGGAGTTTCTGGCCGGCTCTTCTCCATAGGAAACGACCAATTGGATCCGTGCACCTAGCTTCTGACGTTTCTTAAGTGCCCATGTAGGTTTATGTGAAATAAAATATTTTGAATTTGAATTTGACTGCTTGCACTGTTCGTCCACTGAATATGTCCTGGTTTCCCACACTTGAATGTTGAATTTTGAATTTTGCTCGAATAAGTTTAATGTTTCCCTAAATAATCTCTGTAACTATTTTTGACTTAATCTGATTTTCAATATTTTACGTCCTATTTTCAAGGACTTAGGAAGTAAAAACCCACCAGCTGGGGTAGCTTTGAATTCGAGTCAACTGTTTTTGTGAAAATCAGTCTAAAAAACTCAACTGATTTCCACATAAATGTTAAAAATAGAGTAACATGCTTTAATTCAAGTAGGTACTTTGCAATTCCAAATCAAGTAACTTATTTGCTTGTAAAAAATTATATCTTTTTTTTTGAACTGTGCAAGTGCATGTTGTAACACAATGTCACAACTGACGTTCTACATTTAGTAAAGCTTTAAAAACCAAAAACCATTCTACAATACATTTCCAGCATAACTTTGTTCACTTTATTCCGACTACCCGCAATTTGCAAGACAAATTACACAAAGGCGATCTTGCTGAGAGCCAGGTGAACTTTGGCTTTTAAATAAATAAAACCGCTGTCCCGAGTTTCAGTCCACTATGTACTTATACAAAAACGCGGCCATTTTTTGTTGCGGTCAGGACGCGCGGTCCGACCGCCCGGTATAAATCAGCTTTTAATAATTTCATATCTAGTCTGTGTTTTGCGTACACTGAATATGATATATTATTCGTTTTTTTACCACGTTTTATTTTATCAACATTATTTGCACTGCGTGTTTTCGTGAAAATGTCGAAATATTTTGTGGAATGTTTTATTTCCTTTTAGGGCTCCGTACCTTAAAAGGAAAAAACGGAACCCTCATAAGATCACTCGTGTGTCTGTCTGTCCATCTGTCACAGTCAATTTGATCCGAATCTTATGAACCGATTATATTGAAATTTCTTATACATATGTATCTGTGACCCAAAAACGAACATCTAAAGTAAATATTTTTTTTTTTTAATATGGAGGTCACTTTTGCGGGGCAATAAGAAAATTAAAATAAAAAGTTTTGCAAACTGTATGACATATGAAATAAAAAGGCTTGTTGAGAGAATCTCGAATATTAAAATTATAAATACTTTAAAAGATATTTGATAAAATAGAGGAAAATTGACCATTACCTCCCCTTATCTCCGAAGCTACTGAGCCTAAAATTTTGATAAAAATACAAAGAATGGTTCTTTACTCATAGATTACAAGAAAACCTATAATAAGTCTATGGTCTTAAAATAACACGGTAAATCTCTGAGGTTTACCTTGTGCGTACAAACTTACATTTGCACTTGGAATGTATGGGAGACTATTTTATCCCAAGAACAAACTTAATATTGTAGTTGAAACTACCATATTAAGTTTGTTCTTAGGATAAATTCATCCAACTACGGAACCTGTAATTGTGCGTGGTTTTGTATAAATACCCGCAGTTTAAATTCTCCCATATCATAGCGAGGGTGTAATTACAAACTCGAATGTTACACGCACGAATCCTGTTAACCATAAAAATACATCCCAGGCCTATAGGATTATCTCCAATTACATAGGTAAAGACCAATAGGTCAATTGGAGATTCTATAACCAGCATTTTCAGATTTAATGATCTGTGGATTGGCGCGCAATTAGAAATTCAAATGAATTTTATTCGAAAGACGTGTTAATTTAATTTCAAATTCAGTCATTTATTTTTAGATAGTTTTTTGTTTTTGTGACATTGTGGTAGTTTTCGGAAAAAAAAATGATTACGGATGAGAAAATCTTTACAACTGAGCAACATTTTAACAAACAAAATGACCTAATTTATGCTCAAAGCTCTAAGGAAGCTTCGCAATTGAAATATGAAGGAGTGACAGAGCCATATTTTTGTGGAAAACGTATCAAAACATCGGCACAAGTGTATCAAGATACCATTCTTGAGAAGGTAGTTAAGCCCCTTAACAACACCATATTCAAAAACCAAGTATGGTCCTTCCAACAAGACTCGGTGCCGGGTCATAAAGCTCGGTCCACGCAGTCTTGGTTGGAAGTGAACGTTTCGGACTTCATCAGAGCTGAAGACTGGCCGTCGTCTAGTCCCGATCTTAATCCGCTGGATTATGATTTATGGTCAGTTTTAGAGAGTAAGGCTTGTTCTAAACGCCATGATAATTTGGAGTCCCTAAAAAAATCCATACGATTGGCAGTGAAGAATTTTCCCATGGATAGAGTGCGTGCTTCTATTGATAACTGGCCTCAACGTTTAAAGGACTGTATTGCAGCCAATGGAGACCATTTCGAATAAGCTTTCTATATTTTAAATTATTTTATTTTATGTATTAAACTAACATACTGTAAAAGTAATAAATATTATTTGCAATAAAAAAATAAAAAAAATCTTCGTGACAATATTTATGGCAAGACTAGGTATATATAAAAGCGAAAGGTCACTCACTCACTCACTCCCCTGGCTGGAGGCTTTGAGTTTAGTAGCTTAAGGCAGCCGCAGGATTTTCCGGTTAAGTAGTCATCACCTCAGAGGTGAGTTACGAGATGCCATAGTCAAAAAAAAAAAACTCACTCACTCACTCACTCATTCATCACGAAATATCGAAAACCGCTTGACGTATAAAGATGAAATTTGGCAGGGAGGTAGTTTATAGTTAGTAGACATCCGCTAAGAACGGATTTTTGGAAATTCGACCTTTAAGGGGGAGAAAAGGGGCGATTTTATTTGTATGAAAAATCTTATTCCTTGAGTTAATAAACTTGAAACTTGGCAAGAATAGGTACTTATGTATGGGAATTATAAACTTTGCCATTTTTAGTTTTTCTAAAATACCCCCTAAAAGAGGATTGGGGTGTGTCAAAGTTTGTATGGAAGAATTTTAACGCGCCGTCTGATTAACTCGAAACTCAGTATTTATACTAAAAACTGAAAATAAATAAAAACGTATAACAGGGTTTTTTGAAAATTTACCCCTAACGGGTGAGAGTCATTTTTACAGCGGAGGATTTTACTGTGCGGCTTGATTACCTTGAAAATTGGTATAAATAATCTATAAGTCAAATAATAGAAACGTTACAATAGACTTTTCAAAAAATATTATCACGCTATATGCTATGGGGGATGAGCAATATTGATTTATGTTCGTATTCTTCTATAGTTTACCGCAAATTGTAAAAAAGCTAGCCAAAAGGTTAGAATATTGCAGAAAGTTAGGGATTTAACCTTTTAATAGATAATCATCACGCTATAGCTTTATGGATCCAAGCAGTCTATCATAACATGTCCAGGGTGGATTTTGAGATAGGGCAATAAGGGTACGTAGTACATTAACCGTTGTCGATACAAGAAAATAGTCTTAGGAGACTGTCCTTAACTTTATGAAAAATGTCGATCTGCATTCACAGATTTTGAAAAAAATAATTAAAGTCAGCAATAAAATGGCCAATTTTCACAAAAGCTTTTTTGATGCCCGTCAATCCTATTTCTTATTACTATGGTCAAAAAACTATATCAGGCCAACTGAGGTTTGAGTACAAGAATGTCTGTCTGTATGTTACATTTTCACGCCTAAACCACTGAACGGATTTCGATAAAATTTGGCAACGAGATAAATCGCATCCTAGGGTAAGACATAGGTTAAGGGAATATAATCGCTTGCACGCCGATAATTTTGTTAAGGAATCTAAAACCACCTAATTTGTGTAATGGAACTAGACTTCAAATAAAGACTACATAAACACGTCATTGAGGCATACACGCATTTTCACTGGCGTGAATCAAGGAGAAATTGTTTTTATACCGTGGATCCCTTTACTACCATCGGATTACCAAATTCAATTTAAGCGCCTCCAATTTCCGGTGAAATTGTGTTATGCCATGACTATTAATAAGGCGCAGCGCCAAACGATAAAAGTAGCTGGCATAGATCTAAGAAACGATTGCTTCTCTCACGGTCAGTTGTATGTGGCCTGTCTAGAGTAAGTTTACTAATAGTTTACATATACTGCAGCCTGAAAATGTGGTGTACAGAGATATTTTACAAAAATAACAAAGTCTATTTTTTTATAATTGGTGCCTTTAAAAAAGTTGCTTAGTGTGATAGGCATTTTCTGTTGACTGAAATATAAAAATAGTTAGCGTTAAACATCAATAAACTTGATATCTTCATAACCACGCGGACGAAGTCGCAACAGCTAGTTATTAATATTCTAGTTCACTAATTAGCGATATTTCACATTGCCAAAATAATCTAATCAGGTAAATATTTGACAGCTATTTGCGACGTTGCCAACTTTTTCAATGAACATTCATATATAACCATGCAAGTTGTATGCAAGTTAGTTTCATTTCGTCCTTGTGGAAGTGTTCTTCAAATATCTATATACGACATTTGTAGAATGTCAGCATCTGATGGTAAGATATATGCATATGCCGATGACACCGCGATTTTAATCCACGGGCCTACATGGGACGATTTGCAAACTAGAGCTGAATTTGCACTAATTTCCGTGATGACCTGGCTTAATCTGAACTTGCTGACGCTAAACCTGGATAAAACTTATTATATACCCTTTGCGATTCGACGTAACACCCTTCCCCGAATACTTTTTCGATTACAGCTCACTCATGCCAGAATCGGCTGAAGTCGTGCTCTTTTGCTGCCATTGTTAGGACTAATAACGTAAAGTATCTGGGGGTGTATATAGATGAGGGATTAAGATGGGACAAACAACTTGAAACTCTAACTACTCGTATTATCCGTCTGATATACATCTTTAAATCTCTGCGAGAATCGGATAATTTTAACATTCTCAAGATAGTTACCTCTCTCTATGCCAGTCAATCCTCGGATACTGGATAACTGTGTGGGGTGGAGCTGCGAAGACCTTTATGATTAAGGTGATAACCAGTGTGGGGTAAAGACCAGGTACACGTTTAGATACCCCACAGCACAACTCTATTCTGACTGCAAAGTTCTGACGGTACGTCAGTTGTTTTTTCTTCGATCTGTACTCAGAGTGCATGGCTGCCTGCCCCTACCTGATCCAAGGAAGCGAACATATGTCCCCTCTGGTGTACAGCACAAAACCTCTTTGCAAATTTCTTCTATAGTTTACCGCAAATTGTAAAAAGGCTAGCCAACAGGTTAGAATATTGCAGATAGTTAAGGATTTAACCTTTTAATAGATAATCATCACGCTATAGCTTTATGGATCCAAGCAGTCTATCATAACATGTCCACGGTGGATTTTGAGATAGGGCAATAAGGGCACGTACATTACCCGTTGTCGCTACAAGATAATAGTCTTAGGAGACAGTCCTTAACTTTATGAAAATTGTCGATCTTTGCAAAACACCATTACTACGTGTTAAGTATTCACGTATATAAAATTACTTAAATCAAATCAATTAATCCAAAAGAAATTAAACATAATAAACTTCAATAAATTCAATATTAAATCTAAAATTATAGACTGGTTCATACAACAGGACTACAATAACACCAAATCTCTTCTGGAATACATCGCTTAACAAATCACACACAGGAAAATAAAAACAGGTTAAATAGAAACACAAAACAAAACACAGCACATAAACAAACACCTCATAACACACAACACACACACCCATACATCACAACTAACATTACACTCACGAACGTGAACACACACACTTCTCTCCCATTCACAACCCCACTCTTTCTCCATCCATCCATGCTCAAATAAATCTAAATTACTTAGCTAACTTACACTTTTGTCTTGTGTTAGATTAACATCGACACTCGAAACATAAGGTCCATCATTAATCTACAGTTCAGCTCGGTCGAATCACTGTCTCCTAAGATAGAGGCCGTCCCTAGTTTAGGAGACAGGATTAAATTTTTATTAATATAGACAATTGTTTTTTCTCCCCTTATGTCCATTGTTAGTTGACTAAGTCTTAGCATGTAACTAGTGTATGTTCTTAGTCCGAAATCGTAATTTGGTATTTGGCAAAATTATTTGCAGTCCCAAAAGTAACAATAATAACAAAAGTAACTTGAACTTGTTTCTTAAGAAATAAGCAGTACCTTTGTTCTCTTTTATGTTAATATTGTGTCCTGTTTAAGTGTTTTGTGTGTACATAAATAAATAAAGTAATATAACAAAAGTAAGTTGACTTGGCCATTTAGAGTGTTCGTCCATGCAAGGGGTGTGCTCAAAACAGTTACCACCAAAGTTGAGAGACGCCGTACATAAAATGACAGCGTTGGCAGATAATTGACGCTCAACTTTACACTTAGTTAAAAGCCAAGTTAGTACTGTGTTAGAATTACTTATGTGCCGGGAAATATGGCGATATACTGACAGGGAAAAATGCTTGGAGAATGATAAATCCTTTGAAGGTTGAATTTTTCATAGGCGGCGACCGTGGTGATGACTGCTCGTTACAGCTATAGGCTGACATGAGTAGAAGATATCAATTACAAATAAGCAAGTTTTCAAGCTCATAATTTACTTGTGATGTTAACTGAAAAGGTTTTTGTTAAAGCCCAACATGATGACATGTAAAGTTCCACGAAAATGATTTTTGATTAAATACCTTGCAATGGGATAATTTATAGGGTATACCAGCCTATACATTATCCCACTTCAGGGTTTATATGTAATAAAATCAACCTCAATGAATCGGCTCGCCCTCTATTACATGAGACTTAAACATAACAGCTGGTGAAATGTGGCTGCACTATACACCGATGGCCGACCTTTGGGGGTAACAGGCGTGATATAATGTTATGTTATGATATTACCCAAGTGTGAAAGAACTGATAAATAAAACAATAATATAGGTACATTGGAAGCGAAAACAAATTAACTGTAATGAAGTGGAGCACGGTCACTCGTTGGCGTAATTACTTGCAGTGCGTTCGAATAACTGGCATAACGTTCGAATAACTCGAATAATTAGTGTTAATTCATTGCCTGTGCTGTTTTCGGCATTCATTGCGTTCGCTTTTCAGTAATTGTGTTGTTTTCGTTGGGTTACTGTTTATTTGGTATGGTTTTAAACAATTCATTGGTAAAAAATAAGATTACCTATAGGTACATACATCTATCGTTGAAAGATTAAGTTCGTAATTCAGAAACCCATCTGACTAAAGTCCAAGATGTCCGAATATGGGTAGCAGCTCTGAAAAGGAGGTGGGCAGGATGCTTGGCTTGAAGGGGTGATGGTAAGTGAAGCAGAGCTATTACAAAATAGCTACCGCGAGGCTGTATAAGTATAGTTGGTAGATCAGTCAGATGGGTGGATGACATTCAGAAGATCGTGGGTAAGACCTGGCACAAGAGGGAGGAGGCCCATACTCTGGCTAGTGGTGGAAACGAGGCTGCCAATGATCATGATAACATTTATATTCCTTTGTCTGTTACAGATATTCGTTTTATTTTGTATTGTCAAAATTAATGGAGTTACATAAAGCCAACAGGATCGCATCGTATGTCGGCAGTACAAAAATAGTAGGTACTATTAAATAAGGAAGCTATGCAAGTCCAAATCAACATTGCGTCCTTAAAATCATAAAAAAATGACTCTGACCATATGTACAAGTTCTATAATTGAAACAACTGAAAATCTGAAAAGGGGTCATTGTACTTATCAGAACAACTTTAAATTTAGGAGTGAGACCAACCCTGAAATTTGGAAACATAAATCTGCTGTTCCCTATACATTTCAGATGCCAGACGAAACAAACACTCTCAATCATAACCAATTGACCTTTGCAATTTAAATCCATTATAAAGTTTGAACACGTAAAAGGGCGGAATCAAATCAATCAAAGTGCGAGCGAGCGCACGATGTAATGAGAATTTTGAACAAAAGACCGATGTGAACAGGCCTTTAATTAATGGATCCTGTGTTAAGTTGCTGATAATGATGGATGGGTGTGCGGTGGCAGGTCAGGGAGTGTTGTAGGATGTAGACTCGATAGGATATTTCAAACTTATTTCCATCAGCAGTGATTGAGGTTCTTGTCTGATTGCAAGAACCATAAGATATTCTTTTTAATGCTGTTCGTTTGTGCGCGCATCTCTTGAGAATGGCTGGACTGATTTACCTATTTTTTATTTTAAAATGTTCTAGTCCGAAATAGGTTTGTTCAAATTCGGGAAAAACTTAACGACCTTTTTTATGGATCCGTAGTCAACAAAGAACCCTTATAAATAAGTATTTTTTTTATTAAAGTATACAGTAAGATAATGATTTACATTAATTGCAATCGAGGAATCATGCTTATAGTTTTATCATGTCCGTCTGTCTGTCTGTCTGTCCGCGGTTTAGCTCAAAAACTATTGGTACTAGAAAGTTGTAATTTGGCATGAGTATACATGTTAATGAAGGAGAAAAAGTGGTAAAATGAAATTTTGAAAAAACAATTATTTAGGGTTCCTCCCCTACATGTAAAGTGGGGTTTTTTTTTTTTTTTGTCATTCCCATTGTGTGGGATATCGTTGGATAGGTCTTTCAAAAATATTTGCGGTTTGGGAAGATCGTTTTTTGATTAAGTAAACCGTTCGTGACTTATCAAGTCAAGAACCCCAGAAGAGTCAAGTGTCTCTCCCCTCTACCAACTAAACCGTTGAGTTAGAAATTCAAATGTCACGAAAGTAGTACCTAAATATAACGAAGTTTAAATGAAAACTGTCACAATTAAGTAGGTTTTACAGATTAACGAGTAATAATCGACCAACTTAAATTTGCAGTTTGAAAAACATGCTCTCCCATACATTACGCATGGGAGAACATGTTTTTAACTACAATGTTAAGTTTGTTCTTGGGATAAATTCATCCCAATTACGGAAGCCTTCATTGTGCGTGGTCCGACACGAACTTGCCCGGTTTTTTTCTATGCGATTTTTGTATGAAATATTTAAATTTGGATAGGACAACGTCTTTCGGGTCAGCCAGTAGACTATAAAGTTGCGTAGTACAAAGGCCACCAGTCAGTGGTAACTAACCCTATACCGTCCTCTTATTCTATTGAAATGACGTACTGCGGTAGGCCAGCTCTAGGTGACAGTGTTACCACCGACGTGCAGCGTACTGTAAGTATTGTACGTAAATCATTGTGGTTGGCACTATAACGACAAGGCACTAATAATATTGGTGTGGCAGTTCTCCAAAGGCGGCGGTAGCCACTAGTTCTCTAACGGCCTCACCGTCCAGGATACTGTTTATAATTACTAAAAGTACATTTTACAATCTAGTTACCATGCAACATCCCGCGTACCAAGACGAACCTTTTTACGTTCGTAAATTCTAAAGCTGAACTGGTATGTTGAACTAAAAAACGGAAATGTTCCTGTCCTACCTTTTTTGCTCAAATCCCCAGAGTTTTCAGCAGTCATAAATCTCAGCCTAATTTAAAATTCGCTCGCAAAATAACTTTTAAACTTGCCTAAAATAATTTAGTACTTAATACTAAAATATCTTTACTTAAAGGCCCAAAAGGTTTTTAACTAACTTAGAAATCTCGGAAGCTAACGGAATTATACTCGAGTTTAGTTTACAAATGCCATTAATGTGAGAGCACTTTGTGTTTGGACGAACGACGCTTTGAATTTGATAAATTTAAGCCTCTGAGGACCGGAGATAAATACCAATGAGCCTTTTAAATTGTTATGTTTGTTTGAATTAAGAACGTCTGTACTTACAGATGATGGCCTCCCTCAAGATGGACCGATGACCGCAGGAATCCGCTGGATGCGGGAGGCACAGAATCGGTCGAAATGGCGGTGCTTGGGGTAGGCCTATGTCCAGCAGTGGACGTCTTTCAGCTGACATTATGATGATGATGATGATGAACTTTCAGCCCCAACAAATAGTTTTGATTGTATACGCACACACGTGGAAATTATCAATTGGTGGCGTAACTTTACTTTAGAGGAGGATAACGCTGTGTTCTTGTTTTCAACCTTAATTGACAACCGCGATTCATTCACGACATGGTAATAATTCAAGCCTGAAATGTCACTAAGACACAATGAACACACTATGTCACAATGTCATTATGACTAGATCTTATCTTGGATGAAGATGGCAAATACGTGGCGGCTTCTCTGTCACCATGTTAGCAATGACAATAGAATTTGAATCATTTCCGAATTTTATCTTATTACGTTGTAAACACAATTAATTGTTCCACAATATAAAGATAGACGAAAAGGATTAAGATGACCATTACTAATCTAATATACTTTTCCTGCCAAACAACTCATTCGTTAGTCTTCAAGAAACGATTGATTGCTAATCATATTCTGTCAGGCGTTTTTATTAACACAGGTTTTTTGTAATTTAGTTCAGTATCGAATTTCGATAACAATTGGTGTAACCTAGTAGCGCTTGACTAAATTTAGCAGCAACATAAATAACTAAATGTTGTGGTACAACTCGTCACTAGCTCCGGCAGCGCAGCGGCTGGAACCAGCTTAAAGTGTACCAAGACTGTGGAGAGAACTATGTGCCAACCTATATTTTTAAAACCTGAGAATTATGCAGTCTTTCCATCAGGAATGTGTGAGTTCGCTTACGGCGTCATGTTATAAACACAATGGCTAGAATGCGTTGCACACACAAAAGAAAGTTGATACACCGAATTATCGTATCTGATCACAATCCACTGATAAACTAAAACCTATCGCAAGTCCAGAGGGATAGCCTAAGTCGTCAAAAAGTTTTCAAAAATATGTATACTCGTATAGCGCTGAAAAGCCAAATATAACAAAGAATCCCACACGCACAGAATACGTAGTATCTCTATGTTGTCTGTGCGCACAGAGCAAAACGTTTGAACGCATAGATAGTGCAATCCACGACGACGCGCCCCACTCCGCTCCGCTCCGTACTAAAGTACAGCTTACAGCTCAGTAATCGCGGCCTCCCCGACTCTTGCACGTTGATGCGCCAGCCCGCGTCGATGCTGAGCCAGTAGCTTTAAATTCCCCGATTAATAATAATGAATTATCTTTGATCCAGCCTGTCCTAACTTGCTGTCCTCCCCCCAGCGACGCCCTTTTTTTTTTTTTTTTTTGGGTGGGAAATCATCAAATGACGTCTCCCGCTCTGGGTGGAGCGGGAGGGCGTGTCAGACTCTTACTGACTAAAACCCACCCGTGTTCCTTCTGTTGCCTGTGCAATGCCAGGGGGCCACGGTATCCCTTTCGGACTAATCCCGCAACCCCGGCAGGCAATGGTCTCATCGGACCCCTTCACTTGCTGACATCTCTTTGAGGCGCGCGTGGAACACAACGCGCCGTCGACCCGGGCCTGGTCCTTACCGGACGGCGAGCTACCCATTGCTCACCGTCCGCAAGCCCGCGCCTACGGTGGCCGGGAATCGGCAATCGATTCCCGACGCCCAGGGCGTCTCCTCCTGCGGCGGCTAGGGGCGTGAGGGCGCGAAATTTGCCTCTCCCTCACGCGTTCCGCCTCCTCCTTTGCGAGCATTACTGCTTCGCAGAAGGAGGTGACGGCCTCCCATGCCCTCTCGCTCCGTACCATGGCCTGGACCAGGGCCGGACGCGAGAGATCCCCGCCACCGATCGCCTCCACGAGGACACGGCGGTGCTCTGCCCAAGCCGGGCATACCTCCACCGTATGCTCCACCGTGTCCTCCGGGCGATCCACGCAGTGATGACACCCGGGCGTTTCCTCCCGCCTTATCCGAAACAGGTCCTCCCGAAACAGCCGTGTCCGGTGAGGACCTGCGTCAGGCGGAAGGTGAGGACGCCGTGGCGCCTCTCCAGCCACTCCTCAAAGAGGGGACTTATCGCCGCAATAGTGGCGTGCCCAGCACTGGGTTGCGACAATCGCACTCTCCATGCCGCCATGAGATCCCGTCGGAGCTCTGTCCGCTGTGCCGCGATTTCTCGCGGCATCGGAGTCAAGCCCCGGCGTTTCGCCTCCCCGCGCCACTCCCAAATATGCGCGAGGACTTTTGCCTCCAGATCCCATGGCGGCAATCCGGCAAGGAGGCTCGCCGCCTCACCGGAGACCGTGCGGTATCCCCGGACCAGCCGGGTGGCCATGACCCTCTGGGACGCGTTCAACCGGCGGGCAGGCCGCCGCCTCAACGAATGCGCCCACACCGGTGCCCCGTACAGGGCCATGGACCGCACGATCCCCGCGTATAGCCTCCGGCAGGAGGCGTTTGGACCCCCTAGATTGGGCAGGAGCCGCTTCAAGGCAGCCCCGGCCCGGTCCAGTCTGGGAGCCAAACGTCGGAAATGCTCCACGAAGTTCCACCGACTGTCGAGGACGAGTCCCAAGTACTTCATCGTCGACTCGACGCCGATGTGAACCCCTCCTACCGTTATTTGGGAACCCGACGGTGGCACATTCCGAGGACCATGAAAACACATGGCCTCAGACTTGTGCAAGGCCACCTCGAGTCCCAACTGCCGGATTCTGGCTACGATTGTCGCAACCCCGTGTGTCGCTAGTTCGACCGCCGCCTGGTGCGACCTCCCCTGCGCCAGGACCAACGTGTCGTCAGCGTAACAAACGACGCTGACGCCATTGGGGAGGTCGGCGCGCAGCACCCAGTCGTATCCGATGTCCCACAGATGCGGCCCCAGGACCGATCCCTGTGGGACACCGCACGACATCTCTCGCCGGTTCCACTCTCCCTGGTGACCGGGGTAGATGATGGCCCTGTCCGTCAAATAGGCCTCGACCACACGACAGAGGTAGGTCGGCATCCGGTGATACCGGAGTGCCTCCCTGATGCAACTCCAGGGCAGGGTATTGAAGGCGTTGGCGATGTCTAGAGACACCGCCAAGACGACCCCACCCCGAGCCACCGCATCCCCCGTCGTGAGGGCTCGCACGCGCATGATGGCGTCCACCGTGGAGCGCCCCCTGCGGAAACCAAACTGGCTCTCCGCCAAATCCGGCCCCACCCGCACCAGCCGTCCGACGAGGCGGTCTGCAATGACTCTTTCAAAGAGCTTGCCCACCTCGTCGAGCAGCACTATGGGCCGGTAAGCGGACGGAGAGTCCGCAGGGCGCCCCGGCTTCTTGATGAGGACCAGTTTCCCCGTCTTCCAACGAAGCGGGAACTGGCCCCTCTCCATGCATGCGCTTAGGAGCCCCCTTAGTCGAGGCCCGAGAGCCTCTGAGGCCAGGACCCAGGCTTTCCCAGGTAAGCCGTCGGGTCCTGGGGCGGTATTTCTGGCATTCAGCCTACGTACCGCCACCCTCATCTCTACCTCGGTCACCTCCAGAGCATCGTCGTCGTCGTCGTCGGCGGTGTGGTCCGCATCGGGCAGCACCGCAGTAGGCGGAGCCATGGGCGGGGAGGCGTGTTCCCCTCTCGAAGGGAACAGAGCGCTCACCACGTCCCCCACAAGCTGTGGCCGGAGACTGCGTCAGCGGGGGAGCCCATGGGCGGAGTTTCTCCCGCACCATCTTGTATGGGCGTCCCCACGGGTCTCTGTTCAGAGTCTCCAGCGGGCCAGTGCCCTGGCCAGCAGGATCTCCGCTTGGAGGGCGGTCTTCGCCGCTCTGTACTCCTCGTATAGCTCCGCCTGAATGGCTTCCGTATCCGGAGGTCGGATACGGAGCCTGCGGTGCCTGGTGTACCGGCGTCGCGCAGCAACGCACGCATTGCGCAGTGTCGTTAGCTGTCGCGACCACCAGTACACCTGGCGCGAAGCACGTCCGGGCTGGACCCGGGGCATTGCCACGTCACATATCTCGGACATGGCCTCCCGGAACCACTCCGCCTCGTCATCGATGTCGGCAGGCCTGTCCGGTGATGACACCCAGGCCTGCACGATCGAGGCTTCCAGGAGGAGCTCCCGGTCCAGCTGCTTCAGCGCCCACCGCGGACCACTCGGGGCCTGTCGGACCGACGCGCTTGAGGTCTGGGCGGAGACGTCAAACCGGATGTACCGGTGATCGGAATACGTCTCCACCCCCTCCATGACGCGCCAGTCAATGACACGTGGCAACAGAGCGGGGCTGGCGAACGAGATGTCCACCACCGATTCACCCCGCATCCGTACACACGTGGGGACAGAACCCCGGTTAAGGACGACCAGGCCTGTCTCCAGCGCCCAGTCCTCCACCATCCTGCCCCGTGTGTCCGTATACCGGGAACCCCAAGCCACATTCTTGGCATTGAAGTCCCCGAGGACGAGCACGGGGAGGGAACAGAACCCGACGACGACGACTCTCAACTCCGCAAGGGAGTTGTGGAACTCGGCGAGAGTTCGGTTCGGGGAGAAGTATGCCCCTACCACGACAATCTCCCCGAACCGTGCTGCAACGCAACCCCGTCCTCTCTTAACAGCCTCGAGGGACGGGGTACCGGCGGCGGCCGACGAAATTAGGGCCACTGAGCCGCTCAGGTCCTCCACCCAGTCATCCCTGGGCGGGACAAAGTACGGCTCAGCGACCACGGCGATGTTGATCGACCACTGCGCCATGCTCTGGAGCAACAGATGCTGAGCTGCGGCGCAGTGGTTGATGTTCGCCTGGAGGAGGCGAAATGGGGCCATTATTGGCACTCCATTGCAGCTCCCTCCTGGGCCCTCTGTGAGGGCCCTGCCGCGGCGGCGGCGGCGGCGATGACGGCTGTGGAGGCGGCATCGGCGGCGGTGGCGGAGGTTGCGGCTATGACGGCGGTGGCAGAGGGCTTGCCTCTGGCCTTGGTGGGTGGGGCGCAGGCCTTGCTCCCAATCCGGTGGCCGGCTGGCTTGCCAGCCGCCGCACACACGACGCAGTGCGGCGTGGCTTCGCACGAGCCGGCCTTGTGACCCGGCTGACCACAGCGGTAGCAGTGACCGCTGCGGTCCACTTCCGAGGTGCATTTAGCTCCCACGTGGTTGCCCACATGGCAGCGGAAGCACCTCAGAGGTCTGGGTTCCAGCAGTTTGACCTGCGCCGAAACCCAGCCCACCAAAAGCCTTTGGCCCTCCCCGGCTATTTTCTTGGCCGCTGACACGGGGCAGCTCACCGTAATGGCTCGCAACCCCGTGAAGTCAGGACGGAGGGCGCCCGCCCTAACCTGCTCGGCAGAGCACCCTCCAGCCCTAACAACAGCGGCCACCACCTGTCCCTCCGTCACTGAGTCATCCAGGCCCAGAATACGCATGTCTGCGCATTTGGTGGGCCTGGACACTCGGGCCTCGTCCGCATCTAGGGACGCCCTAAGCCTTTCGGCCAGAGCGTCAGCGGCCGGGCCGCTTGCCGCACCGGGGACCTCCAGCATCCGGGCCCCAGTCGCAGTGACCCTCACCCGGATGCCATCAGCGGCGCCGATCTCTTTGAGGTCCACCGCCGCCCCCACCTTGGCGAGCACGTCGCGGTAGGACACGCCCTTCTTCTCCACCTCTGGCTGTAGTGTAATCACTACAGCTGCGGACTTCGGGGCGCGGAGCCTAGCCGCGACGCTTCGCTCCTTGCGCCGCTGCCTCCTCTCCCAGCGACGCCCTAAGCCGAGGTCCGTACCCCACAGGGGCGCTCGCCTAGTTTTAATTAGAATAGTTTTGCCCCTGGCTGGAGGCTTTGAGATTAGTAGCTTAAGGCAGCCGCAGGATTGTCCGGTTTAGTAGTCATCATCTCAGAGGTGAGCTACGAGATGCCCTAGTCAAAAAAAAAAAAACAGTAATCGCGGAGTGGGGCCCGTCGTCGTAGTGGATTGCACTATCTGTAACAGTCAAGTGACAAGTGTGTCACCACAGTCAGTGTTTTCAGACGGCTCCAACATTTTTTGAAAATCGGCTTTGAAAAAATGTGTTAATAAAAATACAAATGCATTCGAGAGAATAATTCAATATTCTATCATTCAATTTAATTCAAAAGTATTTTTTCTATTTTGTCCATTTAACTTCTCAGATACTTTTTCAGCCTTTTTTTGTTATTTTGTAATATATTTCTGTACTTCCATCGTATTTGTCGTACCCATGGGTGGCATAAAAACTGACACCATGTTGGTCACTAACCACACGAAAAAGACAGAAGATCATATTTGGTAACATAGTTCATTTTTTATCTATTTTGAAACTTGTATTACGTTATCTTACAACACATCAATCATGATTAAGTTCTCTGCGACTTCTGTAAGTGACGAATACACAATACCTAAAACTGTATGTGATTTTAGTTTGTGTATATTTTAGTGAGTTAGTCGTTGTAGTGCCATATCAATAAATAAATAATATGGTGGCCTCCATGGTTATCTCCTGTACCTCAAAAATAAGGTTTTCTCCTATCACTCATCTGATCACATTGACCGAATTAACGGAGTGAATTGTAATCTTTCACTTATCGTCGTCATTAAATCAAAATTATAACCGGAACTACAAATAATATTTATTTTTTATTAAATCTTATACAAATGTCTTGATCAGTTTCGTCGCGGCACTCGTGCGAGCGGGTCGTGTCACAGTTGTTTTCGTCGACCGAGCAGAGCGCGTACTGTTTAGTACATTAGAACTTAGAAAGGTACGGCACGTGGCCGGTCGGCCGGCTACCTGCCGCCTGCCGCAGATGCGACTTGTTTACGAATACAATGAGCGATACTAATGAGATGAGTGATGAAATAAATAATGATTCTATGAATGAGATTTCTACTTATAATGAAGTGTTAGACATTGAAGACAGTGAAGACAAAACCAATAAAAGAATGAGAGAAAGCAGCGATGAAGAATGGACGGAAGTTAAGCGGAAAAGCAAAATATTGAAGGAGACAGAAAAGATAGAAATATATATATCCAGTAAAGAGAAACTACCTAAACAATTTAGTCTTGCCAAGTTATTTAAAGACCAAAATATAAAAGATATTAGCAAGGTGAAATTTATCAATCCGTATCGAGTTCGTATAGAATTGATTAGCGAAATCAGCGCCGAGAATTTGGAGACATGTAAATTTTTTATCGATAAGGGATGGTATATGCAGAGGGCGATGGAAAGGAATATGTCATACGGTGTAATACGCGATGTTGACTTGGAAATGTCAGATGAAAACATTTTGGAGAGTATATTTTGCCCCGAACCAGGCAAGCTATTATCCTTGAATCGCTTGAATCGCAAGAACTTTGCGGTAGATGGGTGGTCACCCAGTGAAGCGGTTCGTCTTTGTTTTAAAGGATCGTTCTTACCACCTTATGTTTATACACATGGTTTGAGAATAAAGGTAGAACCATATGTATTTCCAGTGTCGCAATGTTCGCGCTGCTGGAAATACGGTCATGTACTTAAGAGATGTCCTAGTGCTAAAGTGGTGTGTCCCAAATGCGGAAAAAACCATGACAATTGCGAAACCACTGATATGATATGCGTTAACTGCAATGGAAGACATATATCCCTGTCAAAAACATGTCCAATCTTTTTAAAGGAAAAAAGATTGAGGGAACTCATGTCCGAGTTTAATTGCACCTACAGAAAGGCCCTAACCATCTATGTCCCTGACGACGAACTAACGCACAAGGAAGTAAACACGACAAAAATAAAAGATACGGATATAAAATTTTCATCCCTTCAAATGGTGGCCACAGCTCCTAATCAAACGCCTAATAGTCCGACTTATGCTGAGGTTTCAACTAAGGCGCAGGTACATAAACAAAAACAAAAGTCAGACTCTAAACAGAAACAGAAGAAACATGATAAATCATCAGATCTGGAGTTTATGGAGTGGAGTAAAACGGAATTCGAAGTATATAATGAAACTGAGACAAGAAACTCGAGTGAAACAGGAGAAAAACACAGAGATATAAACTTCAAGGAATTGTTAAAGAAGTTACAAGATATAATATTTATGAGAGGAAGCACTATACAAATGATTTACAAAGGAGTACTTAAAACTTGCATTGAGTGGGTAATTCTAGTAATAGTTGACAATGTAGCGGATTGGCCTATCCTTAAATTAATTATTGATTATTTCGCAAATGCCAGGTAACTATGAAACTAATGTTAAATTAAATATTATTCAATGGAATGCACAAAGCATTAAGCCAAAGTTAAGTGAGTTTGAGAATTTTTTAATACAAGACAAGATTCACATTGCCGTATTGAGCGAAACCTGGTTACAACCAGAAATTTATTTTAAAGTTAAGGATTACAATATATTTCGCAAAGACAGAGACGATTCATACGGAGGTGTAGCAATACTCACGCATAAGTCAATTAAATCTCAGATGTGCCATGATTCACAAAATTTTAACTCAGGTATAGAAAGTATACACGTTAAAGTGTATAATTGTAATCAAATTGAGAATATTATATCGATTTACTGCCCACCTTCTGTGAATACTAGCCAGTCAGATTGGGATCAATTATTTTCTCAGGTTAATAATAAATCCATAGTTTTAGGCGACTTTAATGGACACCATCCCAATTGGTCCAATAAAGTAGACAGGAGAGGTAATCAAATCTTTGACGCACTTATTGGTAGTAGCCTTATTTCATTAAACAATGGCGATCACACGCGTATTAAGTTAGTGAATGATGTACTGCAACAGTCGTCCCCCGATGTTTCATTAGCGTCATCTGATATAAGCTTAAGTTTAAACTGGCAAGTGTTAAATGAGACATTGGGAAGCGATCATTGTATTATTAAAATTTCAACGTACTTTAAAGCTAGTAATGTCCATATGTCTCGTCGAAACTATAAAAAGGCTGACTGGGTAGGGTATCAAAAACTTTTAAATGAACTTTTCGACAAATTCGTGTTGCCAACTGATTTACAAAAAGGATATGACATATTTATAGATTACTTAGATATGGCTGCAGATTTTTTTATACCGTATGTTAAAATTAATATGAACCCAGAACGAAATTTTACACCAAAACCTTATTGGTGCCCCAATCTCTCTAAGGCTGTAGCAGAGCGCCGTTTAGCACTTGCCAAATTTCGACGTAATCCATCACCACATAACCTCACAATCCTTCAAAGTAAAATCAGTGATGCTCAAAGATATATACGGTGCTCAAGAAGCAAGTCATGGCAGAACTTATGTTCTAGTTTTGACCAAACTACGACCCATAGTGAGCTGTGGCGAAAGATGAGATGGATTAAGGGATATAATGCACCAAAATCCCATGTTGACAGCACTAAAGCCAGCTTATTACTTTGTAATTTAGCCCCTGATTTCGTATCAGGCGACTACCCTATACTAACATCAAATAACCCAAAGCTTGAAGTACCTATTACACTCCAAGAGCTAATTAAATGCTTAAAACACAAAGATACAGCCCCTGGTAGTGACAAGATTACATATTCTATGATAAGATACTTACCTGAGAACGGTAAACAAGCTCTACTCAATTTATTTAATACATTCTTCAGTTATTCGTTTGTACCTAAACAATGGCGCGATATAGTGGTGGTGCCGATTCCCAAACCAGGCCGTGATCCTTGTTTAGCCTCTTCCCTTCGCCCCATATCTATGATCTCATGTGTATGCAAAACTTTCCATAACATTCTACTCAATAGACTAGAGTGGTTTATTGAAAAGAACTGTATGTTAGACCAGAATACCACAGGATTTAGAAAATGTCGATCAACATTAAATAATCTTACTAGTTTAGTTTCTAGAATTCAAACAGGATTTTCTGAAAAGCAAATGACCATATGCTGTTTTATTGATCTGGATAATGCTTATAACAATGTGGATGTACATAGTTTATTACGTATAATGGACGGCTTAGGGGTGGGACAAAAACTATGCACCTATCTGTGGAACTTCTTACAAACAAGAAATTTTAAACTCCAACTTGATAGTGATTCGTTGTGTCGAACTACTTGTCGGGGCTTGGCACAGGGTGATCCATTGTCACCATTGTTATTTAATATAGCTACTATCGATGTCTGTAAAAAGATTAATAATGTATATATTTCGCAGTTTGCAGATGACTTTGTATTATATTTTAGTACCAACAAAATTTTAGAGGCGACACATAAATTGCAATCAGCTTTAGATTTATTTGAGACGTTAGTCCAGGATATTGGTTTAAATGTTTCAACGAGTAAAAGTAAAATTTGTATATTCAAACGTGGGTTTAGGAAAGATACTATTGATATTAAAATAAATAAAAAAACGCTCCAAGTAGTTGACAACTATAAATATTTAGGATTGTGGTTAGACCAATCTCTAAGATGGTCTAAACATATTAATGAGTTAAGAGACAAATCTTCCAAATTTCTGAATGTGTTTAAAATACTAACTGGTCCAGGCTGGGGCATACACCCCACTCATTTACGACGTCTATACATTGCTATCATACGCAGCAGAATAGATTATGCCAGTTTTCTGTTTGATAATAGCTGTCAAACCCATTTAAATAAATTAACTAAAATTCAAAACCAATGTTTGAGGGTCATCGGTGGTTTTATTAAAAGCACAGCCATTCATGTGATGGAATGCGAACTCCATCTGCAGCCGTTACATATCCGCAGATATTACTTAGCTGGTAAATTCTTTATGAAACTCAAATTTTTTGTGAATGGCGACACGTGTGAAATTATTACTAAACTTAATATTTGTTGCCAAGGTATTTATTGGAGACGAAAAAAGAAGCCACTTATAGCTCATATTTCTGAAACACTGAATGACATATGTGTGTACTCCAACGATGAATTAGGATTATTTTCGCTTAATACGTGGGTAAGCGGTCTGAACTTGTCTTGTACGATTAAACCACAAATTAAAGAGGTTACCGAAACTAAGAAAGCGTACGATCATTATCAACTCCGAATTATATGTAGTAGGAATTTTGGCAGAAGTTATTCTGGATATTACAGGATTTATACGGATGGATCTAAAGTTCGAAATAATGTTGGAGCTGCGTTTTTCGACCCTCAAACTAATACCTCATTTAAGTTCAAGTTAAATTCAAACATTTCTGTCATATATTCCGAGTTGATTGCCATCTTCGAAGCCATTTCATACCTTGAATCGGTGAATCTTCAAGATTACGTAGTCTATTCTGACTGTAAAAGCGCACTCCAACATTTGACGAGGTGTATGGGAAATTTTCGTGGCTATCCGGTAGCATACAAAATACTAGATTCTATTAGTAGATTAAGAGATAAAAATAAAAATATTGTTTTGCAATGGGTGCCTTCTCATATCGGCATTGAAGAAAATGAAGAAGTTGATCATTTAGCCAAAGAAGCGTGCTTAGAGGGTGTCCCGGTGACGTATAAACCTTACTGGACAGATATTTTAAGTGTAGTTAGATTAAACTGCTATGAAATGTGGAAAGAATATTTCGACGAGAAGTCATTGACAAAAGGTATCTGGTATCGGACGATGCAGCCAACCATTCAGAACTATCCTTGGTTTGATAATGCCGATATGAGTAGACAAGAAATCGTGACAAGTATGAGACTTCGTTCCGGACACATTCCATTGAATTGTTTTGCTGCATTGATGGGCAAAGTAACATCTCCAAACTGCACGGAATGCAACGTGGTCGAAGACGTTTTTCATATTATGGTGGAGTGTGTCCGGAACGAAGCGGAAAGATACTTGATTAGAGACCAATTTAATATGAATTTTTGTCAAGTGGGAGAATGTAACATTATTTTGGCTTTTCCAGCATCCAGAGCCGCTAAAATATTATATAAATTAGTTAATTTAGGGATTAAGCGTAGATGTTAAGCTTTGCATGTAACAAAGGTTTCCTATGAGGGTGGCATGTTCACTTTGTGATCAAACCCTCGTTAATAAATAAAGATTAAAAAAAAAAAAAAAAAAAAAAAATGTCTTGATTGACTCTAGACTTTTATCTTAAATCTAGTTTGAATAAATGAAGGATATTTAAAAGTATGAATTGGCTGGACCATTTATGGTCATGGTCGTTTAAAGTGATGTACTAAATTGCCCCCAGTGCCCCCGTTTGTCATTTTTATTGAAGAGTCCCCGAATCGTTTTCAGTAACATGTCGTAAATTTCAGTGATAAACTAAATTCACTAATACACGCCTAATCCGATGTTTGCGTGATTTCACCGAAATAAATACTAGTTTGAAACATTATCTATTCATTTGTTAGTTAAAAGCTTTGCGGGTTGTTCTAAACTCATTTGTAGTAGGTATGTTTCCGATGCGGCACACGTAATTTATTTTGTTATTATTCTATTATTTTGTTCGAGGTTTAGTGTTAGCCCATTATATGCGTTTATTTTAAGCACTATGAATGAATAGAGTAGTTATGTGAATGAATTAATTAAGTTTATCAACGCCCATGCTATAAATCCTCTATAAAAGTTTCTGAAACAGTTAGCTTATTGCCAACATTAAAACACCCAGTGTCATAGTAACCATAATAGCATCCAAACGGGAGCTATAATGTTGTACTGAATTTCACTATGCTCCTTTTCAAAAAAAGAACATTGTCATGCCCGCGCGATTCAATACAATATCGCCATAATTTAAAAAAAACTTATTGTTTATTTGAATTAACGTCGTATCCCGCCATTTGTGTTCAATATCTATATTGCAAAAAAAATAAGTACTTTGTTCCTTTTTTTTTTTCGCTTGTTTTTTTTCCTGTCCTATACATAGTTTGTTTGTAGGTATTAGATACTCAGCAATCAAACTTTCCATGAATTTACATAGAGTTCTTACAACACTGTTCAACACCCTATGGTTTCAGAACGTTTTATAGAGGATTCATAACATAGGTGTAGATATAGTGTTGTATGCAACTGTACATAATTAGGTATTAAAACACTCATGTAATACTATTATAATTTCATATAGGTACACACGAATTATATTACACATATTTTTTATTATACACGAATGTGATAAACCCACATTCGTGTTTTAATACCCCTTATTATACAACAGTTGCATAAATAACTATTGTTGACTATTTAAAGCATATTATTAAGCTATTCTATATTAAAATTTGTGAATATAGACTGAAGATGTATTACTTTTCCACAGGTTGATGCGTACCTGGAGAAAATAGCTCGTGACTATCATAAATTGGTAACTCTAGTGAATGCTGAAGAGTTTCGAAGGACGTTGTATCAAGTATTTGAAGGTTTGTGACAATTGACATTTTATAGCCTAGCCGTTTAATCATTGTCCGGAGTAATCTTAATGTGACTACAATTTCTTTAACATGACAGCTTTTCTGAGTTTGTTTCTAGATTACGACTTTCACCATTTGACCTGGGCCTCAAGTCTGCTATTACAATAGTGTCAGAATGGTCTATCATTGATTTCATAATTGTTGATTTTGACAAGTTTGGAAATCTACTAACATATTGGCGTCATTATGACTTTCCAATGGTCAGCCACTGACACTCCATTGAAAGAAATGGCATCTATTTGTAATCTCGTACATAATAAAAAATGAATGACTGACTTAGGCGGTAATCTGCTAAAATTTTGACAGTTCCTTTGATCAGTGACCTATCTTGAGAACGTCATTGTGCAGTCATTTCTTTTAATTCGTTACGAGTATCGTGTTTGTGGAATACAATGATCAACCAATGATCGACCATTATTAATTTAGCAAAATGACAATGGGATTGTGTTGGAATGACGAATTTATAAGAATAGCAGACTTGGGCCCCTGATTGCCAACCAATAACAAACCAACGGATTCGCAAATTTTGTACCTATGTTACATAAAATGCATATATATATATATATATATATATATATATATATGTATATATATATATATTATAATTTGTATTGCTACTTCTGTATCTTACTTATTAAAGCTTATCTTTTATGATTATGAGACGGGTATCTGGCAGAATTTTGATGCTCTGAAATTTATCTGGCATAACACACTTGGCATAATCTTCTAACGAATATTTTAAAGGCATAAAAAATATTTAATATTAATATTGTTTTGCCGAATGTATATGCCCGAAAATACAATGGCATACTTTTAAGATGGCAGCATTTTATTAGGCTTATTGCCATTTCTATAAAATAGCATTTATAATCTTAAATTAAATTAAAATATTGTCTTAAAAAGTCAAATTATGTTGTGCTACAAAAGTTAGTGACAGAAACGAATCGCTGCAAAACTGACTCCACGAAGTCTGGTCTGCCCTACCCCTAGAGTGCCGGCGCTTCGCCAGCCAGCAAGCCGAAGCTGCGGTGGTGAGCGTTAAAAATATTTGCGACAATTAACTCGTGGGACCACCGGAGCCCCTCAGCGCCGGAGCCGTGACAGAAACCATGTCTGCTGCATGTTGCATGCTCGCTTGCATGCTGCATGCTTGCTAGCATGCATGGTGTATGCTTGTTTGCATGTTTGCGTGAACTTTCTGCGATATGATGGTTCTGCTTTTTCATTATTATGAATATGATGCCTAAAGATGATTCTGACTTACAAAATCATGGGTTTAAAATTATGATAAATGAGTGTAGGTATGCCAAACTGTTTTCTGCGAAATGAAGTTAATGCTATCCGCTGTTATGGAAAATAATATTATGACATAAAAAGTTCTGCTATAAAGGATAGACCCAGAAACATGTAAGAATAATGATATGATATCTTGTACTATTAACACTTTGCGGGACACTAAACGCCTATAAACGTGATAACAATAAAACTTTTATTGTGTCTCGTTCAGTGTCCCGGAAAGTGTTAAATGAGGAATATTTGTAAAAATATATATTATAATAATATGTAAGTTGTTACGGTGGCGAAAAATCGATCTAGCTAGGTTTCATATCCGGGAAAATTCGTTTTCTCTATTTTCACAGCCTCGGGAATATGATATACCTAATACTAACGTTGGTATACCTGGATGATAGGTTCATCTATTTTCATCCGAACACAGCTCGGTCGACCAGGTATTTAAAGGTAAAAAGAGGTGGATAGGTTACCTGACCTACCCAACATTCTATATTCTGATTTATCGGACGGCAGTTCGTAATTATTCGGGAGCGAAAAAGACACAAGACGATAATAACTAATAACTTGTCTAACTAGCTCAGTTTGGACGTGCCACTTGTAGGGCGCGTAAAACCTCTCTACCTCTTTTTATAATTAGAATGAAATGTGAAATTCACCCGAAGAACGCAAGAATTACGTCGACGATGAATATCATGTCACAAAAGAATTTTTATTCATCGTACCCAGATTTCAACCACCAACTTCCAAGACAACTGAAACGTACGTGGTGAGCACAATGATCCACGCGCGGGAGTGGGTAACCAGCCCGGTGGCGCTATACTCCATCTACAGGCTGGTGGAGAACCTGCGGAGCGAGGACAGTGACCTGCTTAGCGATGTGGACTGGATCATCTTGCCGCTCACCAACCCTGATGGATATGAGTTCACGCGTACTAATGTCAGTATTGACAACGAACATGGTTTATTCATAGACATAATTATATAGTTGGTAAACACAATTGCTTCCAATAAAGGAGGTATTAATAAAGAACATTTTGTAGGTATTACGCTACCAAATCAACGTAGGTGTTTCAATACAACATTTAAATTGTTTAAATCATAGAGAGATTTAAAAAGAGGTATTTTGGAATATATATAGGTAAATCTTAATTTCGCATTTAAAACAAAATTGTCAATATGTCAAATGTTCTTAACTTTTCTAGCAAAGTCTTTGGCGCCAAACAAGGTCATTCGATCCTAATATCGCGAATTGCTTCGGAGTGAATGGCAGCAGGAACTTCGGCAAGGACTGGGCCACCATTGGAGTCAGCGAGAATCCCTGCTCCGACATTTGCTTTGAACCTACGGCTTTCTCCGAAGCAGAGGTTGGGAACATGAGGGTCATCATGAAGGAGAATTTAGACAGGATACAATAATTGTATCCTGTCTAAATTCTTATTTAACTTACCGTACTTCAATAAATAATTTCACGTATTTCCCGAAACTGTGGATATCCATGAACAATTATTGTTCATGGCACAGTTTTGGGAAGTACGTGACGTTTGGCTATGGGGATGAGAGCATAAAGCAAAATTGAAAATCGGAGTCAGAGACTCATTGCTCAGTGTAAAGAGCGAGGCGTCAATGACCGTGGAAATGATGATATTGATGAACTTATTATCAAAGCTTTTTAAATTTCATTTTGTTTCAAGTAGCTATGTCAGTATTGTATTATCCCTAAGCATATATTGCAATATCTCCATAAACATTCAATTATCTGTATCAGATATTTTTATTCCGTTTTTAATCTTGAATGTACGTTAAGTCTCTAGATTCAATATTATGAATAACGCTTGTTCAACAAATTTACCATTGTGTCTTTGATAATATTTTTAATAATACGATAGTAAAATAATAATCGAGCCTCACCCATCTCTTTACCTATAGGTTTCGTGACACCACTAGCAGAAGGGAACCTCTATACTGCTCTAACTTGAAATCAAGTAACTCGAAAAATATGAAAGAGGAAAGAATATTATTTTTAAACAAAACTGTAACATCATCATCTCATCTGCTTAGCCTTTCCCCAACTATGTTGGGGTCGGTTTCCACTCTTACCAGATGCGTTGTTGTTCCCAGTATTTCACATGGAGCAACATTACATTTTATAAATTACCCGTACACCATACTTATTATTATTATTACAGCCTCTTTATTTCCATAAAAAAAATTTAATCATGATTCCTATTACATAAATGTGCATGCATAAAATAACAAAAAGATTACAGTTCATTTCATGATCAATCGCATAACAAATAATTTTATAAATTAATACAATCATTTCTTTCTTCTTTAATAAGAGTTTTTAAAATATTAAATAAAATCAATTTTCAAAACAATTTATAATTGCAATATGGACCCCTCAACGGGTGGAGGCCTCCTCCATTTTGCTCCACGTTTGTCTGTCCTTTGCCTTTGTGATCCAATTTTCACCGGCTTTTCTTATTATTTCATCAACCCATTTTTCTTTCGGTCTACCTCTTTTCCTTTTGTTTATTGGTCCTTGCCAAGTAGTTACTCTCTGTGTCCATTTTTCCTTGTCCATACGTGCGATATGACCCGCCCATTTCCATTTTAGTTTTTGAGAATGTTCCAAAGCATCTATTATTTTTGTTGTTTTTCTGATTTCTGTGTTTCTTTTTCTATGTTTCTTTTGTATGTTTAGTATGCTCCTTTCCATCGCTCTCTGGCATACTTGTATTCTGTTTTTAGTATTGTTATTGTATATCCATGTTTGGCAGCCATAGGTAAGACAGGGTAATAAGCATGAGTCCATTATCTTTTTCTTGAGACTTATAGGGAGTTTAGATTTTAGGGTTTCTTTATTGCTCCAGAATTTATTCCAGGTTATGTTTACTCGTCTTTTAACCTCATCTTTGTGTCTTGTCTTAGAGAAAGATATTTGTTGTCCTAGGTAAACATAGCTTTGAACGTATTCTAATGTATTGTTATTGGCCCGTATTGGTATAATATGATGGTTCGTCATGACTTTAGTCTTGGTAGCATTTAGTTCTGGGCCAATCTTGTTGCTTACATCCTTTAGCTCATTAATCATTTCTTGTAATTGAGATGCTGTTTTAGAGAAGAGTATGATGTCGTCCGCAAATCGAAGATTATTGAGAAGTTTCCCATTTATATGAATTCCTTTCTTTTCCCAGTTCAGAGTTTTCATTATGCTTTGAAGCACAGCTATAAAAATTCTAGGTGATAGGGGATCACCCTGTCTGACGCCTCTACAAATGTTTATTACCGGGCCTTTTCTCTCTAATTTTAGACGGCTTTTGCTTTTATAGTAGATGTCTTTTATAAGATCTACAGTCTCTGATGGTACTTCGCAATCATATAGAGCTTTCCACATGCTGTTATGTGATATAGAGTCGAAGGCTTTCGCGTAGTCGATAAATGCTAGGTAGAGTGGTCTATTGTGCTCTGTATACTTCTCTATAATCAAATTTAAAGTGTGGATGTGATCTGTTGTTGAGAAGTTTGTCCTGAAACCTGCTTGTTCCGGCGGTTGAAACTTCTCTATGAACATTGCTAAACGATCTTCAAGACATGAAGCAAATAATTTGTACATAGTTGGTTGTAGGCTTATTGGTCGGTAGTTTCCAATATCGGCAGGGTCTCCTTTCTTGTATAGTAAGATTATGTCTGATTGCGCCCATTCTTCCGGTATCGCTCTGTCATTTAGAATTTTATTAAATAAGGTTGTTATGTATGGTGCTAATGTCATTTTCCCCAATTTCAGTGCTTCGTTTGGGATTCCATCTGGCCCATTGCTTTTGCCAGATTTTAGAGATTCGATTTTCTTTATCACTTCACAAGTAGAGAATCTGTCTAGAGTAGTAGAGTTCTGGTTGGTCGTTTCGATTTCCGGAGTAGTATCTTTTATTGAGTATAATTTTTTATAAAATGCTGTTGCCTTTTCTATTATATCAGATCTTGATAATATTTTCTTGTCATTGGTATCATCCTTTATATAGGGTATCCATCTTTTAGTGGTATTAAGATTTTTAAGTCCTTTCTTTAAACTGCCTGTTGATTCGAGGTGTGTTTTAATTTCTTTTATTCTGCGTTCTGTGCGTTCCCGTTTCATTAGTTTGTAGATGTTTTTATAGAGGTATGTGCGTTCGTCTTTTTCTTCTTTTGTTAGGTATTTCTTCTGAATCAATTCGCTTCTTCTGGTAATAAGACATTTTATGTGAGCAGGGATGGTCTCCCGTTTTGATGTTGGTTTCTGTCGAATTGAATTTAAACTGGTGATTATTGGTTTTTTAATGTTTTTGTATAAGGACTCTATATTTTCATTTTCTTCTAGTTCAATTTCGTTTATATTTGTGGTTAAAGTTTGTGTAAATTTTTCTTTTTCTTCTGAAGTACTGAGTTTGGTTTTATAATTTTTGAAATTTGCTCTACTTTTCTTTATCGGTGTAAACCGTAGTGTGCTTCTCAAGAGTCGATGGTCGCTGGGAAACGTTAAGTTTGATATGATTTCTAAGTTTGAGATGTTCTCCTTTCTATTGGTTAGTATATAATCGATTTGACTTTTTCTTTTCTTTGGTGAGAGCCATGTCCACATAGTTTTATTGTTCTTTTTGAACAAACAATTTGTAATGTATAGATTATTTTCCCAACAAAATTGGAGCAAATTTTCACCTCTTTTGTCTCTATTTCCGAAACAGTATTTGCCTAGTATTCTTTCTTCGCCTGATACTCGCTGACCAACACGGGCATTAAAATCACCTAATATTATTTTCTGGTTTTTATATTGACAGTGTGCATCCTGCAATTGGTTGTAAAAGTTATTGATTTCTTGGTTGCTTGCATCAACCGTTGGCGCGTGTACTTGTACAATGGTGAGTTTTGTGGTGTCAAAGTTGAGATTTAAAATTCAGATGTGCTCGGATATTCCAATGAAGCTCTCAATGTACCCGTACACCATACTACAACAAAATAACGCACGCACCCCCGGAAAATTTACAATAGTCAAGGTACTTGTTTACAAGTGTGAGCAGCCGAACTATTCGCTACAATTCATTACGAGATACCCGTGTCGACCGGGGCATAGCATCTGTCACCGTTAAAAAAAATATAGTTTGAGTTTCACTAGGCCTAATACTTTTCAAACAAAGAACATAGTATTGCAAATAACGTTGCTCTATTCCAGCATAAAGCCTAATTTACACGGTACGATTTAATTGCCTGTGGCATGCCATAACTTGAAGCAACAATAAAAGTTGCATCGACTAGACAGAGTTAGACGATGCAAGTAATTTGTTTCTTAAATTTTATTATATGCCACATGCAAGAAACTTGCGTCGTGTAAATAGGGATTCAGGCAGAAATTAGAAGTACCTAGTTAGAATAGTCAAGCTCGTTAAAAGTAACAATTTTACGTGATTGTTGTAGTTCAAGCTTCAAGTGTTACCTGTCGTGTTGACCGTCCATCTCTGAACGGACTTTCTTCATAGACCTCAACTACTTCTAATAACACTTTTCCCCCCAGCCCATAGGCACGGTCCGTTCTCCTACACCGAAGTTCCCGAGATACGGCTTTGACTTCAGAGTCCCTCCGCAGTACGCGGACCAGACCAACGAGCAGACATGGCATGGAATCGCCATGAGCGCCAGACTTAACCGGTCCTTCTGCAGGCCTTGGTACAAAGCTGGTGCCACTCCTTAAACTGGCTTTAAAGAAGAAGGATGGATAATAACGTCGCTTAATGAGACTCAATTAATTATGTATTGTTGCGAGACACCCGAAAGTCTTGTCGCTTTGTAAATTGAGGTACTTTGATAATAATGATTATTTAATAAATTAAATTTTATATAAATTTTAATTTTTCATCCGAATAAGGCGAAGCAAAAAAGAGGGTTATTGACACTGGAATTTCTTTTGTATCATATTCTGGGTACCAGCACACTTTTCCATGTAAGCGCTCATTATCGACTCAAACCGTATTCAGATAACCGACCCGTATGTATTTAATATCAATAAAAGGTTCAGATTTTGGATTTGCTTTGATTGGATTGGGATTTGATTGCCTTTGGCAGATTAATACATTTGGCAGTAAATAATATCGTACCAATGTCAGAATCAATTTACTTACTGAATACTTTTTATCGGATCAATTCCAGTTACATCAATCATGTTATTGAGTCAAGGGAGCTCAATCTATCTATTAAATTACCTATTAATGTGACGGTTGGCTGTAGCGGTCTCAAGAGACCTCTCTCTCTCTCTCTCATGCTTAATTGTGGACTTTAATTTTTTAATGGAGAAACTGCTATAAAAAAAACTGTTTTTATTGCAAACTTTGCAATGGATGGATGTAATGTTTTGCATGTTTTTCTAAAATAAATAAATAAACGAATTATCTAAAGACAAGACTAGTTTTACTGTGTGGTAATAGGTTACCTATGTAATTGGAGATTCTATAACCAGCATTTTTAGATTTAATTATCTGTGGATTGGCGCGCAATTCGAAATTCAAATGAATTTTATTCGAAAGACGTGTTAATTTAATTTCAAATTCTGTCATTTATTTTTAGATAGTTTTTGTTGTTGTGACATTATGCTAGTTTTTGGCGCCACACATAAACTGAAAATTCGTACAATTTTCGAATATGAGTTCCTACGTGGAAATACCGCTGCGCAAACAACACGAAACATTAACGACGTATACGGGCCTAACACTGCTTGCATAAACACGGTCCATTATTGGTTCAATCGTTTTATATCTGGACATTTTGAGTTGAAGAACGACCCTCGCGGTCGGCCGGTAACCATTGTCGACAACGACGAATTGAAGGCGATAGTGGAAACGGATCCAACTCAATCTACGGCTGAGCTTGCTGCGGGCCTTGGAGTTAGTGTCAAAACAACATTAAAGCACTTGCGTCAAATCAGAAAGATAAAAAATCTAGGTAAGTGGGTGCCACACGAACTAAGCGACCAACAGCGAGATTTACGCATCGAAGCATGCATAGCACTATTGAATCAGTATAGAAACGAAGGAGTTCTTAATCGAATTGTTACCTGCGATAAAAAGTGGATCCTGTACGACAACCGTAAGCGTTCGTCTCAGTGGGTGGACCCAGGTAGGTACAGCACCTAATCAGTGCACTAAAAAAAAGATTACTCATAGGAAGATGATGGTGACTGTCTGGTGGACCAGACAGTACTGACTTGTCTTGTACATCACAGCTTCTTGCCAAATGGCACAACAGTGACGGCAGATGTCTATTGCCAATAATTGCAAACAATGATGGAGAAGCTCGTAATTCAACAACCAAGACTGGTCAATTGCTCTTCCCCATTGCTTCTCCACGAAAACGTGCGAGCTCACACTTTACGACAGACTGTCGCAAAGCTACAAGAGTTACAGCTGGAAGCTCTCCGTCACCCATTGTACTCACGGGTCTTTGCCCCAACAGATTTCTACTTTTTTCAAAATTTTGACAATTTTTTAAGTGGGAAAACATTCAACACCCGAGAGGCAGTACAAAACGCTTTCGCTGACTTCATCGCCTCCCATCCGGCAGACTTCTACAGTAAAGGGATAAACAAACTGCCATCAAAATGGCAAAATTGTATAGATAATTTGGGCCAGTACTTTGTAACCTGTAAAAAAAAAAATAACATACAAATCTTCAATTATATAGGTAAAGACCTAATATTTTTGCGAAAATAAACAAGATTCCTTTTTCATTCTTTCTACAAAAATTACACTAATATTCACTGGTAACTAAAAATACCTCTTCAAACCGGAATTTAGCAGTTTATACTGCTTTCAACCAAAATAGTATTTACGAATTTGTTTACAAGGAGTTTCACTATCAACAAATGATTACTATTCATAAAATAAATGCTACTACCGTTTACCGAAGATTTACGGACTCATTATAAACACAGCAACAGTTATCGTCCATTTTTGTCTCCAGTATCTGCGTACAACTCACTTCACCGAAAGTCACAAGACAACTGAGAATATCTATTCACAGCCCCACTTCAACCATTTTTCAGATTATGTACAGTACATACTCACATCTTTTATGGGGTACTGTGTGAAATGTTACAACAAAATACCTTGTGATATAATTAAATAAAAGAAAATTTAAAACTCATTAAAAGTTCACTTTGTAAACAAACATATTACAAATTAGAGGATTATATCCAATATAAGAATGCTTGGAAACATGTTGGTCCTACTCCATAGGACAATTTAGAGTCTAGATAAAATCAGACTGGTTACTAATTTAACTCTACCTTTATTATTTTTATGATATCGATTTTACATTCTATGATTACTTTAACTCACACACTTGACTTAGTATGAGGTACTTATCGTATACTTCTACAAATGTTTCTAAATATGTGAGCACCATGATTGTATCTATCACATACATAATTAGTTGTATCTGTCATTGCTAAATTTTTAACTATTTTTACCTATTGTGGTATAGTAATTTTATTCTAGGTGCATAGTCTTCACATATAATTATATAATTAAATTAAATTAAAATTTATTTCAGACTAGGTCCATAAATATGTTATTATAATGGTGTTAGTAACAATAAGGCTTGCTTAAATATATTATGTTAGTATTAAAACAGTTATGAATGAAGACCAAGGAATGTCCCCACCCAGTGTCCCTGAAAAGGACAGTCCGCTCTGGCAGCGTTCATTTTTAGAATGCTGTTGTTACTAGCCTGCAGGCGCTGTAGTAAGGAGGCTGCTTTCTTTCGCATAATGGCATGGAAACCATCTGTGCGAGCCTCTGAGAACATTCCTGAAGCACTACAGCGCCATGGCAGTCCCAACAGCATCCTAAAAGCATTATTAAATTGAACACGCAGGACGCTGTTGGCTCGGCGCGTGTATCAAAGTCAAAGTCAAAGTCAAATAATTTATTTCATTTAGGCACAAAAAAGGCACTTTTGAACGTCAACATTTACAAAAAAAAGATATAATAATTGATTCTAGTCGCCCATTCCAAAAGGTCGTTTACGTATGGAGAAGAATGGGCAAGAAACTCCACCGTTACTCTTTTAAAATATTTTCACAATATTCTTTATACATTAATTATATAATTATATGTGAAGACGATGCACCTATAATAACATTACTATACCACGATAGGTAAAAAGAATGAAAAATGAAGGAATGACATAAATTAATTATGTGATAGATGCATGGTGCTCACATATTTACAAACATTGTAAAATTATACGATATTCTTAACATTTTAACAAGTACTACTAATAATAAGTCAGTGTGTGAGTTCAAGTAATCACAGAATATAAAATTAATGTTTAAAAAAATAATATTATACAATTAAATTGGCAACCAGTTTGATTTTGTCTAGATTCTAAATTGTCCTATGGAGCAGGACCAGCATGTTTCCAAGCATTTTTATCTTGGATATAATCCTCTTGGCCACTAACCTAGACCACTGACTAAGGCCACTTGTGTAAAATAATTGACAGAGCGCCTTAAAAAGGGTAACTTTGACGTCTGTAGTACAACGAGCGAACCTGCGGGCAAGCATATTGCTCTTCACAGACAACGCCCTGCGCTCCCTCTCTATGTCTACGTCATCCCTTAGGTCGCTCGTGACAATGGTGGCCAAGGTACCTAAAACTATTGACAATGTTTAACGCCACGACGTTGACACTTACGGGCGGAACACTGCGCACTTCCTGTCTAGGTGCTTTAAATATAAGAAGCTCACTCTTCTTCGCGTTGTATAATAAGCCATGTTCCTCCGCATAAGTCTCGCAGTTCGATAACAACCTCTTCAAGCCACCTATCGATGGACTGAGAAGTACCATATCATCTGCATAGCTTATATTGTTGACACACGTTTCGTCGATGTGGCGGCCAACACGTGCACCGCTCAGTCGCCTGATAAGCAGGTCAACATAAAAGTTAAACAGCAAAGGCGAGCTCAACCCCCCCTATCTGACTCCGCATTCCAGTCTGTACTCGTCTGACAGTGAACCCACCCACCTCAACCGTTCTTTTGGTTATAGTACCAATATTTGAGAAGGGATGTGTACTCCACTGACACACCCGCAGTCCCTCAACTTGCCCCACAGCATGTCATATGCAACCAGATCAAATGCTTTTGACAAATCGAAGAAACACGCGTATACCGGCGTCCTCCTCGCGGTGTAGTACATGACAGTCCGCTTCAGACTTAGAATAGCGCTCTCTGTTGAGACTCCTGCTTTGAAACCGAACTGAGCATCGTGCAACTCAACCTGTGTGGTGAGGCGACTATTCAGCAGACTGTCAAGTATCTTGCTACGCTACTGTAGTAGCGAGTGAGATGGGCCGGTAGTTACTGATGTCAGACGTATCACCCGTCTTATTTTTAACTATAGGAACAACTATGGTCCGCATCAGCGGCTCCGGCAAATACGAATGACCTATGCACAGGCTGAAAAACATAGACAGTACACGTGGTAAATGAACACCCGCATATTTATAATGCTCGATACTGAGCCCATCGTGACCAGGAGATTTTCCACGCTGCATTTTTCTAATAATTTTATCCACACTCTTCGCAGGTATCTTTATATTCTTCACCGTCACAACGGGCTCACCACCACTCACCTCACCAAACGTGGGACCTAAGGGCGACCGCACAGTAAAGTGCTCTCTAAAAGCCTCGACAGTGTCACTGTGGTCAGAAGAACCATTGACACTCATCGGAACGTTAGGTCTAACGTTCATTTTGTTAGTATGCTTCCAAAAACTCTTGAAATCTCTAGAGGAGTGGTCGGATGCAAGGATGTCCATCCTAAATTGCTCTTGATTATCTTGACACCATTTTTGTTTAGTTTTAAAATGTCTCCTCGCCTCCGACTTTTTATCATTAACTGGTCGCCCCGCTAAATTCTATAACTGAAACCTAAGTCACGCTTCCCGATGAGGGCCCGCTATGTGCTTATTCCACCCAATGACATAATCTCCTTTCCTGCGACACTTTTTCCTGTATGTTTGAATGGCTGCTCGTGATAACGTATCAGTAATTTGCACATATAACTTATCAAAAACCGAGTGATGTTCCTTGTTAGAACAAAAACCATCACAACATTCACTCTGCGGAAAATCCATCAACCGGAGCTTAGAATGACAAATGTCATGATATTCATTAATTTGCTGTACCTGTCTCTCACCCCAAACGACACGGTTAACAGGTTTTTCCGTTAAGAAATCATTAACTTTAGGCTTAAGCTTATTTAAATTACATTCCACTACTAGTGGATAGTGGTCCGACCAATACACGTCTTATCGCACAGTTACACTAACGACTGAATCCCGTGCTGATTCTGTGACGATGCAGTGTTCTAACCATCTGGTACAGCTGTGAGCATCACTATAAAATGTATAGGTAGTTTTAGGACACATATTTATATCTATGCAATGCCAATCAAGATCCATACAAAAGTCTAACATTTCATTGTAAAACAACTCATTCGGGTGGGCATTAAAGTCACCCAGTAAATAAAAGGCCTAAACTCCATTGTTCTCCTCCACTTCAATTACTATCCAATCACACCAAAGCACGCGGTAAACTCAGGTAGGTTATCATACGAGTTTGTAGGCATGTATACACTAAAGAGTACCGCTGAACTCTCACACACAGTTACCTTTATCGCACAGACCCGGACGTTATCACGTTCTATCACGGACACAGACTGAAACGCACTTTCACGCCACAACAGCGCCACGCCGCCGTAAGGCTGCCCGCTGAGTGAGCCCGCCACAGTGTCAACCGCAGACGTGCCGGTACACCCGAACTTGTCATCAATCGTGTTGAGCAGCGGCAAGTCATGCGGCAGCAGCCAGGTCTCCTGGAGGGCTACCACATCGGCTGTTTGGCATATCGTTCTGATTCCTTCATAGATTTACAAATGAAACTTATTATGTTGCTGTAATTATCCATCAAATTTATTATTATTAAGTATTTCTGTACTACCTCTGTTTTCAAGGAAGGGCCTTGGCTTCTTTCCTTGCTCTCGTAGAAGTTAACAAAACGCCTGAATGATATGCCTGATGGCCACAACTTGTCATCCAGGAACGTGTCGATTGTATATTTTGTAACATAAAGTTTATAGGCGTTGTAGTTTCTTTCCCGTTTCATTTTAATTTTTACCAACGAAACTGTTTCTCGCGTTTTCTCATAATGTATGTAACTAATAATATCTTGCTCAGCGACGTCCTTATGTACGTTAGATATAAATAGTGGTACTTTCGTGTCTGCTAACTTAAACCTAGAGCTATTCTCACTAGAACTGGTAGCCGCACTGCCTCACTGACTAATCAGACGATTTTTAAATCTGTCTTTGTACCAAATGCCAATCATCACTCTTCTCTGACATCTTCCATTCACCCTCGCTCTGCAATACCTCAGCAAAAGAGACGTGCTTCGGCGGCGATAGCGCATGGTTATTAGTTAAATTATTAGTCCCCATAATGTCAATACTAACAGTATTCACAAATATAGATAAGTATAATTAATCCACACAAAATATTTTAAAACATTTACCTTTTGGAAGGGGTGACTAGAAACAAATTTATTTACTTTTGTTAATTTTGACGTCCAAAAGTGTCTTTCATGTGCCCAACTGAAAAAAATTATTTGACTTTGCATTGCCTGCTGGCGGCGCCTGCCGGTTTTGCTTGTCGTCAAGCCATCATACCTACTATCAATATAAAGCTGCTAAGAAACTGAATGAAAAACAAATTTATAAAGGTGATAAGCCAGTCTATACCAACGTGTAGTAAATTTCTGATATTAGGTTCTACCTAAACTCTCTCGCTAATCCACTGCTCATCCATCCGACAAGTACAGAGTATCTGATCATACTCCGTAACCCACCGTCATTCTAAATCTCCAGCTCGATAACCCGCCGTCTATCATCTCTCATGCATATGACCGCACAGAATTCTATATTTCGCCGCACGGTCGTAAGCAGCAACTCTTTAGTCCGTAATTTCTTGTTCCTATACACTATTATACGCCGATGCAGGTTGGAATTTTGTGGTGGTGGATTAGCGAGAGGGTACAGTATGCGCAAAACATTAAGTAATACTACAGTAAGTAAAAAATGTTTCACAGCTTACAATAAATGATTTTGCACTCATCTGTGCCCTGCGCGGTTTAGTACTCGGGCCTACGTTCAGAGGGCTCATAAAGTTTTGCGAGAACTGTACTGACCTGGTAGTTTGGAGGCCGTGGGAACATTATAAGCTGATTTTGTGTAGGCGTGATGCAAAATGCTATGGGATAGTAGTATATCCCATTAGAAAATAGAACGAATTTACGTTACGTTTACGTCGCGCCTTTGTGATTCGTATTCTGATAACTTTGCCTTTCAAGTGAAAACGCCCCATAGGAAATGCGGTCACGTGGTCGTTGGGACAAAACATTTTTATTGGCGTAATTGTATACATTTTGGAAAAAAAAAAGCTAGTAGGGCTAATAGAGCTAGTAGTGGTATTTTTATACGTAATATCGTTTAAAAAAATTGGCCTATTATCAATAACCAGGGAGAAACGGGAGGAATACATTAGTATGGAATGAACGCCAACCACTAGACACCGCGTTTCCTCATAACTTTTTTGGTCTGTGCTTCTTTCTATACTCCGTGGCTCTGTGACTTTACTGATACAAGACAAACGTCGACCGAATGACGAACTTGTATATTTCTATTCCAATATCCCATTTCTATTGTTTTCTGCGTCCCCCACTTAATTATAGTTTGTACGAAAAAATCTACAGCCCACCAATGACATCTGTCAATTTATAATGACTAAAAACAAAGGAAATACTAAAATAGCTGTTCAACCGATAAAAAACGCAAGGTGAGCGCGTGCGCAGACCTGTTATTACGAATGACGTATGCGCGCGCCGTTGCCGCTCCGTGCTTGTCATGCCACGTACGGTTTTCCTACCGTCGACACAGAGTGGCACAGTGTCACCATGTTTAGTGCAAACCTCAATTGAATACGAAGACTACATAGTGGGCAGAACAATGATTGCGTATGACGCCGACAGAGACAAAAAAATATTTAACAAACATTTTTATTATAGTTAAATGCTTATCTCAAAAAAATGCAAAGCACGTATTGAAGGACGGAAATACCAATGCTCTGTCCCTTTTTTCCCCATAAATCCTTCTCTCTCGCATGACAAGGAATGTGAACAGTCTGGAGTTTCCTTTATCTATGTTTGCATTAGACACACCTGTGCACAGTGTTTCTGTGTGTCGCAGTTTAGTCAGTGAGTTCTTAGTGAGTGAACAGCCGCGTGCGCACCAAATGTTTACATTTTTTATTTAGTTTTGTTGTGTTTTGACAAGTAATAGTTCAAAATGTTTATGTCATATGAAGTGTTTGCTACGTTCGGGATATCTGCTGTAAGGAACAATTGTTTTATTTAATGGTTTATTGGATATCCTTGTTTTAAGATTTTGGTTAGGATGGTATTGGTTGTGAATAGTAATGAGGTTCGATGTGATGACTTGATCACGTTGTCTTCTTGTTCGAATGTATATTGTATATAGAGATACAGTTTTTTCGGACTTCATTATACTGAAAACATTTTGTTGGTACTAGTTTGATGTATTTAGTCTTTGTTCATATAAAAAAGGTGGGCGTTTATCGTAAATTGTCGTGCATAAGTTTTGATTAATGTTATTGAGATTGAAAAACCTTGAAAGTGTACTAAATAATGAAGAGTTGTTAATCATAATAGGTCTGAATGTAGTTCAATAAAAACGTTGGATAAGTTTAAATAATTAGGGACCTAAAGAAGACCTAACATTTTAAATTAACTCTATATTTATGTACCTACATACATAGGTACTGAAGATTACGTAACATTCATAATATTATTTTAAGCACGTACTTGTTAGACCAAGTGCATTCCTTCAACGTTTGCATCCACATTTGCAAGTTATATGTGGTAGGTAGGTACTTACAAGTGGTATGTAGTACACTGTACGAAAGCCATACCTGCTAGAACCCAGCCGCTGCTGACTGTAATTTGCTTCCTATCATAACCCCGAAGGTTTTGGCAGATGTGCACCTAGTACCTTGCACATATAGTACCACAGAAATATTAAAAACAGGTATAGTACCCAGTACCTCCACCCACATTTCGCCAGTTATATTAAAGTCCCATGTAATAGGGGGCGAGCCTATTGCCATCAACCGGGCAAAAATCCAAACTCCGACTGAGAATTTCCAGATGTAAAAACCCAATAACACTTTGCCCGACTCGGAAATAATCCCCCGGCTTCATGCTCAGCAGTCGCGCTTGCGACCACTAGATCAACGAGGCAGTATTTTTCAATACAGTAGGTAACATTACTCTACCAAAAAATAAACCATTTAACCATTCACTTTCAGATCCTGTCATTCACATTATCAGTAACCCTGCTACTGATACTGGCGGCCAAGCGCGGCCTCCTCCGTGTTGGCAGCAAACCAGCCAAGTTCAGCCCTCTCCTGCTGCCGAGTGCGCCAATCACGGCCAAGATCGTCGAAATGACTCCGTTGAAGGATCGAGCTATTTAGAGGGGGAAAGAGATAATGTAGATAGAGAGCAAGCTATTGGAGGATCTTGTAAAAATTATAGCGAAATTTTCAAACCTGTGAAATGGTTTTAGGTAATTGAGGTTTGGTAATTTTTAAAGTTATTGTTAATTTTCCGTCCATGCTCAGAATAGTCACAAAACATTCCGAAATGATAGTATTAGCTGTCAGAAAAATAAAAAATAAATACTATTTGTTACCTTCTGATTATAACTAGTCGAAAATATTTTTTTCTGTAAAAGTTCTTATAAAGAACAAGCGAATGTAAAGTCAAGGAAATTAATGCTAAGCAAATGCTGAGCCAAAGTAAATTATACGTATATTCAAATCACAACTTTTATTCTTTGACAAATTGACGTAGGATGTTAATTGGCATAACAATTAATTTTCCTGACTGTACTATGTACTTTCTGTGAATTAGTTAATTCTATTAGAGAATCTCTCCATGTGTTTGTATACAAAATAATTCATGAAGTCAGGTATTCATTAATTAGGTTAATTCTCAATCGTGTGGTTATTGTGGTAGACAGAAAATATTATGTTATTTCAAATTTTAATTTAAAATGTAAGATGTAATCGTTCATTTTGCAGACTAAAACATATTTTTAATGCTGTTATGGTAAGTATTATGTCGTCATAAGTCTCGGTCTGTATCTTCTACAGCCTACAGGCACATATTACGCAACATCACATCACGCCTGTTTTCTGCAAAGGGTTAGGCAGAGGTGTACCTATAAGTACAGCCACATTTCGCCAGTTATGTTAAAGAGGGCGATCTTATTCAAAATGTATTGTTTATTATTGTACTTATCAAGCACAGGCTTAGTAGAGGACACTGGCATACCTGCAGACATTTTATTATACTTAAGAATTATTTTACTGATCAAATCCAATATTAAAAACCAACAGTATTTAAGCTAAGTTAATTACTCCGTGAATTAATCTTAATTATAATTACTTATTTACCGTTAAGTGAAATGACTTAAATGAATCATTTAATTAATATACTAATTAGTTCGTAAGTGCCATAATATGATAATTATAAAGAGCAGCGTACTTTATTTAGTAAAAAACATTTACCTTTACACATTTATGACATGACATGACATTTGTCTTAATTTCTGTAATAAAGCGGCCGCAACTGCGCCTATCGTGGAAAAGCAATGAGTGCCGAAGCTTCGTATGTTTTGCTGGCTAAAAAGATAACGCGTTAATGTGGTGGTCACATTAGTCACACTTCGCCATGTTTATTATGTACCGTCACCCGGGCGATAAGCGCTACGCCGCTCGAACTATCGTGACGATGACGACAATGTTTGGTCACATCTGCGTGTATCGTATCACTGTGCGAAGCTTCGTCACGATAGACGTAGATGCGGCCGCAGTATTGTAAAAATGTACTGAAACTGTATTAGCTCCTGTAAGTTTTAGCAGAGCAATAACTCGTTGATATGTGTTAGCGAATTACTTGTTATTTTGATTTTGATTACCGCCTCTGGAGAAAGTGCTTTCGTTATATTTAATTTAAATATATTATGTTTGTATTAATTTCAGTAACTTAGCAAGTATTTAACATTTATCATAGTCCCTATAAATAATTTGTATGTGTAGAGACGATTAATTAAACTTGTAAACTTAGTTGGGTTTAGTATTCATTTTTCTCTCGGATTATGTTATTTTATATGCATATTCCTTATCACTGTCCTAACAACAAGCTTGGCGCTCCAAATGGATTACAAACGTAATGGATAACAACACGTAGCATACTTCGAAATCTTCAAATGACTTAGCTAATGAAGCATATTGCTAAGAATATTAAGGAAAGAATAGTAATTATCACGGATAATAGTATTTCTCGAGGCATTTACGGCCTCAAACATAAAGTATATAAAGGCACACAAGTAAAAAGGAAAAATAAAATAAAAGGAAATACATACAAAATAAAAAGTGTAAAAGTGCGTTGTATGAACTAGCAGGAATGTGTGCCTCGCGGCTGCGCCAAATAGGCCCAGTTCAGCTAAAATGCCGGATAACTAGTGCCTGACGTTGGTTTTCAACTGGACCTGACGTGTAAGGTGACTGGTGTAACTCAGTTTTATACTGCAATGTGTGTAGGTATGTATACTTAAATAAGTAAGTAAGTAAATTTTATTTGTTTAAACGTGGTGTACATGATACATTGCATGCAAGATAGTAATGGGATACAGAAAAGTTCTATCATTTTAAGCCGCATATCGTGACGTACAAATTGGTAGGAAGATATGGTGCATAAACCGTGATAACATTAATCAAAATTACGTTTCTTCATTATTCATATTTTTAGATACAATTCAATTTCAAAGTAGTCATTAAATAAATTAGTCAGTAAAAATATGAATTATTGTCACTAAAAATTTCAATTCACAAAAATACAATTATTCAAAAAAATACAATAGATTACAATAACGTCAAAAATACAACATTGCCATCTCAAAATTAAGAAAATTTTCCTCTTTCATAAACTGCTATACTGTAATATGCTCTTTTAGTTAGTAAATTCTTCAACTTACTTTTAAGAGCAGAGATATTTAATGGTTTCCACGATTTCGGCAATTTATTAAAAATGGTCGGAGCCATGCAAAAGATGCTCTTTTATAGGGACAGCATCAGACAAACGCTGAAATAAATGTGAATTGGATTTAATGAATATTATCTGTTTCCAGGATGTATAATGAGGGCAATGCCAATATCTTATGTTCTATAAAATAAGATTTACAGCTGTCCGTTGTTTGCAGTCTAAAGATTTAATGCACCTTTTCTGAGCCCGAAACGCTATTTCATTGTCCGTGCTATTCCCCCAAAAGATGACTCCACATCTAAGAATCGATTCGGCTAATCCATAATAAGCAGTAATTAGCGAATCTGTGTTGAGAACCACAGCAAGCTGTTTCAGAGCGTAGGCTCTGAGGTAAGAGACACACAAGTTCACACAACACACGGTGTGTTGTGTGTTTCTCTCTAATTTTTTTACATTTAAATAAAATAAATTTGTGTATGATAATAATAATAAAAAAGCGAAAGAGAAAGCGTAAATAGTAATGACGAGTTTCCGGAAAAGGCTTAAAATTTAATGCTCCAAATTACATCTTAACATTAAACGGGTTCCTACCTAGTCTGTCACGTAATTTCAACTCCAGAAAAGACAAATTACAGTGACCTATCTACTGGTAATTCTAGATGTGTCCGCTCCCCGGCAGCGCGCTCGGGCGAGGACTAAGTACCTACACCAGTTTAACTCCTTATGTGATAAAAGTTTCCCGTGGTTTTCCAAAGGGTAATGTCACGGCCGCCATATATTAACAGAAGATGATAAAAACTTTTTATGTGCCGTCCCTTGACATCGGGATCTCGCGGAGTTACGGCCCGGGGGTATGTTACTACCCATATTTCATTTTTGAGGTCGAAATCGTCGGAACTTTACTTTTTTGGGTACATGTGTTCCCGCCGTATTTTTTTTAACCTTTATAAGCCTAAACAGGGACCTGAATTTAAATTGGTCCAGGGAAACCGTAAATGTTTAATATTGTTTTGTTTTCAGAACGTTTGAAATACCTTTTGTTCTCATTTTTCCGCTCTAAATAACGAGTAGGGACCATTATTCAGGCGCAATTTTACACTGTTCGGAAAACTAGTAAAAGCTTTTGTCACGTAAAATGAAAGTACTTTTTTATTAAAATTTAAAACTAGCATATTAAACTAGAGGAGAAAAATCTTAAGAGCAGTTATTGATTAAATTAGAGGCAAATTGATATCTGCGCACTTTCCAACGTCGTCGGCGGCATCGCCGCTACAAATTATGGGTGGAACATTTTCTCGGCATGTCTCTTCGATGTTTCAACCCAATTTCCTTCAAAAGCGAGGCGATGGAATTCGATTGAGCGACGTTTTCCGCTCGCTGGCAGCCGGCTTGATTTTATTACGGCCTCCGTTGCTCAGCTAAAGCTCTTTAGTGGCTTTTTAAAAATATTCACGATTGGAGGGAAATGAGGTCCACGAGGCTTGTGAAATAGTTGGAATTGGGTTACGTTAGGAGGTTGTTTAGATCCGTCCCGAGGGAGGGTCGCAATCTTCTCGAGTCGGAATGTCGGGAAAGTAAGCAATTTCGTCGTGGTGGCAGATTTATCTAGTTATGCTAACTGTTGTAGCTGTTGAGGAAAGCGGTGATTTTGAATAAACTTGACTTGTTTATTTAATATCAAACTAACGGATGACCCATGAACGTCGTATAAAGAGACGAAATGATTGTGCAAAGTGGTCGGTGTCCTCCTGTCTGCTAATTTATTATAGTAAGCCGTAATCACTTAAGCGTGCATGGCACTAAGGAGGGCATGGCACTTGGCTCTTCTCCATTGCAGCTACAATTAGAGGCTAATGTTCAACAGTCGACGATTACGGATAGTAAGATGATGAAATTATAATGCAGTTTTTGTATTTGAAAACACCTTAGCAATATTCTGTCCTAAATATTAAAAACTGCCGCCCATTAAATACTGAAAATAAATTCCCACTATCACCGACCACTGAATTTTCTGCTACATAAACTACGATAAAATAACGTCTGATGTACAAAATGTCAGTACATCCAATATCATAACTAACTTTGAAAGATAAACAAATGTGGGTCGAACCACGAAGCATGAAATATACGAATACTAGCTGTTACCCGTGGATTCGCCCGCGTAGAGGTCGGAAATTATCCTACCGGAACGAAATACCGAGATAAGAAGTATCCTATCTCCAAATGTCATCGAAATCCGTTCAGCGGTGAACGCGTGTGAAAAGGTAACAGACTTACAGACAGAGTTACTTTCGCATTTATACTAAGTATGGAAGTATGGATGATCGTTATATACTCGTAGCTAAGTAAATCGATCTATGAGGTAACACTAACTGGCCGCAGTCATCGGCGACTTTAGTTTTCACATCAATTATAATTCTCATACGTATGAAAGTTGTTTCAGTCATAAGCCTGAAAGTTTGACAATCTGGTTGAATCCGTATGAATAGGTACTCTCAAATAAATGATCGGACTTCGATTGGAATGTCGATCAGTTAAAGGCATAATATTACACCAGCTACCTGCTGCTCTTAATTTAGGAATCAGAGAAGTAAGATGGATCCACTCTAACTACAGCTAATTATAAAATATGAACCATCCTAAATCTATCCAGACTTTCTAAATCCAATTAGGATTGCATCGCTTGGGTCGCTACACCATAATAAAAAAAAAACATAACCTGCGGGTAATTGCGTAACCGTAGCAATGCTAATAGTTTTAAAAGTGACTGTGACCTCTGAGTTGGTTTCGGCCTTTCTTCTCAGAGTAGTCAGATAGGAATAGCTGACCTCATCCATTTTTTATAATATTATTGACGTGTAAAAGTGTTTGTACAAACCTATTTAGAGAACACAAAATCAACATCATTTTATTATTATGAATGGCTTTCATTTTGACAGTTCAACAACATTAATTGCGTGATTTGTTGTAGAATAGTTGAGAAGACAAATTTTTCGAATTAGCAAAATATCCTTCAAATCATTCAGATTGTGATTGAAAGTGTGTTACGAAATTAAAGTGCGTATATGGCAGGATAGTGATGACGATGATGATGAACTCACCACATTTAGGTACTCATATCGATCTCTGAATGAGAAAATATATTTGCCCAGCAGTGGGAAAATTACAGTGGACCAAAATGAATGCTTTCTACAACATGTTAAAAAAGGTTAAAAAAAAAAAATTAAGTAAGAATACATTTTGAGTAGAAAGATTAAGCACTTACAGCTTTGTAGGCTTAGATTTACGAAACTAACGTGCTGGCCACGGACAATTCGCTATAGCGAAAATTCGCGCGGCGCGACCGGCGGCGCGTCTTGCGAATGAATCAAATGTATGGAAATGTACTGGGCATGCCACGCGCAGCGGCGACCAGCGAGACGACCGGGGAATTTCCCCTTCCATACATTTGATTCATTCGCAAGACGCGCCGCCGGTCGCGCCGCGCGAATTTTCGCTATAGCGAATTGTCCGTGGCCAGCACGTAAAAGAAAATGTTTAGGTTGTCTAAAAAGTTTGTAGTTGCTGTATAATTAAAATAATAAGCTTTAATAACCAATTAACTTGTCTTTAAAGTTTGGTCTAGACTCTTATTAATTCTATTAGGAGTTTATATTTTATTTGGGAGATGTTCTTTCGTTAATAATTATGTTCTTGAATGTCAGAGACCCATTATGTGATGCTAAAGTTTTGTCTAATGTATTGTTTACTCAGTAAAACCTCTTACATAATTAATAGATAAACTTTAATTGTTTTGTAACATAGTGCTAGTTAACAGTGACGGTTGAATAAAAAACACAATAAATTGGTGTAGGTACACACAAGATAAAAAGCTTGCCGAATGAATAAACCTCCTCCTTTTTTGAAGTCAGTTAAAAATAAACTTCCGTTCAACCTTGAAAGACGAAAAAATCTTGACGAAAATCCTGTTACCCGTACTTCTTGTCTCCTGTTCACGTCTCTGTACAATTTACCGCCATCCCGCAATCCATCTAACCCTCCACCGCTAACGGTCCACTTCCAACCAACCGATGAAATCGAATTAGTTGGGGACAGATCGTACCCCATTGTTTTGTGCCAATACACTTACTATTTATACAGTGGGGTCGCTACGACCCGCGGTATTGACGGGTTTAGGTTGGCTTGTTCTTGTTTAGTTTTAATGCAACTTCTGAATGGGGGTTATCTACAAGTTTCTATGGTAGTTTTGTTAAGTTAATAAGGTTTCCATTTGGTGGGCTTTTGTATGTTTTATTTTTATTGTGATGGGAGAGGAGAATCTTTGGGAGGTTTTGTAAGATGCTTTCCTTGTTTTGGTGGATTTTGGTAAATAGTAATAGTAGTGTTTTTTGTCTGCTGATTCTGTCAATTAATATTTTAAGGTACAAGTATTTTCAGGAATCTTTCAGAAACCAAATTCGTCATAAAGCAACATAAATAAATATTTTTAAAATTAAAAACAAAATCATTATTTTCTGACGCAACTTGTTAGTAATTGTTGTTTGTTGCTGACGAAATTATATAAAAATATAATGTCGTAAAATGTATATAATAATGACAGCTGCCAAAGACACTGAAAAAAAGAGTAAAATGTAGTCGCGTCGGCACCAATGTATGACAATAAGAAAAAAAAAAAAAAAAAAAAAATTTTTTACAGATTTTCTGTTAAGCCTTTTTTAAACAACAAAAACGAAAAAAAAAACAAATAATCTGGCCAATGATCATTTCTGTTCACTTTAATAATAAAAAAGCTTTTGTCACAGGAAAGGACAATGCATAATTTTTTTCTTACATTTTCTTTTTCCAGAGCCCGATGTCATTTAAAAAAGGAGTGCCTATATAATTATGAAGAAGATATAAGAAGAGCATCATGCTTAGTAAAATTCAGAAGAGCCACTCTTCACGGGATTTGAAACGTACAAAGTTTCTCTAGGTACTCTAGCACTCTGACAGTGGCATCCTCTTTACTTTTTTAATCTTTCGACAAATCAACAGCGAGCGATATAGGTATTTAAAAGCTCATTAAGGTCATTGTGGACATCAGATGGCCTATGTTTCGATGATTTCTAGACAGCAGCGTCTTGTCAAACCGCAAATTAATAGCACCTTACTGAGATCACAAACCTCTGCTAGTAATCAGTCTCCCAAACTAACTTGATGAAGTTCTTGTGGACTATCTCCATACTATACTCCATCACAATTTTGAAAACAGCAGTTTCAAGAACATCAAAGCCAAGTTCAGTGGTATAATGATGCGAATACTACTGGATCTTCTGTCCTGTTTTACACTGTGGCTTTAAAGATCTCAGCGGCCAGCGAAGGCAGTTTAAAGGAGAATGTCTGGCGAAGGTAAGAGCTTACGGGGACCGATTATAATAACGGATAGCTTAATTAACTCGGCGCCCTTGGTTATGTAAAAGCATATTATAGTAGACAGGCGTGTGGCACGCGGCGTTTTATATTTTCGTTGCATTGATGATATTTTTGATGGTTGCTTTGTTCACGCCGCTTATTACTTGTGACTGTCCGAGGGTCACCAGATTCTAAAACTAACTTTTACTAACTGAATCCATCATCTTCTTGCGCTTATCCCAATTTATTTGGGGTCAGCGCAACATTTCTTGTTCTTCCATACTTACACACTGAAATAAAAATAGAAATTTCAAGTTGCATAAACCAAGCATATCTTAATCTCATTGAAGACATCTTTGAACGTTCATAAAACCACAGCATTTCACCCGCCCGTCTGTTGGCTTCAAGATTTTAACAAAACCTTTGGGGGCGGCCACTCAACGGCCATCGCTCTCATTTTTCCACTCGACTTCGACACTCAACCTTAATAATAAGTAATCTAGATCCAAGAATATCATGAAAAATCAACTCACTAACGTGTTCCTAAAAGAAAGACAAGATATTTTTATTATAAAATGAGACTCCATTTTTTCTCAACGTAGCCAATTTAGTTTTTGCTCACTAATTTTTGTAGAGGTTTTTGTTAAGATAACTAATGGAAAATATACGTAACGTTTTTCATGAACATTTTACAAGGGTTTAATATAATGATGTTGCGGTCAAAACGTAAGACGAAGCGAATTATAAAACTACGAGTTTTGTTAAAATATGTTTTCAATCCTCATGCTCTGAAAGTGCTTATTTGTGCAGGATATAGGCTGCACAATATCGAATTTTGTGCACTAGTGGATTAACGTATCTAATCATAAATGTATCTATATTAAGGCAAAGAAAATGAGTCATACAGCCAAACACAATAAGAAGTTCATAGATAGAATTTGTTATTTTATTTTATTTGCCTTATGTGTTTTTAAGACTTAAAAGATATTAAAATTTAAATTCAAGTACTAAGGTAAGTAAGTAGGTTATAAAATTAATTTAAAAAATGATTATTACAAAATTAATTTAATAGTATACCTATACAGCCTTGTATAGGTCTGCAGCCCAAGCCTAATATCAATGCCGGGAAAAACCATTTCCTTCAGTATTCAAAACTGTACTAATTTTACTTTGAATTTTAATTAAAGCAATGTTATGTTATACTACTGTTTTATTTCCTCGCAATCGAAGTGAAAAGCAGAGTTTATAACTCCTCCACAAAACCATTTTATCCTCGACATTACTATCAGCCTTCGCCTTCGTCTCGGGCTGCTAAAAGTCTCGGATAAAAATGGTTCGTTTTGTGCACTTGTTGTAAAATCTTCTATTATTTTATTACAAGGTAATCATTTTATCATGAGCTGCGGTCAAAGGGAAACCGAAAACTTACATGACAAAAAATTTCGGAATAAAATAACATATTAGCAATTGTTCGTTTAATAAATTAAAACAGTAACATTCAGATGAGTGGATTTATCTGCGGACTTATTCCACGCTAAGAGTTACCATGTGGATTGTTGACCAATTCGATTTCAGTCATTAATTTTATTGTTGAGTTAGGTACCTTTTAAGATTATTTATTTATCTACTAATGCTTCTTCTAAGCCTGTAGATTGGTTTAAACTTGCCAGTTTATTTATCACAAAAAACTTCCATACCTCGTTATTCTCGTTTAAATTCAATTAGATCTTTTGAAAATATGTTTTATTCACTATTTACAAAGAAATTATAAGGTCTTCATTGCTTGTATAATCAATCATCTCATAAATACAAAACAAAATGTTTTTTTAACCTGACCTTCTAAAGGAACCTTTAACAAAATGCACAGGTTTATAATAAAAGCAGTCCTCCCCCCGCGCCCCTCGGGGGTCGTTACATGACAATAGGAGCCGGTGACGTCATTAGCAAGATGGCGCCGATTTAACTTGTTCAACATTCAGCGGTAGATTAACGTAATTGGCATTACAGTCGTCCTAATACTTCATTATGCTTGCTTGTATTCACTTTGGTGGAAGAAAGTGAATTAAGTTTATTTTTAAGGTCCATTGCATCTACGATTGGTACGTCAGCACTCTTGGCAGTCAGCCCCGCTACGTACCACCACCCTGACATTAAAAAACTCAAACTTGATGCATTTATTTCAATTAAACTAATTACAGGCACATAATAATATGAATTGTCAAGGAGTCGGTCAGTCAGAAAGATGAAGCTCGTCGCTCGTCGCCCATTCGTAGCCAAGCATAGTTGACATGTATGGAGAAGAACGAGTAAGAAACTAAATGGACACTCTTTTAAATCAAAGTTACAATTTTTATTTTATTTTATTTGTAACTGCATTTCCTACCGTTCAATGCATGCCGTGGCAGCCTTTAATTAAGGCTACACTATAAAATGTAAAAATAAGATGGTATTTTAACATGTAATTAAATAAATAGCATGAGTATGTTGTTAGGTATATGTGCCCTGCGTTTAAACCAAATTATAAAATACTAGCACTTTGCCTGCGGTTTTTCTCCCGTGGTTTTTCCCGCGATAAATAGCTTATGTTACTCTCTACTCTACTGTAAAAGAATTTTTCAAATCGGTCCAGTAGTTTCGGCGCCTATTCAATACAAACAAACAAACAATCAAATCTTTCCTCTTTATAATATTAGTATAGATGTAATTTATAAGTTGTGTCTTCTACACAACATGTAAAAAAAAAACCTGTCTGATCCGCGACGGTGTTGTTAGGTATTGTACTGAGAGTCTACTTACGAGTATGTAGTAATTTTCAGGAAAGAAGAAAAAAAAAATTACCTCGTTTTATTAAAAAAATTGGTTATATTACCGGTACCCTAATTACGTAATGCAAAATCAATCCGAATCTGAATCGTTTTGAAACAGATTGCTAATCCATTGCTCCGTAAGTTCGAAAAAAAAACTGCAGAGCAACGTAAATAACGCAATGAATGTTGTTGAACTGTCAAAATGAAACAGATTTGTCTTTATCGTTTACGAAAATATGTTGCCTAATTAGAAAGCGGGTTAGTAATATTGGGCGCGGGCGGCCGTCGTGTAGCGGGTGTCTACAAGTCATAATTCATGACTTCTGTTAAAAATTTGCTTATTTTTAATGGATTTAGGGTAATTTTTGTACTAAAAATGAGAATTTTAAATAGCAATAACTTTTTTTACTATCATTAATAATAAGTTTTATTATTACTTTTTGGGGATGTTATTGTACCTGTGCCCCTTTCGGATCGGACAGGGTTTTTTTACATAATTCAGTTTCGTTTATCGTTTACAACTAAAACTAGTTTTATACAAATCCAGTCAAAAAGGTGAACAACATGTGGCTGAGGAACTGAGAATAAATCACCATGATAAATGAGCTTGTGTTATGATAGGTAATATTATGTGTTATCTTATGTTCCGATGATTTAAATGAACTGTCAGAAATGTTGGAATAAAAAGATACACCAAATTATTAACAATATTTACCTGATTGAAACAACGGTAATACCACGTAATACCATGTTCTGTATGATACATGTTTACACACGACCTGTTTTTAGTGTCTCTTACAAGACTAGTTGAAAACAAGTAGGTATTACAAGTTGTATAAAGGTGCAGACGTAGAGTTGGGGAGCTCGTGACTAAGACACAAAGAAATATCTTTCTCAGAAGAGAAAGAGCTTCTGAGAAAAGCTTTCTCCAAAGAGTTTCTTTATGTTTAAAAAAATAAGAAAAAGCATTTGAATTCGTGATTCTCATAAACACCTGATATAATGTAGGTAAGTAATGTAATAAAGGAAGCAAAAATAAATTCTTATTTTAATTAATTCAGTATGTTCTCCACAAAAAATAAACTGGCATATTGAAACTGCCGTTCATGCTCATACTCTCAATCTTACATAACATACGTTTACCTAGATGAACATAACATCACGCCTGTAATCCCCTAAGGGTTCGGCAGAGGTGTGAACTTACTTATAGTACAATCACATTTCGCCAGTTTTGTTGAAGTTCCATGTAATAGGTTCTAGATTCCGGGCTGCTACTGAGAAATATCTGATGGAAAAACCCAATAAGAGTTATCCGACCTGGGAATCGAACCCTGGACCTCATGCTCAGCAGTAGCGCTTGCGACAACTAGACCAACGAGGCCGTCTCAATCTTATCATTTCTAAACGCTGTATAAATACATCATATGCCTCACACTACAGTAAAACCTAAGAAAACAGGACACTTAACCCAAATAGGTACTACCTATTTTAGTTCTAAGACGTTTAGCCAATAAAGCTAGTACTAATCTCACATTACATCCAATGTATGAATGGCGTGTGTATCACAGAATATCGAATAACAACTAATACACTTATGTCAAGTGCCACATGTCGTTATTGAACGTTGTCGTGCGTGTTATGTCTCCTATTGCTTGTCACATTCAATATTAAAGGGTGAATAGGGATTGTCATTCCGTTAAAGGTCTCTAAATCGATTGAGTGACTGAGTTAATTGATTGACACGCATACAATTCACGCCTTTTTACCAAGGTGCTAAGCAGAAACTATTTATCGCTATATGCTACGATATATACGCAGGTAGCTCCCATGGAAACTGCTACTGCTGCCTATCTTCTTTTTATGAAAATACTAGAATCCTGGAATGAGTAAATATAATTGACCCGCATTTGCAGAAAACTGCGGGTCAATCATATTTATCCGAGATTATTAATTGAAACGAAAATATTTATTTTATAAAAAACTAGCTGCCAACCTCGGCTTCGCACGGGTAGCACTAAGTACTTATCAACGGCGCACCTACCTACCCTACCTACCTACATACCTACCTACCCTACCTATATACCTACCTACTTACCTACCTACATACCTAATAACTACCTCCTGTCTCCGGAGCGGAGTGATGTGGAGGAATCAACATCATCATCCACATGCCAACTACGCATCAAAAAGACCTGACGACATAAAAATCCTGCATCGCGCAATTACAGTTTACCGCGCCTTCAACCATTGGGCAGATGCCCGCCAGAAACGACACCCGTCTGGTCGGAGGATCCGTCTGGTGGTAGAGGTATGAAGTACGAGTTTTGCGCTTCACAACATATTTTGCGATTCATTTTTATTTGTATAGATAAGGTAACAAGGAACCCGGTGTTGTTACGATGTTCGGTCCTGATGCCTGTGTCCAGCAGTCGGCCAGACTGCTGGACACAGGCATCAATCATTGTAAATTCGGACATATAAACATTCGGCCAAATAATCATTATATTAAATATTTTTTATGCCTTTAATCATATTCGTTTAAAGAAGATTATGCCAAGTGTAATGCCAAATAAATTTCGGAGCATCAAGATTCTGCCAGATAGAGGGAACCCCTTCCGGCTACGGGTTTAATTTTCCGTTTTCATCAGTAATGATGATTGTCAGTAGATCTTGCTCAAGTCTTCTAAAAACGTACTTCTGGATCACACATTCTTACAGTACCATCCCTCTATATTATGGTACTGCTTGGTCATTTTATTAAAAATATCCATAAGTTTGAGACAGAAGAACAGAGACATATCTGAATAAAAACGCGAAGAAAGGATCTACCTAATTTCATACCGCCTAAAGGGGAGGTTTTACGAATTTGCCTGTTTTAAAATCAATTTTAAATGGTCAAACTAGTGTATTTGGGTCCTGAAAAAAAGATATGTCATAGATACATCCTTGTTTGAGGGACGCTAAAGGTTAAAAACACGATAAATTGTAATTTGCTCGATCGAAAAAAAATCCGAAACAGGGTCGATTTCAAAACCATTTTTCGTTTCATTTCCTAATTACAGCACAAAACAATATGAAAATTGCATATATGATGAGGTAATCGTATATTAGAGGTTATTTAAAGATTGGATTTTTAAGTTTAATAGATTTTTTTTTAAATAAACCCAAATATAGTAAATCGGGTTAAATCGGCTCGCGCTCAGAGTCCTGCGGGACGTCATCGGAGGTGGACCTGTGTCAAAATTTTTAAAAATACGCTCTCTCTGCAGTTGTTACAAAAAATCTAATAAAAGAAGAACACATTATATATGAAATTGCGACAGCTCAGAAAAAATATTTCGTTATTTTATTATAGTTTTAATTCATAACATTGTTTTCGAAAGTGAGATTATTTCTATGCGATATGATGACGTTTAACTGTCATCTTACAATAGTGCTAGACACATTACAAATTATTATCGATATATAATTTTTTGTCGTCGTTTATGAAGAAGTATTTTTTTGATTTTTTAATCAGATTCATCAATGATACTATATTCACTCTCTATCGAATTGTCTTTGCTAATATCAAATCCTACATTGATAAACACATCATATACAATTTGTCCGGTTGTCGGTTGCATATGAAATATTTCAAACAACTATCACTCTCGCAAGAACAAAGAAAATTTAAAAAGAAATGGTGTTTCAAACAAAAGTGCTATACTAACATGAACAAATGTATGGAACACGATAAAAATCGTAATTATATTGTTATCAATTAAGAAGTAAGGAGATTAAATAAAGCACAGTGTTACTTCTTATTTCGTCGTTGTATTTTCTCAACAAATATACTAGCACTTGTTATTATTACTAAATAATGTTTAATTTGCAACGGCGCCATTTCTATTTTATTTATTAAAATGCGTAACTTCCAGAATCACTCATTTTACCAACACTTTAAATCAATTGATCAACTGATATGAAACTGACACAGATAAAACATAACACTTTTAATCAATTGAGAAACTGATATTAAACGTAAGACAAATAAAATATAACAATATTTTTCGAATAGCGGAGCCAGCAACACAATTTTTTTCTTGGATCCGTGATTTTATCGTATTGGCTCAGTATGAACAACTTTCAGTTTTGAATACAAAAAGTCACTGTTTACGATATTTTATACGACACATAAACGATAAAATGTCGTTCTAAAATTTCAATGTCCTAAAATAATAGATTCGATAAAACTGTCCATACGCTTGGTATTAGTCAAATGTTTGTGTACCGGGCTATTAATAGGTACAATGAGACCTCCTCTGTTTGTGACAGAAAAAGATCTGGCCGTCCACGTAGTGTTCGTACGAAAAAGGTGGTCAAAGCAGTAAGGGAAAGATGTCGAAGGGAAAAAATTGTCTTACTGTTTCGAAAATAATAGGTTCGATAAATTATAGCTTGCTACAGCTATAATTTATCGAATCTATTATTTTAGGACATCGAAATTAGGTACGTCACTTGACAATAAATTATGGCAATTGTTACTTCGTATATAGCCGTCAATATTTACGAATCTTCATGAGCGGTGGGAAATATCCAAAACAAAAAAATATGGTCACAGTATAAGCGAAACAGTAAGACAATTTTTAGCCCATCCAACTTAACAAAAATCCCGACGAAATAAAGATGAAAGTTTGTATGGAAATTCGCCATTTTTTTTCTTAAATTCACTTGATAAAATTCTTAAATTCACTGACAGACAATGCACAACCTAAACCGCTGGGTCTAGAAGCATGCAATTTTGCACAATAGTTCTTTTTATAACGAACGAAATTATGACTTTGATATTTTCTATCAAAATTACATTTTGCGTGACCGTTGAGATACCCAGTAGCACTATTATAATTTTAAACTTTCACCTTACTACCGCAAAGTCATGTTTATCTGAAACTAGTTTCTGTCCGTGACTTCATTCGCGTGAAAGTCATAAGACATCACAATATACTAAAATAACAGCCACATTTTATAAATCTTCACTGTACACTGTTTGTAGTTTTGGTCTCGGCGACCAAAATATACAGAGATTTAGGACTGGTGACGCGACTGGCTGGCTAGCGAGCAAGTAACAGAGTTATCCGTGTGAGAAGCAGCTCCTCCTGAGGTCGAAACGCGCAAGTATCACTCGTCAGTAGCAATTTCCCATTGCTTGCGAAGTTTTTCGTTTTAAGTGACTTATTAAACGTCTGCGTTCCTTCATATACTACCTAATGGCACAACACTGATACACGAACTGCTTCTTACAGATTATTCATGACTACCCCAGCTAACACTAAAAAAATCAGCAGTTTGTACAAGGGTGGCTATGGTTAGGTGACTGTTAATGAGATTTTTTTTATTGATTTTTATTAAAACCATAGAATATGACAGAAGAGGCCTAAACTTCATGTTTTTCGTTGTACGTTCTACGATCTCTCCCATAACAGTAGGTATATGAAAAGGAAAAAATGTTGTTTATTTTATAAATAAAATGAATTGATTGTCACAAAACAAACACACGCACGCACACACACAATACATTAGCCGATAACGACACCGACCCGACATCGACACGATATTGGCGATCAGATGATCGGATACGTTTAGTGCCTTGTCTTGTTATCGAAACCTATATCGTCGCAGACAGCGACGAAACGGACTGAAAACGCCCATTAGGTACACAGGACATTTTAAGTAATCGACACCGTAGGTCCCATAAAATGTAAACTTATTGAAAAAATCGAATCTAAGAAAAACTAGTTCAGTTGATCAACTGCAAATATTTCATGCTGTGGCATGGATTTTCCGTGAAATGGTCGGCAGTGCATCGTAAATAGATACGTCACTCTGCATTTGGGGGAGGCGGAGGTAGCGTTTCAAAGGCCTACAGACACGGAAAACCTCGTAAATATATATACAATCAATTGCCTGTACAGGAGCTCGTGCCGCAATAACTGCCGCACGGGTCGATCCATCAGGTTAAGCTATGCTTGCCGGGGTTGGTCTGTGGATGGGTGACCATCTTTACATAGCGAGACTCCTCCGTGCCTCGGAAAGCACGTTAAGCCGTTGGTCCCGGCTGTCATTCGTGGATCTTTGGCAGTCGTTACAGGTCGTCAGAAGCCCGAAAATCTGACAACCAGTCTTACCAAGGGGTATCGTATTACCCAGTTACTGGGTTGTGGAGGTCAGATATGCAGTCACTCCATTTAAAAAACTGGTATTCAGCTGCATCTGGTTAGACTGGAAGCCGACCCCAATATAGTTGGGAAAAGGTTAGGCAGATTGAATTGCCTGTACAATTTAAAAACTCTCCAAATGAGTTCAAGAGACAATTAAAGTCATTGTTATTGAAGAAATATTGTTAAAGCATTGAATAGTTTCCCAAAGATTCGTACGAACTAGTGATTGATTATATTTTAATGACTTTAAGTAATGTATCCAACATTTTATCATGACATTACATCTTAATGAATTTTATTCACATACATTTCTTTAAATTAAATTTATATTGAGGTTGAACTAATATTAAGTTAAATTATTATAATTAATATTAAGACTAATAAGTGTTGTGACTTGTGACCAATGTTGAATGTAGCGTCTGTTTTTTTTTTCAATACTCAATCCTCATTATCTATAATGCTTTACCATAATGTGTGCTTAGGTGGTAACTATATAATTTAGATCATTATGGACCCTGTAGGGCACAGCAAAATGGTAGGACAGAGGAAGTCCTGTTTTACGATATTAGGTAGTTATTAAATTAGTTATTTTGGTGGGAACAAGTTTTCACTTACTTATTATAATCAAAGTTTATTAGTATTTCGCTTATCTATTATTTATGTAATATTTTATCTGCAAAATGTACTTAAATGTTTTAGATTATTTTATACAAGGTACCTGTACATAATTTATGCATTATAATACTGTTTATTCATTTGTATAAATTGTTTTTATTGTAATAATAATTATTGCTATTTTATACGATTATATTTTTTGTTATATTATTTATTAATTATTACTAATAAATATTATTTATTAATATTTTTTGTATCAATAATATCTATATTTTAACCATACCTATAAGTGAATTGCGTGATTATCATTTATTTTTATTATTTGTGTTTATCATTTAAATATTCATCTAAAAAGTAATAGCATTTGCTTATCAGTCATTTTTTAAGTTTATTTATAAATATTAAAACGATGATGTTTTAATTCTTGTGATACATTTATTGTTAAAAACCACTTTGTGTATAAAGCCAATGTTCGACACAAATGTAAATTTGTTGAAGAATAAAAAATAAATAAATAAAAAAGAGCACTGCTATTTTTCACCTAAACTTACCTAGAATATCACTTTCAGCAAGTTTAACCTTCAATTAGCAAGTTTCAAAGTTGGTAGGTATCTCCACCAATTAGTAAGTTCTTCGTCTAAATCGCTTCAGTGCTACGGACAAGTTGTTAATCAAATATTAATATTATTTCTTCTACCCGACGGAACGTTTGATAACTCGAAAATTATATAAATTGATATTACTGCGAGAAACAAATTGCTCGAAGTCTGAAGTCTTTTAGAGATAGTAGAACGTGACTTGTGATTTTAAATTGTTTTGTTTGAGGATAGCTAGCATTTGTTTTATGATTAAATTGACGATTTTTTCTTAAATATTTGTCTTATTTGCAGTGACATCCACGTGCACCTGATACCGTGAATTCAATACATGATTCTGCCCTCTCTGCGTTGAAATTAATAAAAAAATAAGCTTTTCCATCCATTTCAACCGCGCACTTTTGTAGAAAACTGCAGATCTTTTTTTTAATAACCGGCGAAATTTTTTGTCACAGGTGTGGCCAGAATCATGTACTAAATCCAAGGTAATAGGTTGTGCGGCGTCGATGTACCTGCCACCCTGTATACCAACCCTTTTTTTTAGGGTGGGAAATTATCAAATAACTTCTCCCGCTCTGGGCGGAGCTGGAGAAAAATCCGCCCGTGTTCCTTTAGTTGCTTGTACGTTGCCAGGGGCCACGGTATCTCTTTCGGACTTTGCCGCGGCAGGCATCGGTCCTGGCGGACCCCTTCAGTTGTGCTGACATCTCTTTGAGGCGCGCGTGGAACACAACGCGCCGTCGACGGCAAACCCTCACCGTCCGCAAGCCCGCGCCTACGGTGTCCGGGAACCGGCCTGCAATTCCCGACGCCTAGGGCGTATCCTGCGGCGGCTAGGGGTGTCAGGGCGCGAAATTTGCCTCTCCCTCATGCGTTCCGCCTGCTCCTTCGCGAGAATTACTGCTTCGTAGAAGGAGGTGAAAGCCTCTCATGCCCTGTCGCTCCGTACCATGGCCTGGACCAGGGCCGGATGCGAGAGATCACCGCCACCGATTGCCTCCACGAGAACACGGTGATGCTCTGCCCAAGCCGGGCAGACCTCCACCGTATGCTCCACTGTGTATACCTACCCTACGGTGATTGACGAATTAACAATTGACTGACTTACTTACTTTACTTGACTGTTAACCTGCATCATCTCACATTCCCACTGCTGGGAAAAGACGTCTTCCCATGACTTCTAGCTTTTTCGTTCCAGGACTAATGTGAACCAGTGGTCGTTTGTTTTCTCCAGCTCATCCCGCACTACCTTCTACGAGGTCTACCGCGACGCCCTCTGGTTGTGTCAGCGGTCCACTTAGTAGTTATTTTGGCTCACAGCTGACTCCATTCGGCATACGTGTGCTGAATGGAGTCAGCGTGGCCCAAAATAATCACTTAATACATACAACAGTTTATTTAATAAATTACAAAATACTATTAGTTAAGGTGAATTTGAATTTGAAATAAGCCATTCTGTAGGTAGGAGAAGAAAACCTAGAGGATGGCTTAAAAATTATGCTGCGAAAGTTTTAATTAATATCAAACTAACTACGAACTGAAAGCCATCGCGCACAAAAACTGTAGGAAATGTTATAATCATAATCTTCAAAAATGAATTTAATAGAAATTGTTCGATGTTTTTCTGTTATTTTATGTAAATTATATCAAGTTACGTTATTGACTAATTCAAGACTAGGCTCACGCACATTTGGGCGGGCCACGCCGCAACGCAAGCCATAACTTTAGTACCTACACCTGTAATGTGCAATGTAATTATAATACAAAATGTACGAAAGTGTAAAAGAAGATTTTTTAAATGCGTTGCGTTGCGGGGCGGTCCGCCCAAATGTGCGCAGTTTCATTGCAATGGACTGGATACAGTTCAAGTTAAAACTCGAGAATCTGTCTGAAACAATTACCGCATTGCAGCGCACCCCAATGCGACTCCTAATGTGCTTTGGCACAATTTTGCAACGCGGCGCGCTCTGTCCCGCCGCCACCGTAGCGGTAATGTGCGCTTAGCTTAAGGAGTCGTATTTCTAGCCGCGGCAGGCCTCCCTCACTCATTCGAGGTCACGCGCTAACGTAATTACGGCTCGCGTTCCCCCGGGGCAACAAAAACCAGTCGGTTGCCACGCGCCCGCTTGAGTGTATGATAGGTACCGCACCCGTGCCTTAAAATTGCTAAATCTCGTGCATATTGCAGTGTAGACGGCTGTCAGAATAAAACGACCAACAAACTTTATCTTTTTTAAATTAACTAAGGAAGAGGAAAAGTAAATATAATGTATTTGTGTTTTCTTTGTTAATTATTTTTTATTATTATGTATCTCTAATTTATAGTAGAGGTAAAGCAAAATCGTTGTTTTCGTCTAACTGTTTCTCCGCTTACTTCTTCCAAACGCAACGAATTTAAATACGGTTTTCACTATAATTTTGAAAATTTCTTCCATAAGGTTTATATGTACAATACATGCATATTATACTTGAGAATACCAAGAATTTGACTTGTATAAATAAAAATATTTATTTCATTATAAAAAGAACTGTTGTTTAGTCATGCCTATTCTTTTGTGAAATAATTTCTTAGCATAGACAGCCCTAGCGTTGCGTTCAATGACGCACGTGATCGCCCGACAACACGGCCAGATGACGTAGTAGAGATTCTCGGGCGTCCGCGTAAGGTACATTTTAGCGAGCACGAACGCCTGTAATATTTTAGTTGGTAACTATAGCGTTAGGTATCTATTTAGTGAATTATCTGTCTTAAGTCTGTGTCGTTGGCGTGGGTTGTCGGACAATGTAGCCGTGCTGTGGTTACCTTTAATTGAGTGTGCTTTACAGGATAATGTACAATTTATTTGTATTATTGTAAAAGATAATTGTAATGTATCTCGTTGGTAATCCTTAAATAAATAAATAAATAAATGTGGTAAAGAGAGGCTTGTTGTGTTGTTTACGCGTTTCTAGTAAAATGATGGAAGGGTAAGTAATGTAAAAAATAGCAAAGTCAAATAATTAATTTCTATTAGGCACATAAAAGGCACTTTTTAACGTCTAAATTTACAAAAAACAGAAATGATTTTAGTCACCCCTTCCAAAAGGTAGTTTTTTTTGGAGAAGAATGGGCAAGAAACTCACCGTTACTATTTCAAAATGTTTTACAATATCTTGTATACATTAATTATGTGATAGATACATGGTGCTCACATATTTACAAACATTGTAAAATTATACGATATTCCTAACATTTTAACAACTAATACTAAGTCAGTGTGTGAGTTCAAGTAATCACAGAATGTAAAATCAATGTTATAAAGAATAATATTATACAATTCAATTAGCAATCAGTTTGATTTCTTCTAGACTCGAAATTTTCCTATGGAGCAGGACCAGCATGTTTCCAAGCATTTTTATCTTGGAATAATTAATTAATAATATTAATATAATTATTTATATTAATTTTCCTCTAATTTGTAATATCATTGTTTACAAAATGAACTATAAAAAGCAATAAAAACAACATTAGGTATCAAGATGATGTACTCTTTCACTTGCACAAAATCTGCCTAGCCTTGTCCCAACTCTGTTGGAATCGGCTTCCAGTCTAACAGGATGCAGCTGAATAGGTAGGTTATTCATATTTGTATGTGGTATGTATAATGTTTGTGTTTTTTTTTGTATAACGTACAAAAAAACACAAACACAAAAATTTAATAACTTTGACTTTGACTGTGATCGAACAAATCTAATATTTTTATGTCTTATTTCACTCCATCATTTTATTTATTTAGTTATTATTAATTACATCGGTTACACACCACGGTATAACGTATCATCACGCTTGTAATCGCAGAAGGGTCAAGAAGAGTTGTAGAGACCTACTACACCCACATTTCGCCAGTTATGTTAAGTCCAATGTAATAGGAGGTGAACCTATTACCATCACCCGGGCACAAATCCAGCTCCAGTCTACTACTGACGCCATAGGATCGCGCATTTGGGAGTAGCGCGAGGAGGCGAAACGCCGGGGCTTGACTCCGATGCCGCGAGAAATCGCGGCACAGCGGACAGAGCTCCGACGGGATTTCATGGCGTTATGGAGAGTGCGGTTGTCGAAACCCAGTGCTGGGCACGCCACTATTGCGGCGATAAGTCCCCTCTTTGAGGAGTGGCTAGAGAGGCGCTACGGCGTCCTCACGTTCCGCCTGACGCAGGCCCTCAACGGTCACGGTTGTTTTGGAGGGTTCCTGTTTGGTATCGAGCGGGAGGAAACGCCCGGATGTCATCACTGCGTGAATCGCCCGGAGGACATGGTGGAGCATACGGTGGAGGTCTGCCCGGCTTGGGCAGAGCACCGCTGAGGCGATCGGTGGCGGGGATCTCTCGCTTCCGGCCCTGGTCCAGGCCATGGTACGGAGGAGAAGGCATGGAAGGCCGTCACTTCCTTCTGCGAAGGAGTAATGCTCGCGAAGGAGGAGGCGGAACGCGTGAGGGAAAGGCAAATTTCGCCCCCACACGCCCCTAGCCGCCGCAGGAGGAGACGCCCTGGGTGTCGGGAATTGCTGGCCGATTCCCGGCCACCGTAGGCGCGGGCTTGCGGACGGTGAGCAATGGGTAGCTCGCCGTCTGGTAAGGACGTGCGCGCGTGACGACGCGTTGTGTTCCACGTGCGCCTCAAAGAGATGTCAGCGACTGAAGGGGTCCAATGAGACCGATGCCTGCCGGGGTTGCGGGAAAGTCCGAAAGGGATACCGTGGCCCCTGGCAACGGAAAGGCAACTGAAGGAACACGGGTGGGTTTTAGTCAGTAAGAGTATGACATGTCCTCCCGCTCCGCCCAGAGCGGGAGAAGTCATTTGATGATTTCCCACCCAAAAAAGAAAAGTCTACTACTGAGAAATTCCAGACGGGAAAACCCAATGACACTTTGCAAAACCTCATGCTCAGTAATAGCTCTTGCGACCACTAGAGCAACGCTGCAGTCCAACATTTTATAAGTTGGTCAATAACCTAAAAGCCCTGCAATAGAAGTTGAAAACAAACAAGTCTCAACGTCAATGAACCAATAAAACAATATTGCGTTCTATCGGTTCATAAGATTCCTTGGACCGGTGAAGGCCCTCGTACTCGTAATAATAAGGTCGACACAGACGCAGTTTCTAGCAGGGGCAGCTAACATTGCGGTAGTTTTGCCGAGGTAACTCCAACTCAAAGCATTTGGTACTTTTGAATTTTCAAGGGGTCGGTCAGAATAAGAATAAGAATCGTTTATTTGCAGAAAACACAGGTGTAAGAGTTGGTAGTTTAATGTACAGACGCCAGCAGGTCAACCTACCCGAAACTGTAAAATTTTCCTATTCAACTTTGAACCTTATTTTCAACTTCAGTGATAAAGTTGAAAATCTATTAAAGAAAATTGACAGATAGTAATAGGTTGATGTGCTGACGTCTGTACAGTCCATATCTTGCCTGTTTAGGGCCTGCAAATTAATTTTACATTAATAGGCATCTACTTATATAGGTACTGGAAAAACCTTTGTTTTTAGGGTTCCGTAGTCAACAAGGAACCCTTATAGTTTCGCCATGTCCGTCTGTCTGTCGGTCTGTCCGCGGTTTAGCTCAAAAACTATTGGTACTAGAAAGTTGTAATTTAGTATGAGTATACACGTCAATAACGCCAAAAAAGTTGTAAAATAAATTTTTGAAAAAAAACAATTATTTATGGTACCTCCCCTACATGTAAAATGTGGATGATATTTTTTTTTCGTCCTTCCCATAGTGTGGGATATCGTTTGCAAGGTCTTTCAAAAAAAAATATTAGGTGTTTGCGAAGACCGTTTTTTGATTAAGTAAACCGTTCGTGACTTATCAAGCTTTAAAGTACCAATTTTCGTTAGAGTCAAGTGTCTCCCCCCTCTACCAACTAAACGGTCGTAGTTAGAAATTCAAATGTCACGTATTAGTCGATTGTGCCGTCCTAGGCATGTCCTCTCCGACCCAGATGATCCCACCACACTCCTCCAGGAGAGCAGTAGGGCCACCAGTACAGTGCACAAAAACACCCGACACCCGTCGCACCGACCTCGCCGCCGAGGTCCTCCGCGATCGCGACCCTCCCGAGTAAATAATACTCCCCCCCGACCCTTGTCCGATGAAGCGCCAGCCCGCGCCGCAGCTGAGCGCGTAGCTTTAAATTCCCCTTATAATAATAATGATATATCCTTGAGCCAGCCTGTCCCATCTTGCTGTCCTCAGCGACGCCCTAAGCCGAGGTTCGTACCCCACAGGGGGTGCTCTTAGCGAGCGTTCGCCTAATTTTAATTTGGAATAGTTTTGCTCCTGGCTGGAAGCTTTGAGTGTAGTAGCTTAAGGCAGCCACAGGATTGTTCGGTTGAGCAGTAAATACCTTAGTGGTATACCTGCGAACACTATCACACTTAAAAGGGCTTTACAAGTTTACGAGTAATAGTCGACCAACTTAAATTTGCGGTTACAAAAACATGTTCTCACATATATTACGTATGGGAGAACATGTTTTTCAATTACAAAGTTAAGTTTGTTCTTACGATTCATTCATTCCAACTACGGAACCCTTCATTGTGCGTGGTCCGACACGCACTTGGCCGGTTTTTGTTTTTTTAAATATAAGGAGGTACACACATAAAAAAACTTTACCTAAAAATAACATTTTATGTAACAACAATACTTTAAACTAAATACAGATCCACGTGGACGCGCCCCACTCCGCGATTATTCCACGCACCGGTCCGGTTACCCCCGATCTATTCTGTAATAATATCACGGTGAAAACTTAGGTGAAGTGAGCTTGAAGTGAGCTGTCATTCCATCTGCTGACAGCTCACTCCGAGCTCTCTTCACCTAAGTTTTCACGGTGACATGGTTACAGAATAGCACCCCAAGTCAGTTTTTTTTATAAATTCGTCATTCCAACACGAACCCATTGTCATTTTGCTAAAAGTTCGTAATCTGCTAAATTCATAATGGTCGATCATTGGTTGATCATTGTATTCCACAAATACGATAGGTACTCGTAACGAATTAAAAGAAATGACTGCACAGTGACGTTCTCATGGTAGGTCACTGATCAAAGGAACTGTCAAAATTTTAGCAGATTACCGCCTAAGTCAGTCATTCATTTGTCATTATGTACGAGATTACCAATAGATGCCATTTCTTTCAATGGAGTGTCACTGGCTGACCATTGGAAAGTCATAATGACGTCAATATGTTAGTAGATTACCAAACTTGTCAAAATCAACAATTATGAAATCAATGATAGACCATTCTGACAATATTGTAATAGCAGACTTGAGGCCCAGTACTGTACTGTAAGCTGTACTTTAGTACGCAGCCGAGCGGAGTGGGGCGCGTCTCAGTGGATTGCACTATCTATAAAGCACATCACAAAATAAAAGGAAACTTATATTTTTTCTTTAAGTTATTGTAAACTTTAAAAATAGTTTTCTATCAACCATCTACGTAGTTTAATTTTAAAATATTTAAATGGGAACTCCCTGATCTTTGGTAACTTATAAAAAATTGCAATGCACATAATAATATGATAAACTTAGACCATAGAGTTGTATTACAAAAAATCGCCCAAGTGCGAGTCGGACTCGCGCACCGAGGGTTCCGTACAAACCTTAAATAATATTTTTATTACATGGTGTTACTAAAAAATTACGGTTTTCGCAATTTTTCCTTTATCTGTGCTATAAGACATTGATTTGTATCAAATTTCTAGATCCCGAGTTCACGGGAAGTACCGTGAAGATTTTGATTCCCTTGCGAGTGACGAAAATTTGCGGAATTTTGCGGCATAAACGGCTGTATCTTTTGATTGCGTTGGCTTAGAAGTTTGATTTTTTCACAGTTCTAAGGGACAGTAGACTTGAGTATTTGATATAAATCCAGCTTCATAACTCCACGCGTTTCTGAGGAATAGGGTCTTGACAGACAGATAGACGGACGGACGGACAACAAAGTGATCCTATGGGGTTCCGTTTTTTCCTTTTGAGGTACGGAACCCTAAAAAGGAACTATTTTTTTTTTGCGTCTCTTGGTTTCTTTTTTGTGTAATTGTCACTTTTGAATCTAAAGAATCCATTATTTTCCTCAAACAAAGTCAAGATCAATAGTTTCAGTTTTTTTACTAAAGGCCTGCAAGACTCAAGCGGATCGACACCGCCCGCATATTAGCTCTTAAACATTTCTTTTGTACAATAAATGTCTTATCATTGTCTGTTGAATCGCCCCATATTATTAGTCCGTATCTTAATATTGATTCAACATGCCCACTATATGCTATGCGGGCTGTTTTTTCGTCTGACATAATACGAAGTTTTCTTAGAGCATACGCAAATCTATTTAGCTTACTGCATAGGTACGTTGCACGTTGCTTAAATGTTATTTCCAATTACAAAATTTGAGCTATAGCTAAGAATAACTATTTTTTATTCTTCTATTTTTTTATAATGCTTTTGATTGTACGAAATGTTATGAATTTTGTTTTTGATATATTTACAAATAGTTTATTTAGTTCAAGCTTTTCTATTACAGACTGCACAGCTTCGTGTATTTTATTTTCATGGGTTGAACTTTTAGTGTTATTAGGCACTGTAACAGAAATGTCATCAGTGAATAGAACACTATCATAGTTTATTGAATCTGGTAAATCATAAATATAAAGTAAGAATAGCAAGGGGCCTGGTCAGTCAGAAAGATGGAGCTAGATTCCCATTCTAAAGCGTAGTAGGTTCCTATGGAGAAGAAAGGGCAAGAAACTTCATGTCACACTCATATTGATTTCCCGATAAGAATATATCTCTGAAGATATTTTGTGTTCTCTCTATAGTTACAGCACTCTCCACCTCGGTACATCTGTCAGTCGGACAGATTTGGTGATTTCTATTTTTATCATATTTGGTTCTTTTTTTGCTTCTTATTTTGTGAATTCTCTTCATTGTCATAAAAGCTCCTAATGTAAGCTTTTACATATGAAGCGTTGTGAGGCCCTGGTGACTTGTACCGCAGGCGTTGCTTGCAATGCCTATTTCAAGCACCAGTCTCTCACAAAATATAAACTATCCTTTATATAGTTTTAAGCACTACTGCGTTTGTGAAGAGAAAATAAATATACTTATGTATACTTATTAGTGCTTGTCCCAATAAATACTTTTTCTTTCTTTCTTTCTTTCTTCTATTTAGTAACCATTTTATGGATGCAGAAAACCGCTGTTTTTGTAATTTTTATGAATAGTACTTTCGCTCCATCATTGTGTGGCACAAAGCACATTAATTAATGATGTTGATCATGAGGAATGTTCTTATTTAGTTATAGGAATAGTTGTGTCCAAAACGATGAATCCAATAATATTACAGTAGTAGCTGTACTAAGCTGTTTTTTTTAAATACTAAATCCAAAGAGTTTTTATTTTTATTCCTCGCTCAATAATCCGCGCCAAACTTCGTAATAGGATATCTGACGTATTGCGTGTCACGTGTGTCGCAGTTGACACGGATCTGTGTCGTGTCATGTCATGTCAATGGAAACGAGCTAACTAACGAGCGAGCTAGCTATTACTAACTTGATTTTATATTATTAACTTAATTTTGCATGCGGCTTCGCCCGCGTGGAGGTCGAAAATTATCCCACGAGAACGTACTACCCGGATAAAAAGTATCGTATGTCCTGATTCAGGTCATACGCTACAGATAGTGCAATCCACGACGACGCGCCCCACTCCGCGATTACTGTACTGTAAGCTGTACTTTAGTACGGGGCTGAGCGGAGTGGGGCTCGTCGTGGATTGCACTATCTATACCCATGTGCCAAATTTCACTAAAATCCGTTCAGCCGTTTTAGCTTGAAAGCATAACAAAAAAACTCACTTTCGCATTTATAATAGTTATAGAAAGAAATAAAAAGGCCTTTCTTTTTTGATTGGCATATTATCAAATAACTAGCGTGTCAGATTCTCTGCCTAAAGCCCACCCGTGTTCCTTCAGTTGCCTATATGTTGCTAGAGGCCACGGTATCCCTTTCGTAATTTCCCGCGACCCCGGCAGGCATCGGCCCTAGCGGACCCCGTCAGTTGTGCTGACATCTCTTTGAGGCGCGCGTGGAACACAGCGCGCCGTCGATCCAGGCCTGGTCCATATCGGACGGCGAGCTACCCATTGCTCACCATCCGCAGGCCTGCGGTTGCCGGGAATCAGGCGCGAAGTTTGCCTCTCCCTCACGCATTCCGTCTCCTTCTTCGCGAGCATTACTGCTTCGCAGAAGGAGGTGACGGCTTCCCATGCCCTCTCGCCATGGCCTGGACCAGGGCCGGATGCGAGAGATCACTGCCACCGTTTCAGACTGGCTAAAGTAGACTCATCTTTCATGGGGTACTGTGTAAAATGTTACAATAAAATACCTCCCCACATACTCCAATTGAATGAAACGAAATTTAAATCTTGCATAAAACGCACACTATGCTGCCAAGCATATTATAAGTTGGGGGATTACATCGCTGACAAAAATGCTTGGCTCAACGCTGGTCCAGCTCCACAAGGGCGCATAAACTAATTGATTAGCATTGGAAAATATTGTTGGAGCTGCTGAAGATTGAAAAACTATATTTACATTGTATAAATTCAATCTCTTAGTATTATATAATTGCATTGCATATATGTGAGCACTGTTTACCTACTTTAAATCTACCATTTACTGAGTACGTCTTTCATTGACTTGATATGCCCTGGCGGCTGAGAGTATGTCATGCTCACTCAAATGTCTCGCTGGTGGTGGCTTGTGTGTTGGATCATTAAGTTCCCTTCAAAATGGTTGAGCTAAATGATGCTGATCCATGCGTCATGTTCGTGAACGGGCGCCGTCAGTTGGGACTGGTCATCTCTTAGCTGCCATGGCTTATTTTAATTTATTTTAAGTTTTTGAATGATTCTTTTTTTCTTTTTATTACGGACGCTTTTACGAACGTGCACGTCTTATTACATTGTTCTCACATGCATAATTTCAAAATGAATGATGTAACCAATATTTTGTATCAATTTTATATTTTATTTAAAAGAGTGTCCGTGGAGTTTCTTGTCCGTTCTTCTCCTTAAGTACCTACTACGCTTTGGAATGGGCAACTAGTTTCATATTTTTGACTGACCGACCCCTTGACAATTCAAAAGTGCCTGTAAATGGTTTAATTGAAATAAATGCTTTGAGTTTGAGTTATCACCGCAATTTTGACGTGCCCTCTACACGGAGGCCTCATATTGGGTTGAAGAGATTGAAGCCCTCTCGCTAGGATTAATGATTTTGCAATAAATTTATGATTATGTCCATTTGGTAAGTGTCTACTAAAATATTTATATGATACTCTGTCTGGATTTGAGAATCATGTTGAGTCACGGAATCAGTTTATTCATTGTTTCAGATAATTTTACAAAGTATAAAAAAATAACTGCGCCTCGCGGTTTCACCCGGATACATAAGTCTCGATCCCGTGGGAATATCGAGATAAAAGGTATCCAATGTCCTAATCCAGGTCACGGTATACCTATTTGCCAAACTTTATCCAAATCCGTTGAGCCGTTTTAGCGTGAAAACGTAACAAACATACAAACAAAAAAAATACGAAATTGAGTTTGACACTTTTGCATTTATAATATTAGTTAGGATTAACAATCTATGGCTAAAATCTGAATCCGAAAATAGCTAAGTATTATCAGTTGTAAAAATCATTAACAAATACTTCGTATTCTTTTTAGGGAAAATCTTTTGTTACTTAGAACAATAAATAGGAAAAAAAATTCGCAAGCAAAACCTAGTAACTACCTACTTTAACAAAACATTTTTGTTTCAATAACAACTCCAAGTAAGCGAGACAACGAAAAAAAAAGCATCCCGACATTTATCGGGATACGACAGAATTGAAATCGAGAACCATTCTTAAAAAAACAACGTTCCTCTAAAGAAAAATATTCAAAGCTTCACAAAGTATCGAATAATAACAATCGAGTCGAGTCTCGTTCGTCCAATACGGTTGAGAGGAGCTCCAGATTGCGTTTATAGTCGCCATGTCAGCAAATGACTGTCTATATAAAAATCGTAACTTCTCTATGAAGACGTAAAAAGCTTTTATATGACACGATAGAAGATCTAACGACCACTTAAATACTACAAAAGGCGGGTCGGGAAAAGTAATGCATCCCGATTTTTACTAACTGTACCTACAGGTTGTAAAAAATTTAGAGATTTTTGATACTGATTGGACAGGGAAACAGATATTATTATTTGCTATTTGGTTTGAGAATCTCTAGGGTTACCGATAAGAGTGGAGTATTGTTTTTTCATTAATAATAATTAGAATACTTATCATGCCGTGCCACTTTAGATGGCAATAATAATAAAATTATGAGTAGGTAAGGATAATATTTTTTTTTACAGTAATGCTGTTGTTATTGTTATCCGTTCCAAGAACTTACAAACACTCCTTTTCTCCATCCTGTATACAGATCTGTCAGTGACAGAAAAATGGAAGACTTGATTATTCAGTTATCTTTCTGCGTGAGTTGGTGGTCGGGGGAACAACTGGGGGAACGGACTATCCACCGTAGTAGTAGGTACACAAGGAGATAAAAATCCGTTGACAACGCGATAGTGGATGGAACTTGTAGAATTATAAAAAGTACTATAACATTTTTATGACGGTTGAAGACGTATGAACAGTTGAATTGGCTAAAGATTTGATAATAGGGTGATAAAGTAGTGGTAACCGCAGCCTCGTCCGAGCTTGGCACAGTTTTCAAAACATATATTTACAGGTCTTATACCTATCTAATTGGATGTATGGATCTGGGGCGCAAACTATGTCCCACCTCTTTGCCCCATAAAATGCAGTCAACCTCCTAAAATAAAGTGGCGGAGTTTTGGGCCAACAAAATTCAATTCACGTTCTTTATCGTGCAATCGACACGACAAAGAAGAAGAACGACATACCTAAATATCGTCTTCACAACTCAATGAGCCACGCCACGCAACATTATCATCCGACAATAATGCAAGTGCGTACAAGTCTCACTCCTAATTAGTGGCAAAATATCACCTTACGTGCTTTTCCGTCAAGTGTAATAACTTAATAAGTCAGTAATTCCCTGCTGTGCGGCCTATTACGTCACCAGCGAGCGTGACGTATTACTTGGCATTATTTATAAGGTTCAAATGGTATGGTGGTGGCAGTGTTGCTGTAGGCATTATTTTAAGGTTCATTATTTGTATGTAAAATATTTTATTTCCGTAACTATATGTAGGTAACAGTTATTCTTATTGAATTGAATGTATTTATAATTCAGTTTCTTTTCCCACACAGCATTTAAAAGTGTATTTTGCATGGCGTTAGTCATATTAACGACATACCACGGTCGATCAAAGAATTGAATGTGTTTATAGAAACGGCTAAAATCCTTACCGTTGAACAAAGCATATTACAGTATTTCGGAATTTTTAACGGACAAAAATCTAGTGATAGAATATTGAAATGCTTATAAAATATGTATGTGTATACAATATAACAATAACCAATAAATGTATAAAAATAAGTTTATTGACATAGTCATAGTATTTGTTTTCAGTCTGTGTACACGTAATGTTTTGACATATTTTGTTCAATTTTTTTTTTTTTGATTGACGTTGATTTCTGTTGCTAGAAGGAGAAGATAATACAAATTAATTAGTAATAACACTAATTAATTTGTATTATCTTCTCCTTTTTTCCGTGTGGTTAGTGACTAACCTGGCGTCAGAGTTTTAAAGCCGGCCATTCATCATGAGCCTCTGATTCTGACTGATTTGTATGATGAAATGTGCAATTCTATTAGAAGAATAATACAATTAGTAGTTTTTATTTATTTACTCAGATATAAATATGAATTACAATATACAAGCTAAAACTAAAATGTATTATAAAGTAGTGCAAGTACATAATACATAAAACCGGCCAAGTGCGAGTCGGACTCGCATACGAAGGGTTCCGTATCACTGTACAATATTTAGCAAATAAATGAATGTCAGTCTCATCTTAAATTTTAAAAATCGTAAAGATAAATTGTAAATCATGAATTGAAAATATTCATGAAGTAATCATTCATTAATTCAATTCATCCATGACTTACAAAGTTATTTTTTGCGGTTGCGAAAAATTGCCAATAACATCATAACATCACGCCTTGTTTCCCCGAAGGGTTGGGCAGAGGTGTACCTGTAGTAGGTACACCCACATTTCGCCAGTTATGTTTAGGTCCCATGTAATAGGGGGCGAGCCTATTGCCATCAACCGAGCACAAATCCATACTCCGGGCTGCTACTGAGAAATTCCAGATAGAAAAACCCAATAACACTTTGCCCGACCCGGGAATCGAACCCAAGACCTCATGCTCAGCAGTAGCGCTTGCGACCACTAGACCAACGAGGCAGTTGCCAAAATTGCCAATATTTAAATAAAAAACCTTACGAATCGGCATTTCTTTATTATATTCAGTACCTATGTGGTACATGATATACAGAAGTTTAATATTCCTAACTTGTTTAGTTGTTGCGATAGAGATCGTACAAAAAAGGTCTAAAACTGAAAAATTTTACGGCTCCCAATTTCTTCATTTTTAAAGATAAAAATAAATAAAAATAATATTTGTACTTTACTAGATGAGTTAAAAAAAATACACCCCGCATGCCAGGATATTTTTTTTCTAAGGTGAATTTTTAGTTTTATTTAATTTTTATTATTTGTTGTTATGGTGATATTAATATATTAGAAAATAATGTTAATACTGTCAAACTATTAAGTCTTTTCAGGTCATTTGACTTGTCAAATGTTTTTAATGAACCAACCCGAGTGACAGCTTCTTCTGCCACTTGTATAGATAATATTTTCTGTAATTGTGATTACTTACATAAACAAATTGTAAATAAGTTGCCATCTGATCACAGTGGACAAACAATAACATTTTGCTCCTACATGCCTTTACAAAAAATTCAAATAAGGTTTAGGCCAATTACATGTAGAAATCTAGAGAAATTAAATAATGTTTTGGCAAGTAAATTATGTATTCAGAGTTTTGATAATATATGTGACCCAAATGAGTTCTACACAGAGTTCTTTTCACTATTAAACAAACAATTCATTGACACTTTTCCACTAAAGACTAAAACTATTTACACAAAATTCTTATTTAGTGATTGGGCGACTCCAGGTATTCGTAAAAGCAGGGAAAAACTTTTTGAACTTTATGGCCTAAAGCAACATATGAATAATACAAGCTTTCATCAGTATGTTGCAAAATATTCTAAAACTTTTAAAAGTGTGTGCAAAATGGCTAAAGCTCTTCACATTAGCAATAAAATAAAATCAGCTGATGATAAAATAAAAACTACCTGGCAAATAATTAATAATGAAACCGGTAGGAAAAAACAGCGTAATACTGAATTTAATTTAGAGACTGCACATGGTCCCATCAACTCAGATGTAGAAATAGCTCAGGAATTTGAAAACTTTTTTGCTAATATTCCCCATAAAACCACTGAAGCTTTAAATTCCTCACCCGCGCTTTCTGCTGCCTTACTTAGAAAGAATGTAAAGGCATGCCCTTTGGAGTTTAGGTTTCAGCATACAGACCCCCAGGCTGTTATAAAAGCTTTTAAAGATCTTAAAATTAAATCAACAGAAGATCTGTGGGGAATGTCTGTAAAAGTATGTAGATCAGTAATCGAAACCATTGCGCCTTATCTAGCTTTCATATTTAACACTAGTGTAGACCAAGGCGTCTTTCCGGATCTCATGAAACACAGTAAAGTAGTTCCTTTGTTCAAATCCGGTGATAGTAAGGAACCCAACAATTATAGGCCTGTGTCAATTCTGCCAGTTCTCAGTAAGGTGTTTGAAAAGTTGATACTCAATCAAATGTTACGTCACTTTAATAAAAATTCCATCTTTCATGACCAACAGTACGGTTTCACCAAAGGGCGCTGTACCACTGACGCCGGAGTCACCCTAATAAAGAACATTTTTAACGCTTGGGAAGAAGCACAAGATGCCATTGGAATCTTCTGCGACCTCTCGAAGGCGTTCGATTGCGTACACCATGAGACACTTCTGCTGAAACTGGACCACTATGGGATTAGGAATACAGCTCATGATTTGTTAAGATCATACCTGAAAGATAGAAAGGTTAAAGTTCAAGTCAACGGCAAAAACTCATTAGGGTCTGAAATGGTAATGGGCGTTCCTCAAGGTTCGATATTTTACCCCAAATATTTCTAAATCAGCCAAAGATGGTGTTATTTGCAGATGACACATCATTGATCTTTAAAATAAACCGACGGTCACCAAATCTTGACGACGTGAATAGCTCTATTGTTCAGGTCCAAGATTGGTTTACGGTAAATAATTTGGTACTAAATAATAAAAAAACCAAATGCATTAGATTTAAATTACCAAATGTTAGAAGTAGCGAATGTGACATCGTATTGAATGGAGAAAAACTGGAATTTATTAATCAAACAGTTTTCCTTGGAATCACGCTAGACGAGAAATTACAATGGGGACCCCATATAACATCTCTCGCGGGGCGGCTAAGCTCGGCCGCTTATGCTGTTAGAAAGATAAGACAGTTAACAGATGTAGAAACCGCGCGTTTGGTCTATTTTAGCTACTTCCACAGTATTATGTCGTATGGCATTTTACTGTGGGGTCGGGCTGCTGACATTGAATCCATCTTTGTTTTACAAAAAAGAGCTGTCAGAGCCATTTATAATCTACGTCGTCGCGAATCTCTCAGGGAACTATTTAAAAAGATTAATATTATGACGGTACCTTGCCAATTCATTTATTCAAATATTATGTATGTGAGAAAAAATCTACATCTTTTTAATAAAATAAGTGATAGACATAATTTTAATACTAGAAATAAAGATAAAATAGATCAACCATTTTTCAGACTATCTAAAGTAAATACATCTTTTATGGGGTACTGTGTTAAATGTTACAACAGAATACCTTGTGATATATTAGAATTAAATGAAAGAAAATTTAAAAATCATAAATAAAAAGTACACTTTGTAAACAAGCATATTACAAATTAGAGGATTATATCCAAGATAAAAATGCTTGGAAACATGCTGGTCCTGCTCCATAGGACAATTCAGAATCTAGACAAAATCGAACTGGTTGCTAATTTAATTGTATAATTATTATTTTTTATTTTTTTAAACATTTATTTTATTTTATTTTTGTGATTATTTGAACTCACACACTGACTTATTATTATTAGTATTACTTATTATAATGTTAGAAATATAGTATAATTTTACAATGTTTGTAAGTATGTGAGCACCATGCATCTATCACATAATTATGTCATTCCTTCATTTTTCATTCTTTTTACCTATCGTGGTATAGTAATCTTATTCTAGGTGCATTGTCTTCACATATAATTATATAATAAGTGTATACAAGATATAATGTTTTTTTTTTAAAAAGAGTAACGGTGGAGTTTCTTGCCCATTCTTCTCCATACGAAAACTACCTTTTGGAATGGGCGACTAGAATCAGTTTTATTATTTTTTGTAAAGTTTGACGTTCAAAAGTGCCTTTTTTGTGCCTAATTGAAATAAATTATTTGACTTTGACTTTGACTTTGGTGGCAATAGAAATAAACAATCTGTGAAAATTTCAACTGTGTACCTGTTACGGTTCATCAGATACAGGTCGCTAACAGACAGAAAATTCTGATGGACGGATGGACGGACAGCGGAGGCTTAGTAAAATAGGGTTCCGTTTGGCACCTTTCGGGTATGGAACCCTAAAAAAAGGGAAGAACTCATTGGGCATCAATAAATTCGTCTGCAACGCTGTCAATGGGAAAAGTACCCAAAAGGCTGGCAGCATTGCCACGTTGTATGGCAATCCTGATTCTTTGTGCTAAAAATAGGGCATCCAATTCTTTATAATTGTTTTCTTCTTGTTCTTTATTTTATTTTATTATTGAGACTTTGGCTGGCTTGATTATTTAATTTTTAATATTTGTACGCCCTCTGGCACAACATAGCGGCACTCTTTATTATCTTTCTAAAACCCACATTGTGTACCTATGTTAAACAAATGAATAAATGACATGTTGTAAAAGGTAGATTGTTCAACCTCAAATAGTAATAAATGTCAAAAACATTCATCCACCCACAATGGAAAGCTAACATATTATTTCACAAAATAATATTAACTTTTGGCACAAACAAAATTATTTGAATTATTCATTATATATTACGAACAAAGTATTATTTGATTCTGTTTGTACTCAAATTGGTTTGGTAAGTCAAACTGATTGATTAATAGGATAGCAATGGAATACAGCAGTGGACAAGCCGAGCGTGCTTGAGTACCTAATATTTAGAATTGTGATGCTCAGAAAGGCGAGTTGAGCAAGCCGAATTTGAGTAAAACAACACGAGTCTGCATAGCAGTGACCTACAAAATACTGCCTTGTTAAAAAAATAATAAACTTCAGGTATTATTTTAAGATTTACAAATTGTGATATACTTTTGTTATACTAACTGATTATTTGTGTAATTAATGTTTGTGAAATAAGTCAACTTAACTCTGCCTACCATTTTTCAAGAAACGCGCAACGATATAAATACCGAGCCACATACGCAAACCGAAACGGAATCCTTCACACTCCGTATCGCGGCGCGTAAAATCCAAATTAGGTCATATCGCCCATAGCTCCATACAGCCGTATGCCCATATAGAATAAAGGAGCCGTGGCCAAGTACGGAGGATGTCTGTCACGGTGGCGTACAGGCCTCAAGACAAATGGGCCCTCGGGGGAAAAACTACAAACTATACTATTCGTAGTTAGGTGTGCCTGCTATTGTCATTTGAGGACGGAATAGGGAAGGTTTTTACTGAATTGTAATGTTTTCAGCTGACCCAGTTTATTTTGCATAAAACTTTGCTACAGCAGCACGCGTAGCATGACCACCGTAGAAACGGGTTTTGTTGACGGAAGAATAGACAAAATTACAGGTTGTGATGGTTTAACGTTACTGTCATTTCGTCTATTCTTCCGTCGACATTCGTCGTCGTGGTCATGCTACGCGTGCAGCTAGCTATCCTAAATGATTTATACGACATGCTAAGAATATTAAATAGAAAAAGTCACTAATGCATAGAAAAAGCAAAAGGCGGGTTTGCAAGCCAAATTACTCAATATTTGAGAAGAAATGTTTGGAACACTATTTCAAATTCAAGAAAATAATCCACATCTGAAAACTTCTTTGGTCGACTATGGACTTTAGAATTGTATGCCTCCAAAGACGCCTGTCTTTAATAGTCAACGCCACCTTGGACGCGGGACCTACACAAGTGGCGAGTGGCATGTATTAACATCATGACGGTACCTTGTCAATATATCTATGAAAACATCATGTACGTAAGAAAAAAATTACATCTTCTTAGTAAAAAAGGTGATAGACATAATTACAGCACAAGAAATAGGGACCTATTAGTACAATCAGGTTTCAGACTGGCTAAGGTAGACTCATCTTTCATGGGGTACTGTTTAAAATGTTACAGTATAATTCCTCCCCACATACTTCAACTCAATGAAACGCACACTATGTAGGCAGGCATATTATAAGTTGGGGGATTACATCACTGATAAAAATGCTTGGCTCATTGCTGGTCCTGCTCCACAACCACAACTAATTGATTAAAATTTTGAAAATACTGTTAGAGCTACTGAAGATTGTAAGACCATCTTTGTATTTTATAATTGCATAGCACGGGTTCATACCCGTGCTATGCAATTATAGTACTCATGTACTATATACTAAAGAGCTACCATTTACCGGGTAATATGTATTTCATTGACTTGAATGTGCTCTGGCAGCTGTGAGTATGTCATGCTCACTCAGATGTCTCGCTAATGGTGGCGCGTGTGTTGGATCATTTAGTTCCCTTCAAAATGGTTGAGCTGAATGGTGCTGATCCATGCGTCATGTTCGTGAACGGGCGCCGTCAGTTGGGACTGGTCATCTCTTAGCTGCCATGGCTTATTTTTAATTTATTTAAAGTTTTGAATGATTCTTTATTTTTTCTTTTTATTACGGATGCTTTTACGAACGTCCACGTCTTTCTACATTGTTCTCACATGCATAATTTCAAAATGAATGATGTAATCAATATTTTGTATCAAATTATTTATTTAAAAGAGTGTACGTGGAGTTTTTTTGCCCGTTCTTCTCCATAGGTACCTACTACGCTTTGGAATGGGCAACTAGCTTCATATTTTTGACTGAACGACCGATTGACAATTCATAAGTGCCTGTAATTGGTTTAATTGAAATAAATGCTTATAGTTTGAGTTTGAGTTTAAGGCGCGGGCGTGAAAACGGTGTGGCGCTGGCGTTGCGCCGTCCGTTTCATATTTCTTACAAAATATAAAGGAACGACGTGGCGCGGAACATACACACAACGCCCACGCCGCAACGTCGCGTCGCCTCTTGTGTATGTTCCGCGCCACGTTGTTCCTATACATTTTATACTATTCATTTCCTATACATGAGACGGGCGGCACAGCACCCGCGCTACGCCCGCCGCGCCACTCGCCACTCGACTATGTCCCGCGTCTTACAGAAGGTTGAAACAATCCGACATCATTATGCCAATTTTAAGCATATCAAAAGTATCAGATTTGCTCAAATTTATTGATTGTTAGTGATCGACAAAAACGACCCACATGCACACAAGATCGACAAGAAACACTCGACCAAATCTGTAGGCACGTACCCCTAACAAGCCTTTTGATTTTCTTCGTTATTTGTACAGTTTCGATTCTATTTTTAGTGACAGCCTCGATGCGTATAAAAGCGTACTGTTTGAGAAGCCTTTCAATGTTCTCTGACGTCAATCTTCGTTTGACGTCCCGTCAGACGTCAGGCAGCGGTGTACTGAGTAATGAATGAGTTTATTTAAATCACAATTAATAAAATTAACTCGTAAAATATCATAAATTAATTTATAATTACAGTCAGGTATGTATTTCGGTATAGTAAGGTGTATAAGTCAGGTACATTTCCTACATACCCTGACTCTCTTTTGATTAAAAGCGCCCAAATATAATATAAAAAAAATCTATTGTTGGTATTCCTTGTTCAATATTTTCCCTTTGACGTAAACTATTCCGACAAACTTCGTGCTTTGCTTCTATAGATTTTCATATTGTTGTGTGAGCTCCTTTTTCTCGGAACAAGCAATATTGTCTGATAGCACAAAATAGCGGCGCATAACAATGAGCACAGGATCAAGTAAAGTAAACTTTATCTCCGCAATAAACTTGTGTGTGCGGCGGACACGGATGCGCGAAGGTTTGTCCTCACGAGGGCATAATTATTTGTATTGGCATAAGGTTTCAGCAAATTGATTTATATCTGAAATAATTGTTTGAAATTAAAATGTTGCACAGAATCATGTACCCGGCAGAAGTTACTCTTATGTGTCATTGTGCAGATAAGCTTATAGACAACGTAGGAAATCCTAACTTATAAAATTTATAATGTAATAAATGCTAATGTGAGTTTGTATGTTTTGGTTCATACAAAGTCAAACATAATACTTGTAAATCAAACATATTTGAAGGCACAGGATCAGATATATTGTAAAATAAAAGAGGTTCTTTAAATAATAAGAATTTAGATTTTCTTATAAATTATTTAATCAATTAATTTTACACGAAACTACACTTAATCAGTTTCAAGACACAAATAGCCATGACACCCAGTAATAGCTTAGTTTACACAAAATAGTAACAATGTACAGAGAGGCAGAGTAACAATAATTGAAAGCAATACAACCTGTGCACCGGGCAACGCCTGAAGGTAGAATGCCATTTCGCCGCCGTGCGGACTCTTTTATACGGTAGTATTGTAAGTGGGGCAACGACGTAGCGCGCTACGACGTAGCGATCACTAACTCCGCCCAGCTGCGAGGAGGTGGGACAATGTCGTAGCGCGCTACGGAGCCATAGTGCTACAGCGCAGCCCGATGCACGTGTTGTTTACAATGTGACGCCGACATATTCTTAAGTGAGTGTGTATTTATTCCGATTGAATTACAGTGATTCTCCCTGACCATTTCTCACACAAGGTTGAAGGCAGACCAATTCAGAATATCTATTTATACGCCTCGTCTGATCCCAGCATTATTCTTCAGTTCCGTATACTTAGTTCTCACGACAGCACCGGTACAATACGACATGTACAGTTCATGTGTTCATGCATATATGTACCTAGTTGTGCCTTGTCACAGACTACAGGCAACAAACTACAAGCAAACAGTAGCGCCGGAACTTCTCTCACGTCTTCGTGGAAAGTTTTCGCGGTTTTCTGGAAATGTGAAGTATCTTTTGTGGTAGTGCAGGATATATTTTCTGTGTTGGTTATGTATTTTATTATTGGAAAAGTACATGCCTAAGGCCTGTCATCCACGATGCTACTCAAGAGTAACCAGTTACAAACTCAATTCACCAATATGTGGCCCAAAATTTCACTGTTCAATCTTCTTAAAAATCTCTTCAAACCTCTCCTTATTTCAAACCTTACCTAAACCTACTAACGGGCAGTTTGAGTTGAGAATTGAATAGATGATCACAACATGATTTTGGGAGGAATAAAACACAGATTTTTTACATAACATAACATCACGCCTGTGTTCCCCGAAGGGTTGGGCAGAGGTGGATCTATAGTATAACCACATTTCGCCAGTTATGTTTAAGTCCCATGTAACAGACTCCGGGCTGCCGTTGAGAAATTCCAGATGGAAAAACCCAATAAATCTTTGCCCGACCTGGGAGTCGAACCCAGTACCTCAGGCTCGGCAGTAGTGCTTGCGACCACTAGACTAACGAGGCAGACAGTTTTTTTTTACTTTTTAGAAATAACTTCTAACACGAAAAGGTAACTTGAACAAACTTTATCAGATGGAGCTTTAGATGACCTAGAGCACCATCTCTTATAGCACTCTCCCACACTGCAGTCAGATTAAAGTAATACAGCTGAAAGAGGTGATGGTAGGCCCCCTGAACATAATGCGCTATGCTTCCCGATTATCTTTGGTTTCCCTGAAAAAGTACATGCAGTGAATATAGTTCCAAAATATATCGTTATGATCTCTATCAGTAAACTACCGCATGATTTCCCTCTGGGCCGACAGAGGTAATTGAATGATGATACCATAATAACGAACAATGACATTGACCAGCATAATGATATTTATCGCGTAATATTGTCCATATTACGCGATAAATATCATTATAACCACAATTGAGTCTGAAACGTGATGAAATTACGTATTTTTGCTGCTTCTGGTAATTCCGAAGAAATGAAGCTTTATACCAAGAAACACAACATTTTGCCACTTCCATCATACTATACAAAGAATAGATATAATAATATTTTTATTTCTATACAAAGGGACATTTCGTTTTTCATTTTGTTTTTTTCATTTTAGCTTCTCGTGCTGATCTGTGACTTGTCTGGGTGGTTGAACATTGTTTACATGTCAAGACCCTAAATGTTCAACAACTTAGAGTTGTTACGTCCTTGTTAGTCAGGAGTCCGAAAGTCTAACAACTTATTTCTAGTTAGTACCTATACTAGAGAAGGTGAAATGGCAGTCGTTCCACAAACATTTCGTTTCATTCAATATCATTTGATAAAACTGGAAGCCAAACCATATTGCTCATAAGAATGCCAGGCCCGTAGTATTATTTATAAATACTCTGCCATCTTTCCAACATTGTTGTACAAAGCAAACAAATGCAATTAGCACATTACCCGACGTCACCGCTAATCAGTGAGCTGACGTCACAATGACAAAGTTGCTCAGCTCTCGACGCGAAGGTGCGTCAAAGCGGAGCGAGCGAAGAGCGAGAACTCGATTTAAGTTTACGACCGACGGATCGCGATGTTCTGAGAGTGACTGTTACACCGTTACGTATCAAGGAGAAGGAAGGTTTTGGTTTTTTGGGTAGGAGTTTCTTCGTAATACAGCTCGTACGGGGAAGTTCTATAAGCATACGTATTTGCGCCGCTACAGCAGCTAACAGCGTCGCTGTGTTCCGGTTTGAAGGGTGGAGGTGATGGTGTAGTTATAGGCTCATGAAACATTTCAACTTTGTCTCTGGGACGGCAATTATGCCTCTGGTATTGCTGATGTCCATAGCCGGCTTGTGAGTATATTATAGTACATTAGTGGGACTTTAGAGTTCCGTAGCCGAATGGTGCTAACCGTAACCCTATTAGGTACTAAGCCTTCGCTGACCGTCTGTCTATCAGCGGGCTGTATCTCATGAACCGTATAAGGTAGATAGTTGAAAATTTCACAGATTGTGTATAACAACAAATATTAAAAATAAAATAAACTTAAAAAGTAAGGGTTACACCATATGGTGGTACGAAACCCCGCGGATGCGATCCGCCTCGCATTTGGCCAATTTTTATTTTCTATATATCCCTTTATTAAACACGTAAACAGACAAGAAGAAAGGAATAGAAAAATACGAACAAAAGCATTGCTTATTCCTACAGAAATCTCAAAGCAATGTCTCTCTTTCTTCGTTTGCAAAGAAATTACCTGCACGTGTACTAAAACGAAATAAAAGTTTATTCGCTGCAATATAAAAGGCGGCAAGATTTATCTTATCGTCTAGTCATTAGTAGAGTTAAGAGAAAATAAAGAGCCGTCCTTTCTCCAGCGGATTAACAGTCGCAAGCTCTCTGCTGGGCCCCTTTGTCTACCGGCGTTAGCGGCACTCGGTGTTATTGCTTGAGATACAACTAAATAGGCAGCGTCATATTTTAAGGAAAGCTGGTGAAATATTTGTCGGTATTAAGTTTTGAATTTTATTGCTGGCCGTTGTTTGTTATACAGAAACTGTTGTATCTTAGAATTATTTATCTCTACCTATACAAAACACAAAACATCAAGCTTTTATTCCCCCAAGGGTTAGGCAGAGGTGGACAGCCCGATTCAAACTCAATGGCGGCTCGGAACATGAGGCGAGTCGCTGCGCAGTAACGAATGCATGGGTCAGCGGGGGTGAGGGGTGGAGTACTGCGCAGCGAGTAGCTAACTTCCGAGCCACCATAAAGTTTGAATCGAACTATACGTACAGTACACCTATAGAAAATATTTAAGTTTTTTTAAGCGGAGGACGCTTTCTGGTATTGTGGAGCGTCGATCTTCGTAGGGTATATCTATATAGGTGGTAGGTCGTTGACAACTCAAAATTGCCTGTAAATATTTTAATTGAAATAAATGCTTTGAGTTTGAGTTGAGTTTGAGTGGTGTCAGCATTGAGCTAAATAGCGTGTGATTGGAGTAGCCTATGTCCAGCAGTGGACTGCTGCAGGCTTATGATGGCAGTGTACTTCCAGCTTGTTGCAGTCTATAAAACGTATAACAATGTAGTCATTTTGCTATAACAATAGGACCACTTGAATGTCCAGTGATTCTTGAGCTACCATCGACTATAACCCCAGTATTATTTACAGACACTATTCTGTATAGCAAAACAAAAAATGCATATTTTTGTGCAGTTTTGTCGAGTAATGATTTTTAGCGATAATGTAAACTTACCACCAACTAGCAAGACTAGAAAAAGTGGGGCACAATATTCTCAAAGGAATCTTAACCAAAGTAAGGATGGAGCATCCTTTATTTGTGGATAACCAAAGGTCCCCAATCCTCACCTTCTGCTGCAACTCCTCCACGTTCATCCGGAGAGCATAGGGAGGTAGAAATATATTATTGTGCCACACTTTTTTAAGTCTTGCTGGTTGGTGCCGTGTTTTATAACTGCAATTATTTTCAGCGGTATTGTAATCTCATTACCTTCACGATTTCAATTTCACTGGTTTCGGCACCAGCTAGCAAGCGGCAAGTTTGACCATAAAGCGAGTTTTGACACAATGGGCAGTGGAAGTTTGTCGCGTGGCTATTCGTACCGGTGGCGGCGGGGCGGTGAGCCACTGAACAATGTGCGTCCAAACTAATGCGGCGCTCAAACGAATAAGTAACATACGTGGTGGAAATTTGTTACTTAATTTTTTAATTTTTAAGTTATTTTTTGGGTAGTACTTATCTAGTAAATTTTTATTTTTAGGGGTTTGAAACTGCAAGGGTTGACGACAATATATTTTACAGTTTTCAATATTAATTGTTATCTTTAAAGCAAAAGTGGTTTCATGGTTTCTCGAAATAGCACTGACTGGAAGTTGCCAAAATTTTGCAATAAAACAATTTATTGGTGAGGCACTGGAACGAAAGGACCCTAGGAATAACCGAGCTAATATGTGATCGAGTATTTTCCCGTCAGTCTCTGTACCATTATTTTTTGGTACCTACTTGCTTAGTTTTTTAGGAGAACTTATCGGAAAATTTACGAAAACATTTTCTTATATTTGCGCAAGCTTAGCACGTGGTGTTCAGCAATATTTCTAATCTACCATCTATCCTCAGGCATATCTATGATTTATAACAAGCAGGCTTCGCAAACTATAATACAAATATTAGGAGTCAAATAATATCTTTAGCTACTAGACGCACCGAAAATAATGTTTAGAATCATTTACCTCCAGTAAATGATTCTAAACATATTGGGGAGAGATAAAGCGCTGGAAGCACGTGCTTTGCTGGATATTGCATGTAATGGAAAAAAACGCTTCATGCTGTAATCCAAATTGAAATAGTTTTTTTTTATGAACCAACATAAATTCAAAATTCAAATTCAAGTCATTTATTCAAATTAGGCTGAGAAATCAGCATTTTTCGAACGTCAAAATTACATAAGACAGTCCCCCAAAAACGCCCGCCCTTCAAATTTGAGTAGGTATAATTATCAAAATATTGGTTGGTAAGTTGGTAAAAGTAAATGTGAAAATTCAAAAATACATTGTTTTGTAATGCGAAAGTAACCAGTTACATGTGTAAAGGCGTATTTGTGCCTGAATTAATAATGTCATATTATTTTGCATCTATTATTTTCCCAACCGTTCACTAAGCGCTTCAAACAAAATTAACTCCCATGTGAAAAACAAATTGTTTGGCAGAGCGACCCCTAAGTACTTAAAGTACCTACTTAATATTATCTCATCCCATCTCCTCCCCAATCTTATGCCCTTCATCATATATTATAACGTTAGAACGCGTCCCTCGGCTCCGCTCGGCAAACTCCGGCAATGATCGGTTGTTATCAGAGCCCCGTAATGTTTACATGTTTATGTTAACTTTACACTTATCTGCTTGCCTGGTATAATGTGAAGAAAGAAAGGAAAACACGGGGTTGGTGGTTTGTGATGTTGTTTTAATACCTCTTTTGGGTGCGTTTTTGACGAAGAATGGGCCATTACTTCCTTGTCCGTGTTGGACCCATGGGTATCGTAAAAGCCAATTAAGAATGTTTGTCAAGAAAAAGGCAGCATCTTCCTGTCAGCTATCACAATGCCTTTGAATATAAAAGATAGGTAAGATGAGTATGCAAGATTATGGCCTGTACTATTGTCTCGCTGGAAGACGATAAAACCTAGTCTCAGCGTTTAAAAAAAAAATAAAAAAAAATAAAAAAAAAATAAAAAAAAAAATTATTCAAGTATAAAGTAAGATAATGATTTACATTAATTGCAATTGAGGAAAAATTAATTCTAGATGTAAAGTAGACTTGCCTGATCTAGGTTTATGAAAACCTGTGTTTCAGGCCAGCATTTCACAAATTAACATTTAAAAAAGAAGATACAATGTTTTCAATAATTGTAAGAGTAATTAATTTGGTAAGTATATTATTTTAAAACTAAATTATATTATATTAAGTTAAAATAAATTAACGAATAATATTAAAGTAAATAAGGTAGAGAATAATATTAAGTTTATTTTAATATTTCCAGTAGTTTTTCCGTGTCCGTATAATTGAGTTTTGTCAAATATTCTTGTACTAGTAAATTACACCTATTATAACATAAGCTATAAATCTTCAGCAGTCTATTGAACTGGTTATACAAGTAGGGTCCTAAGAATAAATAAAATCGTCTAGTGAAAGCATGTTTAGTCTGAGAGTTAGCACAAACCAAATCTTTTCTTCTCTTATCTGTAGGTACTGGGTTTAAAAGTACAGTGTGTTGAAATAAAACTACATTCAAAACAAATAATTGACGTACTGTTAGCACCTTGCATGCCATGTAAAGCTGGTGTGTAGGAAATCTGAATGGACGAAAAGTAGCGACCTTTAATACTGCTCTTTGGGCGCGTTCTAGGTGCAGTAAAATTGATTTAGCGGCACCTCCCCAGGAAGTTATGCAGTAGGTAATAATAGATTGACACAAAGCTAAATAAACCTGTCTAATTAATTTGAAGTCGGCTATGTTACGTAAATTCTTAAAAATATATATTAGTTTACGCACTCTGGTGCATAATAAATCGATATGTTTGCGAAAATTCAGGTTTGTATCAATCGTGACGCCCAGATATTTGATATGGTCGGTTTTAACTAAAGTGGGACAAGTGCCTGCAATGTCAGCAGAATGTACATTACAATTGTTATGCGCTTGGATATTTAGGTTAGTAAGCGTTGGATTAGTGTTTCTCATTGTAAATGTTAGGTACTTGGTTTTATCTGTATTTAATGTTAGGAGATTTTTATGGAGCCAATTAGACACAATATTAAAGCCATTCTGTGCTACCTCGTAGAGCTCCGCCATTGATTTTGCAGTAAACAGTAGAGCTGTGTCATCCGCATATGATATAATGATACCCTTTTGGAGTGTCAAATTGCACAGGTCATTAATATAGATTAAAAACAAGGTAGGGCCCAAAATACTGCCCTGTGGGATTCCATAGCAGCTATTCTTAAGTTCCGAACTCATGCACTGACCTATTTTTACACACTGGTGGCGGTCACTAAGGTAATCAGATAATAGTTGCAGTTGAACTCCCCGTATTCCCAACATTTCCAGCTTTTTCAAAAGCAAAGTACAAGAAATTGTGTCAAAAGCCTTGGCTAGGTCTAATAATATCCCTATGGTGTGCATGCCGTTATCTAGGTTTGTACTTATAAAATTTGTCAGCTGGTGAACAGCTTGGCTTGTTGATCTTTTAGGCCTAAAACCAAATTGATGATCAGAGAGTAATTTTTTACTTTCAAGATATTTTACTAATCTACTGTTTACAATTTTTTCCAAGATCTTTGAGAGGCCCGTTAAATAGATAAAGAAACAGTTACATAAATACACTAATTTACAAATACAGATTATCATAAAACCAATCAATTTAATTTTTACTTATACACTCGCAGACAAAGAATACGGGTCAGTACGAAAATCTGAAGTAACTCACACTAAATAATCGAGCTGATGGCTTAAGGATGGTTTAAGGTGATAATATACCAGTTAATAAAAAACACCAAGTGTTGGAAATATTGTTCAAAAAAATCAAAATATCAATAACTTTTACGTTGAAAAAATAATGGTTTTAACACCTCACATACAGTAAAACCGGCCATCATTGCCCATAGCGGATATCTTTGCCCGAACCCGTACCGACCGTTGAAGACATCTATCTACCCGCTATAAAATTGTGAAGTTTTGCACGCGCGGGTTAAACTGCAGTGGAGCCATAAAATTTACAATTCAAGATTTTAGTTAGTTTTAGTGTTCGGGCAAAGATATCCGCTATGGGCAATAATGGCCGGTTTTACGGTACAACACAAAAAGAAACAAAATGAATACATTGTATTGCCCCCACGGGCTCTTCTCACAGCTGCCAGGCAAGTGGGCAAGCTGTTTAATCGTATGCGATGTTGCGGAATATTGGTTCATTCTTCCACTAACACATGTCAGCTGGTCTATTCTGTAATAATCTCACGGTGAAAACTTAGATGAAGTGAACGTGAAGTGAGCTGTCATTCCACCTGCTGCTAGGGACTGACAGCTCACTTCACCTAAGTTTTTTACCGTGAGATGGTTACAGAATAGCACTGGGTCTCGATCTCGAAGTGTAGCTGGGGCGGGGATTCGATTTCTTACACACCTACCGAGCTCGTCCCGATACGAGTACATTCTGCTGTTGTAAGCGACATGATAGTAATTCAATAATGAAAGACGATAATGAGCGCCTTTTATCATTTTAACTTGAAAACAAAATTGAGAAAAGAAGCAAAAGTAAAACAACCGCGAATTGAATTTATTTCCTTAATTATGTTGTTATTGTGTGTTAACTTTTTTAATTATGTTGTAGACCATTAAGGTTTAATTTCATATAATATAAAAATTGTCTGAACATAATATAAATTTAGTTTCATGCATGTACCATTATGAATTTGCAGGTTACAGGGATTTTCGTCATCGACCCTTACCTATTATTTGACCACGAGTGTAGTTAATACATACTAAAACCACAGCACTATATGCATGCATGCACTATATTGAACGTCGATTATCAAACAGCCTGTATAAATAAGCCGCCTATACAAAACCGCCTGTATAACTCCTAATGTGTTGCAAATTGATTTAAACCCCATTAGCGCTCGCTAGCCGCCGTTAGCCAACGTTTATGACCGATAAAAAAGTAATTAAATAATATTATCATAGCCGTTCAAATACTGTCATGAATTGTGTCCTGGGGTATTAGAGGCTATTAAACAATATTGGGGTTTTAGAAAGCAAAATAATAGGTATTATTTTGCTTCCTAAAACCCCAATATTGTTTGGCCGTAAATAACAGCTCTGTTATGTAAAAATGATATTGTGAGATTGTAATATAATCGACATAATAAAATCCTCGTTCACTGACAGATAACGCACTGCCTAAACCGCAGCAACTGGGTAGCAACATTAAATGATGCACATACGTTTGTTATAATAATATATTGAAAGCGAGCCCCATCTAAATATTTTTGAGAAAATAACCCTCAGGAGTTAAATAGGCGATTAAAGTATGAACGGAAGTTCGTCATTTTAGTCTATGGGAAACTTTCTGGGTTTTTAGGCTTAAATGCCCTGAAATGTGCTCTTCAATTTCAGGCTGTATAAGTTCCACTGCCATTCACCCACCCCCATTTACTTTCGAGTCTTCTCCATTATTCTTTTCCTCAAGCTATTTCTCTTTATGAAACAAACCGCGATGTTAGTGGGTGCAAAGCTTATTTCCAGCAGCATATTTTTCATTTCCTCCTGGCGTCACATTTTCCACTTAGCCGCCACTGTTTGACACTTTCCTGTAGAACTATTCAAGTCTCATTTATTATTCGCAGCAACAGTTACTCCTTAATATACACTCTGAAGCCCTCCTCGGGGAAGCGCGAACTATCCGGAGCACACTTTAAAACCTCGGCGGTTCATATTTATTTCATAATGCGACAGCCATGAACCGGGATGAATAACTTACTGATGAGCTATCCTGATATTTTATAATCGTGGCAGGGGTTGTTTTGTCTGTTTTAACGATCCATAATTCATAAGTCCGCAGATTAAAGCTATCTGATGCAGCCCTTAGTACCTACCATTATTATTATAAGCCTGTGTTGTCCCACTGCAAGGCAAACGCTTCCCTTCCCTCTTGCCACTTTTCCCTACGCGGACCAATCTTATCAGAAGGAGTCCAGCTCATCCTGCCATCTCTCTGGCCCTGCCCGGTAGTCGTTTCCTACTTTTTGGGATCCACTGAGTGGTGGCTTTTGCATATTGCGGCCTTGACTTGCGATAGATGTGGCCAGCCCAGTTCCTCTTTAGTCCAGCAACTGTGCGACCAGCGACCGCTATTTTGTGTTTTGGGATTAATTTGTTACTGAGAAGATAATTTTAAAATCTAATTCTCAAATGCCTTGGTGGTACCGTGATGCCAATCATAGAGACAAAATAAAACAGTTTATTTAAACCAGTAATTTTACCGGTTTTTTTATGAAAATGAGGGAAGGTAAAAACCCAAGTTGGTAAAAACCTGAACATTAAAATTCATAAAAAAAAAACATGAAAATGGGAACCATATCTACAATCTACAGTAAAAACTCCACCCCTCTCGAATGCAAACCCGAGTTAAAGCCAACTCTAAGCAAACAAGGCACTCTGACAGACAATTAATCGTGTCTGGCTAATCCCGCGTTATCTCAGGACATGCTTATTTCGATCCTTAACGAAATAAACATGGGTTTTTACTGGACTTGAAATTTTCGCAGCGAATTATAAATATTTTTGGGAGAATGAGATTCTTGGAGACTTGTAAAATATTCGCTGAGAGTGTTTATTGTGGCATGAATAATAATGACTTAGAAATAACATCAATATTAATGCTTTTGAGATCCATCTTTCAAAGTATTATTATGTTAATTATTGAGGATTATATCATCGGTGGCATGATCAGATAGCAACTGAAGAAAGGAAAATGTGTTTATTGGCATTGGAACAATAATCACCTTTAAAGTATGAAAACACAAATAAAAGACTAGACAGATTAGTGCAGTAGAACGATCAAGAACAAATTTGTATTAGTTTTAACTGGAAAGGCAATTTAGCATCATTTTAGCCCCATGTCCACCAACATTTAGGACCGATTTTCTAATCCTCAGATAAAATACTTATCTGAGGAGTAAAATACCACAGTTTGACTGCTTTTTGAGAAAATATTTCAAGCTGCCATTTTTTTTCTTTTTCTAAAATAATCGGCCTTTAATCAAGCGATTACAGTTCCATAAAGATATAGAGTCACTGTTTAAATATTTAACTAGCCGATTACATATTTACCAAGATTACAAGTGTTGGTGAACATGGCTTAGAAATATAAGCTTCATACACAGTTTTCCCACATTAGATCTAACTCGGAAAGCACACAAATACAGCTAGACGCATATAAAGGTCAGTAGATAGAAACCAATCCATCATTACTAACACTGTCGATGTGCCTCGGATTCGCTCGGGATTTTCCGGAAAAAACAAACAAACTTACAGTGACAAGCTACGTAGCTTAACTTTGCTAAAGTTGATTTATAAAACATAGTATTTAAAGATTTATTTGCAGATATCTAAATAAGTGGATTTTTTCATCTTCATTGAATGTTCTCTCTCTTTATTGACTGCGTAAGTAGTAGTAGTAGTTAATAACTTAATCATAATAATATTATAATAGCTCTCAATGCAAGTTTCGAAATCATCATAGAATTTTAGCTCAGTAATAGACTAGTTTAGTTTTAATAGCGTTCTCGCGTCAGCTAAAACGCATTTAAAACCCAAGTTACATGATATCTTCAGCATGGATGAGCAAGAGCCGTGGCCTTTTGTCACCCCAGACAGTAGCCCAAAAGTTAAGGGTTTCTCCACAAGAGTAAACGAGTGATCTCTTCACGCTTAGGTATACGGTCACCCTTGCGATCTAGCTCTGAGCCTCATTCAAATCAAGCCTTAGCCCTGAATACGACCATTCAGCTTGTAGATCGCCACCTTCATACATATACATTGTGATAGGTATACTTCTACCTATATTGTGAAGCGATGTAGGTAGGTATCTAAGTACTACATATTCCAAAGGAAATTGTGTAGAACCAGTTCTGATTCTACGGTGGAGCTTTGATCGTGTTTAAAACAAAGGAATGCCTTTCATTCCTCTTGCTATAGACAGTTCGCTTCTATAAGATTTATATATGTTGGCACAAGTCTATTTATAGATATATGTTGGCACGAGTTTATTTCTCAAAGGGCTAGGTATGTAGGTATGTTATGTAGGTATTATGTATCTTAGAAGCCAGTAGATCGTAAAATATGATATCAGAAAAATGCAATGTGCACCCTGTAAATGTCTAATTAATTACCACAGCCCAAAATCAACCCAACATTATATAGTTACTTGTATGTTGTTTATATAAAACATCCTATACTTTAAAACAAAATCAGAATTTTGTATATTGTATTGTTGAAGTGAAAAAATCAATAATGAATGAATGATAGAAAATACATTTATTTAGCACAGACTAAAAGGCACACAAGTCAAACTCAAACTCAAAGCATTTATTTCAATTAAACCATTTACAAGCAAAAATATGAAGCTAGTTGCCCATTCCAAAGCGTAGTAGGTACCTATGGAGAAGAACGGGCAAGAAACTCCACGGACACTCTTTTAAATCAAAAAATTGATACAAAATATTGGTTACATCATTTATTTTGAAATGATGCATGTGGGAACAATGTAGAAAGATGTACACGTTCGTAAAAGCGTCAGTAATAAAAAGAAAAAAATAAAGAATAATTCAAAAACTTAAAATAAATTAAAATAAGCCATGGCAGCTAAGAGATGACCAGTCCCAACTGACGGCGCCCGTTCACGAACATGACGCATGGATCAAGTAAAAAAGAAATGAAATAAAAATAAATAATACAAATAAAAAGTGTAAAGTGCGTTGTAAGATACTAGTAGGAATGCGCGGTGAGCGATTTTTCGGTGAATATATTATTGGTTCGCGTCACCGACATGCATGCATGCATGCATGACAGTATATCCCTAGCTTGCGTATCATTGAATTAGTTGAGTTATAACGACTGCTATTTCATATATAGTTTTAATATTTCACTTCGGTCGGCAGTCCTTAAGCCTAGCTATTTTGTAGGTTTGGAACGCTTCTGAAATCGACATCTTTGCTTTTAGGTCAGCCGTTGGCCTAAATAAAGTGGCATTCAAAATTCTCAAGACGAGTTTAAGAATTTAAGCCAAGAGTTTAAGATTCATAGACTTGCTGACGACCGACTGGTTACTCAAAACAAAAGTGTTTTCTGTATCTAACAGAACCAGCACAACCCCCTTTGTCTACTCTTGAGGCACTGGAGTTTGTTGCTCGATAAAAGACTGAGAATGTTGATGCTGAACAATGCCCGTAATACTGATAGGTAACACTTCGTTCTATTATTATTAATTTATATATATTTATATTTACCGTACGCAAAATACGCGCTTTGACGTGGAGTTGCGGAAACTTACCTAATATAGATTTATAGGTCAGAAATAATATATTATGCGGACCGATGTCCGTCCTTTAAAGAAAGTATTTCAGACAATATAAAAAGGTAATAGTCTTTCCATAACTAATTTTGTGGTTTGGAGCACCGTCTGTTATGAGCGCCTGAGAAATACGCTTGGCAATCTGTTAGATGAAATGCGTGATGCGGACACAAAGATAGCAGGCGCCAACACTTATGAACGTTGAAAGCTAGTTAAGTAATGCTGCTTAATCATATTTTTTGACATTTTAGCTTGGCTTAACACTAAGCAATTTTTATAAAAGTTCACAGACAGACAGTCCAACTCTATTTATCCGTTTCGATATTAATGCATAGTCGAAGGTTCTCGGTTTACCGAAGGCCGGCCGGCTGAGGCCGCATGAATAATACACCGATTCACATTCGCTAATTCAATAATGTATCGAACGCCCCTCGAATTACATTAGAGGTCAGACAATGTCAGAAGTCGAGTGTCGTTGGTGTGTGGGGCACAAGTTGCATATTGAATTTCATATTCAATTGAAGGAGGTAATTATGTTCATGTCATTATGTCATTCGCGACTCAACGTGTTCGTAATGTGTAACTTAATTGAATTTTGTGTGAATGTAAGTAATAAAAAAAAAAGTCAGCGAGTTGAAAAGAACAAACGTCAAACGAAAAAAAGTCGATTCATCGCAGCACCTACCTACCAAAATGATTTTTATTTTGCACGGCTATATTGTAATTCCTAAATATTTACAGAAATAAATGTTGGTAATTAAATCAGTAAGTTTTTTGTAAGGTAAATAATTATAGTCGTCGTTACTAGTTTTGCATAAATCCCGGACATATAATTTCAGCAAGAAAAAATGTTGATCATATTATGAATAATTCAAAATATATTTAATAAATTTTTAAACATAAACCCTTAAAGGGAAACCGTTAAACGTACCTACGTAGGCATAATATTTGTAGGATCAAGGATCATGATAATATTGTGTTAACACCTTTACGACAATCTCGTAAAAGTTTCTGAAGTGTTAACATTCCAGGCAATAGTTTGGCGAATAAAATACTGTTGTTTTATTACTGTTTTATACTCTATAAATCTTTTGGCGTGATTTTTATGGGCCTCTCAATCGCTTATATACTTCACTTCGGAAAAAGCCTTCATGGTCGTTGAAAGTGTCATAAAATTATTTGTTCACTATAAATAATACATAGTGTCGTAAAAAATTTAATCCTATTATGTACCTAGCTTAATAGGTTTAACAGCAAAAACAAGACTAAAATCGTTCTAATACAATCGCGTTACGCCTCTTAAGTATCTCCCGACAAATAGGACAAAACTAAACAAAAACTCATACAACAATAAATTAGATTACTTACTTTAAAATTACATAGGTACCTTTAACTTGCGAACAAAATTTCATTAAACGATGCCGTACTTCATTACCATAGCAAAGCATAATTCTCCTCCCTATGCTCATTCTTACAAAGCAAGCAGACTTCCACCAACAATGATTAATGAACACGAACGTCTTTGAAGTCGCAAAGACAAGTCCACAAAGAAACCAAAATACCCTCAAAATATTAATGTAAGTAAACGCTGTGGAGCGTAAAAATGACGCGCGTAAAATGACGTGAAACAACGTAATTTGGGTTATTTCGTCACGGCGTCATAGCGTCAAATAGCGTCACGGCGTCATGACGGCTAACTTGCAGCTGTAATGAGCTATTAATTTTGCTCGAGTCGTTGCGTCAACTAATGTGGTGATATTTTGTGCTGATTGTGGGAACACGGGCCTAGGATTAGTCGGTGAGCTAAGTAACAATAGTAAGGAGGATTGTCGACGATGTTTTCAATTTAAAGACAATTATTGAATGCCGTGAATCACTATGAGACTTAAAAAATACAAGCCGGCGAAAATATCACAAATATTTTTTAGTAACAAGCAGCTATATCATTTTAGCTACAATGTTTTATCCAACGATAAATATTTTAGCACTAAAACCACGCAGAATATTGAGCCAAGATAATGTGTATATACCGTGAGTAAAACCACATCATCTGTCATCACTAACAAGGTATTTTAGCCGACATTATACGCTAAATATCACGGAAGTCAATGGTTCTTAAACTATCGGCAGCCGGACGCAAGTATTTTTCTTGAGAATATCGTAAAGTCAAAGTCAAATAATTTATTTCAATTAGGCACAAAAAAGGCACTTATGAACGTCAACATTTACAAAAAAAATTGATTCTAGTCGCCCATTCCAAAAGGTCGTTGTCGTATGGAGAAGAATGGGCAAGAAACTCCACCGTTACTCTTTTAAAATATTTTCACAATAAAACTTTAATGTATACATTAATTATATAATTATATGTGAAGACGATGCACCTCGAATAAGATTACTATACCACGATAGGTAAAAAGAATGAAAAATGAAGGAATGACATAAATTAATTATGTGATAGATGCATGGTGCTCACATATTTACAAACATTGTGAAATTATACGATATTCTTAATATTTTAACATGTACTACCAATAATAAGTCAGTGTGTGAGTTCAAGTAATCACAGAATATAAAATTAATGTTTAAAAAAATAATATTATACAATTAAATTGACAACCAGTTTGATTTTGTCAAGATTCTAAATTGTCCTATGGAGCAGGACCAGCATGTTTCCAAGCATTTTTATCTTGGATATAATCCTCTAATTTGTAATATGCTTGTTTACAAAGTGTACTTTTTATATGAGTTTTAAATTTTCTTTCATTTAATTCTAATATAGCACAAGGTATTCTGTTGTATTTGCTAGCATCACCATCACACATCATAATACCAAGTCTATTCTCCGGGTGCATTTCGCCAGCTACTTTATAAATTGCATGTAATAGAAGGCGAGGCTATTTTCATTAAACGGACAGAAATGGAGACACGAAGTCAAGGTCAGGCAGCGTGCCATTAACATACATACCTACATATATGTCTTCTTCCAAAGGGGTTAGGCAGAAACTACAGAACTCTTTTTGCATCGTTTAAGTTCATAAATCTGGTCATAAACGCACACCGGTTGCGAGTACTACGCACCTGACCTTTCAGAAGAACATCACCAATAAGTTCACAATTTATGTCATTTTAGGTATTGCCATTAAATTGGCAAAAATCTAGGCTTTCTCAGTAGTGGCCTTCAGGCCATTCCAATTTGAAAAACCCAAAAAACTATGGTCCTTCCAAGAATCAAACCTAGGTTCATGTGCTTACACTGACCTTCAAAGCAACAAAGTATACGGTACTTAAGTACCGTAAACTTTCATAAACTAAATACTCTTAAAAACTTCCACAATGAACCACCGCACAAAGTTTGAGACTCTCAGTCCTAAGTAATATGTTGTGTTCGAGCTAATCAATTCAGTCGCTCATAAGACACTCGATCATTCTCCCGAGCCGATCTTTAATCGAAGGTCGAGGTCGTGGGGTCAAGGTCACGGGTAATTATGTCTGTTGTATGTATGGGTTTTATTATGTTAGGGATTTGTGTGTTTTTTGCTGAAATGGGATTTGTGTGTGTAATGAAATTAATGTGAAATTGGATCATAGTCTTGAATAATAAAACTCTTAAACCCGAGTCGCTTTGGCGTAGCAATAGCGGTCATTGACCCATCTACATTTTCTAGCATTCTATACTTAAAAAACTGAAATAAAGTCCGTTAACGTCCTGAATCAATATCTATCGTGATTTTCAACATGTCCCAAAACTATATTTGTTTGGGTTCCTACGCTGAGATAGTAGGGAAAAGGCAATGACCGCTATTGCCATGCTAAAATGATTCGGGTATAGAACATAGACGTGTAATTTTTCTTTTCGTAGGTCTGCTGGCAGAAATTTTATTAGAAATAAGCAGTTCTTTTGTACTCAAAAATTGTTTAGTATCTCTATGTATTTTAGTGTGTCTAGGTACATAACATAAAATAAATATATATGTATTTCTTTAATATTTAAAAAAAAAACCGATTATCATGAAATACTGACAGTCTTGTGACATATAACCACTGCTTTTAAAATGAGACCTACGTTATAAGTGGACTAGAAACTAATAGACAAAGTGTTGCGAACAAAATATTTGCAGTTTGAATAATTGATAAAACAACACAGACCCGCTTATAATAACTCACTAACGATTAACTCGAACCTATGTTTTTATTTGCTCAGAAAACAGTGTGGAAATTGATTTTGAGCAAAACTGCCTCTCCCACATACGACCGGAACACTCAACTGTATGTAATTCTATGCAATAGTTAGTTTCAGCACGGGTTTTTTCAGTATTTTTAAACTAAAGTTCACAAAACTTCGATTTCTCGGATTCCTTAGACAAATCTAGGTAAAAGGCGTAGGAGCTGATTTATTTATCCTTTTGAGGTGGTTCAACATTTCTATGTAAAGTTTCTGCTAAATTGTTAGGCAAATACAGTTTTAAGAACCAGACATAACTTTGTAAATACTTGACCATTTATCTCGTCTATCTTTTAGGTTGTCAAAGTTGGCTCAGAACTACTACCTTTTTTTTTTTTTAGAATAACGTTGCCCCACACTAGGAATTTCTCCTGTATTGTGGGTGCGTTTGCAAATATTTAAACTCACACACACAAACAGCCAGACCGGAAACAACTTGTAGTTACTGTGTTGTGTACTGAGGTGATTTTGATTAATTGACCCACCGAGCAAACTAAAAAAAAATCTTAAACTTCTCAAACATTTCATGATTGTTTTACAGTTTTTGATAAATATTTTCACCCGAATACATATAACATACGTGCACTGCCAGCACTATAACTTATTATTACAATTATGAGTAGAAAAGTAAACTAGCATGAAACCGGCAGGCGCAGCGTTAAAGTGTTAATAGTGACAATGTGCTGCTGCAGGACGAAGTTTAGAGTGCTTCTACACTTGTAACTGAAGCGAGCGCACGCTCTGATAGTGTTAGGAGTTAGTGGAACAATTTGCTGTATTCAATGTTGGCTTACGAATTTACTACGCTTCACAGAATTATGGTAGAAATAGTTTTTTTTATTTGGTTATGATAAAATATACAGATGTTAGATTTCAATTTATTAATACATAATATTCTTGAGTATTGTACTGGCAACACCGAAAGATTCGATATGTCAAAATGGCACAACAACAGCCTTAAAGTTCGGGCGGTCATGGCGGTACGTGCTAGTGGCTGTATCGGTGAAAAGATAGATTGGCATAGATTACTGTAGACTTACTGCAAATAAAGGTAACCTATTAGTTTTATTATAAATATTCGAATATTAAATAAATAGTGATATTATGTGGAGAATAGGAGATGTGATGGCATGATGTAGAATTATAACATGTAGAATATTTAGTAACCTAATCCGTTTAACTGTTCTTGAAGAGTCATAAATAACCCTGTAAGAAATCGACAGGTGTTTCTCCTCCTTTTTTTGGCTTGTGCATCTCGCAGTTGACCTCAAAAGAGGATCGTAGCTGCTTAACCGGACTTTCCTGTGGGTGCCATAAGCTTCTACACTCTAAGCCTCCAGCCAGGGGCAAAAACTATTCTAATTATAAACTAGGCGAGCGCTTGCTAAGGGAACCCCCTATGGGGTACGAACCTCGGCTCAGGGCGTCGCTAGGGGGAGGACAGCAAGATGGGGCAGGCTGGATCAAAGATATATCATTATTATTATTAATCGGAGGCGCTTCATCGGGCAAGGGTTGGGGGGAAGTATTATTTACTCGGGAGAGTCGCGTTCGCGAAGGACCTCGGCGGCGAGGTCGGAATGCGGGTCGTCGTTTGAGCTTGTGTACTGTACTGGTGGTTCATCCGGGTCGGTGAAAACATGCCTCGGACGGCGGACTTTACTGATTTTGGAGGGGACATATCTGGCAGCCTCGAAAACCAGAGGGTTGCGATGTTGGGCGGCTGTATCAAAGAAACGTTTGGAATTGCGTTTAAGAAATTGATTGATTGGGTATTTTGAGGTCGAGATGGAGGATCTCATTCCTAACATACGGCTACGGGTGGTTCCCGTTGCCATTCGACGGAAACTGTTTTGGAGGATCTGCATCCTATGGATGTGATAGGGTTTGGCTTGCGCCCAGGCGGCGCACGCATAGGTCATTATTGGACGAATGTACGCCAAGTAGGTACGGAATTTGCACCTGAGTGTCAATTTGCTACGTGCATTCAGAACGGAGTGAAGCCACACCGCCCGACAACCCCACTTATATAGGATTGCTGCTCGGTCCACTTCGGCTTCGCTCGATAAGGGTAGAACAATCGCAGCAAAGGTGACCTTGGAATACTCGTATTTAATTTGTGCAACAGTACAACGTTTTCTGTATTATTTTTTGCAATTTCGAAACTCTCTAGTACTAACATTCTGAAACTTTTATCACATGTGTGTAAAATTTTAAAAGTGTTATTATTATTTAACGAATGACCTGAGTCTATTAAGTGTTGAGCAAAATGGGATCTTTCTGGATAACTGTTCCTGTGCGCTGCAATATGTTCTTTATATCTTGTATGAAAATTAGGTAGACCAGTTTGACCTAATTATATTCGGAATTCAATTTGTTGTGTTAGAGCAAGGATAGTTTTTATTATACAAATAACAATATTAAATTTAATATTTATTTCTGTAATTAGATCTACTAAAACACTTTTACAAGTCAATTTGTTGTTTAAAATAAGATGGCACCAGCATTTCTGACTTTGACTGATCCCTGAGAAGAAATGCCAAAACAAACTCAAAAGTATCTTGAGTAAGGGTTGTGGCTTCTATAGTTTCTACCAACTCTCATAAATAAGGCATGACTTTATGTAAGTATCTATGCTGACCCAATTGAGACTCAAAAAAACAAGTTACGAAACTACGTAGGTAGCTCGTAGCTGAACGCTATGCGCAGTAAATAGTGCACGTTAGTGAGAACGCTCAAACTGCTGGTGCAAGCAAGAAAATGAAATACAGCACACGAGGTACTGTGCTCACTAAAATCTAGTTCCTACATTTAACCGACTGTTTAAAATGTTAATAAGACGACACGTGCATCGCTGTCTAGCCTATAACGAATAAAATCAATTAGTTTTTTATGTAAAAACGGACCAAAGCCTACGTAAACCATCGCATTTGCCATGCTAAGTCACTCGGTCAATTTATTCCAACATTCACCGAATTATTCCAAAATTCGTAACAAACTCATGCAAAACGGGTATTAGAAGACCTTTTTATGTACTTTATTGGTGCTTGTCACTGATTTACATATTAATCCGGGAATTGGAGACAAAATGTCAGCTGTTTTCATACCAAAGACTTTTGAATTTATTTTTTTCTTTTTGAATAACATATAAGATTGATCCCTATCAGGGGGAGGTATTATAAGGATCGTAAGCTCTAAGCTACTCGAATGAAACCCATATTGACTTGCAATTCAATCATTATCTAATATTAAAATATTATTTAGTGAATAAGTCGTTGGTGTGTCAATAAATAAATAAATAAATAAATTAAATGTTTTTTTAATTCTGATACAACGCTGTCACCCGTCGGGGCTGACAATCAACCATTTTCTTCTTCTTCTAAATATGGACCTAACTTGTGTTTATCTTTACATTTATGACAATAACTATTAACCATGGTATAATAACATACCTACTCTAATAACAGTCATCAAGGCTAGTTGGCAGTAATCAGAAATCATTTATTTAGCAATGAATGTGGGTACAAAATAAGATATAAATATTGTAAAAGTACATTACTGCATAAAAAAAAAATTATATGATTTTCAATAAATTATACAACCAATTAATTTAAAAAAATACATATGTAAGGCCCCATTAAAATAGATTGACAAACTTTTAGAAATAATTCAGACCACCAAAATAAGGACAATGGTAAAAAAAATAAGAAAAACGCCATAGATACTTACAAGAAAATTAATCAGCTAACGAAAATATACTAAAAATATGGGTTACATTCATTTATAATTTTAGGTCAGTGTTTTTTGTTGCTTGGATATCTTTGGTTACACGTGCTGCTATATTAAAATATGTCATATGTCATGTCGTATGTATATAAACTTAACATCAATAACAACAATCTTAACCATTTGTACAGGATCAAAGAAACAGACAGGCAATGCACGCAACCAGGTCAGGCCTGCCTTTGGCCCTGCGTTTGATTATCAGTTAACGATGGTACATGCTATTCACTCTCGACTTGAAGACTCCCGCAACAGCGTTGGTCAAGAGAAGTGTTCGGAAACTAGTACCAAATAAAGAGAACGTATTATTTCTTCACCTCAACACTGATAGTGTGTTGGGTTAAAGAAGTATACGTAGCTCGGTAGCTCGTTTTTACAATTTGTCTGACAGAAAGCTTCTTTAGTACAACGCCGTACAAGTGTTGGCATGAAGAAGCATTTGTAAAAGTCCGGCTGTGTATCTATCGGGAAATACAAACTTCAGTAGGACGTAATACTGCTTAATACTGTTATCTCTACAGATATGTACTTATAACACAGCCTAACATTGTAGGGACACCACAGTACCATCACCTCCAATCATAACCACATTACTGCGCCCATCCTTCAACCAGCGTGCTGCTATGACGTCACGAGATGCCGTGTGTCGCGTGACGTCACCGCGTGATAAATTAGCGCGCTTATTACAAAGCGTTGCATGATTTACGAGCGCCGATTGCGGTGGTCAGCGAGCACTCTAGTAGGCGTCCGACGCGTCCGATACGTCGGGTGATGCGTTTAATTGAAACTGAGGGGAAAGATGGAAAGGGTGACGTTTTGGTAGTGTGATGGTACTGGTGGCGTTGGTTTGAACAAGTTATTTTATACCGGCGGGAAATCATAACAACAATAGTTTTTATTTAGTGCTCAAGAGATCTACGTTAGCTTCAGCTGCTCCTATAGTGGGGGATTCCAAAGATACAGCATGTCAAAGTAAAAAAAAAACTGGAAAGAATAGTAATTTCATACCGCGCTAAAACCTCATAGAAAGATGTTTGGGATCATCTTCATTTAAAAAAAATAGTCAACTGCAAGGAAGTGAGGTGAATATAAATGTCAGTCGCGTATATCAATATATTTTTGCAACTATAGGGCTAAATTATAAGCAAATTGGTGAGAACTTGCAGTTCGCAGTTTGTATTTCTTGCTGTTTGTTTGAGAATTTTATGGGACTTAAATAACTGGCTAAATATAGGTACCTCTGTCCATATCATTGAAATATTGCAAAGACATTTTAATAAACATAAATTATTAAACAGTAAACAATTCGGTTTCACAAGGGATCGCTCGACTTCCGGCGCTGGTGTTGAGCTTCTTTCAGATATTTTTAAGGCCTGGGAGAAATCACATGATGCTCTAGGTATTTTTTGTGACTTATCTAAGGCTTTCGATTGTGTTTCTCATGATACATTGATCAGGAAATTGCATCACTATGGTGTTAAACACTGCCTTGGATCTTCTTATTTCTTCAAAGAATGGAAGTTAACAATTATTATTAATTATTAACGGCAAGCGATCCCCGGTTTCTTTTGTCAGTGTGGGAGTTCCTCAGGATTCAATTCTTGGCCCTTTTTTATTTCTCGTATATATTAATGACCTACCTTGCCTTATAAAGAACAGTCATGAAATAGTGTTATTTGCAGATGACACATCACTTTTATTTAAGCTTAAGCGACAGCAGACAGTTACCGACGATGTAAATAATGCTCTCTCTAAAATAGTGCATTGGTTTAGTGTTACTAATTAACTTTTAAACGAGAAAAAGACTAAATGATTAGATTATTAGATTTCTGACGCCTAACGTATTAGTAAATGGGGCGGAATTGGATCTTGTGGACACCACTGTGTTCCTAGGTATTACTTTGGATTCGAAGATTCAGTGGGGCCCTCATATAACCAAATTGTCGAAGCGGCTAAGCTCTGCAGCCTACGCGGTCTATAAAATCCGACATTTGACTAATGTAGAAACGTAATGTAGTTTGATTAGTATATTTTAGTTATTTCCATAGTGTAAGGTCGTATGGCATTTTGCTGTGGGGAAATGCAGCCGACATTCATTATTTTTTTGTTTTGTGTTGCGCGTAATGTATATTATTTTGCATAATTAATATTGTATAGAATCAAGTTTTTCTATCTATTCAGACAGCTGTGTAGCTGGGGAGTTTGTTGCGCCACTTCTTTTTACTTCTACTTCTCGTCTTATGTAATTTTGACGTTTAAAAGTGCTGATTTCTCAGCCTAGTTTGAATAAATGACTTTTGAATTTGAATATACGCGCGATGTTATGTAAGTATGAGTAATAAACCAGAATCGGCTTAAAACCTGCCATCAACATAGCAATTGAATGACTGCCATAGTAACAAGGCCAAATGGCCCGCGGTTTTAAAATCGGGGCGGTTTGTATTAACGTTAAACATGTTTAGGTTTTAAAACAGATTTACTTACATAAAAAATAAAAACGTTATGTCTGCCTGTTTTTTGTACTTACAAGAAAAGAAACAATATTGTACTTAATACATATTTTATGACACACCTTTAATTACAACAGACGTCAAAGGTTTTTGTCCCTACGTGTGACAGTCGCTATAAAAATAAGCTTTTAAATTGTTAAATAAAATACCTCATAAATAAGTACCTATAAAAAAAATATAATAAAAAAGTCAATTACACATGTTGGAGTATAATTATGTAAATACGCGTGTTTTGTTATTGAAGTATTATATCTGACCGATCACACTCGATAATGTTATTTTTACGCTTCATTGTGCGGATTCCAGTCTTACCAAGGGGCATTGAGTTACCCATTAACTGGGTTGGAGATAGGCATCGCTCCATGTAAAATACTGGTATTCAGCTGCATCTGGTTGCACTGGAAGAAAAACCCAACATAGTTCGGAAAAGGCATGGAAAAGGCTGAGAGGCAGGATAGGTTGATGGCTTTTCGATTTAAAAGTTAATAATTACTTATGGAGATATTGTTGTGTATTGGTCGATATAGACAATGTGTCAAGTATGAACACCCATCCACATACTGGCAGTGGCAAAGGCAGCTTAACTTCACCTACTTATGCTATGTACAAAGACACGGCTTCTTATAAACTCGCTACGAAAACAAAAGAAGATCTCAATGTTCCAGTACAATTTATTTGGTTTAAAACAGAAGTCGCTCGACGTCCCGTGAATACTGTAAGTGCAATATGTCTGCAATATTCATAAGGCCCTATTGCGGGGCGGGGCAGACGTCTGCTGGCAGCTTCGTTTTATTACTTAAGACCTTGGTAATGTCTCACTTGGTTTTATTGCAATGTGCCATAATATTTTGATAGGACCTTCATAGTTCTGGAAATTGCATTGTGTTGATTGCTTTAGCGACATTTTGCAAAAGAAAGTGAGCCATTCGTTGCCACTAGAGAGGGTGATGATCCAAGTCCAATGTGCCACTAGCCCCGTTATTCATAAACGCTGCTTAAAGTTAAGTAATGATTAGAGCCTGATTTACATTTTTGATGTTTAGACGTCTCATAACTTTAATCAACGTCTATGAATAAGAGGGAAGGTATTTATTTAGAGAGGGCAGAATCTGTTCTTAACATTGTTATGTCTTGGCTTTTGACGAATAGTCTAACTCGAAACGTGGATAAGACCAACTTTATCACTTTTTCCCTCAAATCGACTTCGCAACCTGACGACACAGTTTCAGTTAAAGCTCACATTAATTGTAATTCTTACCCTCATCAATGCTCCTGCCTTCCCCTGACAAGAAAAACTAGTGTCAAATAACTTGGCGTACTTATAGACAACCTCATATCTTGGAATGCTCAAATTGGGGCATTGTCAGGCAGAGTTAGTAAGCTAATTACCGTGTTTAAGAGCCTGCGGTATAGTGCTGTAGATTCCTTGCGTATGGTTTATTTCTCTCTCTGCCTGTCAGTATTAACTTTTGGCATAACGGTCTGGGGAGGTGCTTTGAAGACAAGTATGATACAGCTGGAAAGAGCGCAGAGAGCTGTCCTCAAGGTCATGACTTCCAAACATTTTCGTTATAGTACAGCTCAATTTTACAAAGATTGTCAGGTCTTGGCCGTGAGGCAGCTTTTTGTGCTGAACTGTACGTTGCGCAGACACACTTCCTAACAGTTGGATCTCAACCGCTTGAAAAAACGTAGGACTACGGACGTGTGCCCCATAGAGAGGCACAGAACGAAACTCGCAAAACGACAGTTTAGAATCCTTGGTAGTCACTTGTACAACTTTGTTAATAAACAATGTAACATTCACACGTTAAATAAATTTGATTGTAAAGGTAAGGTCTGTAAATGGATCATAACTCTTAACTATGTGGTTGAAAAAATTCTTAATACGTAGCTTTGCCGCATACCCCTTTTCACTCAAACAGTACCCTGTCCATCACATCATCAAATACACCCACCTTTCAAACACATCACAAATACAACACGACACTACACAATACAATACAACACAACACTACACAACAAAACACCATACAACACTACACAACACAATACAAATCTTGCAGTTACACTATACAGTTGGTTTTCTGTTTAATTCGTTTATTTTGTTCTTTCTTAAAATATTTGTTTTTATTTTTGTTTTTTTATTGAAACTCTGAACTTATAAATGTTTATCTTGTGTCAACTTGAAAGCCCTGACATAACACAAGTTAAATCTTAGCTTGGGTGTCAGAGGTTTATAACTCTGTGTAAACCTACTCATACCATTTATAAGATAAATATGGCATGATAAACTAGATACTAAGTGGTAAATATAAATTGTAGAACTGGAAATAAAGATTTTATTATTATTTTTTATTATTATTATTATATTTTATTATTATATTTTTACCGTTGCATTTATTTATGAGATTATAAGCTACATCAGCATAACTATAAAGATATTGCACGTAAATATGGTGGGGTGTTTATTTATTTTGATTTAAAATTAAATTTTATTTTATATGATTTCTATTCATTTATGTTTGGCAATGGCTGTAAATTACTAGATAAATTGAAAAAAAAAATTGTTGTCATCCCTATTACATTTTTACACTATACTTACACTTCAATAAAATTTTGACCTAAGGATGCGATGTTGTCATGTCAAAACAAATGAGGCTTCAGAATATTCATGGCCGATAATAACTTCTTACTACATTCCCTCGATTCAGAACCTAAAATTGGCCACACACGTAACTCCAAGCATGACAAGCCTGCAGGAACAATCATTTTGTGCAAGCGAACTTGAGCGACTGTGTGATTATTTTGTGTAAGCGGCATGAAGATCTATAGAGTTTTTATTATGCGGCTTTAGCAAGCCACGCTTGTGCAAGCATGATTGAACGTGTCTATGCAGGTTAAGCTTGCGTAATCATACGCACGCTAGTTGCACACAAAGCAAGCAGCTAAAGCAAGTGCGTCGTCGTCGTCAATCACTACACCAAAAACTGATGCTGCTCCAGCTTGCTAGTACAGTGTGTAGCCCATAGGCAAGTTGCACGCTTGCACAAAATGATTGTTCATGCAGGCTTGTCATGCTTACAGTTACGTGTGTGGCCACCTTAACGCTAACCCATTTGTCTTTCAATTCGCTTTTCCTAATTTTTGAATCAATATTGGCGTCACCGATGCGTTACATTTCTGGTAAAACATTATTATTTCACTAACTATTCTTCCGCGATTCCGTTCGTTATGGACTTCTGAATCGGGAAGCAGGGAACATTATTCATATAATTAATATCTTCCTATCACTGTCCCACTGCAGGTCTCTTCTCATAACAGAGAATGTACTGACCAATTTTATTGTATTTAAATTAATGTTTTATTATATATACCGACTATTTGTTCAACTGCAATACCTCAAAAATAATTTAACTTTGTCATCATTGCATTTACTTTTATCTTAATTCACCCATTTTATAATAATATTACATGCCTAGGTAATAGGTAATACGGGCTGGTTTTAGCAACTCCACGTCAAAGCGCCTATTTTGCGTACGGGTGGGAAAAAAGGGTTATTTGATCCACCCCAGCTCCTCAAAGAAGGCCAGCAACGCCTTGGTGTTACTGGAAATCTCGCGCAGGGTAACTGGGCTACCGAAGTACTTTGCCCTGTAAGTGGCGACCTCCGGGCAGTTTAACAGAACAGAGTTGCTGTCTCGTCGTCCTCCATACAGGCTCTAAAGAGCGGACTGTCTGTGACTCCTATGACAAAGAGGTGTCTATTAAATGACCCATGGCTAGTTATAGCTGCTGTAATCGTACGCAGCTGTTGTTTAGTTAATCGGAGAACCTGTTTCGTGAGGCGGCCATCGATTGAGGGGAGTGCCTCCTTAGCCTGCCTGCACTTACCTTGGTCCGACCATAAATTGTGATGTTAATCCCTAGTTCATTTCCATATCAGAGTGCGTAGGTAACCGAAGGGAAGTGGCACGATGGGTTCGGGCCCTACTGCTGCCATGCTCGACCCCCTTCTGGCAAATTCATCGGCTGCATCGTTCCCCAACGAACCGCTGTGTCCTTTGATCCATTGAATGGTTATATTATTTTGTCCACCCACAAGTAAAGCGCTAGTGGCACTCGTATATCAGCCCAGAGCCCACAGTGTGACAGTTCAGCGCTTGCAGAACAGCCATGCTGTCTGAGAGTCTACGTATCGAGTGTCCTTAACTTCCCTAGCCAGAATAGCTGAAGTGGCAAGAGAAATATCCATGCAGTCGGCCCGGATACCTGTGTTATGGACTCCCAATGGTGTAGCTATGTGAATGTTGAAGTCTTCCAAGAAGACTCCAGCACCTGCATATTGCACGCCTAATATAAGGTAGATTTTATGCTATGCAAATAAATGTTTACTTAACTTTACTTAGAGAAGGCACTAGCATTGATCACCACGCTTTCTCAAGACGGGTTGGCGATTTCAAACTTATATTAATTACTTATAAGTCCAGGTTTCCTCACGACGTTTTCCATCACTGATGTCCGTAATGTCCAAGTTAAACTCAGAAAGTATGTCATAATATAATATGTCATAAACAAATCCGACGACTGACGAAACACGAAGTTTGCCGAGGGACATTTAGAAAATAGTTGTACTGTACGTATGAATTGAAAAAGTCACTGTTAGTTTTCATTTTTTCTATGTACATAGTATAACCCCGGGGTGTTTGTTGTCTACACTGGCATTGTTTGAAGACTGCTGTCCAAACAAAGAGAGCACACAGACACTCAGCACACTGGACACTGTGTCAACACGATTGGGTTCAGCTGTTTTCAACTATACACATGGGTTTAACACTATTGTAGTTGGAAAACTAGTTTACGTAGAATTTTATTTTTCGTAAATACTCCGGGCCTTATTATACAAAACAACGTTTATCTTCAGACCCAGGTCGAAACCATCGAGCCATTTAATAATTGACCCACATTAAATTAACCAACCACCCATTAGTCATTTAATTGTGAACTTTATTTACCTACTTCATTTTTCTGACAAAAGTAAAGTTCTAATTACTAAACCTGACGTCAAACCCGACCCGCCGAACCCGTCTAAGTTGGCTATTTTGTAATAAAAACTTTAGCGAGCTCGGAATAAAATTCATAATAGAATACCTTGCTCGATGGTTTAAACTTGGAATAAAGCTAGCGCAAAGGGCGGGCGGCACCGCAACGCACTTTTTTGTATGAAAATCTGTTGTGCTGCGGCCCGTTGCGGCTGTAATGTGCGCTTGGCTTAATAAGACGGTCGAAGATGAGCCATTTTATTACTCAATATTTTATTGCTTTATTTACCTCTGTTTATTGCAACAGTAATTCCGCGTAGCTTGAATCAATCTTAACGTGCCCTACTTTTGTGTTCAGACAAGTACTATTAGGTTTCAGTCTGTTATTACAGTCGGCAAGCCTACCCTACATCTTATCTATATACAGGGTGTTTGGCGCATGGACCGACACAATTTTTTCAGGGATTTGGGAGGTCATTAGCTAGGTTCTAGCTAAGTTCAAAATAGCTTTTAGTTTTTTTTATAATTAATTTAGAAGTTGTAAAATTTCATTCATTAAATACAAAAATTAACTTTGGAAGCTTGTAAGGAATTTTCTTGAAACCAGTTGTATAAAACAAAGATGTTTTTAGATTTAAAGGACTTTGGAGAATGCAACAAAATTTGTTTTGTGCCACTACACCCACAAACAAAAAAGTTATTTCAAATTAAAGGACACATTTTGGGAATTTTTTTCATTTAAAAAAAATAATCATATGTAACCAACCGTGACATTTGGGACAAAGGGTGTATGGGTAGAACCTAGCTAATGACCTCCCAAATCCCTGAAAAAATTGTGTCGGTCCATGCGCCAAACACCCTGTATATACTACATACATACTACGTACATATAATAAAACTAATAGTAACGAAGTCAAAACTGTACACTGAATATTTTTGGAAACAAGTAATTGCTACGAGGTGTGGGAACCACTCTGATATAGTTTTAGAATTTTTGTCTGGTTTTTCCGACATCCACACGGGCGCAGCCGCGGCTATCTAGTGACAATAATACGCTGCAGAAATAATTAAACTTGCAAACTTAAATACAGTTTCGTTAGAAATTCTTTTTTAATGAATTTTGGCCAAAATTGACGCGATGGTCAAGGAAATCGCGAGTAAGAAATTACCATACATAAGGAGTGTAGCTTCTACTAACAATATTACGTGGATCTAATATGATTATAACGATAGCAGTAAACCAAACTTTATCACCACCAACACGGCTTTGTCTTCTAGTTAATAACTTAGCTTACAATATGCAAAGTACAACAGCTCTAAACAACACTGTACCACATAATGCACCTCGAATATGGCTGATATATTCATTTCTCCCTATTTCCCCCGCGTGGCGCTTACGACAATTTATAATCCACCTACTGACGTCCGGGACTTTCTGCAGAGTGGAAATTGCGGTATAGATTTTGATCTATTGTTCTCTTAACATGATGTAAATATCTGAATAACATATTGGCATACAGATTAGAGAGAATAAATTCCTTAGGTATCGAAGAGTAACAATTTTTTTTCCTGTCTCAATCCGTTGGCCCAGTGACCTAACTTTAGTAGACTCTCTCAACCAGTTGTATTAGTTAAATCTTACATCTTTTTAAAACAACAATTTTAGTTGTCAGCAACGTAATATTACAATAATACAATACCATCATATAAAAGCCGCAAAGGTGGTATTATCTTGTCGTCTTATACCTTCTGTTGTTTATCTCATATAGGAACTAACCAGCTTTATAAAGTCGAGACCTATTAGGAAGCCGGACACACGGAACAGACCAATTACAATTTTACAAATACCAACCAGACTTTCAAAAAATTCGTCTCCAATACTCCGTTTACCATACATTTTATCCACAGTGCATCGATTGTCCGCGTCGGTCGCAGTCGCGATGTCCGGCGACGCGACGCGACATGAATATTTCATGCGACAAGCCGCCGCTATACTTCGCACACCTGCGACAACGCGATGTGTCGTGCGCGCGACAGCCCTGAATTTTAACAAGCTTATATCTTTTTTAAAGCGTTGTATTAACGTGTGATGGTTTTTTGAGTACTTTTCACTGTTGTTGGTTTAATAGTTTTAATATTTAAAATGGCATGAATCAATTCCTGCCTTGCTTGTTACATTTTCTTTCTTTATGGGTCGTCAAGTAATCTATAGTTTTGTGAAATTGATCATCCCTAACGTTGCACTCCGAGACATTTAAACTAGCTATTTTCAAGGATTTACCCGCATATGCATTACAATCACCGTGTTAATCAGTAATGGATTAAAATCACGCCACCATCGCGTGTCATTTCAGGATGCCAATTTTTATGATTCGTAGCTTTTATAGTTCATCCTTCGCGATTGAGGTGATTAGTATCTGGCCTAACGAATATGCAAATGTTTTTTCATTGTGACGTATAGGCTGATTTATCTTAAAATACTTAATTCGACACTACACCGCACCATCGCAATAGTTTTTTTCCAAACACTTCTCCAAGATTTTCTATTCGTTAGTGTGTGCGTCACGTGCCGCGCAACAAACACGACAGACGCGACACGCGACGTTTGCGTTTCTCATATAGTGCCGTTTGTTTTGTGTCGTCACGTACAGCACGACGGCGACGGTTCAACGGCGCCCTTGTATGTAGACCAAACGTTTTAGACAGAAACGGAAGAATTTTTTGATAGAGAATTAATAGGCTATCTTTGAGCTTTTGAAAATAATTTGAATTTGTCTAAGCAATAAAACTATTTAGTTGATAATTAAGATTATTATAATGTGTTTTGCATTATTCTATCATATTTTCGGTTTTCAGCATGATATTACCGATGCCATTGGAATTAATATTTTAGATAACAGTCAGATTAAAGCGAAAACTACTCGAAAGTAATTTGTTGAGAGTGAAGTACATCTTCAAAAGACAATTCGTTAATTCGTTTTATTCATTATCATATTATTACATTTAACCACCTCTTATTTCCTTTGAAATAATTATCTCCACATTATTATTATGACATAATTATGATAAATGTAATACCGCTCTAATCTATCCCATCCATCTCTATGAAACCCATAATCCCATGAACACCTGTTCTAAATCCAAAAATAATTCCGCAGTTCTAAATCGGTTTGCCGGAACTGGAAATGGTGGGTAATGAAATATAGCGGCCGCATAGGGTCGGCTATAGAACATAAAATATATATCAGATAAAATATCTTAGATATTATGGAGAGGATCCGACATCCCTTCGCATAAGTGAAGAGCCATGGAAGGTAAAGTGGGATTGTTGGGAAATATATTGCAGGGGTTTAGATGCCAACGTGTTTGTTATTTAATCAAGCAGAGAAGTCGGAATGGATTTGGAAAATAAATAAACAAAGAAATGGCTTGTCTTCTGCTTATTCATTATTTCTGTTTATTATAACACAAATCTCACATGCTACTGAATGGTATACCCACCTAAGAAAGGAGTAACAAAATAAAAGTCTCATCAAAGGCCTGTGTATAGTGTATCCTTAATTTTAAAACTATGACCCTAAAACCACAAGGATGGCACACATAGCTCTAGTTCTCCTTCCTTGTACCTACTAACATTTTCAGAGGGAGCTATATGTATAAGCTATAGTCACAGAGTCCTCTCCGTAATCTAACCCCTCTCTAACCTCTTAGTAACTTTTGATAGTATTGAAAAAGGGTTAAAACCTTTACCAAAATAAGTCCTCAGCCGAAACATCACAAAGCTACATTCACATAATTGTGTTGTACACTCCTCGGAGATCTTAGAAGGGACCATTAGGGGCTTATAAGATTAGCGTCAACTGCTTTCAAAGATAATATCATTTCATTTGATAGCGACAAACGATTACCCTTAACAAAATGGTGGCTCTATTCAATTTACTGGTATTAAGGCGAGGTTAATTGTCTGAAGGGCTGTCCGCTATATTATCTGGAAGTTAAGCTGCGTTTGCTGTGGTCAGACAGTTGCAGGGTGGCCATTTTTTGCGAAATTAGACTGATTAATAGTGTCAAGAGAACACGGTCTCTGTTCTTACAAGAACATATTTCTTGCTACTTTGGCTGACTGAATAATCTGTCAGAATTTTTACCATCTATTAGTACCTAGCTGTAATGGTTCTGGTATTTTCCTTTACATACAATTAATTGAATCGAATATGAAAATGAGTGAAATAAAGTTTTAAAAAAAATCAGCTTTATACTTTTTCGCGTAACTTTTTCCGGCAATAAGAAAAACAAAAATTGCTATTTTGCACAAAACATGACGTTTTCCTGTAGCTCCCATGGTAAAACGTGCCCTAGTTAAATAAAACACAGTAAAATGTGAGCAAGTCTGTCTGTCACTCGTCACTGTATCCACGGAGCGGCGTTTGACGATGAAACTTGTCATGGGTATGTACCCCAACAACAACACAACGTTTTTTACCCCCAACGAGCTGCCGGTCCCCGGGGGAGTGAACATGGGAAGACACGGACGGGAATGCGTGTAAGGAAAATGTTTTAAATAATATTTATATTATGATGCCCATGTAGATTGTGTAGGTACATGACTTTTCGACCGTATGCTGCCAATACCTTCTAACTAACATTTTTACCGAAAACTTGTTTTTTGCGCCATCTGTTAGCTCGTATCGTAATCTTTGATGTGACAACTTATCCTAACTCTCAAAACACAATAAACATACAAAAAGCCGTTAAAGAAATAACTGCTATCTACGACGAAAAATTTTTGGGCGGCAATATCTCCTATCTACAGTTTGACAACTGATTTTGAATGGAGTAACGTGTTTTTTTGTGTGCTCTTCAAAAAAAGTGAGTATTTTGTTTGTTTTTCTGTATAATAAGTTAAAATCTTATATTGTACCTAATTATTAGGTATAACACATTCTTTGTTTCATATTTATTTGTACCATATTAGTTTAATTCCTTACAAAAATTCGACTTAACCGTTGCAGTGTCACTTACGAGTTATTTCCATCACATCTTTTTTGTCAATATTAGTAGATAGGAGTTATTGGTTCCGATGATTTATTTATGAATCTTCATAATTTTATTCTTCTTTATAAGAAAATGCGGAAAACCCGAATAGATAGGATCATACAATTGTGCCAAGGTGATAGTGAACCTGGACAAAATGAGAATATTCCTGAAAGAGTACTAGAAGACATGCCCACGACGTCGAATAATTTTTTAACATCATCGCAACACGAAATGGTACTATCAACATCGGCTAAGTCTTCATCAACATCGGGTGATTCAGATTCTAGTAGTTCGTCTTCAGTTAATACCGACTCATCTGATACGGATGAGAGCATTGCACCAGGAAGATTAGAAAGGGAACCTGCAGTAAGCGAATTACCGGTATCCTCCAATAGCCAGGAAGTACTTGAGAGCATTATACCAGGAAGATTAGGTACCGAAATGGAACCTGAATTAGGTGATTTGTCGGTACCCTCTACTAGTCAGGAGGTTTTTTATGGTAATATAACGGAAGGAGTAAGACGCCGTCGCAAGGCAAATAAAAAATTATGGAAAAAAAATTTAAATAAACGTTTACGGCTAGAAGGAAAGTCGTATTTGGGATATACGCGTCCGAAAGGTGAAAAAATGCAGCAGAATAAAAATAGAGAGGAAAGAAGACTAGGACCCCGATGTGAGTCTGAATTTTGTAGAAAAAGTAAAGTAAGACAATGCAAAGAGATCACTCAAGAACATAGAAATTCCATCTTCGAAAAGTTTTGGGGGTCGATGAATTGGGACCAGCGAAAGGTGTTTGTTGCCAATCATGTGTCCTGTGTAAAAAAAAAGAGAGCTACTGTTGAAAATGTTTCTAGACGGGCAGGAACATTTCAGTACTCACTTACTATAACTGATGATGATGGAAATTCCAATATGAAAAATGTATGTAAAAACATGTTTTTAAATACGTTGTGCATTGGTACATTTTCTGTTAGATCGTGTGTAAAATCTAGCGAACATGGAATGCAAGAATCAGAAGATAAAATATTATTATCTCGAACTCGGAATATTGACACTACAAGAATTGAAAGAATAGCAAAAATGCACGAATTTTTTTATTCTTTGCCCAAGATGCCTTCGCATTATAATAGAATGAATACTAATAAAGTGTTCTTAGAGCCAATATACAGTTCGATATCGGATTTGCATCGAGTTTATAAAAAATATTGTTGTGAACGTGATGCCCTTCCATTTTCTCTGAAGGTATTTACCAATATGTTTAAAGATAAAAATCTGTCTATACATAAACTAAAAAAAGACATGTGTGATACATGTGTAGGTTATAAAACTGGTAACATTAGCGAAGTGGCGTATAATGAACATATTAGAAGGAAGGAGAAAGCTAGAGAGGAAAAGGCCATGGACAAAAAAGACGCAGAAAATGGGAAATGTATAGTTTTGAATGCAGATCTACAAGCGGTCAAAGTCTGTCCGTACGTAACAGCTAGTGCAATTTACTATAAAACAAAGCTGGCACTACATAATTACTCGGTGTACAATTTGACCAATCATCACGTCACATGCTACTGGTTCTCTGAGGTTGATGCTGACCTCACAGCATCTACCTATGCTACTTTAATGACGGACTACATTACAAAGCACTGCCTAGAGAAAAACTTACCTATTATTATTTACACAGACGGGTGCACGGGCCAAAATCGCAATAATGTTTTGAGCAATGCTCTCTTAAATCTTGCCACGCAACATAATGTCCTCATAATGCAGAAGTACTTGGAAGTCGGACATACGCAAATGGAAGGGGATTCCGTCCACAGTGCCATTGAGCGTAAATTAAAGAATCGCTTAATACATCTGCCCAGCGACTACATGTCAGTTACCGTTGAAGCAAGACAAAAGCCATTTCCTTACGAGGCAGTTCTGGTTAAACACGATTTTATTCGGGATTTTGCAAATCCATTAACTTGGCGCTATAATTCCATTAGACCTGGCCGTAAACCTGGAGACCCAAAGGTAACCGACATCAAGGCAATCCTATATGACCCAGCTAGAATCATCAAATTTAAGATGGACTTTGATAATGATTGGCAGGATTTGCCACAAAGAACCAATAACATCGACGTTATACGGGATTACACACAAATGCGTCAAAATCAAATTCCCATTACAGATACAAAATACAAGCATTTACAAGAATTAAAGAGCGTGATCCCAGTAGATTGCCATGCCTTCTACGATAACTTGCCACACGTTTAGATCTGATTTTATAATAAGTAAAGTTTTTTTTTTTTTTTTTTTGTAGATAAGCATTAGATTAAGAATTTATGGTTACCAACGTAAGTAAGAGAAGGCTGATTTTGTTTAACAAAATAATTATTATTATTTTTATAAGATTATAAAATTATTGCATTCTTTTCCTACTTTTTTATGTTGAATTTGATTGTTAACTTAAAAAAAAATATGTTCCTAGTGAGACCAAAATGTTTATTAATAAGTATTGCGAATTTGTGATTTTTTAATTTGTATTTTTCTAATTAAATAATATTTAAAAAGTAGTATTTTATTTTATTTCAAGTACTGACATCAAGAAGAAACAACATCTATCTGATTGTTTTTGCCAACTTTTTTTATGGAAATACCTTCTAACTTACCTGGAGCCCTAAAGGAGCATAATTTGAATGTTTTATCACTATAAATATTAAGCTGATGTAAAATTAATAAAGTTGAATTTTGGGTTTTTAAATACCATCTGTATTTTTATAAATATTCAGTTTTTATGTTCTCCTGTAAACTTGTCCTCAAAGCACTTAGGAGGTATTGGCAGCTTACGGTCGTTTTATTAGTTGTATTTATAAGGCCGTAAACCTCTGGAATGGCTTTCTAAATTCAGCAAGCGAATGGTCCGGAAATTCAAAACCACCAATCTTAAGTCCTCGTGCCGTAGCGCCCCCAAGGCTACACTCCAATTGATAATCATAAAACACGACTCATTTACGGTTATGTTTACGACCTGGGAGTTTATACCGCAGTTTTAACCGTACCTAAACCAATAACTATAGGACCGATTCGGTTCTGACGCTGACGCGGATAAATTTAAAAAACACTGTATTATCTAAGAAACGAATTGAGGACCTTCCTGCTCACTTCAGAGATCCAAACCAATTGAATAATCACTTTTTAAGTGTTCCTGGTAACCCCGTCTGCAATATATCGCAACACATTTAAGACTAAGTTCATAGACCTGGAGCGGGGACAACGGGCTCTAATAAAATTAATGTACTTCAAAAACCTAAGGTACCCTACACAAAGCCTGTATCAAATAAGTAATTTACACTCTGTTCGCAAACTATATATAATCAAAACTATTCTCAGGAAACATAAAACTCTTAATTTTGATCCCAGCTTAACTTTGAAAAGAAGAAAGGATATAATAGTTGAAGTTCCTAAAACTAAAACCAAGCTCGCCCGTATTCAATACGACAAACGCTCAGCTCAGCTGTACAATCGAGTAAACAAAGAGATCTATATATACAATAAACTGACAGTAAAAAAATAGTAACTAATTGGATAACACCACTTATGATGACACGGAGAAGCTACTGGAATAAAATAAAACCTTACACTTAATGCTCTTATCTTTCGTACTTGTCGTATACAGTCTGATTTCATTCATTGCCACTTACACTCACTCTGTATTTTACATTAAATTTAACAAACCCTCACACTATCACTTAAAAAAATTTAGCCAAAGAAGTGTTATTTTTGCAAATCGTTTATTTTCTCGATTCTATCGTATAAAACACCTAAATATAAGGCTAAAAGTGTCGTGGTGTTTTTTGTCTCCGACTAACCATTTGTCGTCAAAACGATGTGGAAGGGATGCATAGGCTAGGTTAGGTTAGAACTGTGACCAACTACCTCGAAATTGGTCGCGAAAGTATTTTTATCATAGGGGTATATTATGGTAATTATCCTCCCGTCCGTTACAAAGGCTCCAGGAGATCGATAACAATTAAAATTCTATTGTGTCTCATTAGTAGCAGTTGAACTCTTATGTTTAGGTATAAAAGCGTTATGATAAAAAACAGTAGGAGTTTAAATATATTTACATTAATGATTTATTAATTACAATTTTCGGAAACATGAGTGTTATGAATATCGCCGGTAGCACTACAAATAGTATGAATGAATACTTTAGGATGAAAAATTTTAGAAAGAGATCATTCGGATTACAAATCATTAGGAAGAACAATTTCGGGTAAAGAACTTTAGCGTGAGCCAATATGGACCACCCGCCGCTGCTTGTGCCATAGTGCACAGATAGGGTCTCAACATGGTCTCAACTTTCGATTTTAAACTAACACTTTTATCTTATGCAAAATACATGTTTAAACTCGGCGTCCGTTACACTAGTTACACTCACATTTCGCCAGTTATGTTTAAATCCCATGTAAGGGCGTCCCATGCCAGGGTGAGCCTAATGCCAAATTAAATTATTTGCCATAATTATGTCAGCGAAGAGCATAAAATCAAAATCAAAAGTCATTTATTCAAACTAGGCTGAGATTCTTCACTTTTAACGTCAACATTAGTACACAAATACACACAATACAAATATATAAGTGGAACAGCTTGACCTGCACAGATATTAAGTTATACTTCGTGGCTAATACCTTCAAAGATCACAGGTTATCCAGGTCTATATTAGATCAGGGCAGAGACACGTAGGCACTGTCGGTGGGAATACGGGTGCTACGTGAGAGGCTTGACTATTGTGTTCATTCATTAAATCATTTACTTGGAAAAAGAGAGACATGAATGTGATCATCAAATAAAAAAACTTATATTCAGGAACATCTGAATTGAAATGAAATGAAATTGTTTATTCTGTTAATAGGACATTGGAATAACTTTTACATCATCATCATCAGCCTATAACGTTCCCACTGCAGGGACACGGCCTCCTCTTAATGAGAGGGAGTGCGCTATAATCCACCACGCGGGCCCAGTGCGGATTGGTAGATGTCACATGTCTTCGTTTTTTTTTGGTTCTAGGACATGCCGGTTTCCTCACGATGTTTTCCATCACCATGGTGATGAAATAAATTACACAAAGTAATGCACCTGTCTGGGTTCAAACCCACGACTGACTGTTCGTAAGTCGGGGCCGCCACCACTGGGCCAACGCTGCCACTTTTACAGGTCATCTTAAAAAAAATAAAACAAATAGCTAGATGAGTTCGGCGTTTCCTATCTGACCACTCTTTGAAGAAAGGCTGAAACAAACTCAGAGGTCACAGTCTCTTTTAAAGTTCAGACATAATCTTGGTCAGGCCGGAGGACCATGTAGATTAGTCTGAAAGGACAGAAAAAGCAAAATCAAGCACAGTGATATGTGTACAGGGTGGCAGGTGGCATATTAATAATTTTTTTTTCAATTATTCATCATACTTAAATTAATTGATACATAAAAAAAATAACACAGTTATTTCAAAGTTTTCAGTCCCCATATCTGCCTATTTTATTAATAACCGACGATAAATGGGTCCAAAATCTTGTACTAATCCATGGTAACAGATTGCACATCGATGTCCCTGCCACCCTGTATACTATTTATTTATAAAGTGTGTCATAGACGGGGACTACCGAGAGGACGACTACTACAGAAGTATGGAAGAAAAAGACACGTTGGCCGACCACAAGTAAATTATGATTATAAATTAAAACAAACTCAACTAATATATTTAAAAAGACACGTTGGCCGACCACAAGTAAATTATGATTATAAATTAAAACAAACTCAACTAATATATTTAAAAAAAAACTGTTCCCTTTTTTTAACTCGTTTGGTTTTTCAGAATAAAATCCCGCTCTTCCCCTAAGTTTTGGTCTACCTACGAGTATATTTATAAAATGTTATCTTAGGTGCACTGGTTACAAGCACTAGCCAACAGACTTTTATGAAAAAACAATAAAGTTTGGCCTGCTGTGCAATAACGTACTCTTGACGGCATGACGTAAATGACATGGCTTCATTGTATAGTTAGATGTTGAGATAGACTCATGATAGCACAAGTTTAAACCTTTGTGGTTTTTGGTTGCTATTTAATATGTAATCCTGTGTTCTGTTGTATAAATGATAAATCAAAAATGTTAAAAAAAAACTGTGTTTAAACGTCAATATACGAAATCAAAAGGTAAACCAAGTCCCGTATAATTGTTATGTATTCACACACTATAACTATTACTGACATTCTTATGCACCAGATTTAATGTTTACACCGTAAAACACTAACAATCTTGCATAAATAATGTACATTAAAAAATAAATAAATACATATTTTTCTACCAAACGACGTAACAATGTTGTGTCATTGGGTTCGTTGGGTCGGGGGCGTCTGATTAGTTGTTTTGATACCTGTTCAGAATTGTATTATCTAGTATTTCTAATAATACTGTAATAGATTCTTTAAACTTTTAGACTCGACAATAGAGAAGCATAATAAGAATATTTTACTGTATCATCAAAATATTAATCGCTTTTCTGGCAAAATCCTAGACGTGGAATTGTTAATAGATAAATATCATATGGATATCTTATGTTTTTGTGAAACCTGGTTAAGACCGGATAGGATGCTGTTTAATGTAAATAATTTTTCAGTTGCCAGTGCGTTTAACAGGTCCTCAATAGGGGGTGGTACCTTGATATTATGCAATAGTTGCTTCAGACATAAGGAAAGGAAGGATATCACTGCTTGCTCTGTTGATCGCTTATGTGAGGTAGCATGTGCAGAGGTTGAGGGCCATACTTTCTTATGTGTTTATAGACCACCAGCCTCAAACTTGTCATCTTTTTTAATAATTATGGAAGAAATACTATGCAAACTTTTTAAAGATAATAAATTAGTTTTTGTTTGTGGTGACCTAAATATTGATCTATTAGAGTTAACTCACCGGATAAATGTAAGCTTATATAATTGTTTAAATCATTTAATTTAAAATGTATATTTAATGAAGCGACTAGAATAACAGCAACCTCAGCTTCATGCATTGACAATATATTTACTAATTGTCAAGTACAAGACTCGTGCTTAATTAGTGGTGTCAGGTCTGACCATACTGGTCAACTTGTATGGTTTGACTTACATAAAAAGTTACACCTAGACAAAACCATAGAAATAAGACCTCTCACAAAAAAAGAATTGAATACGTTTAATAATAATGTTCTTAGCAATCTCTCAACTGCTAGTTTTGATTCACAAGACCCCAATATAAACTACGGTACATTATTTTCTACAGTATGCCATGAATTCAATAAAGCATGTCCTGTAAAAAAAGTAACAATCAATGCTAAACCAAAATTTAATGAATGGGCTACTGCTGGCATTAGAAAAAGCAGAGATATTTTATATAATTTGTACAACGAGAAATCATTGACTTCTGATCAAGCCCTTCATAATTATGTCAGAAACTACTCTAGAATATTCAAACGAGTCTGCGCCCAAGCTAAATCTAAATTAATAAGTAACAAAATTAGTACTTCTAACAATAAAATAAAAGCTGTGTGGCAGGTAATTAACAAAGAAACTGGGAACACAAAACAGCGAGATCAGAATGAATTGTCTTTAAAAATTGATAATGAAACCATTTCAGATAAGTTAAAAGTTGCTGAGGCACTAGAAAATTTCTTTACGAACATCCCAATAGAGGTTAAGAAATCTCTCCCCTCATCATCTATATTAGCTGAATCTCTTCTAAAAGAAAACTTCAGTAAGGACATTCCAAGTTTTGAATTCAAGCCTATTTCTATTGTCACAATTACAAAAGCATTCAAAAGTCTTAACATAAAAAACACTGAAGACTTATGGGGGATTTCCGTTAAGGTTCTTGGAGATATCATTGACTCAATTGCCCCTGTCCTAACAGGCATATTTAATCAATGTTTAGATAGCGGTACGTTTCCTGATTTAATGAAACATAGTAAAGTAGTACCAATTTTCAAATCAGGTACTGAGAGTGATCCCTCTAATTATAGACCTATATCTGTGCTGCCAGCATTGAGTAAAATATATGAAAAAATCATGCTAGACCAGATGTTGTCACATTTTAATTCAAATGGGATTTTACATAGTTACCAGTTTGGTTTCACGAAAGGTAGGTCGACGACTGACGCTGGAGTAAAACTCATCAGTCACATTTTGGAATCCTGGGAGAAGTCCCAGGATGCAATTGGCATTTTCTGTGACCTCTCAAAAGCGTTTGACTGCGTTGACCACAAAACACTGATCTGTAAATTACACCACTACGGAATTCGTGGGCAAGCTGGTGATCTTGTTCTTTCCTATCTATCAAACAGGCAGCAAAAAGTAAACATTAACGGGGCGACATCCTCGGGGTCTCTAGTTAAGATGGGCGTGCCTCAAGGATCAATTCTTGGCCCTTTTCTATTCCTAGTTTATATTAATGACCTTCCTTACATGATGGCTAACTTATCAGACATAATTCTATTCGCTGATGACACTTCTCTTATTTTTAAAATTGATAGAAAAGATACGGATGTTATACATGTCAACGATAGTCTAGCAGTTCTTTCGAAATGGTTCGCAGCTAATAATCTTTTACTTAATGCGAACAAAACTAAATGTCTTAAGTTCTCATTACCAAATGTACCTCAAGTAGGTCTAAATTTAAAACTTGATGGTAAGAAACTAGAAGCTATTACGGAAACCGTATTTCTAGGAATAACTTTAGATTCGAGATCGCAATGGGGCGCCCACATTAGAGTTCTTTCAGGTAGATTAAGTTCGGCTGCATATGCAGTAAGAAAAATAAGGCAGATGACTGATGTAGCCACAGCTAGGTTAGTATACTTTGCTTATTTCCACAGTATTATGTCTTATGGCGTTTTGCTGTGGGGATCGGCAGCTGACGTAGATTCCATTTTTATTTTACAAAAGAGGGCTATTCGCGCTATCTATAAAATGGGTCCTCGTGAGTCCCTTAGAAATAAATTCAAAGAAATTGATATACTAACTCAGCCTTCTCTTTATATCTTAGAAAGTATTTTGTATGTTCGGAAAAACTTAGGACTTTTCAAAATTAGAAGCGATATCCATAATATAAATACACGTAGAAAACATGAAATTGTGATACCCAAATTTAGGTTAGCTAAAACTAGTAAGTCATTTGTTATAAACAGTATTCGATTTTATAACAAGTTGCCAAAGTCGGTTACAGAACTTAGTGATGGAAAGTTCAAAACCCACATTAAACGTGTCCTTATCAAAAAAGCATATTATAAGATTAAAGACTACGTTGAAGACAAGGAAGTTTGGCAATAATTCCTTCTGCACATGTGGCTTCCCTGGTACCTCAATAACGGCATTACTATGTAATTATGCCTATTAACTGCTCCCAAATTAAGATGATTATTTGATTTTACCTATTTTTCTTTTTTTTCATTTACGTACTTTTTTGACATAATCTTTTCATTATTTGACATTATATAACTTCACTATACTATATTTTTATAGATTTGTTACAGCTTTAGTGGCAGTCATGCCATTTAGTTAAAATAGGTTTTTAATTGGTTTTTTTTTATATAGATTCTCTTTTATATTTTGTGAATGTGAGAACGTTGTAGGCATAACCGACTTTTAGATCTGTCGATCGTTTTCTATCTTGCTAAGTACCTGGTACTTGTTGATAGGCCTACAGTGTCCTCTCATACCTATAAACACTGTAACTCGAAAAGATTGTAAATACCATTTATTTTTAAAAGAGTAACCGTGGAGTTTCTTGCCGGCTCTTCTCCATAGGAAACGACCAATTGGAACCGTGCACCTAGCTTCTGACGTTTCATAAGTGCCCTTGTAGGTTTATGTGAAATAAAATATTTTGAATAGAATTGAATTGAATAACCTATTAACATTTGTAGAGTAGCTACGAAAATAGCTTAGGAGTAAAATAGACACAGACAAAGTTCCCTTTAAATCATAATTCATAACTCACATAATATCAAAGTTTCTGAGAAAACAAAGCCTCACAACCTACACTGATCTCAATGGCTGAGATCCTTTTAATAACCAGATCCGATAACAGATCGCCTTCGAGCTCGACGCCTTTCGGACGAGTGTTGTAATCCGACGCTGGGCAAATTAGCGTGACTAATGAGCAAACTTACCCCTTTGACATCTAGAAAGTCGTGTGTTATGCTTTTGTTCTGTATTTGGAGCTGTCTTTATGAAATAAGTAAAATTTTTTACATGGTATTTTTGAAACCTTCATGATTATAGGTTGAGCTATACATTAAATTATATTGAGTAAATTGGTTTATGACGCTATTAGAGAAAGATAAAAAGGATACAAGAAAAAAGAACTAACTAATGTAGTACCCAACAACTTTTTCAATCTGTAATTTCATAGCATTCCTAATATTTCAGCCAATACAACTAAATTCAAGAGTAAATTAACAGATTAATTTCCTTTGACCTAAAAATGATGCGGAAAATCTCCCGATTATAAAGTTACGGAGAATTCATTAAACAAATTAACAAGTTCCCGGGGTTGTCAAATTTATTTTCTGCTCACTTGTCACCGAAAATACGTTATTTTTTAGAAGAAATATTTTTGATAATTGTGTCAGTTACCTAACAAAACATCACGCCTGTAATACGAAGGGTCACGCAGAGGTGAACACTAGTACCACATTTCACCAGTTATGTTTAAGTCTCATGTAAGGGGCCATTATTGCCATCAACCGGGCACAAATCCAGTCTCCGGGCTGCTACTTAGAAATGCCTGATGGAAAAAACATGAACACTGCCCGACCTGGGAATCGAACCCAGAATCTCATGCTACCGCTAGTAGACCAACGAGTGACCGACAGATTAGGACCTAAAAGTGTTACTAGCCCTATCGTCCCAATAACTTGTAACAATAACATGTAGGTACATGACACAATGTTTTCGACCATTTCTAGATTATGAATAAGATGCCAGTAGGTAAATTGTATACTCATCCCTTATTCATCTAGAATCTCAAGTTTATCTCTAACATTTAGGACTTTATACTCTAACCTCTAAAACCTAGATCCAAGTTGATCCATCGCTGAAACAAATGAACTAAGTTTGATTAAACTCTGATCACGAATGTGGATGCTTTATAGAAATGCATAAAACTAGAAGATGAACAAGTTCTATATTATTTGAAGTCTTTCTTAGTTTTACGGCTTTATCAAGATTTCTAACAATTATTATCATCATGCCCAGTAGCTGGGTTGTGGAGGTTAGATAGGCAGTAAAATACTAGTATTCAGCTGCACCCGACTAGACTGGACCCCGACCTCTTTATAATTATCATCATTCTGATGATTTACATTTTCTCTATTTTCAAAATTAATGGTGTTAATATTATTACACTATAACGTAGGTATAGGTTTGAAGACAATCGATGTTTTAGACATTTTTTGCCAGATAGATAAAGAGTGGTCCTTATCAAAAATATGCTCGTCACAAAAATATTATAATAAAATTGTTTATTTAAAATTTGCAAAGCGTACTGATTATAGCAATGTTTTTATCGCAGTCATTGCCTCAGTCTGTAAGAAACAAAACAGCTGGTAATTATCAAACAATTTGCTACATAGAAAACAAAACAATGTAGTAGAACAAACTTCACTTTAATCCAGAAAACGATGAACAAAACGTCTCGAGAACCTCTTAAACCAATACCATTGTACCGTCCAGGAAGCCATTATCTAGAAAAGTGCATGTTCGTGAATTGTCGGCAATGTCCGTGCATTGTCGTGGCCTTTTGTGTTGTTATTCGAGCACTCATTAGCCTGTGCCTGAATATCCGCCATTTTGCTCGAGTGTGCTCGAGACTCGAGCTCTGGACATTTTGCGATCAGATGGCTCACTTGTACTTTTACATGGTAAGTAGTTTTTGTTTAGAGTGTCCATTTTTAGCGTTTTTGTTAGTTACAAACACAAAGTATTTCTTTAACTATCAGAACGCAGTGTAAGTATAGGGATTTTAGTTTTTATGTAAGGTACTGTAGAGATTATGGCATGTTTGGTGTTTTCATGCAACCTTCGCGATTTTTGTTATACATAAGATAATGGCAAATATTATGAAATAAACGCTATAATGAATTTAAGGCCTCTTCAGATATAAGTGATATCGCTGTAGCAAACTATGTAGTATAGTGACGACCAGAAGGCGGACCTATCGCTGGCGAGATAGCGATATCGCTTAGATCTGAATAAAGGCAGAATCAAGAACTCGTTGAAAGTTGAGAAAAGCGTATGTCAAGTTAGAAAAATGTAAAACGATTCCGTAAATAAGAATCATCTAATTCCAAAAAAAAAGTGTGTCATTGAATACCTCTTCTGTGTTTTATATCTTAGACATTTTTCAAATTCTTCGCTTTGTCAAGTCAGGACACTTAATACGTTTTGAAGCTACGGCACTGAGGAGATAGAAACTATAAAGCTTGAAAAAACAGCATACAGCTTTGACCAATGTCGAGTTGGCATCAACGTCAAACCTTTTTAATGGCCTGGCCATTCTATGACATTCTATGACAAAAATCTCCTAGTTTCTCAGCGTCACGTTTATAATCCAGTATGACATGTAAAGAAGATGGCTGGATGTCATTTTGCGGTATTGACGATCGACGCGAAATACCGAACATAGATGTATTATTAAAACTAACGATTGCCGCGATTAATGATTTGGTAAAGCAGATTCTATAATGCCACGAGGAGACATAAACCCTTCCCTACTCAAAGTCCACTAATTCCTTCACTTTTTTGCACATTTCTATTTCTCATAGCAAAATAATGTAAAATGATGGGGACACCCTTACATGGTTTCGAACCTTCTATAATAAATACCAACAATAACATGAGTAGCTCTCCATTTGAAAATAACTACACTACTTATGGCAATAACGTGTAGGTAATCTCTTAATGTGTCGGTTCATCTCGCTAGCCCGCGGGCATACGGGCCGAGACGACTCGACCCCGGCTTAGGACGATTCGGCCTCTGCTCTCGGTATTACTACAAAATATCTTGCAGAAGAACTGTTCCTTGCATATTTCTTCATAGCGTGTCGATGGCAATCTACGTCGTATGGACAACCGGTTTGTGATTTGAGATTTTTAAGTTGAGAACTTGTTAACCTCAACTTTAGCAAGTGGGAAATTATACAGATTAGTATAATGTCCATTTATATAACCACATCCAGTTTATCAATTAATACTTACATAAAGAATCACATTTCAAATCATATTCAGCACATTAAATAATTTTCCTTTAATTTACATATTATTTAGCTGGCACTTATGCACACGATGATACTTTGTTATCCTTTTTTACAGACTGTAGGTATACTTGTAGACAGTTGTGGAATCGTTGAGAACTGCACGCAGACTGGGCTCGATCGTTTGCTGAACGGCTCGCCGCCAGACGTGACGTCATGAAGTTTTTTTCCAAATAAGAAACGACTCGCGTCGATAACAAATATTTCTTAAGGTGAAAGCCCGCGAAACGCAAAATATCTTTGCAAAAAAAACGTAAGAAATCTGAATTTTGCGGGCTACGTTGAAGGAATCTGCTAAAGTCGTGTTTGACAAGTTCGGGATTTAGTCAGGCCAGAGAATCGTCTTGCATTGAGCGGTACAAGCAAAGGTTTGACCACCTTAAACAAATGAAACCCAATAACGACGTGAGTGGAGCTGAAAAATATTACCACCGACCCAAATAGCCACTCTTGAACGAAAACACGCATCGTTTTCAAAACAGGCAATATTCGTGATGTTAGCAGTGGATCTTCTGTATTAAACTTCTCTGTGGAAAGTAACATCAATATCGAGCGATGGCTACGCTAATATTCCGTCAATACTGCTCGTGTTTACAACTAATAGCTACCTATAAACTGACAAAGAAAATAAAGAGAAACACAACATTCTTAAATAACATAACATCCATCCCCGAAGGGTTGCAGAGGTGTGTATTTAGACCTTACCTATAGAAGACTCACATTTCACCAGTTATGTTTAAGTCCCATGTGTAGGGAGCGAGCCTATTGCCATCAACCGGGCACAAATCCAGAGTCCGGGTTGTCACTGAGAAATTCCTGATAGAAAAAACCCAATAACACGTTGCCTGACCATGAAGCGAATCGAAACCAGGACTACATGCTTAACAGCGCTTACGACCTCTAGAACAACGAGGCAGACTCATTTTTACCCTATTAAGGCGAAGCAAATAGGAGGGATATTATGATTTTGACCGGTATGTACTATGTATGTATGTTCATCTGTTACCTCATAACTTCTAAACTACTAATCATAATTTGACAAATCGGGTATCGTTGGTTATAAGCTATGTGACGTCACATTAAATTCAATATGGCGCTCTGTAGAGTACATGAAGAGACATAAAGTCATGTTTTTTTTTTAATTATGCCGTCTTGGGTATCAAATGAAAGGGCTTGATAAGCACATTAAAAATATTTAAATATATTATATTTTAAGTAACTAAATATGTTTAAATTAAGTGACACTCTGCTACGTACGCAATGAAAACGATTTTTTATTTTCTTACCTAATCCCTAATCTCTAGGAGCAATATTTATCGTTATACTTCACAAAAACGGAAAAAAAGCCTAAAAAAATATATTTTACAATAAAAAACAACAATCCCGACCTCGCTCAATGTAAAGATTTTAGATGTTGTTCTTCTATGTTCTATGTTATGTGGTTCGGTTTCCGCACTCAGTCCGTCAAGTGGGCCATAGCGGCCGTTTGGTGGTTATTCCAACCAGCCCACCTCCCTCCAGAAGGTAATTAGGTCTCCTGGTTTGTTTAGAACATCTGTGTATGATCTGGGTGACCCGAGGGTATCTGTTCTGATCTGGGTGACGCCCGTGCATTCAAAGAGCACGTGCGCAACGGTCTCCCCAGCCTCCATGCACGCCCTGCACAGAGGACTGTCCGTTATGCTTATTGTGTGGAAGTGTTTGTTTAGCGAGCAGTGTCCCGTGATGGTCCCTGTAACCAGGCGCAGGCCGTTCCTGTTCAGACGTAATAGACGCCTGGTCAGCCTGCTATCCAAGGATGGCATAGCTTCCTTTGACTGCCTGCAGCCCGGTGTCGAAGACCACCATTGTCCTGCTTGTGTGTGGGTGAGATCCTGTAACCACCTACGTATTTGGTTGAAGGGGATGGGTACGACAGGCTCGGGTCCACAGACTGACAGGATCCTCGTCTAGCAAGTTCGCCAGCTGCGTCGTTACCTAGCGACCCGATCGATGTTGTTCTTTGTACTTTTCTTGTAATTTTAAGCCCAAATTCGCTCCGTTGGAAAACACTTCCATTTTTCCCGAACGAAATAGCTCTAGCGCTCTGACTATTATACAATAAAATCTAAACAAAAAAAAAGCAGCTCTGCAAATACTTTATCACGAAATTATAACCCCAAAATAATTTAAATAAAAAGTAAGTTCAAAAACTAAAACCTGACTACTGAAAAATTACGCTCTCAAAAGTATGAAACCAGAAAATATTTCAGACAGAGATCAAGACATAGGTACAAAAATGGTCAAGGTAAAGCCGTAGTCGCATGCCTGTATACCTACAAAATTATAATGTCATGACTTTTTATTGAATTAAACCAAATTAACTTTTTATTGACAATTCTGACAATAAAATACCCAACAATATAAACACGCCCATTCCTGAACATGTACGAATATTGAGAAAAAAATATGAAATAAAAACGATTCCCGTCGCATTATAACAGCCAATAGGATCGTTCCGCTAAACATTACAGAGTATCACTACGGAGCAATAACGATCACTGCCGGGTGCTCGCTGTCTTACACATTACGGCACGATACGGGTCGGATACGGGGCTATGTCGTAAATATACGTATTAGTTCGTTTATTGGAAACAAGCAAAATCTCTGTAAAGCAACGTCTATGTTGCTTTACAGAGATTTAGAATTTATTGAAAGAAACATTTTCTAGTAGATATTCTTTGAAGTAGATCGGACTGTGTCGCTAGTTCACTGGGTTTAAATATAGCGAAATAAGTCGATGGACATTTCAGAATTTTCATTATTGAAAAATAATAAATACACTGGCCTGCAAAAGTAAGTATCACACATACCTACTTAGTTTTGCAGGCCAGTGTATTTATTATTTAATGCGTGTGCGTTTGCGTGTTGTTTACAATGTGACGCCGACATAAACTTTTTTAGTTTTGTACTTATTGACTGTCTTGTTGGTTAAGTGGTCGCAAGCGCTACTGCTGAGCATGTGCTCCTGGGTTCGATTCTCAGGTCGCGCAAAGTGTTATTGGGTTTTTCCTTCAGGAATTTCTCGGTAGCAGCTCGGACTCTGGATTTGTGCCCGGTTGATGGCAATAGGCTCATCCCCTATTACTGGGACACTGGCAAAAGTGGGTACACTTCTGCCTAATCCTTCGAGAATTTTAAGCAATGTTATGTTAAGTGTTCGTTTTATAATAGTGGCAGTCTTTTAGGTATTTTCTACTATTCAATAAATTGTTACAAACACTCCACACTAGTTGAACCTAGCAAAGTATGGATCGTTGCAGCTGGTTTTGTAGTGTCTGCCTTCCCCATGTGGACGTGAGTTTGTGTGTGTGTACAAACACGTAATTATTAGCCGGTTTTCATTTATTAATCTCTTCTGAAACTGTGGACAACAATACACCGATTTATGTCGCTGACCGTACTTAAGTTTGACAAAATTGAACTTAAGGGTTTTATAAAAACAATATTCTATACGAGTTGTTTAACTCATACCACAGTCAACAGCAACCAATGGGATCGTAATCTACCATTTACGATCCCATTTATTAGGATGATTATTTCTCTATTTAAAAATAATCTACATAATAAAAATAATGGGACCGTGACTGGCAGATTTGATATGACTTGCCAATGTTTTATCGTACTGAGTGTTTACACGTGTAGTTATCATTTTATCGCCCCCAAGGCTTGGGTTAGGCCTTATACACACTAAAACTGTTACCTTGCAATTATTAACCAATATTAACCACAGCGTAAGAAAAACTGCAGTGTATTCATATTTATAGATGGCACAAATAACTACACTTTGGCCTAGTTCGTTCCCCGCCCTCCTTGTCAGTTTGAAAGAGGCCTTAATATAGCTTTAAACGCGGCCAAAGCCTTCTGTGTGCTGGTTGTTTCGTCGCGAAAATAGAAGACCTTTGTGCTAAGCTGTCTTTGTAAGGCAAGCTACAAAAAGAAATGTAGGTTTTACTGTTTGAATAGGTATCTACTCCTTTTAAAGATGTTCTTCTCAAATATAGGACACCCATTGGGATTTATTCATCATTATCATTTCAGCCGAAAGACGTTCACTGCTGGACATAGGCCTCCCCAAGCATCACCGCTTCGACCGGTTCATTGAGATTTACTTGCAAAAAATAAATCGGGAAAATGTTTATGGGCATGGGCCATTAGGCCGCAGCGTTTTTCTTTCTGCTAATAACAACAAACTGCGGAATTCGAATATTCATATTTTCGCCAAAAGTAAATTTCCTTTTCATGAGATAAACTTTTTATAGTTTACTAAAGCCAGAGATTTTCTCATTTCCGCACTGTGTTTAAAATAATTGAGTACACGTTTTTTTGTTTTATACTTAATACAAAACTGTTGAATTTTCAGAATCAAACCGTTTCATTTCATAGAAGTACCTAGTGACATAGAAGAAGTACCTAGTAGTACAATTTACTGCCTTTTAGTCTTAGAGACCAAGGATGGAAATTAAATTCTCTACATCCATTAAGTCGAGTCATTATGCAGCATTTCAACTTTTTACCCAAAATTATTCGTTATCAGACACACCCACTTACAGTCCAGCAACAACAGTAGGCAGCAACTACTTATCTCATATTTTATCTAAATGATTGTTGTACCAACGTGTTAGCTTGTTTCTAATTCATGATTTAATTTCCAATGATTATTGCGCATTTTCTAGATACATTTGCCTCATTCATTGAAAATAAGTAGTGAATTCTACTAAAACTTATCAATTATTACGGAAGTTTGGATTTAATTTTTTGAATGTTTTATTTTAATACCGAAGTAGGTATACCTAATATCTACTGTGGCAACACTCAAAGAACAAAATAATTAACAAACTTTTAAATGTTTTTTCATTATGGCAGCTCAATGTATTATTTTTACTTTGGCAACACTTAGAAATGACGGATTATGACATTTTCGTTATTTCTGGGTGGGGCAAAAGTCATTTTAAATTGTAAAAGGCTGTGCAAAGCCAGTGATCATTGAGCTATGAAGCAAGCAGTACCCTAATTGCGTAATACACGACCAATCGAAATCTGAATTGTTTCAAAGTTCGAAAAAAAATCTGCTCAACAACGTGAATAACGCAATGAATGCTGTTGAACTATCAAAATGAGACAAATTTGTCATAATTGTTTACGAAAAAGTGTTGCGTAATTAGATAGCTGGTTTACATTGTAATCAGGATTCTGTCTGTATAATACGATGATTTTTTACAAGTGTTTGATTGACAATTCTTTTATAAAATTATAAAAAGGGACTCAACATACGGAACTGCATACTACGATTCAATCCGTGGCTCACAAGCTAAATTATAATATCACCGGTTGAGAGTTCTAATCGATTTTACACATTTTTTTAGATTTCGGATTACACAGCATAACATCGTTATAATCTACATTATTTATTTTTAGTATTGAAGCCCTACCTGCAGCCGTTCCACCGCCAACGTGAAAGCTATTATCGTTTCGTACATTCGCATACCAGCGAGTACCATCGCCTGATACTGTCACACAGATAAGCCAGAGTCGGTCAAAAACCAAAGTTCGAAGTTCTAAAAGTTGAAGGTAGGTCAAAAAACTTATGGTTGATTTGAATAGTTGCTTCTTCAAAATACTCAAATATTTAGGTTGGTTTGGGACAAAATACAGTTTAAACATTCTACAATCGGTTGAGTCTATGTGCAATAAATTAAATAAAAAAGAGTAGAATTTACAGCAGTTCGTTACTGTTCGCAACAAAACTTATAGCAGAATATACCTTCTTTTACTTCAAACTCAAAGTCAAATAATTTATTTCAATAAGGCACTTTGAACGTCGAGATATTACAAAAAAATAGAATTGATTCTACTCGCGAGTTCTAGAGTTAGTACCATGATATGAAAAAAAGAAGTGTATCTTTTAAGTAGCGATAATAATTACGCAATATTGTCTTTGGTCTGAGGCCTCGACATCAACCAATGAACAACATTTATAAACGTCTATTTGTTGCTTGAATACGATGCTTTTGGCTACTTTTGTATTTATGCACAATAAAAATATTTCTTGCTTTTCTTTCTTTAACCAACTGTTTTTTATAATCTGTATGGAGGATACGCAGTTGTAGCCGCTAAATTAAAATTTTCTTACTTTTTTGTAATTTGCAGGTCAATGTCAGGATGTATCTTGATCAAAATTGCAGTTTATAACCGATTTACATCCGTCACCTCACATGTCAGGTCCAGTTGTAAACCAGTGTCAGGCACTAGTTGTTCGGCATTTTCGCTGAAATGGACCTATTTGGCGCAGCCGTGACTTTTACACTTTCCTGTTAAATTATTATAATTATTTTTTGTACTTGTGTTATAATTATGTTGTGTTGTGTGCCTTTTTTGTCCGTGCTAAATAAATGTATTTTTTTTCTTGGAGTATAATGTTACTTCTTATGAAATTAAATTTTAAATAATTTACAAGATTAAAAACTAACAGACTTAAAATAATAATATGTACAAGTATTATTACCTACATAAAAAGTGGGGGGGGGGGGATAATTATAGGGCATCAAAAAATTCTTCCGCATCGCAACAGGAAAAGTGCCCAAAAGGCTGGCTGCATTGCCACGTTGAATGGCAATGCTGATTCTTTGGCCAAAGAATAGGCCAGCCCTCTGGTCACGTGAAGAGTCGACCAGCCGCTTGGCGATGTCTTGAAAAACTAAGTGGGCACTCGGACCCCATGGCCCTAGTGTTTCAACCCCAAACGGCTCAAACATATAAGTCCCAATAAGATTGGAGTATTTGCGCCGTTTGAGGTTTTCCGCACCTGCAGCAGCAGCCCCGGCACAGCCCGCCGTGCTAGGAAGATGGGATGGCGCAAGGGTGTCGACGCACGTTGCATCATTTTTTTTCTTTGTTACAAAATATGATTCGCGACCATAACAAATACGTAATGTTTACTTACAGAATTACGAGTATAATTAATTCGTCTCCCTAAGTTAGATTTGTTCCATTGAAAAACACAATTTATATGTAGTATAAAATAAAATTATTACTAATTATCACCTTACAATAAGCACGTAACTACGTTATCTAGTTTAGTCTATATTCTCCGGTTATACAATAATCACTGTGAACTATCCATAGCTCTGTTATTGTTGCAATTCCGACCCTCAAGATACAGCCTCCCTGAAATGCTTAGTTTGGGGGTCACTGTCCAATCTGTTCTTGTAAATCCAGATTTTTGAATAATTTAATAAACAAATTTGAATAAATTACTTCTCTTATTACCTATAAAATTACTCAATAGTGGGTACTGTTCACTAATCAATTGAGTACGTATTTGTACGTCAAGACTATTCACTGTCGTTTTGTGTCGTGCATCGTGCGTGACCTTGGCAGGATGTAACACAAGATGGATGGTGAATAAGGCGCTTTACACAATTAAATAGAGTAAATAAGACTTCTTTCACGTACAGCTTGACCTGTACGAGTATCTATCTATGTAACGGAATCTTTAACACTTTTTTTTTCACTCGCGTCGCTTAGGATTCTAACTCTTGAATCATTCGCTACGCTCGCGCTCGTGATTCGATCATCATGAATCGCTCGCTACGGTTGTGATTCAGTCGTTACAATTCTTCACTTGCTTGTGATTCATTAATCGCTTTAAATCTGTCCTTTATTCAATAAATGCAAAATAAACTATTTTGCGTTTAAAAAGCGTGTTTCTTTTTTAACTACCTACATTTTTTCATTCATTCTGCATCATTAATTTGTTAATAATAATTTTGAACGCTTCCAAATATTGGGCGGACGCTCTGTGCGTCGCTCTCTCGCTGCTCGTTGCTCGCCAAGTATGGGGCGGACGCTTTGTGCGTCGCGCTCTCGCTGCTCGTCAAGTATGAGGCAGACGCTATGTGCGTCGCGCTCTCGCCGGTCGTTGCTCGTCAATTATGGGGCGCAGGCTCTGTGCGTCACGCTCTCGCTGCTCGTTGCTCGTCAAGTATGGGGCGGATGCTCTGTGCGTCGCGCTCTCGCTGCTCGTTGCTCGTCAAGTATGGGGCGGACGCTCTGTGCGTCGCGCTCTCGCTGCTCGTTGCTCGTCAATTATGGGGCGGAAGCTCTGTGTGTCGCGCTCTCGCTGCTCGTTGCTCGTCAAGTATGGGGCGGACGCTCTGTGCGTCACGCTCTCGCTGCTCGTTGCTCGTCAAGTATGTAGCGGACTTTCTGTGCGTCCCGCTCTCGCTGCTCGTCAAGTATGTGGCGGACGCTCTGTGCATCGTGCTCTCGCCGCTCGTTGCTCGTCAATCAGCATGAAGAATTATTTTCAGCCGTCTTCTAAATACATTACTTTGAACATAGATGATTGGTCGATTTTTTATCTATTCACAAAGGTATGTATGTACGTAGGTACGTGTTCAGATAAAAATTTGGAAAAACTTTGCTGATCGTGCAGATTTCGCACTACATGAGAAAAAGTTAGCACAGTACCTTTGGATATTTTGCACAAGATTTATTTATTTAGTATTCCCAACACAACTAGCATTAACGGTTACCCCAAATCGGTAGTGCGGTCTTAATAGTAGATTTTACAACAAGTGCACAAAACGAGCCATTTTATCCTCGTGATAGTAATGTCGAGGATAAAATGGTTTTGTGGACGAGTTATAAACTCTGCTTTTCACTTCGATTGCGAAGAAATAAAACAGTAGTATAACATAACATTTCTTTAATTAAAATTCAAAGTAAAAAAGTACAGTTTTGAAATTAAAGTAAATATTATAAAATAACAAATTCTATCTATGCATTTCTTATTGTGTTTGGCTGTATGGCTCATTTTCTTTGCCTTAATATACATTACATTTAATTAATTTATTTATTTATTTTTACATTTATGAGTAGATACGTTAATGTACTTGTGCACAAAATTCGTTTTTGTGCAGCCTATATCTTGCACAAATAAGCACTTTCAGAGCATGAGAAGTGAAAACAATATTTATTTAATTACAGCTTATCACATGTAAAGTAATTTTTGTGAACCCATTCAGGGAACAGGTAAATAAATTCACCCTTGAACCAGATTCAAAAATTGATTTATGCAACAGAGATTTATGTTTCGATAGTCTTTAGTTTAGTTTTTACGACTTGACAAAACATCAAGATTTCTTAGTTTTACGTTACTTTAATACTAACGTATTATACGCATAAATCTTCCGGAATAAATTCTCTAAACGATGGTGAAAACCTCATCAAAATCTGTTGCGTGGTTATGAAGAACTATTTGGACATACAGACAAACGCGAAAAGCGACTTAAATTTATAATAAGTATAGATAAGCGTGCGCTATTAATAAGTACCTTCTGCGGCCGGCGCGCGCCAGTCGTCAGGCTGTGATGTGCGCAGACGCATCTAACCAAAGACTACTATAGTATCATCTAACTACCTTCTATTATAAAAACAACACTGTCAAGGTAAATAAACATGTTTTATCTCATGTGACGTAAAATTTATCAAAATATTAGTGAAATTGGGATAGTTTGAATGTCATTGAATTACAGTTCGACTTAGTATTAAACCATTTGGAGAATTGACGTGAACTCAATGTTAGAATTATATTTTGAAATTGGCAAGTACTAAGGTACCTGCCCTTACTGTCCCATCTCAAAAATCCATCCTGTATAGGTTTTATTTTATTATTATTTTTATAACGTTGTCCTACACTTGGACTTTCTCCTGTATCGTGGGTGCGTTTACAAACATTTAAACTCACATACACAAACAGCTAGACCCGAAAGAACTACTTGTAGGTCATATAAATATTTGTTCCGTGCGGGAATCGCACCCGCGAGAGCAGTGACGCAGTTAATCGCTTAACCACTGCGCTAACCGTGCCGACAATGTTAGGTATAATGACAATATTAGGTATAATGTAGGTTACCTACCTTTATACTCTTTTATCTTCTCTTTTTTTTATTCGGTGTTTTGTGTGTTTAAATCTGTGTCTAAATACATATTATAAAACAAAGACGATTTTCGCGTTTGTCTGTATGTCCGCGTAAAAACCGTGCGAAACAGGAGTGGGTCGCTAGTAGATAATACAATAATATAGGTTAGATCGTTACCCACTTCTCCCTTAGGTACGATCACTTCCTTGTGAAGGAGGCTATAACTTTTCACAGAGATTTTTTTAACCGGAAATTAAAATTGGTTGGTTTTTTATCAATCAGCACATCTCCATAACACTCAGAAATTCCCATAGAAATTAAAATGTTGTCATGATAACGTTAAAATACATAATTATATAACAATATCAGTAATGCACAGTCCTAAAATTATATTCTTATCTATCAATGCTTAGTAATCTATTGGCCTTTGGGTATTTTTGTATAAAATTAATACTTATTTGTGTTTGCTTGAAAATAATATGTCATCTGATTCGAAATTAAGAGCAGACCATAATATTTTGTAGCTATTTTGAGATATTGTTTACACAAAAATGCCCAGAGCTTAGTGATGAGTTCGGTGTTTTCTAACCCACTACTTAGAGAAGAAACGCCAATAAACCTCAGAGGTCACATGATCTTCTTGGTTAGATCATGTGTGTGTGATTAGTGTCAATAAACATTTTACAACACTCGAAAATATTTGATGGATTCATAAAAATGCGCTAAATCACTTATCAGATTAACCACAAACAGGTTTTTATCACACTAACACAGCGCGACCGTGTGCACTTCTAGATAAGTGCAGTGTCACGGTGGAAAGTTGTACAATTCATGAGATAACAAACGCGATGGATTTAGACGATGTAGTGGAGACCCTGTTATTTGAAAAGAATCAAACACCATTTTTACAACACATTGTTATTTCGATGTAAATAAACAATTGTTTTAATGGTTTTATTGATCTTTGACATCACTTATTGTGTTTGAGTTTTTTTTAATTATTTCTTTAATAATTGAGACACGACACCACACGACACCAATCCATTAAAGTAAGATTGGTGGCGTGTGGTTTGTACCAGTACACAGATCATATCTACCCTCTGGCCTATTCATTAGCATGTATCCATTCTGAGAACATATTTTTATAACGATAGGTTTGTTTATTTACCTATTTAATAATCTTCTTGAACTTTCGTCATTTGTTCCTTATTTCTAAAATTCCTATATTTATTTGATGTTGATGACCGGGATGGTTGACACACGCAATATTATTATTACTTTATTCTTTCTTCAAATTACTATTATTATTATTAATTATTATTATTTATTTCTTTTTTTTTTCTACTGCCTCGTTGGTCTAGTGGTTGCAAGCGCTACTGCTGAGCATGAGGTCCTGGGTTCGATTCCCGGGTCGGGCAAAGTGTTATTGGGTTTTTCTATCTGGAATTTCTCAGTAGTAGCCCGGAGTCTGGATATGTGCCCGGTTGATGGCAATAGGCTCGCCCCCTATTACATGGGACTTAAAACATAACTGGCGAAATGTGGGTGTACCTACTACAGGTACACCTCTGCCCAACCCTTCGGGGAAACAAGGCGTGATGTTATGTTATGTGTCTTTCTTCAAATTCAGTTGTGACTTCGCGAGCAATTAAGCAATAATTCATAGCTCATGTCGTAGTAAAGTTCGCTAGTTAGCAAGATAGCTGGGCTAAGGTGTTCCACTCTAAGGTTGGTTGTCACTTGCAGGTCATAAAACGTTAACGTCTATGTCTATGTGTTTCAAGTTTCAACCTCTAGTGAAATTTTAAGTTACTGATAATTCTTGTCAACAGCAGTAAAGCAATTTAGAAATCGACAATGCAGAATTATTATCTTATCAGTTTATTATCAGTTATTATCTTATCAGTAATTACCTTTCTCTTCTTGTTGCTTGTCGTGTCAATGGCACGACAGTGAAGTAGATTTTGTTGGCCCAAAACTTCGCCCCTCCCACGGCATCGTTGCGTGGCGTCGGTGGCAGCAAAGTACAGTATGGCTAGAGTTTTTGGGGCATAAATGAAATTGGAGTCGGTATCCAACCCTCGTGCGCCCGGTTAGATGGCACGAACCAAACCTTTATCTTAAATGTAACTCATTTAGGTACTTCCTACGGACGTGCAAACACAAAAAACCGCGTCAATATTTCATAAAGATTCTTCACAAAGAACCTAATATAACATGTTAAACGTCCGAGTTCTCTGCCTCTTACAAATAAAATAGTTCCCTGAGGAGAATTTATGTCTTATCAAAAAATGTAGTGCCTTCTGGGCGTAATATTTCCTCCCCAGATGTATATTACGAACGCGAATATGTAAGGAATGTCTTAGTAAAAGCATTAGGTATAGCTAGGCCTTAGGAATAGACGTTTTGATGTAATATTTAGATAATTTATGCCTGTATTCAATTCGTAAGGTATTTTCGGCATTTTCTGTTATTTGAAGGTGAAATTGTTTGATTAATGCGCGAAAGGCACAAAATAGTATCAAATATGTTTAGGAAAACCTCAATTTTACCCAGTAGTTACATAACAACGAGAGGATTAGATAAATTATTGGGGGCATGGCAAATTGTAGTATTCCCGTGGAAATATTTATTTATCCTTCAGTATTTGTATGACTGCCGTTCTTATGTCTGCTGTGTATTTGTTTTGGCCTGTCGTCCTCGACGCTGTTCCAGAGTAACCAGTTACAAACTCAAATCACCAATAAGAAGTCAGCCTAGACCGAATGTCTCTGCACTAGTATTTCAATGGCGATTCGTACACGACGCAACCAATCACAAACTAGTTGGTAACGCGTTAGTAAGTCGCGTTGTGTACGGACCGCCATTGAAATACTATATTTTAATAACATAAAAGAAAGAAAGAAAGAAAGAAAGAAAATACATTTATTTGGCACAACAAGCAAAGGCACACAAGTAGAAAGAAAAAAAAAAATAAGATAAAAGGAAAGAATACAAAATAAAAAGTGTAAAAACTGCGTTGCATGATACCAGCAGGAATGTGTGCCTCGCGGCTACGCCAAATAGGCCCAGTTCAGCATATATGCCAGACAACTAGTGCCTGACCCTGGTTTTCAACTGAACCCGAAGTGTGAGGTGACGGATGTAAATCAGTTTTATACCGCAACGTGTATAAGTATACTTAAATAAAGTAAATTTGTGTAATATAGTAATAATAATTAATAATTTAAAATAGTTAGATCGATAGATTATTAAATATAATTGCAATTTGCTAGACAACAAAACAAATTCAAATCGACAGTTAACTGAGACAGACGCGGGATAAATCTAGACATCATTCGAAACGAACAAAACCTGTTTTGAGCGACATAAAACGTAACATCACACCCATTTTGTGTGCTAACCCTTTGGTTAGGCAAAGGTGTGCCAGTTAAGTCCTATGTTTAAAGGGGCGAGCCTATTGAAATACTAGTGCTGTGATATTCTGGGGACTCATTGGTGATTCGAATTTGTAACACGTTACTTTTGAGTAGCGTCGTGGACGATGGGTCATAAAGTTCAATATCTCTTTTCTCCAGATGTCTCACACAGTAGTGAGGGGAAAGCCGACCGCGGCTCAACTCTACCTCGATACAGTCCTAGACGACGTTCTGACAGAACAGGGGATGAAACCGGACCCCTCACAAAGGGAAAATGTGACTCTGCCACAGATCATGTACCACTGTCTGAGGAAAAGACCGAAAGATGTGTTTATGGTAAGTTTTTAATTTTTTTTTATAATATTTTTTTTTTTTTTTTTTTTTTATAAAACAATAAAAAATTTGGGACCGTTTTCCAATATCTACACAAAAAGAATTACTTAGTCAAAAATTTCAAGGTATGATAAGATAATTCAGTTAAAAATTTCAAAAACAAAGAAGTACTTAGTTATTATATCAATATTATATCATTTCTTATCATATGAAACCAGATAACCTTACAGTCAAGCTAACAATGTCACGTCTAAAGATAATTAATTGCATTATTTTCAAATTAAACACTATCGCGATGACTCGATAAAATTGTGTATTGTACACACGATTCAGGGTTAGGTTTAAGTAAGTTGAAAATTATGTAAGAATTCCAAATGAAACAAACAAAAACAAACAAAACAAATGCTTGGAGTAGTCGTAAATACGTACGATTAATGAATCGCAAATACGACTAGATATTCTTTCTCTAGCATTTGGGATGAAAGTTATGCGGCAAGCTCAATTAGTATAACGCCTAGATATGAAACGAGTACTTATTTTAAATTTTAATTTCATTCGAATTTAAATTACGCTTACCAACATCACGCGGTCGTGCTAGGGCCTGGACGATGTTCACTTAACAGATCACAAATTGTAACACGAATTGTAACCAACCTTTAAAAAAAATTATATTTACAAAAAAAATTATATTTACAAAAAAAATAAACTACTTAAATATAAACTATTCGTTCAGTATTAGTGTTATAGCCCCGTGACACCACCCGGTCAGTCAGATAGCGTGACAAATTGCCTGGTCGGCACGGTTATTGAGCAATTTCATCTATTTGCCGCGCTCAATGGGAATGACGTTAACATAAAAAGAGGATCGTCACGGATTGTGGCGGCTAGTTCTACTCGTATGATTTTTTTAAATTGACCAGGCATATATAAAAAATCGCGTCCTAAATGAAATTTAGGTTTTTAAACGTGGTTGACGTGGTTTGCCTATCAAAACTTGCATCGCCAAAACGATCATTGTTTTAATGAATTGCTACCACTGCAGTAGCAGTGGTAGAAATCCAAACAGTAGCAGATCTGACCCGCATAAACCCTTTCACAAGGTGTTCGAATAATGATAAACAAATCTAACATAATCACTATTATCCAGATCAATGGTGCAACCGGCGTAGAGATAACGAACGAACATGTCCTCAAGCATGCCGTCTCACTCGCACGCTGTCTCACAGCCAAGGGTGCGAGAGGGAAGTATGGTATGCTGCTGATGAGGAACCACCAGGACATGACCTCGATCTACTTCGCATCTATGTTTGTGGGAATGATCCCGTTTATGATGGACCCTAATACTACAGTCTGTGAGTACCTACACTTAGAGGATCTTGCAGTTTTCGGCACTTATTTTATTGTAGCCAATGTGTAGATTAGCATATTCCATTAAGGAAAGGAATTTCCAAAAGCACTGCAACACCAAATGTCAAAAAGATATCACCAAATTGCCGAGCACGGTGATTATGAAATATCCCTTCTACAGATGAGCTGACTCATTTCCTGAAGCTGGTCGAGCCAAGCTTCGTGTTCTATGACCGCGAGTTCCACGAAATCCTTCAAGCGGCACGACAGCAATGTGAAGACCTGAACACCTCAGTACTGATGGTTGATGAACCTGGAGCCTTGGAGCAGTTCACTGACGGGTACAGCGATGAGGTCGACAGTTACCAGTAAGTGATCTCTCCTATTTTCGAATTGATCATTGACTTACTGCCTCTTTTGTGTAGTTGTCGCAAGCACTACTAGGCTAGGCTTAAGGTCCTGGGTTCGATTCCCCAGATCAACCAAGTGTTATTGGGCTTTTCTTATAGGAATTTCTTAGTCCGGAGTCTGGACTTGTGTCCGGTTGATGGTAATAGGCTGGTCCTTCTATTACAGAAGACTTAAACAAAAATCAAGCAGGTGTAAAGGACACAGGATTGGGGAAAAAAAGGATGTTATCATTATGCCATGTAATACTTATTAAATCAATGGAATAATTCCGTTGGTTTAATAAGTCCATTAATCATTGTCAATCATATTTACTATAGGTATATAAGTAATTAATATTGGTATAAAAATTGTGATTGTATTGGTAAGATGATTAAATATTAATCATCAAGTTATGACCTCCAGGGTTTCTCCAGCATCGGTGGATGACCCAGTAATGTTACTGCCAACCAGTGGCTCCACCGGAATACCTAAAGCTGCAATGATAACGCACCGGGGAATAATCACCAACATTCCTACACCGTGGTAAGTTCCAGTGAATTATATGCCATCGCGGTCCATGCTGGTTGAGACCGACACAGGAGCGTAGGGATTGGCAAGCAAAGAGAGGCCAGTGCCCAGCATTGGATGAAGTTGGGTTGCGGATGAGAATGACGATAAAATCATCATCTTCCTGCCTTTATCTCATGTCACGTGGGGTCGGCGCAACACGTTTTCTTCTTCCATTCTCCCCTGTCACGCTTTTATTCACTCCCTTTTCTTTCATGTCATTCGTCACACAATCTATCTATGTTTTCTATGGCCTTTCTCTCCGTCTCCATCTATCAACATTACTATTAATCACTCTTAGTCACTTAAGATAAATAATTACTAATCTGAAAAACAAAAAACAAGTGAGCATTACGATAGTCGCTTAAGATGTGTAACATCTGAAAAATCTGGGCTGACAGTACCAACCTCTCGGAAAATGGGTTGATACCATCTGACGGCAAACTCTAGCACCGCCCGTGCTCATTGCTCATATAAAATAGCGCACGCTTATATAAATAGCGGCCTACATTTATCCATCCATCTGACCGGTTTCTTACTTTAGGATCAACTTCTCTAACCAACGTGTCTCTTCCAAAATCTACACAACCACCACATCCTAATAAGAAAATCTATATAATTTCCTTTAGGTCTTATCACACGCAGTTCCCGACGCCGACCAGCAGAGTAATGATCTTAACAACCATTCAATGGGTCACATTCACCATGTTTGTGACCACCAGTGTGACGCACCGCATACCAATCATCATGACACCCAAGAAGGTTACAGCGGAACATGTATCTGATATAATGGAGAAGTATCGAGTAAGAAACATTTAGTTTTGCTAGCTTAGGCCCGCGGTTTCACCCGCGTGGACATTGTGCTTGGGGAACGTATTTCAAAGTATTCTATGTCCTAACCCAGGCCAAGATCTACCTGTGTGCCAAATCTTATCTAAATCCGTTCAGCATTAAGACGTGAAAAGGTAACAGATAGACAGACAGACAGTTGCTTTCGCATATTATTACTGAGGGTTAAATGAAATTCTATCAGTGATAACTATGATGGAAGAGCCAAAAGGTATGGGACTGACAATCCAGTTGAAATTCGTTGTAGAAATACGAAATGCTTCGAAAACGACTGTCACTTTTCTAGGCCCTCTTTTTCCATGAAAGTATTTCCCGAGGTTTGTCTATTCTATATGGGTTTTGCCTGAATTAAATGATTTTTTTTATTCAACCGTCACTTTATACATATACCTATTTATTTCTATAAAAACAAAACGCAGAAATAAGATTGGTCACGTGCCACGGTTTCTATAATATCTCATCGTTTATTTTTGTCAAATCGTCTCATCCTCACTTTTCACTGTGTTGGCTCTCACTCTGATTGTGTTTTGTGTAATGGTGATTAAACACCTGCCTAAGATTTCTGTAAATCGCAAGTTGAAGGCAATATAAAAAGGATTACAAACCGAAAGCAATGCCAGGTTGACCGCAAGGCGACGTGTATTGTATAAAAATTGCGCTTCTAAGGAAACAGAGTCTTTAACAACAGCCCTTATGTTAATGCCCTTTTTAAATATACTTTTTATTATTCGTAAAGGTCTGTGAAGTTAATTTGTAATTTGCTAAACTTTTAAAGTAGAATTTCGTTAAAACGTGACGTCCTAACATTATGGAAGATTAAGGTTTTACGTAAATACAGTAATTACAACAAGCGGAGTTCTTCGGTTTATACTAATTACTTATTTAGTTACAATATTCTACAGCCAGCATCAAAAGTAAGTAATAAATTAAAACTTGGTAATAATAAAATCTAACACTTTTTTGCTCAATGAGCAATCATTTTTTCCCCAATTTTTTCAAGCAATTGCTATACTCTCCATTTATTGTCTATTATGATCATTCATATTTGTATTCTAAGTGGTTTTGTTAATAGCCGGAAAATTTCCAAAATGAATTAATTTAAAAGTCATTATTCTCATTTAACATTAGATTATTATTTTGTATATCTAAATCTAAACTAAAATTATAATAGGCATAAAGAGAAAAGATTTTATTTTTTGTATCTTTGTTCGCTCAACGGATTTGAATGAAATTTGGCACATGGGTAGACCATAACCTGGGTTAGGCCATAAAAACTTTTGATCCTGATGCGGATGAAACTGCGGGGCACAGCTAGTCTATACTTATAATATTATAAAGAGGAAAGATTTGATTGTTTGTTTGTATTGAATAGGCTCCGAAACTACTAAACTGATTTGAAAATTTCTTTTACCATTAGAAAGCTTAGTTTTCAGGGAGTAACATAGGCTACTTATCCCGGGACGGGTCCCGCGGGAAAGACCACGGGAGCGAAGCCGCGAGAAAAGTGCTAGTGTAAAATATATTACAAAATCAGCGGATATTTAAAGCTTTAAATTTCACCTTTAATATGGGTAATTAGGTTTTATATAATTCAATTGTTTTCATCAATAATATTTTTTACTCAATTAAATAGCAAAAACAACTTAATAATTCAACCTGAGTCTCACAAAAAACAACCACATAAATTATATGAAAAATATCAAACTTGGTTTCTTACGGGTACCAATCAAGTATAATATTGTAATGAGACCCTATTATTACAGAAATTACCGATGACCTTCAAACTTAATTGTGTAAAACATGCAATGTATCATAAATTCATCATGTAATACCAGAGTTAATATCAGCTATTACCAGGCAGCAGTTCGTAATGAACTGTGTAGTTTGTCCTAAGCCAACGTAAGGGCGTTGCTTCACAGCAGCCCACGGCTAAGCTCCGCTCGTGTCTATAGCTTCGCTTTGCATGAAAATATAGCGGGATCATGCACTGCGACCCGCGGCCACGCTACGCACGGGAGCGCACGGAACCGCGCAACTAACGTACTCCCTGTTCCAAAAGTATCTGATGCAAATGTAAAAAAAAATTATCAGAAAACCAGTGGATGCCAATTTGGACCGCTACCTGGTACTAAGTTTAATAAACTTAAATTATATATTTCATAAGACAATTGAGGTTACTTTTTTAACCTCAATTTTCGTCGATGATTTACCAATTACAATTTAAAATAGTTATTCGACCATTTTTGAAAAAGATGGTGAAATATAAAATTGAAAGTTCGTCTTTCCTTCTGATATAGCTGAATGTGTTATACAATCCCTTTAGTTAATGTTTGCGTAAGAATTTAACCTGAACAGGGTTTGTTTACACTTTCTTTTGGAACAGACCTTAGTTAACCTCTCCGTGCATATCCTTAGCAGTGGACGGTCAACTTATAGTATAATGAGTAGTACTACAAATAATTATTTAGCAGATTTTGTTAAAAGACACTTATCTCCATCTGGTTTCCGGCTAGGCAAACGGCTGGCAAACCTATTTTATTGCTGGAACATTTAATTATGGCTCGAAATGTGCTCGAAAGATGTTAAATGTTCGAGATCGCCTCAGTTACAGATTAGTGCACTTTGTGGGTTTTAATACATCTTTTAATGGAAACACACAATTCAAGTAATTAAGATGTTACTCTACATACATATTGTGAGAGTACCTATACGGAGTGTTATTATTATTAACTGTAGTAATTTAGAACATCAAAAAACAATACAATTACTGAGTGTGCTAAGTTTTCCTGAAAATACGTTGTCTACTGTGTTGTCAAACCTATTGTGGTGGCATAAACACCCGCTTCGGAACTCGAATCGTAGCTCAGCTGGTATCAATATTAAATAATCAAAAACTTATATTTTAATTTCAGCCAACGTGGACGTACTTGGCACCTGCATTCGCTGTATCTTTGGTAAACTTTATAAGACCAGATCAGATGAGCTCCCTACAGACCCTGATCCTACTGGGCGCACCAGCCACTCCAGAACTAATGGCTAGCCTACAAGTAAGTATAAATAAGTTCACGTAATAAGGGGTTTAAAAAAATATCTTTAACGCAGCCGAAAGTCACTAGTTCTTCCATACTCGGGAACTTTCTGGTTACGGAGACATTGAAGGTTTAGCTTTAGCAAAGATTCAGCTTTTTGGGTTTTTATTTTACGAAAACAAGTTTTAAGAGCGTTCATCTGAAAAGTTGGCAACGTCGCAAATAGCTGTCAAATATTTACCTGTTAAGACAATAATGAATATCGTAACACCGAATAATTAGGTTTAGATGTAAAAAAAGTATTTGGAAAATTTCCAAATGCCTTTTTTACACCGAAAATTACAACATCAAATTCAGTGTTATAATTGCAATTCATTATTAATATTCTAGTTCAATACCTAGAAATAATTCTTATTTCCATACAATTGCCAAATTAATAAAAACATTGAAATATTTGACAGCTATTTGCAACGTTGCACACTTTCTGTATAAACGCTCTTATCAAGTATTATTTATTTTGAGTATTATACTCTACATACCTAAATTTATTAATTGATCACGTCATACTAACATAGTTTTTTTTTTTAAGTTTAAAACTGAATTATCTTAGTACTACTTCGTAACCCTGTAGGTACCGTTGCATGCACCCATAAGCACATTGTTTTGCGTGTGTTACATTGTGCACGATCGTAAACCCTGATTTTTCACAATTATTTTTGCATAAAGTTAATTAGTGTGATGCACAGAATGGATTTGTGACGGCTTCGTGATGGCTCTTTTGACACCCGGTCTAGAATGTTTTGCTCTAAGAAGACTAACACATCGAAGCGCTAACAGATCAGAGTGTGTTCAGTGTTCGATACCAATGCTAGAGTACAACATATTCACATCTTCTGATCCTATCAATAAATGAATAAAATAAAATAAATGTGTATACGAATTATTTATTAGCAATGTGACCTAGATGTATTTTTACTAAATCGAGCAACAAAATTGTGTGTGACCTGTCCCGCATGAGCGGGCAAAGTTAATTGTTTTCAAGTCAGATCGTTCAGAAAAATTTATTGGTTGAAAAACCAATTTAGTAGTAAATACATTGTAATGGAACAGTAAAATTAGTTGTACGACCATAAAAACAATTTGAAGCCAATAGGCTATCAATTAAGATCCACATTCAGATAGCTTTCCAATTGGCTTTCTTGGCAAAGTTTCTATTGGGGTACTGAACCTATTTTTGTCAAAACCCATTGGTTGAGGGTTATATCTACTTATTGTTATGTGACGTGAATAGGATAAGATGCAGCTGCCTTTCGTTTATGAGATAAAATTATAATGATGTCAACAATTCACTTACCAAAATGCCGACTATGGTGGTTTTATTTAACAATACTATTCCTGGAAAGTGTCGTATCACACACAGTGAACTCAATAGTAATAAATGAAAATTCTTGGAAAAGTCTCGTTATTATTATTTGTATGAGGAAAGATTTTCTCTAACCTTTGACAGTTTCAGCTTCCAGTGACCATAAGCTAATAGTAATAACAAATAAAATAATGAAAATGATTTACATAAATACATTAAAACTGAAGAATTTGTTTGTTTCTTTTTTTTTTGTCTGAAAGCGCTAATGTCTGGAACTACCAGCCGACTTAGATTTTTTTTTGCCGTTAATAGCTCAATTTATGAGGCAGGCTATAGGCTATTTAAGATCACGCTACGACCCTAAGGAGCCGAGCATAAAGATAAAAAGTATGAAAGCAAAGCTAACAAAGTAATATCGCGGGCGGACGATGCGATGCGACGCGGTGAGTCGGGGGCCGGGGGAGTTTTGTAAAAATGTGGCTGTTAGTTTAGTATAATATTGTGTATGTTATTATCATTTTAGGAAAAACTGCCAAAGACCTGCCATTTGTGTGACGGGTATGGCACCACAGAGACACAAGGTTTCATCGCGCTCCCCGACAGAGAGGCTCCCCTGAAGTGCAACGGAAGGGTGTTCAACTATTTGTATTACAAGGTATTTCGACGAGTAGTTCTAAACTCAGTATTAAGAAAGTGCACTGTTATGATTCCATAGTTCAATCAATCAATCTGCCTAGCCTTTACTCAACTTTGTTTGGGCTTCTGACGACCTGTACGTAATGACTGTCTAAGATCCACGAATGACAACCACGCCCAGCGGCTTAACGTGCTTTCCGAGACACGGAGGTGTCTCGATATGTAACGGACGGCCACCCATCCACGAACTGACCGCGGCAAGCGTAGCTTAACCTTCGAAACGAGCGGCTGATATTATTAACCACGAGCCCGTCCAAGTCATAATTTACTTATTTCACACGACAGTGTATAAACAATGTTTTCCTTCTTTTCTTTATTTCTTTCGTTGTTCGGTTCTGCACGGTATTTGGCAGCATAAAGTCTGGATTTCCATGGCAATATCGCTGTTGATATGGTTAAAGTCAAATACTTCCTGTTAAAAAATCAGTAAAATGCCGTATGATCCTGTGAGCAGAAAATCGTAATTATGATTCTGCAAATAAGCTGCAACACGTGCCAACTTCGTTAAAATGCATTGCCTTCAAACTCGTCGCACTGCCGGACGTGACGCAATTTTATTTACTTACAACAACGACAGTCATCTACTTAATATTAATCCTGTTTTGCCAAACTAGCAACAAATCTTATGATTTAATTTAGGTATCTTTAAAAGAAACATGCAACAATCATGTACTTACTATGAAAAACTGTTAATTTGTCTTTTTCAGGAATTATGTTTTTGACGTGACAGTTATAACTTTTTAATGATAAACACCGACAAAAAAACTCAAAACAATATTTTATTTCGTATCACTAATTCTAATGGATGTGTCATCTATTGAGACGCGAGTATTGTACCAATGTAATTTATATCTCGTCGCGATCTACATAAAAACTAAATTACATTTACATACAAAGTCCCTAGAAATGGAATATCGAATAATATAATTTCCTTTATCTATTAGGGATCAAGTCTGGCTACAAAGTTGACAACCAGTAAGCCCATCTACTTAATAACAAATTTTTCATTTTTATCATCCAATTTATTAGCCTTTACAAGTCTCGCCATTTTAATCTGAACGAGATCCTCATGCTTTTTATATTAATGTTATCTATATTATTGTTATACATTAAGGAAACTTCTAAGATTTCAGTGGCAAAAGATTAGAATAAGTCTTATCTAGTAATGGCTCAGTCACGGAATCTAGAAAAGATCAATGTGTAAATTGGTGAAATTATCTAGAATTTCTTTCTAGCGGTTGTAAAAATTGATGGAACGTTCCAGATCGTTGATGACGAGGGTCAGCAGCTGGGACTTAATCAAACTGGAGAACTGTGCGTTAAGGGCACCTGTGTTATTAAGGTAATATTTTAACGAGTTACTGATGAAGGCTGAACGATTTTGGGCTCTGTCTTAGTTCAGAAAATATTCTTGATTCTACTTCAAGTCGTGCCGAAAAAATTGCCGAACCATCATCATTTCCATGGATGTTCTGTAGAAAGGTTGGAATGTGCCTGAATCATAGGAACCGCTATCACTGATCCATCGACAATTTTAATAGAATCTATGTATTAAACCAGCTTGTTCGCCAGATACCATTTTGGCGTCATTTAACGTCCTTTAATTACAGGGTTACCACAAGAACGCCCTGGCGTACGATGAGAGCTTCACTCCTGACGGCTGGTACAAGACTGGAGATGTGTTCTATTTGGATGAGAACGAGAGACTAACCTTCACTATCAGGAAGAAGTTCAGCTTTAAGTTTATGGGTTGTCAGGTAAGGAACTTGTTTTTTCACATTTCGTAAAAGTGACGGACGTGATTCTTGAAAATTACGTTACGGGGTTCAAAAATTAATTAATAGTAGGTACCAAAAAAGCCTATGCTTTGTCACATTCAAGTCAAATGTCACCCGGGAATCGAACCCTGGAGGACATAGGTTATAGAATAAAACGAGGTATTCAGGTAAAATCACAGGATATATTGCAGATGATTTAATTATGTAGAAAAAACAGGAACTACCTATTTTTTTGTAAAGATTATAGAAAAATAGCCATCGTCGTAAGACTTTGTGTTTAAATAAAGTTATTATTAATACGTTAGATCAATTATTCAGTGGTATTGCTGCAGAAGGTACAAATGAGAATTTTTAAGGAGTACATACGTGGTAAATAAACCTAACTGGTCTGAAATTGACAACATGCATGCATTGAGCAAGCCTGTTGGTTAATATTCAATCCTGCTCTGCGTTCGTCACAGTTGCAGGCTAATATGAAACATTTCAACATCAGGATGGGACAATGTTTCAAAATAAGAAACTATTGCAAGGGCTCTATTAGAAAATCACGTCTTCAAAACGTCTCCACGGGCAAATAGATATCTCAAAGGGATTGAACTGTCCCAGGGGAGTTCTATTTCCATCGTATAAAGGAAATGTCAGTCAGATGTAACTCGCAGCTCCCGTCTTCCTTTGTGAATTCCAGCCAACACGTTAGTGTTGCCATCTCAAACCCTTACCTGACCCTACCTAGACATTTTAGTATTCCCTTTCCATGCAAAGAGAAAATATAGGCCGTCAAGATTACCTAATATGTAGTAGAATGTTCGCACGAATAATTATATTATGTTAAGTAGGACGACCCTCGTTACTACGTGACGGTTTATTACCATATTTTGTTAATTTCAAAAGAACTCTGAACACAAAATGAGCCCTTCAAATATAGATTAAAGTCATAACTAGCCTCCCAACTGGATTATTGTGGAAGCGTGTACCGGAGAGTATTGTACAATGTTGGTTCTAATTTGGTTTAATTTTGTAGCTAGGTGTTCCACTTTTTGGGCTGTTCGAACTTAATTACACGGTACTTATAAATGAATTATGAGTATTATAGTAATGATGCTTCAATTTATAGACGACGATTTTTACCTGTTTTTGTTGTCTCTTAAGTAATGTTACAGAGCACTTTCGTCTCGTTTAATAATAAGCAGGCACTGATTATCGTTCGCCTTTTAGTGCTTTCCATTTGTTATTAAATAATTTATCGTGGAATTGCCTGCAACTATTATAAATGGCTATTGCTTAAAACAGATACTTAATTTAAATTAAACATCTCAAAATGTATTGTATCCATTCATAGGTAGCACCAGAAGAAGTGGAACGAGTGATCAGCTCGGTACCAGGAGTGCTTGAGAGCGTAGTATGTTTATCTGAAGATGGACCTGTAGCAGCCGTGGTGTTGGATCACCTTAGTGACGTGACTAGGGAACAGATACACAAGGCTGTTGATAGTGAGTTATTTTTATTTATTTTCTACACCATAAGTACCAGGAGTGCATGAGAGCTTAGTATGTTTGTCTGAAGATGGACCTGTAGCAGTCACGTTCACATTATATTACACATTATAAAGCCTTCTCCGTACTAGAGTTCATAGTGATATGTCCGCAATCAGCCGCATGCCTCAAAACTGATTGCAGTAGGAGATGAAAGTGCACGAGTTCAGTGTGGACACAAGTACCTACCTAAACAATGGAACGATAGGAACGATGTTTTCTAATACACGAGCCTGCTTAGAGACAGGGCTTATTAAATTAAGACAAAACATAATAATAAGGGTAGGCTTCAAGCAATTTATTGTAGCATTCAGAAAACATCCCGCATTGAACATTACATTCATTAGGAGATAAGACGATCCACAGATACAGATATTGCCACAATCATGCGGGCAGATTAATATTAATCACAGGAGAACGTAATTAACCTTTATAATACTGGTGTCTCATATTGGAGACAGATAACAATAAAATTCTATTGTGTCTGCTAATTGCGCGCGCGACAGATTAAGGATAAAAGATGCTGTTATTGAGTCTTTTTATTCGCTGGTTTTGCTGGTTTCGCTTCAGGTAACAAAAATCTCGGGAGATCAAAAGATTAATTTAGTTTTCACCTCAGCACCTCAAACAAGCAGGTTTTGCTGTCTAAAGACAGTGACCAAAATTCGATTTTGCTGCGAGCGTGAGACAAAGTAACTTTTTAATTTTTTTTTTTAATGCCGAGAACAGTGCTGGGTCTACTCACAAAATTCTAAAGATTTGAACTTCACTTAGTTTTGTCAAGTCGATTCGAAGTTCGATTTCAAAATTCCATACCTACTAGGCCCAAAAAAGAAATGCAATAAAACGTTCAGATACACATAAAATCTTATAATTGCAAATCGTGTGTTAAGGTTTTATTTAAATTCTGTTTTATTAAGCGGCTTGCGGTAAGAGTGCAGTGGCAGAAATCGTCACGCAAAAAGGCGCTTGCGACTGTCTTCTTCTAATTCAAAGAGAAAGAAAGACGGAGAGAGATAGAGACAATGTTGAAGTAAAAAATACGAAGTGATGAAGATTATGTAAAAAAAACCTTTTCCGATCCGAAAAGGGCATATGGTAATAGTACTATAATAATATGTTCTGTTCTTGTAATAAAAAAAAAAACTGTTTGCTAATGTTACTCTGAGTAACATTACCAAAGAGTTTTTTTTTTAAATTATTATTGACTAGCACTTTGCCCGCAGTATCACTCCCGTGGTCTTTCCGGCGGGACCCGTTATTTTTCCCGGGATAAAAAGTAGCCTATGTTACTCCCTGAAAACTAAGCTTTCTAATGGTAAAATAATTTTTCAAATCGGTCCAGTAGTTTCGGAGCCTATTCAATACAACAGACAAACAAACAATCAAATCTTTCCTCTTTATAATATTAATATAGATAATAAAAAAGATATTGGTATTTAAGTTCACATTATAAGTTCCAAACGACCCAAATTTTCAACAGGGGTCAAGTTATGACTTTTAGACACCCGCTAAACGATGGCCGCCCGCACCCAACGTAATAACTCTGCAAAATTCACCATTGAAAAAAAAATGGGGAATCTTTTTTTTTTTCCCGAAAATTTCACGGATCGGACAGGGTTTTTTATTACATGTTGTATGTTCTCGCTGCTGAGAGAAAAGTTATATAGAATCCTTCGCTTACTCGGGATTCAAAATCAACACTCGCAGCAAAAAACAACTTTGCTCTGTTGTTGCACAAATTACTATTGTATTTCTAAATTTTCTCCAGCATTTTGAACAATTATGTCGCACATTCAAAAAAGTAATTCTGGTACCAAGAAAATTGTACAAATAATAATATCAAACATCTGCTACACACAAATACCTAAGTCAGTGCAACAAACTTGCCAATTTTTGAACTTCAGTGTTATTGAAAATGGTTGAGTAAAGTACAAACCGGAATGGCTAGCTGAAAACTAAAGCCAAAAAGGAAACACAATATGTAATTGAGAACACTTATGTTTCTTTTACAACTCGAGAACAAAAGAGAACTACCTATTTTGATTTGATTTGGAGCCAAACAGCTTAGAGCTTGAAACCAAAACAGTAAAGATCTTATTTGAAAAACTAGATTATTTAAATAAATTCAGTATGTATAAATATAATCTAATCTATTTTAAATAATTTGTAGTTCCTTAAGTACAGGATATTGACAAGATTACTTACATTATAGGTACTCGTAGGCTGACTATAATGTTAATACTCTCGTCAGGAGGTAGGTACCATTATTAAGAGGACGCGTCTAGCAAAATGTCAGTTTAAAGTTTCAAAAGCAGTAACTTTTATCGTAATAATACTTTCTCAAACGGTCCGCATCTCCTATTTTCAAAGAAATAAAAGCTTCATCTATAATATTCAGAATCCCGTCTTTCACTACAGAAAGACTTCACACATCCTTAGCCATGTTCAATCGTCAGCTTTTCATAAGCCAAACCTATTCTATTGCGGCTTATGTCTTGGAAACACCTTCTTTGCCAAGAAATATTTTTTGACACCTTCAAAACTAAACCTTAGAACTTCACAGATAAAGTTAACATTTCTTTTTGCTCTTTTATCTGGTCTAGTGAATCCTAGCAGTTTGCATGTCAGATCATTAGTATAAAAAACGAACTCTCATGTATTCATCATACAGTCTTATTTGCTTTGTCTCGTTCCAGCCTCACTGAGCGACCACAAGCGGTTGCATGGAGGCATCGCGTTCGTGACGTCACTGCCTCACACGCACTCCGGCAAACTCCAGAGGAAAGAGTGCACTCAATTGATTGCGGAGCACCGTAAGAACGGAGAGTGCTATTAGACCGCTTTGATGTTACCTATTAAAAGAGTATATATATTGGTTTACGGATTTTTGTTTGATTTTTGTCATTAACTGATTGGAATTACTGTTTAAATTATTGTACAGTCAGTGTCAAAATTAGCAAATAAGAAAATAAAACTCTGTATATGATAAATTCTAGCCAGTGATATTTAATTTGCCCTGCACTGTGTTCTGAATTTAAGTAATAAAACACCACTAAAGAGAATATTAACATCATTCTTTTCACCGATAAAATGACTTCTAAATTATGCCAAAGCTGGTTCTACAAAATATTCTGCAAAATCCTATCATACGAGTACCTCGACCGAAACTTCCAAAGAAATTTGGCTCAAGCTTGGCATCCTAATGTCCACAGCGCTCTTTCTACGTTGTAATGACGTGAATAAATTCATATTTAGCGCGTCGCTAAGATAAAGAATTTTCTTAGAACTAAACATTTTATAGAGGTTAGCAGGATTCATATGAAATGCACAGACGATACGTAAAACTAGAAAACTAGAATTAAGGAAATATGAGAGAAGGAAGAAAACATTCAATACTTTTTGGAGTCGTCTTTTTATTAAAGTAAATCATTATTAGTATTTTGTAAAATCCACAGTAGTCGGGGTTTTGTAATTTTTGTGACTGGTCTTGTAGTCCTCGTGCGAGCCCGATGTCTGCACTCGAACAAATTGTTAGACGCCAAGACCTTCGGCGTGTTTACATATCAAACACAACGGACAACCGGACACGTGGACAATAACATCTAAAATAATACAAAGTTCTATCCAAAATCAATCTTAATATAAGACTTTTAGAGCTAAAACTCGGAGCATATTTTAAGGACATTAAAATTCAGCTTCATGAAATGAAATTTCCATCTTTTCAAAGTATAAAGAGCTCATTTCTTTCAATGTAAATTGACACATTTCCCGTCTAACACAAACTCCCTACTTTACTGAATAGGATAACGTTTAGTACTCGCATATTTTTCTTTAGCACAAGTCTATAATCTTGGAGATATTCAGAGAACGCTCAAAGAGATCGTTTTCGATTTCCATTCACGTATTTCTTCAGTCGCTTGTACGGCAACACAGAAAATGACTTGCATGTTCAGAGCAATCACGCACGCTAATAAATTTATAAGTCTCTTGAAGAGGCGCTTTTACTACCACATTCACCCTATCTTGCCTACGTACACTGAAGCCTAATCAAATTATGAACGCATACATCACTGCGCAACCATAGCTTCTGTATTCTGCACCCATTTATTCCAAAAGAGTAAAACCCGCAATGGATGTCGTACTAAGAGATGTGAAAGCTGTTGATTTCACAACAATGTTTATCGAAGTAGCACGTGGGTAGGGTGGGTGCAGTAATAATGGCTCATGTGCTTGCCACTTTAATTAAGTAGGTGCGTGTGGTTGCTTTACCTAATTAGTGTTGGGACACAAAGGTCACTTCTGAAAAGTAATCTCATAATCCTATTAAGGAATTTGGTCAAAATTATAAATTTATTACAAGAGGACGCTAGAGCAATTTGTAAGTTCATTAAAATGAGGACGGAGGATTGTGTGGTAATAGTGAAGGCAGCTAGCTAGAGGAGTTGTTAATTGTTAATAAATGTTCTCTGTGAACCGTTGTAGTTGGCTTACTGCGGTTATAGTGGCGTTTGTTTTGATGGCACGGTTACGTATATGAATTGAATGGCGTTGGTGACAAGTTTTATAATAATTATTCACTATGCACGGGAGCTCATAGGTATTGCAGTAACACTGTCATACATTATATCATAAATAAAGATATTAATTTTGTAATATTTTCTGATGCTAAAAGTGCACTTCATCATTAGGTAAGTGCGATCAACTTAAAAGACGGGGTATTCCCGTGGCTTATATATTAAGAACCTTATCCGAACTTAACACTATAAATAAGAAAGTACTATTGCAGTGGATACCTTCCCTTAGTGGATTAATTGGTACCTAATGAAATTGTAGATTAATTGGCTAGAGAAGCTGCGGTTGATGGTATTAATTTCAATTACTTGCCTTGTTAAAGAGTTTTCATGATCGAATTTGGTACAGAACTTTGCACCCAGCTTAGCCTCAAGTCTCTTGGTTTGAAAATGCAATATAGGAAGGTTTGACATTGTGACGAGTTTAAGACTTCGCTCGGGACACATTCCATTAAATGAGTTTGAATTCTTGAAAGTTAACTCTTCGAATTGTACTGAACTGAATGTGATGTTATGTTTATACAAATAAATAAATCTTGTCTTATATTATATACTACGTATATCACATATTGATGGTGTGGCGGCATCTGCATCGCCACATACGAACTACGCATCAAATCCTGCATCGCGCAATTAAACTTTACCGTGCGAACGAGATATATAAGACTATCCGATATCAATCGTTGGCCTGCCAGACACGTCACCTGTCTGGTCGGAAAATTCTCCCTGATCTATAGAAGATGATTGAGTGAACTTTACACCCTATTCCTCATACCTCTAAAATGAAATGTGTTTGTAAAAAAGATTAAAATATAAACATTTCATAATCCTCTATGTTGCAAAATTAACCAGATGTTGAAATATCAAGCTTTGTATTGTTCCTACCAGTCATTGAAAAAACATAACATAACATCACGCCTTGTTTCCCTGAAGGGTTGGGCAGAGGTGTACCTGTTGTACACCCACATTTCGCCAGTTATGTTTAAGTCCCATGTAATAGGGGGCGAGCCTATTGCCATCAACCGGGCACAAATCCAGACTCCGGGCTACTACTGAGAAATTCTTGTTGGAAAATCCCAATAATACTTTGCCCGACTTGGGAATCGAACCCAGGACCTCATGAAAAAATATTTATCTTATTTTTAATAAGTACTGCAAAGAATACATAATGCATGTGGCATTTGGCATTTGAACCAGAAACATTAGCAGTAAAGAACAGCGAACAGGAATCTTCTGTATTAATGTACTCAACTTTTTGTTTAAAATGATATATGAGGTTAAAAACTAATTAACTAACGGCTGCAGGAGCGTTAACGAACAAGTACTAATTAGAAAGAATACGAGTATATCTGTATACAGGCTACTTATTAACGTTATTACTTCTATTGTATGCTGTTTTCGAGACAAAACAGTTTTATAAAGACAGGCGGGGGCGCGGATTACCACTTTGTAAATTGCATTTTTTCATTGTATGAAAGGATTTTTTTCGGTAACAGAAATCATGATTAAAAGTGAGTGCTTGGAGATTTCTTAGTTCAGCAGTTGCCTGGGGTGCATTGAACAATCCTCCATGACTGACAATCCTCAAGTATAGTCAAGTAGACGTCAGTAGTAACACAAGTTGAACTACAACCGTTGCGAAATAAAAGCATTCATCACCATTACCGACCGGTACCCTAATTACGTAAAAATTAAATATTAAAAATTCATTTATTCAAAGTAGGCTGAGAATCAGCACTTTTTGAACGTCAAAGTTACATAAGACAGTCCCACAAAACGCCCACCCTTCACCACTTCCTAGTGCTTTAGCTGAGAAGAAGAAGTGGCGCAACAAACTCACCAGCAGCACAGCTGTCTGTTCAGTTATTAAAAAAAAAAAGATTCTATATAATATTATGCAAAATTATTTACATAACGCAACACTAAACATAATTTAAATCATAAATTAATAGCCATATGTCAGCTAGCACACGCCAATATACCAACCAAAAATATCGAGACCTGTACTCAAGCAGAAAAATCAAATAAAATAAAGACTAAACGTAAACAAGATCTAAATAAAAGCCTCCAGTCATAAAGGGCGTGCCCGCTTACATATAGCTATATATCCACTATCCAGAGCACCCTGGGCAGTCGATTTATTCAAAACTTTTCACCCCAAGAAAGGTCGGTCCAACCATCGCGCTTCGTCCTTCGAAATTATTACCCATGTGTACATTAGTTAATATATCGGTTGCAAAGTAAACAAGTGATGCGGTCCAAACTTGTGACGTTTGAACAGGTAGCCGCACCGGTTACCGGCCAAGGGTAATGCATAATTAAGGTAAATTCACCAACTTACTAATTCACTAGTTGTTTGTTCCTCGAAATAGTTGATAGTTGCCCTAAAGGAAAGGTGTTTGTTCACTAAATTGATATTGTCTTTAAGTTTTGATTAGGTTTTCGTGATGGAGATTTCCTTTGAAGGGAAGTTGAGGGCATCGAAGTTTTGTTGAATAATATTTACGTTAAGGTTATTGAAATGGCGGGTCTTTACGTCGAGTTAGACGGGATAGTAGAGGTCTTAGTGTGCAATGTGACTACACGGGTGATATCATCATCACCGGGATGCTTTTCTATTACGCGAACCAACAACCAACGACTTAGCGGCAAAACGTCTTCTTTACTTAAAACAATGTCTCAAATTTTTGGCTCAGGGACCTTTGAAGATCATTAGTACCGGTTTATAAGGCTGCAAAAATTTTCTTGGGACCAGCGCTTCCAAAATTACTGTAGCATCCTTTGGATGAATTGCCACCGTAACAAATAATTGACATTTGTGCTTTCATATTCAGCGTCTGGCACATTTACTATCGGCTCTCCAATCGGGAAATGTCCAGGAGTTAAAGGTTCACCAGGATCAGTAACGTTGATGACGCTCATTGGACGCGAGTTCAAACAAGCTTCCACTTGATTGAGGAGTGTGCTCATTTTCTCTTAGGTAAAGGTAGAAGCGCCAATGACCCATTTAAGATGAAACTTTGTACACTTCACCCCTGCTTCCCAAAGACCGCCGAAATTAGGACTATGTGGGGGAATTAAGTGCCACTCAGTACCGCTGGCCTCGACTTGTTCTGCTATTGATGCCTGAATGAATACCAGTTGTTGCAATTCTCTGGAGGCACCTACAAACGTTGTACCGTTGTGGCTCCAAATCTTGGCACAATCACCTCGCCTAGACACGAAACGTCTGAAGGCAGCTAAAAAGGCTTGTGTGCTCACGTCGCTGATGACTTCTAAATGAAGAGCACGGGTAGCCATACACACAAAAAAAACATATGTAGCCCTTGTACGAACAGTGCCCACGACCCTTCATTGTCCTAATATTTATAGAGCCAGCATAGTCAACACCGCTATGAAAAAACTGTCGCGCTGGAAAACACCTTACAGATGGAAGAGAACCCATTATCTGGTTCTTGATGCTAGCGCGATTTTTAGCGCATGTTAAACATTTGCGCACATGATGTCTAACCAAGTTCCTGATTCCTATGACCCAGTAAGCTGTCCTCAAATAATTTGCCATCATCTGAGGACCCCCATAAAAAGTTTTTAAGTGAGCATCTGCCCCAATAAGGTTTGTCAGATGACAAGAGTTTGGTAGTGCTATTAGGTGCTTTATCTGTTCACTTAAGAGCCTTCTCAAGTCTACCTCGAACTCTGATTATGCTTTTGTCATCAAAATATGGACCGAGTGAGTTTAACTAACTGGATTTTAAATGTAACTAGCCTTCGTCCTATAATTGTAAATATTCTACTTAAAATATTTATCTTTGTTTCTCTTTAACTACCATCTATAGATCAGTATACAGTTTGGCTGTTTTATTTAAACCCTCACTAGTATACACATAAGGTCAAAATTTACCGGACAAAAATACCATTTATTTTGTTGACCTGATGAGCGGCTATTTTTCATGTATGATCATTACCAAAAGGTAAGATATTGGTTTTTAATTCTTGTTTTATTTATAGAATATTAGCATTTCCAGTCTATGGAGAAGCATAAATAATAATAATCATGACGTCACATTTTACTTTGCAATTTCACTACTGCCATGCGAACGTGATAAATCCTCAAAACAAATAATTGAAATAATAGTTTATAACTATTAATTACTCATATTTTGAAAAACCCCCGGAAAAGAAAAGAGATCATTAAAAAAGTCAAACACTGCTACACTTAATTCTATAATCTTGCATAATTATTTATTTATTTAAAAATGGAAGACTTACAGCTTAAAAACTTAATATAAAGGAAGACATAGTCAACAGGAAGCCAATTACAAGTCTTCGCTTGTAGAATTAGACTGGTCAATATGTGAGCATACAACAGCAATACGTACATTGTTTTTTTAAGAGGTTACATAATTTGTCTAAAGCTATTTGGTTTACAGGGAGAACATAGTATAAAATTAAGAAGATATTATTGGAAAAAAATATATAGTTGTGCGCCTTCTAGCTGACGTCACACTAGTAAAGGGATCCAAGTCATGCTGCTTACATATTTCATTGAACTGCTTGCTTACACGCACAATAAAACTATTCTACCTATAATTCGTAGAGGTATAAGGTAAGGGCGGATTAAAATGAAAAGTTATTTGGCACATTAAAATAAAATATTGTTATTAGCTCGGAGCTGTCAATATTATTGTTGAAAATCTTTAACAGAAACAGATAGTCAGCAATCCTACATCTTTCTTCAAGTGGCAACAAATGGTACTTCTTACAGAGTCGGAGATAATCGACTGAATGATACGGAATCTTTTGATGGTAACAAAGATATTTAATAAAGCGCCTTTGAATATTTTCGATGCGATCGATGTACTGATGGCTACGTGGGTTCCAAATCTGAGATGCATACTCGAGTTGACTTCTAACAAATGTGCAGTACAATATTTTTAGTGTTCTAGCATCTAAAAAGCATTATAAACCCAAGCAGTTTAGAGGCTTTTTTAACAATGTCGTCAATGTGTGTGTCAAAAAAACTTTTTCACAAAAAATAAAACCGACTTCCAAAAAAAAACACTACAAAGTGAAAAATAACTTTGATTTCGGAAGTCGGTGTCTTGGGTGTTTTATTTTCGTTTTGTTGCCACCGACTTCCGAAATCAAAGTTATTTTTCACTTTGTAGTGTTTTTTTTTGGAAGTCGGTTTTATTTTTTGTGAAAAAGTTTTTATTTTTCACTTTTTAGTTGTGGTACCTACACAAAACCCCCACAAAAATTTGAATACCAAGTCAATTACAGTGACAGGAACTATTAGAATATCATCCACATATAACTAGGTGAGAAAAATATGTATTATTGAAGCTAACTCAAAAACACCTCATCAGATCTTGACCAAATTTATATGGGACCACTTTTGAAGTATGCCCTACCTAACAAAAAAAGAATCATCAAAATCAATTCATAATTGGCGGAGTAATCGCGTAACAAACATACAAAAAAAAAAAAAAAAAAAAACATACAATCGAATTGAAAACCTCCTCCTTTTTGAAGTCGGTTGAAAACTAACTTGCTATCTTGGTGGATACCCAAGTCACGAATAGTATCGCACCTCGGCAAGGTTGTGCCCGATAGAGAATAAGTGGTTGATAGAACTGCACGTTTCCTATAGCATACAGTTTCGGTTACATATAGTTTCGTTATTATAGCATACATGGGTTAGGTTAGGATTAGGAGGATAGGTTTGAAAGTAAAGTAAATACCCATTATGCGTCTAAGTCCTACCGCAGCTAACACAAAAGAGCTTGAAACGGCTGAACCAATTTTGATAAAAACATGTCTAACCATAAACCATCTAGAAAACCGGTTTTCAAATAAAAAAAACTGCATTCAAATCGGTTCACCCATTTAAGAGCTACGGTACAGACAGACAGACACACACACATAGTGGTCAAGCTTATAAAACCCTTCTTTTTGCGTCGGGGGTTAAAAATGACACAGAACGTGATTGTTGGAATTCCAAACGTTCGATATTCGAAACTCGTGATTTGAATTGAACCGGGGCGACCATTACTCACGCGTTCCAATATGGCAGATGATCACAACACAACTAATCCTCTCACATAAAATTCTCTTTGATAGCAGCAGAAATTTGTGTCGATGTCGGTCTAAACCTAACCTTTTATGAGTTGCAAAAATTGGCAAAATGCAAATTGCAACGTATCGGGAATTCGGGATGTTTGGTTAGTTTGCATATTTTGAGTGAAGTGGCGGTTATTAGCGGCGGCAAAGCTGGCGGAGTGCTAATGATCGCTTTTGATTTTGTTTATTTTTATTTAATATTATATTAAAAACGTTTATTTTCTCCACCACATCAGTACAATATATATATACATATACAGTACAGTACATTATACAATACATGAATGTGTGTGTATACAAAAATACATTGATGTTATAGAGACTGGAGCCTGTACTAGGAATACCTGTGTCTCCAAAATACCAGGATAAGTCACAGCATACAAACATAATGATAGATTATAATGTTGGGAAGAAAGATAAAAACAATTTAAGACTAAAAAAACAAATAATTAATTAGTCATCAAAGTGGGTGTGTAGTGAGTGTGATACACCAGTAGGTACTGTCGGTAGGAGATGTCCAGCTTTTCATGAAATTACTTCTAAGTCTCTCTGTGATTTCATAATCGTGACATTACAGCCAATTTTTTACTATAGTTTACAGTTGAATTTGGATAAGGAGTAACTGGAAATTTCTTTATTGACTTTGTGTAAAGTTAGTCTCCTAGGAAACAAAACAATCTACGGTTAAGCTGGTTTTGAAGGACCTTAATGTACAGACTGTGTGTTAGCGGGATTTCGAGAGGATTGTATGGAAGTTGAGTATGCCTAGAAAGTACTTAAGATAAATAATTGGCCAACTGTCCGTACTTTGCACTCCTGGTAAAGTTCTTTCGTTGGAAAAAGAAAGGGAAGCTTACGACTAACTTTAAGGACAGCTCTCTGAGCCTTCTCCAACTTAAGTAAAGATATCTTTGGGACTCCGCCCCATACTGTTATGCAATAGGATAGGATTGACTGAACTAGTGCGTAATATACGGTGTCAATAGTCTTAGTTTGCCTTCTGCCTTCTCGCCACATGGCGTGATTTTTTGGAAACATATAAATTTTCACATTCTCGCTGTAAGTACGTCTACGTGCGGCTGAAAACTAAGACCATTGTCAATCTGGATGCCCAAATATTTGATAACAGCCATTTTTTTAAGAGCAGGACATGAGCAAGAATTGTCTTTCAGGAAGGAGCACGTGTGTAATGTTATTTATTTATTTATATTTTATTTTTTTTAGCTTTATTGTACACCACAAAACACATAACAAAAAAAAAAAAAAATTAACACTACAAAATATACAATGGGCGGCCTTATCGCTTTCCGCGATCTCTTCCAGGCAACCTTGGAATGGACAGTGATTTGCCTGGACATAAAATGGGGCTGTCGTTGGTGCAAATAAAAACTATACAATATACTAGAATAGATACACAGATATATACATATCCTAAATAATAGATACATAAATACATACATACTTACTAAATATATAAACAACAAAAATAAATGAAGACTATAGATGATTACAGTTACGAGAACAAGATCACAACGACAAGTAATGTTCCTTCACGAGTCTCTTAAATATTGGTGATGATTGCGTGCGTTTAATTTGAACTGGCAATGCATTCCACAAACGAGCGGCCTGGACAGTAAAAGACTTGTCGAGGAAAGTTGTGGAATGCATAGGCATTTTAAGCTTCAAGTTATCTGATGACCTTAAAAATTTCGTGTGGGAGTTGCAAAGAAACTGGAAACATTTCTTGAGATAGAGAGGGGTGGAAGGGGAAAAAAGCACATTATACAAAAGGGAAAGAATATGAACATTCCGGTGAAGGCGAATTGGTAACCACTTGAGCTTCACACGAAATTCGGAGACATGGTCATATTTGCGCAAACCGAATATGAACCTTATACAAACATTTGGAAGCCGCTCAAGTTTATCGAGTTGGTCTTGGGTAAGGTCAATATAGCTGACATCAGCATAGTCAAGAATGGGAAGAAGTAGCGTTTGTGCAAGCGCAATCTTGGTGGCAGTCGGTAGAAAGTTACGTAATATCTTCAAAGATGCAGCGGATGCAAATAGTTTGCGGCTAACTTCCTGTAGCTGGGTAGTCCAAGAAAAGTTTTTATCGATGAAAATCCCCAAGTTTTTAACTTTCTCACTGAAGGGAACAACTGAATCGTCAAAAGAAACTTGGGGAAGAGTCGTCCAGTCGATCCTTGAGACCGTCCTAGAACTGCCTACCACCAAAACCTGCGTCTTTATGGGGTTGACCATAAGTCCATATCGCTTACTCCAATCGCATATACGGGCCAGATCACAATTAATCGTTGAGATAGCCTCGGATAGACTTCCAAGAGGAGCTCGCGAGTAAATTTGTAGATTATCTGCATATAGGTGGTAGGATGAAATTAGTTCGTTGGAGATTGAGTTAATAAAAACTGCGAAAAGTAATGGAGATAGAACGCCACCCTGAGGTACACCGGCAGAAGTATTACTCCAGGAAGACAAGGTCTCTCCAATGCAAATACGTTGCCGGCGGCCGAACAGGTAAGTACGAAACCAGTCAATTACCGATGGAGATATGTTAAGAGAGCGTAAAATGCCGAGCAAAATATCAAAAACAACGGTATTAAAAGCATTACTGAAATCTAGCAAAGCTACGACCGTTAGATTTCCGTTTTCCATGGCTGACCTTATATCATCCGTAATGTTCAGAAGCGCTGTGGTGGTGCTATGACCAGGACGGAAGCCAGACTGGAAGGGGTAGAGGAGATTATTTTTATAAAAGAAAGTACTTATTTGGTTGTGAATTAACCGTTCAAGGACTTTGGATAGGAATGGTAGGACGGATATTGGACGGTATTCAGAAAAGGATGAGGGATTAGACTTTTTAGGTAAAGGAATTATTTGAGCATCTTTCCATGAGGATGGAAAGACACCACTAGATGCAGAAAAATTGAGGATATGACAAATGAGGGGAAGGATAAAATCCAGCACAGGTACTAACATATTACGGCTGATACAGTCACTTCCTACTGCATTGGAAGTAATCGATAGTATGCTCTTCTTAACATCACATGCGGAGAACTGACTAAAAACAAATGGAGAATAACTGGGAGTCGGAAGTGAAGAAAGATAATTCAGTGTATTTAATTTTATTGTCCTATTAAAATTGGACGAGGCAGTAAAATGAGTATTCATTGCATCAATGTCTATGTCTTTTGGAATTGTGTCTTGACGTGTTTTACCGACCCCCAATGATCTTAGAAATTTCCAAACTTTGGATACGTCCCCATTTTGGACAGAAGTATGGACGTGGTGACGATTAATGAAAGATTTGAATAAGAAGATGCCGTGTGATTTTTTATAGAAAAAAGAATATAGGTACATAGTTTTAGACACATTAAGAGTGAGTAGGCTTAGTATTACGAAGCCTCCGCTGTGCCAAAAACACCACAGTCACCCGAAAGGTGCCATACGGAATCTTATAAGGGTTTCGTTTGCCACACTTCGGGTACGGAACCCTAAAATTGCTCTCTAACCAATAAATATTACGTGTAGCGCCGACAAGGATGCTCAAAGCCATCGTCGTAATTGTATATACGGAGTATCCTGGCTACAGCATTTACCAAGCCTGCCAGTCTATTAACTTAGCTAGCAGGACGCCGCGCCGGCCGTGTACGTAGTGTTTAGCCGAATATAGGTATGGCGGAATTGCAGCCGCCTACGCCTGCCCGAACATAGAGGAAATTGTGACGTAATAGGGGCTTACTTGTAATGGAACAACGTGTGATAACAAACAGAAAAAAAAAATAGGTAAAATATGTCGGGAATAACAGCCGATTCCCGGCCACCGTAGGCGTGGGCTTGCGGACGGTGAGCTATGGGTAGCTCGCTGTCCGGTTAGGACCACGCCCGGGTCGACGGCGCGTTGTGTTCTACGTGCACCTCAAAGAGATGTCAGCACAACTGAAGTGAGTCTGATAGGACCGATACCTGACGGGGTTGCGGGAAAGTCCGAAAGATACCGTGGCCCCTGGCAACATTCAGGCAACTGAAGGAACACGGGTGGGTTTTAGTCAGTAAGAGTCTGACACGCCCTCTCGCTCCACTTAGAGCGGGAGAAGTTATTAGATAATTTGCCATGCAAAAAAAAAAAAGGTTTCCACTGCTCAATCAATATATCTGCCTAGCCTTTTCCCAACTATGTTGAGGTCGACTTTCAGTCTAACCGGATGCAGCTGAATACCAGTATTTTACATGGAGCGACTGCCTATCAGACCTCATCAGTCACTGTTGAGTCATCGTAAATATAAATCACGCCTGTATTCCCCGAAGGGTTAGGCAGAGGTGTACCTATAGTACACCCACATTTCACCCGTTATGTTTAAGAAAAATAGGTTTATTTTTCACTGAAACACGTGCATAGAAAAGACAACAATATAAACATAACAGAAAGATTCGGCAGCTGTACGTCATGACTGTGACAAGAAGGCTACCGCTCAGCATAATTTAAAGGTTGTCATTGTCAATTTGCTACTTAAACATGCATTTGACTGTATAACATGGCGCGTAAATTCAGTCGCAGATCATCCGTGGCGGAACGCATATAGGTACAAAAATGCTGATCGATGCGTAAAATTGGTTTAAACTTGTCGGGGAAATGTTCGTTCTCGGAATGGAAACGTGTTGTTTCGTTTTATTATAGCGCGGATAGAAGAGTAAACGGATCGAATATTGACGGATCGTCCGCGCTTATTTTTAAGGTAAGTTTGACAAGGCAATTTATGCCACGGAATTTCCACGACGAATTCAAAATACACAGTGATAATTTAATTACATACTAAGTTTATTTGATTACCGTGAAAGTTTAAAACAGTGTATATGTAATCAATGAAGTCAACTTCATTAAAGCGAAAGATAAGATAAGATAAAATATATTTATTTGCCAAAAACACGTGTACGAATCAGTTGGAAGGATAACAAAAAAAAACGGATTGCACTCACACCGGGAGTGCCGGCAGAAGTGAAAACTTGAATATTAGCGTTATGCATTTTTGATATTTTGAAATGGTTAGGGAATAATTTTGCACCGGTCTACTCTCCCTCCGTCTTACGAATTTTACGCGCGAGTATAACATTTTTTACCCATCACAAAAAAGTGCACAACGCCGCTAAATAAGTTTTCACTTCAAAAAGTTTCAGCATGTTTTGCCTAGAAAGACGTGCAACAATAATAATACAGGGTGTTTGGCAGAACGTTGAACATACGAAAATGGTGGATAGGTGGGGTCATCTGCGACTTACTCGCCCTAATTTATTTCGCTTTGGCCACCTGGATATTTACAAAAAAAAAAAATTGCTTTCTTCTAGTTTCACCACTTTCTTAACTTTAAAGTGTAATTATAATTAAAAATGGGTAAAACAGGCAATATTTTGTTTTTTTTTTTCATCTTTAAAACTATTGCTTCATTCAGATGTTAGCTAGAAAAAAAGTTATGAGTCCTCAAACTTATAGAAAGATGTAAAAAAATACTTAAAACTTAATTTCAACTTGCATAAAAAAAGAAATGATTGAGGAGTTCCAATTCTAGCAAAACATCCTTAGTATGACCCCACCTATCCACCATTTTCATATGTTCAAAGTTCTGCCAAACGCCCTGTTTAATTCAAATAACTAAATCATAAAGTTCCGTTTAATTAATAAAAATAATAATAGAAATGTCTAAAATACATCATTTAAATAGCCGGCAACATTATAGTAGCAATTAATAATAATTAAATCTATAAATATTCAAATCTTTGCTTTTTATTATTTGCCATGCCAATTTAGTTTTATTCTCAGACGTTTTGATTTATAATTATTTTGAGCCCTTTTAGTGGGTCGTATAATTTCTTAAAATAATTTACACTATTTAATCAAATTAAATTTACTGGTTTCTGACGGTTTAAGTCTATATTTCCTTAAGAGATGCCTCTTTTTCTTACTACTAATTTTAACACCACATGAGATCCAGTGAACCTTTTTGCCTATGTTAATAGTAATAAGTTTACATGGAAAGCTAAGTTTATAAAATAATGTAATTTCCTCTATAAATGAATTATAATTATGTGATGTTAGGGTCATCTGTATTATAAACATCAGCAAATGTCAGACTTTCTAAGCAAGATTTGAACTTCAATATATTTTCTTTTGCATAACCTCTGTATTTTTCTCCAGTATTTACTGCATGTATTTTTACAGGACATTTTAACAGTTGGGCCGTATGGTCAGATAATGAAAATTCTATCAGTTTAGCCCCAAATCCACGGCGTCCACTGCTAAACATGAGAAATTTCACAAAAGAAGAAAGAAATTATTTCCCAGAAATCACACAGATATCATTTTCTTATTTCAAACGTTCAAAAATTCATTCCAAACAAACTTTTCCTAAAAAAGCTGAAATCCGAATTAAATTCGAATAAAATCTGCAGAAAAACGTCTTTTTAACCCCAAAACGATCTTTTCCCGCAACATTCTTTCACAAATTACTTTGTGAACCCTTTCTTGTTTAAATTTATGACCTCCCAGTTGACGAGTTTCAAACTGTTTTAAAGTGAATCGAATTACGGCGGGCTCGTTCAAAGCCGCACTGTACGCCGCATACTAAACAACTGAACAACATCGTTGTCTTTATCTCTTAAATGGAATAAAACTATTTGGTGTTAAAGTATTGTATCCAGAGCTTAAGAAAATGTCTAAATGTCTTCGGGCCTGTTCTATTAATTAGGGACATACACTTCTAGGATTATTACAAGGTAGCAATAATCGAAAACTCTTAAGAGGACCACGTTCTGGTAAGATTCTAAAGATGATGATCTGCTTTAGCATAGCAGCCTTTCGTAGTCATGTTAAAAGCTTTGATACCTACTGCATGGATTGTTCTTTAGAAAAAAGTAATTTCCAGGGCAGCTGCAGTGGTGTTACTAATTCGTAACTGACGGCAAGCTGAAGTTTCAGTAGTAGTAGAACTCATTAAAGTACTGCTCGTAAGAGGAATGTGCTTATTAAAGAAGTTGTAGGGAAGTACTAAGTGTAACTATTTCTGCCACCAAGCAGCATGTCATTTTAAGTTTTAAAAGTATAGATACCTTAGATATTACTGACATCAATTGGTAACAGTTGGTCCATGGTCAATCTAAAATAAACCCGGTTTATTAAAGGGTCTATACAAGCAATTTCCTAGCGTAAAAACCGTTTACAAATCACGTATAAGGGATCAAGTCAGGTCTTAAGGGGATCCCGTAAGTAAACTCGGGGATTATATTTTTATTTGACTCCTTGCGGCCTTTTTGTGCCTGGTAGCCAAGGTAAATATAACGTCATTACGGAAGGTAGTTTCTTTGAGATAATTAGAACGCTGGTCTTCATGAAAAAAAAATCTAGAGAAAACACGGCTGTTTTCTCTAGATTTTTTTTTGGTGGTGAATATTTCATTTATATATCTATCTATCTAGAAGAACAACGTGTCACACAGACAGACACGAAAAGCAACTTTAATTTATAATTATGTATTAAAAATTAAAGTGTCTTTTCGTGTCTGCAGTTGCCTTTCGCGACGTCTGTTGGTACGAATACCAACAGACTTCGGTCGTTTTTTACTGGTTACATCTAGATTTGCGTGTATTGTCGTCAACCGTATGAATGGTTGACATAGCTACCTGAGATAGTCGTCCGACACTATCATGATAGCCTACTTTACTGTTGTTTGTGTTCATGTAGCTCCAAACACTTTCAATAAGAAAACCTCTGAGCAGTAATTGTCAACCAAGTACTGCAATAAAATGATAATGACCTAGATACCACTCTCACTCACATCGATTACAACAGTTCAAGAAGCAGTAGAAGAAAGAACGTTATGCATATCAGTGCACCTTTTACATCGTTTGGTAAAACAAGACAAGAAACACTTCCCATTAAAGCAAACAAAAACAAAAACATGGCATCGTGGCAGCGAATAGTTTCACTTCAATTAGCGCGGTGTTTCACCCTTGTCAATGTGGCCGCACCCTAATATAACTCCCGTGATGCCCCTTGATTAATGCGCGAGGAGCTAACACTAGGAAGGCAACAGAAGAACCGCTGTTTACAGAAGTGACAGAATAAGTGACTATAGCGCTACAAGGATTTTTTTGGCACGTGGCCAAAGTTGGAACTAACGACGCCATCTTGTTTTAGGATTCCGTACCCGAAAGGTGCCAAACTGGACCTTATTACTGTCTGTCAGCGAGGTGTATGTCATGAACCGTAATACATAATTATGTAGACGGTTGAAATTTTCACAGATTGTGTATTTCTATTGCCGCTACAAACAATATAGAACAGCTAGAACAAATAATACAAATAAAATGAATTTAAAAATTAAAGGATTTTAGTAGGAACCTCCTTTCAACAGAAAGGAAGTTCTTCGGTTTTTCTTTTTATTTAATCCGCGGTTTTTTATACGGTGCTACGGAACACTTCGTATGAATCCGACTCGCACTTGGCCGGTTCTTGAATACATTTCAAGTGAAATTTCATAATATTATAATTGCACAAAATGTTTACCGACACCACCCCCTGCCAACGTCAGTGAAGTGCCAAAAATGATTCTTGTGACGTGGCGAAGGACTTCAGTACAAAGAAAACATTTTTCGAAAATAAACTCTTTGTCTGTCTAGCTTAACCTACGTATAATCTATCGACTCTCCAAGCCATCGAGGTGAGCTAAGTTTGTCCAATAAGCACGGCAAAATAAAAATGAATGTTGATCCTTCTCATAAAAAAATATCTCTTTTTGCAAGTCTGTTTTTTCCTAGGATAGATAGAATAGCTCTTTATTGTAACAACTTGTCTCTTTTTAAGGGTAATGTTTTTGCCTTTATTTGTTTCGCTATTCTCTTCATTCTCCCCCCCCCCTTTTTTCTCAGATTTATAGTTCTTCTTTCTTTTCACTTTCGTTTAACGTCCTAAGTGCGAGTGGAAGTTCTGTGCATATCTACGAGGTGCTGCGAAGGGCTAATAATAACAGGCTTATTCGCCTAATATCGCTTTATGTAAGGGATTGAGATGGGTCCTTGTATCCAAGGTGTCTGAAGGTACACTGTACGGTAAATAGGGTCACGGTATTACTACCCGTTAATGGCATATTACTGGACACTAATTCATTGTATGTACAGTCTGCTGCCTCATGGTCACGAGGTAGCATATCTTCATCATTTTAGGTTTTATCTGAATTGTACTTAAAATAACTTAAATTTATTTGGTTTGAATACAATTCAAAACAATACATGAGGTTGCGGCCGTACTAAATACATAATATTTTTGCACAAGCATTTTTTATATCTGATTCAGCGATGTACTTCAGCCATCGGAAACCATATTCACGAATACATAAGAAATGTTATCAGTCAAATAAGAGAATAAGATTTCCGAAATCCTATACTTGAATACATTATTTGATACGAAACGTTCAATAAGCCGTTGATACGAAATAAAATAAATAATATCACAGTTGATTGCCTCAGGTTCGTCAATAGCTGGGACATTCAATATTTTACTTTTACTCCACAAATATTTGGAGTACCAAAGAATAAATCACATTTTGTAACAAAGGTAAAAACAAATATTCCACAATATTCAAGTAGATGGATTGACAGCCCATCAGTTACACGTCAAATTCTCAAACTCACACATAGAACAGCGTCATCCTATTGGTTCACACAGACACAATCTATAGTAATCACACAATTAAAAGCAGCTAGGGCTGGCACTTCTGTAAAGCCTGCTCAACACGTCGACAGGTGCGTCTTCCAGTATTCCAGTGTTAAAACTCGACGGACACAACTCGCACGCACTCAACATTTAAAAATGAATGTTGAGACCGTAGCCGCCGCAGCTACGTATTAATTTAGCTACTACTTGAGTGTGCATCGCAGTAGAGTTATTAAAGTTATTAAAAACGGCAAAAAGCACGCATGCGCTCTCATTCGCAACTTCGATACACTAATGCGTCGTTAGACGTATGGACAGACACCGAGCGCTCGCACTGAAACCCTTTGTTGCGTGCAACAAAAACCGACAACAAACAGATTGGTGGCAGTAGCATCTGCCAACGTTAAATACCTACCACAGACGAGCAAATTTCCCCGTCTACACGTCGGCGGACGCATCCGCAGATGACATCTGCTGATGAATCTGTCGACGTGTAGAGCAAGCTAAAACTTATTCAAGTTTGTGTAAGTAGTTGGAAATGTTTCCAATTTCTATTATTAGTTAGTTTGAGAGTTTCCAGCGTAATATTGTAATGAGTTTGCTATTGCCGCCCCGTTAGAGAAGTTAGTTTTACATTGTGATTTACATTTAGAAATTACAATTGAATTTGCTGCTTAGTGTATGTAGTTTTAGTTTTGTGTGAAATTGATCACAAATCGTGGCATTTACCTATTTTTTTAAACAATTTGAAACAAACATGGTTTGGTAATATACATTTTGTACAGTACCGGTATCTATGAATAATAATATTTATCCTTCCCGGAATGTCTTCCTGGTAAATATCTGGCCAGATTGTTTGTCACCCGCTTAGGTATCGTATGAGACTAAAACTCATCCCTAGTGGATGAGTAGCACAGACCTTGTATGTCATGTACTGCACGTAAGGGTACTTTAGATTCCGAACTGTACTGCGGTAACTAAGTTTAATTTTTACCTATGGTCATGAATTCACGAATTCAAAAAATTCACGAATTCAAAGAATTCACGAATTCAAAGAATTCACGAATTCAAAGAATTCACGAATTCAAAGAATTCACGAATTCAAAGAATTCACGAATTCATGATTATAATAATGACGTATGACTCGCAGTGATCGTTTTTGGTACGTGAATTATTCATGGATATCGTATAGCACCAACGCATAAATACTTAATAAAAGTCTTGTGCTTGCCCTGGAGGCAAATTATGAAGTATTAATGCTATCGTAGAGCGGGCGGGCTATGCTCAGAGTTTTTTTGAAGCATATAAGATCATTAATGAAAATACTCGGAAAAAAACGGGAGCTATCAACATAGCTTGCAGAGTAAGCTAGCTTAAGGGCGGTGGGCTGGCCATGTTTGTCGAAGGTCCGATGGCCGGTGGAGCAGACGAGTCCTGGAGTGGAGACCGCGTATCGCTAACCGTAGTGTGGTGCGTCCCCCAGCTAGATTGATTGAACTTAAACAGGTCACTGGGTGGAAAAGGCGGAAGACTGGGTGTTGCGGCGCAGCAAGGGAGAGGCTTATGTGCAGCAGTGGACTACGATAGGCTGAGTTGATTGCTTAATTGAATGCTATCATGAGTCCAGTCCGAATAAAGTATGGTGCTGTCGGTCATGTGTAGCTCCATCTCTCTCGCGCACTGTAACCATGATGGTGTTCAACGTAAGGCATATGGTCCCTTCTAGGACAGGCAGACGGAGTGGATAGTATAAACATCGAAATCTAGTTGCTTTTGCTATTCATTTCTATGATCAGGAATTGGACAAATGAACGTCTCCAAACACAGGTAATGGCGGTAGTTAAAGTAATTAGCGGGGAGTGTCGGGCTCAATCCGAGCGGCGGCGGCTGCACGGAGCGATGTGACAATTAGTTGAGATTGGTGATACGCGAGGGCATTGTGGGAGGAGACGCTGCGGTTTGTGAAGTACGTGAGTGAAGCAGGAATAGGTTATGTCAAAGTGTCAAGTTTAGCGGGCCGTGAAGCTCAGCATGTGTTCAACTGCCTGACGTTCGTTGATCAACAGAGCGAGCGTGGTTATCAATTTTCATTAATTCTACTAAAACAGACCTCAGTAACAAAGTCATAAAGTACCTATAAAAAGATTAGAGCAAAGGTCTTAAGAATATAAATATTAACTCTACATTCTTATGTTTATAAAGACCCCTTTTACATCCTAATTATACCTTAAAAGTACCGTTGAAATGAACCTTTACAGAACTAATTAGTAGTAGTGAAAACGTGCTGTTAATCGTGGCAAAAATTACACTATACTTGAATTACTTACCTCATAACCATTAATGAATACTTCGTCCAAACTTATCTCTTAACACAGTAATCGAGTTATGAGCAAACTTTATTATAAGAAGATTGTTTTAAGACAGTTAAGATTGTTAAGAAAGTTATACGTACGTATTCTGAACATAAATGGTACCTACCTAGGTGACTTTTATGTGACACACATTTTAAAAGTTACTTGGCTATTTATTATTTAAAGGACCCCTAGATATAAATTATTTGAGGTTCACAAAAAGAGCGCATTCACTATAGAGTGTTCGATAACATATTTCGAAAGCAAAACGGGAATTATTTAAGGTTCAATAATACACGTCTATTAGTAATAGAATGATAGATATGAGCACTCAAGAGTCAAACTGGATGTGCCGTATTAACGCCGCGTACTGTACTTCCGTTTTATTACAGGTGAAATAACCCCTTAACCTAAACCTTAACCCCTTTGCATAATAATACGAAGCACGGGGGTCGTAAAAGATAACTGAGGGATTATTACATCTGGAACTTAGGTAGTAGGTACTGTCCTACTGCTAACATAAACATTTTACGATCACTAAACCGTCTGTCAAGTGGTAATTGTTGTCATTAGGAAGTCCATGCTCAGATTTAAATCCATGTTTAAATTCAAATATAAAATGAAACTCTTGGACTGTTTTGCTCAGTGCGCTAGATTTCGCATTTACACGCTATTGTCCCCTAAAAATATACTTAGTCATGTGTGAAAAATAAGGTGTGCAAAACATTAATTATAATTTTTATACAGGGTGACTTGTAATTTGACGCATTCTTTTTAGGGCGTAATAGTGTGAACTGTTTGCAACAATTAAGCACCCTATAAAGCCTAGGCGAATATTCATAGGATTCGAGAAAACCCTTTTTTAATTTATTTTTTATTTCCCACAATTTTTCACTTAATATCACTTTTCTCTCAACTCTCAAATTGAATGGCCTTTACTTCAATTCCATTGGGTACCTAATACTTTAATAAACCTTTTGAGGACCTGCAGTAGGGCGTTATTTACGTCGTCAAAATTTGTAACACTTCTATCTACCTTAAAAATTAAGGAAGTATCGTCAAAGAAATAACAACATTTGTAGATAATATACACTAAAAAGAGGAATGGACCCAGTATCAAGCCTAGTGGCACATCCATTTTTACTTTTAAACCTAGTGAATTGATAACGTTTATTTGAACTTGCTGTTGTCTATCATTTAAATAAGATTTTACTACATTGAGCGCTAGTTTTCCAAGTCCGTAATGCTTAAGTTTCAAGAGTAAGGTTTCGTGATCGACGCAATCAAACGCCTTGGAGAGGTCACAAAAAAATTCTATTGCGTCTTGGTCCTCTATGCACGCGTTAAAAATGTGTCTTAGTAAGGTTACACCGGCGTCGGTCGTACAACGTTCTTTGGTGAAACCATACTGTTGATCGTGGAGGATTTTATTTGTGTTAAAATGATTGAGCGTTTGATTAAGCATTACCTTTTCTAATTGGAAATCACACATCAAAAAGATAAAATCAAAACTATTTAAATTTGCATACGCCCTTCGTGAAGTCAAAAAGACCACTAACCTTAAAACTGCACTAGTTACCTACTATGCCTACGCATATACGTGACTCAGCTACGGCGTAATATTGTGGGGAAACTGCACAGATGCACCGACACTTATCATATTGCAAAAAAGACTAATAAGAATCCTCCATAGTAGACACTGACAGTTGCAAGCCTCATTTCCAAGAACATATACTTACCCTCCCCTTTTTTTTTTTTTTTTTTTGGGTGGGAAATCATCAAATGACGTCTCCCGCTCTGGGTGGAGCGGGAGGGCGTGTCAGACTCTTACTGACTAAAACCCACCCGTGTTCCTTCTGTTGCCTGTGCAATGCCAGGGGGCCACGGTATCCCTTTCGGACTAATCCCGCAACCCCGGCAGGCAATGGTCTCATCGGACCCCTTCACTTGCTGACATCTCTTTGAGGCGCGCGTGGAACACAACGCGCCGTCGACCCGGGCCTGGTCCTTACCGGACGGCGAGCTACCCATTGCTCACCGTCCGCAAGCCCGCGCCTACGGTGGCCGGGAATCGGCAATCGATTCCCGACGCCCAGGGCGTCTCCTCCTGCGGCGGCTAGGGGCGTGAGGGCGCGAAATTTGCCTCTCCCTCACGCGTTCCGCCTCCTCCTTTGCGAGCATTACTGCTTCGCAGAAGGAGGTGACGGCCTCCCATGCCCTCTCGCTCCGTACCATGGCCTGGACCAGGGCCGGACGCGAGAGATCCCCGCCACCGATCGCCTCCACGAGGACACGGCGGTGCTCTGCCCAAGCCGGGCATATCTCCACCGTATGCTCCACCGTGTCCTCCGGGCGATCCACGCAGTGATGACACCCGGGCGTTTCCTCCCGCCTTATCCGAAACAGGTACCTCCCGAAACAGCCATGTCCGGTGAGGACCTGCGTCAGGCGGAAGGTGAGGACGCCGTGGCGCCTCTCCAGCCACTCCTCAAAGAGGGGACTTATCGCCGCAATAGTGGCGTGCCCAGCACTGGGTTGCGACAATCGTACTCTCCATGCCGCCATGAGATCCCGTCGGAGCTCTGTCCGCTGTGCCGCGATTTCTCGCGGCATCGGAGTCAAGCCCCGGCGTTTCGCCTCCCCGCGCCACTCCCAAATATGCGCGAGGACTTTTGCCTCCAGATCCCATGGCGGCAATCCGGCAAGGAGGCTCGCCGCCTCACCGGAGACCGTGCGGTATCCCCGGACCAGCCGGGTGGCCATGACCCTCTGGGACGCGTTCAACCGGCGGGCAGGCCGCCGCCTCAACGAATGCGCCCACACCGGTGCCCCGTACAGGGCCATGGACCGCACGATCCCCGCGTATAGCCTCCGGCAGGAGGCGTTTGGACCCCCTAGATTGGGCAGGAGCCGCTTCAAGGCAGCCCCGGCCCGGTCCAGTCTGGGAGCCAAACGTCGGAAATGCTCCACGAAGTTCCACCGACTGTCGAGGACGAGTCCCAAGTACTTCATCGTCGACTCGACGCCGATGTGAACCCCTCCTACCGTTATTTGGGAACCCGACGGTGGCGCATTCCGAGGACCATGAAAACACATGGCCTCGGACTTGTGCAAGGCCACCTCGAGTCCCAACTGCCGGAGACGATTGTCGCAACCCCGTGTGACTTACCCTCCCCTGCCTGTACATTCTAGAAATATGAAAATTCGTTAGAAATTACCAACACTTTTACAAGACACGATAAAACATAGTCCAAATATACATTACGCCATACAAATAGTTTAAACTTACCAGGGTTTAAGTTATAAATGCACTCAAAAAGTACACTAGTCATGTCAATTAAAATATAATAATACTCGTAAATTACCAGAATTAATAAAAAAGAACAAAAATTCAATACATTTAAAAATAAATTAAAACAATTTCAATTATCTAAATGCTATTACAATATCAATGATTATATAAATGACATTTTTTTTACTTACATGTTTAATAAAATAATAATAAATTACAATAGGTATATAGTATTCAATTCAATTCAAAATATTTTTGTTTCACATAAACCTACAAGGGCACTTATGAAACGTCAGAAGCTAGGTGCACGGTTCCAATTGGTCGTTTCCTATGGAGAAGAACCGGCAAGAAACTCTACGGTTACTCTTTCAAAAGTAAATGGTATTTACAATCAAGTTACAGTGTTTATAGGTATGAGAGGACACTGTAGGCCTATCAACAAGTACCAGGTACTTAGCAAGATAGAAAATGATCGACAGATCTACAAGTCGGTTATGCCTACAACGTTCTCACATTCACAAAATATAAAAGATAGATAGATAGATAAATCATTTATTTAGTGCACACAAAAAAACAGCACAGCATACAAAAGCACGATTAAATAATTACTAAACTGCAAGGTGCCAATATACAAACAAATATAAAAGGAAGAAAAAAACAAGACATTGTGATGACACTATTGGCTATACACACTTTAACGAACATAAAAAAGGTGCGGTGTGCGCTTCAAGGTTGCACCAAATGGGAGTCCAGCTCAGCATGTGCCAGGCAAATATACCTGACGCTGATATTCTGCTGAATCCCTGCAGTGACATACGGACGTCGAGTAGACGAGATAAATATGCAAGTTATTGGTGTTGTGGAAAAGTGGAATGTGCGGAGTGAAATGTAAGTATACCCGCAATTTAAATATAGTATTCTACAGTAAAGTTTAGCATTTGGTGTTCGATGATTATTGTGTATTTGATTACCTACTTGATTATTTAAATAGATAACTGAAAAAAAGAGAAACTGATAAAGAAGAGAATCTATATAAAAAATAAACAAATTGAAAACCTATTTAAGCCAAATGACATGACTGCCACTAAAGCTGTAACAAATCTAATTTAATAAAAAATATACAGTATATAAGTAGTCGCCTCGTTGGTCTAGTGGTCGCAAGCGTTACTGCTGAGCATGAGGTCCTGGGTTCGATTCCCAAGTTGGGCAAAGTATTATTGGGTTTTTCCAACAGGAATTTCTGAGTAGTAGCCCGGAGTCTGGAATTGTGCCCGGTTGATGGCAATAGGCTCGCCCCCTATTACATGGGACTTAATAAACATAACTGGCGTAATGTAGGTGTACTACAGGTACAGCTCTACCAAACCCTTCGGGGATACAAGGCGTGATGTTATGTTATGTAAGTAGTCATAATAAAAAGCCCTCTCCCTCTCCCCTAGTCTGCTGTGCCCGACAGGGTCCACAATGATCATATTTTTGTAAAACCTACCACCTAAGTTCACATATGGAAGGAATAAATTTATTGAGTAGCCGGATTATAATATATGTTGGTTAAGTTAAATAAGTGGTATTATAGAGTATATAATTGTTTACATTACGAAATAATGAAATTTCTGGCAATTTCTATTACTACTCGCGAAGCACTGCCCGACGAAACATCAAATACTTCCACCCATTTTGAATACGCGTCCACTATAATCAAAAATGTTTTGCCGCTAATCGCTACCGCTGCTCGCAGACTGAGAGGGGTGCGCATGGGCGGACTGTGATGCAGAGTGGCTTGAGTGTAACTCGTTTAAACCTTTCCATCGCAGACTTCTAGAATCACTAGCTGTGACCCCTCATTAGACAACCATTCCGACCAATAATTCTAACATATTCCAAACTCGAACCGATAATTCCAACCGGTGGCCTCAGACCAAATAAAAACCAAGACATAGTGCTGCGAACAATACAGTGAAGCATGCCAAAACTACACCTCCACTCTGTGCATACACGTTCACATTCACACACATTAACTATCAAACTACACCTCACTAAGTGCACACATATTTACGAAACCGGCCTCATGTCACTGTTGACAGCGCTATGTCTTGATTTTAGGGTTCCGAATCCAAAGGGTGAAACGGGACCCTATTACTTAGACTCCGCTGTCAGTCTGTCTGTCTGTCCGTCTGTCACCAGGCTCTATCTCATGAACCGTGATAGTGAGACGGTTGAAATCATCACAGATGATGTATTTCTGTTGCCGCTATAACAACAAATATTATAAACAGAATAAAATAAATATTTAAGGCGGGCTCCCCCGCCTTTAATATTTATTGTATTCTGTTTATATAACAGACATGATTTTTTTTTGCCGTTTTTATAGATATTGGTACGGAACCCTTCGTGCGCGAGTCCGACTCGCACTTGGCTGGTTTTTATTTGGTCTGAGCCGATGGCTATTGAGCCAACCATTTGTCAAATAGTCGATGACGGTTGTTATAACCTTATCTTGTTTTTGATATCCGTCAGCAACAAAAATCCTTCACCTTCGTAAACAAAACGCACATAACCAGATTTATCGACTAATGACTCAGCACGTACCTACCGACTGACGACTGTGTGTCGGTCGTCTTTAAATGTTCCGCCACCGATTAAACACCCAAATAATTTATAATTTATTTATTTATTTATTTAGCTACAACGGTTACAACCAATTACAGTAACAAACATTATAAAAACAGAAGAGACAATATTATAAACCACATTATAATATACAAAATTTAAACATGAAAACATAAATAAAATAAAAGAAGGTTAACAACACTGTCATAAATTTCTCTCACAGTACTTCTGACATACCAATAAAATCTTCGTCCATCCATTCGCAAACAGGTCGCCTGTTGGGTTAGAATCCAAGAGATCATTAAGCGCGGCCAGAGTGCGAGGAATTGGCGATATGGATTTTATTCAATTCCATATCATTATATATATATATATATAATGATATGGAATTGCTTCAATTGCCACTTAACTCTCTTCCTCCCTCCTAATTTCGGATCTCCAACAAAGGATACACATATACAATATAAATTACAATCTTAAAAACGGTTATTTTACGAGTGCTCCTTCAATTACAGGAGACCACAGCATGCACACATAACTACTTTTACTTTGATATACCCATCAATGTAATAAATATGGAATGCAATAAAGAATTGAGTATTGACTTAGGAAATCTGCACAATTATGAACACAGCTTACCTAAATCTTTAGTATGATTGTATTTGAACAGAAAAATTGCATATAGCTGTAAGCGATTTGCTGATATTTCGGGAATGCCGTTTTCTGGATACAAAATTGAAACAAAAGATTTTATGGTCAGTTCATGAAAGGTTTGATTCGACCCTTCAAGTATCGATGGAATTTTCTTATTTCAAATAGTACAGCAGCATTTTTCTGCTGCATTAAATGAACGTGACATTATAAGAGACAGGTTTTTCTATACCACCTTCGAACTGTAATACTCGTAAAACGGCGCCTAACCCGCTCGGCGACGGACGCATCAACTGTTACAATTAACAAAGCTACCAGATTAAAATGAGCTAAGGTGGTTTCAGAAATGAATTCGCGTTTAATTAACGACACTGCTTCGTCATGTTTCTTGGTCCATGACCAAGGCTCATATTTTTTTAGAAAATCATGCAGTGGAATTAAAATGAATTGATGAATTGATTAATAACATTGCGGTAATAGTTAACCATACCTAAAAATGATTTTAATTCTGACGTAGTATTGGTAGGAATTTGACTTTGCAGAATAGCTTTAATTTTCTCCGGAGTTTTATGTATACCATTACGGTCAATAACAAACCCTAGGAAACAGATTTTTGAAAGAAAGTGTATTTGTCTATGTTTAAAACTAGGCCCGCTTCCTGTAACCTGCGGAGTCAAATCGCGAATCAATCTGTAACTTGATTCCGAGCAGTTGGTCAGCAGAATAGCTCTGCGTTTAGTACCGGCTTTATCCACATCTACCCCAATTTCACTTGCAAGAAACCATTGTTCGAGTCGTTTTTTGTACAATTGCCATTTTTGATGTTCATGGTTAAACACAGGTAATTTGCCAACCGAAATTACTGTAGCACATACTTTTGCCGTATTAAGATTTCGATATAAGTACGCGTAACTTGTACTTTGAGCTCGTCGCCAACTGTTTTATCCTAAGGGAGTTGAAGATGAAATAATGCAACCGATAGCTCATTATATTGGACGTCAACGTAAACTAAGTAGCTGGTCTACCCTACTTATTAATTAATTATTAATAAGTAGGTACCCACATGACCCAGTTACTGGGTTGTGGAGGTCAGATAGGCAGTCACTCCATGTAAAATACTGGTATTCAGCTGCATCCGGTTAGACTGGAAGCCGACCCCAATATAGTTGGGAAAAGGCTCGGCAGATTGATTTTGAGGTACCCACATAAAATCAACTTAATGTAGGATGAGTGTTTTTAGTGTGTATCTATGAGGAATGGAACGCAAGGCGAGTGAAAGAGAAGGAACGATGAATGAGAGAGCGAGGGAAAGATGGCGATAGGAGGCTGCCAGATATTGCTAAGCACTCAGTTTCAGGCGTTTTTGAAATTTGTGGAATTGAATTGATAACTCATTCTATTATTGTAATTTGTGTTTATAGAATTCCTAAATACAATTATTTGATTTTTTATGATAAGCTTGACATTGTTTTGAATAAGTTATGTTTGTTGAATAGGAAAAAAAATGTTTTATGTGGCGATTTAAATATTGATACATTAAAAAGGAATAGGATTACTTTGGAACTAGAGAATTTTCTACTGAGTTACAACTTGACATTAGAAATAAATCAACCTACCAGGCTTAGTAGTAACACATGTATCGATCATTTTGCGCATAACATACGAAGAGGATGTAAAGCTGAAATTATAGATCTCATCCTTTCTGATCACACGTCACAAATACTCAGGGTACCCATAAAGAGAATATGACGCTTAAAATTCTGGAAAATGGCAAAAAAAAACTACTGCACAGAGAACCTCAAAAAATTCCGAGAATGCATTCAAAGTTTAACTTTTAAGGATGTATATGAAGAAAGATCCTATATAAGCAGAAACACGGCTACTATCCTTACCTCTATCCGACAAAATTCTTACTGGGTTGCCTCGGATACAATTCGCTAGAGGTAAGGCGAGCTCGAGATCAGATCATAATAGCCTGTAAGACGCTCCGTGGCGCAATTGACGCTCCTGAGCTCCTTGATGTGCTGGCGCGCTTCTTTGTCCCTGACAATTACAGCCGAGGCAGAAGGCACAGGCTGTTTGCCGTGCCTCCATGTCGTACTGTTGCCCGTGCTAAGTCGCCAATTCCTCGCACTCTGGCCGCGCTTAATGATCTCTTGGATTCTAACCCAACAGGCGACCTGTTTGCGGATGGATGGACGAAGATTTTATTGGTATGTCAGAAGTACTGTGAGAGGAATTTATGACAGTGTTGTTAACCTTCTTTTATTTTATTTATGTTTTCATGTTTAAATTTTGTATATTATAATGTGGTTTATAATATTGTCTCTTCTGTTTTTATAATGTTTGTTACTGTAATTGGTTGTAACCGTTGTAGCTAAATAAATAAATAAATAAATAAATGAAAGTAACGATGCCAATATAGCTTACAAATTATTTTATGAAACGTTCTCCCTATTCTACAAACTTTGCTTCCCTGATAAAATAATAACTATCCATACTAATAAAAAAGTAAAATGGATATCGCGCGGCATAAAAAGCTGTAGTAAAAAACAACGAAAATTACTGTGGGCATACAGACTAAATCCTGTATTAAGGAATAAAAGCAACTTTAAAAAATACTCTTTACAATATAAGAAAATTATAAGACTAACACAGCAAGCTCAAAATGATTACTTCATAAAAACCTCGCAGAATAAGTCGAAAGCTACATGGCAACTAGTTAATAGACCAAGAAATAACTCACCTAAGGAGCAAATTATGACCATTAATAAATGTGACCTGACCTTTTCAAAACCTATTGACATTGCAAATGCATTTAATAATTATTTCATAGATGACATTGAGAATAATATTAAAACTGATATGGAATTTGACAATACATTAGGCAATATGACAAGGCAGTCAATGTTTATGCAGCCTGTTCTATCAACCGACATTGTTTCTGCTATAAGATCACTTAAAAATACAAGTACTGTAGGATTTGACGGTGTGTCAACAAAGGTGATAAAATTTGTAAATGAACTCATAGCACCCGTATTAGCGCATATTATGAACCTTGGCATTGTTGACGGAGTTTATCCAGAAGACTTGAAGAAAGTTATTATTAAACCACTTCATAAAAAAGATAATAAAACTGATATGAAGAACTATAGGCCCATAGCTAAAATTTCTGTATTTTCCAAAATTTTCGAAAAAATTATTTATAAGTCTCTGTATTGCTATCTAAATAAATTTAACTTATTATGCAAGGAACAAAATGGCTTCAGAAAGAATACCACGATCAACATGGCTATTTTTAATTTTTTACGTAGCGTTATGTTAGCAGTAGACCAAAAGGCCCCTATTTGTGCTATTTACACAGATATGACTAAAGCCTTCGATTACCTAAATCACGACGTCTTACTAGACAAATTGCGTAGCTACGGTATCAGAGGTAACATTTTGAAACTATTTGAATCCTATTTCTCCAACAGAATGCAATGTACAGAGATTGCGAGAGTATGTGAAAAAACAAAATTTGAAAAGAGTTTTTTATCTCATTCAAGATTGATAAAGTTTGGTGTCCCACAGGGTAGCGTCCTTGGGCCACCACTTTTTTAGTCTATATAAATGATCTGCCAAGGGTGACTCAACATCAAATGGTGATGTTTGCAGACGACAGTACTGCCATAGTGAAATGTGTTGATAGCAATATTTATCAAGATGACATAAATAATACATTATCGGACATAATTAATTGTCTTAATAAAAATAATTTAGTTATAAACTTAAAGAAAACCAAAATAATGCACTTTCACCAAAGAACTCCAGTACCAAAAGTAAATATCAGACATAATAACTGTGACATTGAAGAAGTTAAAGTAGCAAAATTCTTAGGTTTATTTCTTGATAACCAACTGAACTGGAAGGCCCACATAGATGACCTAAGTAAGAAAGTGAATAAATCAGGATACGCACTTTTCCAAATTGCTAGGAAAATAAATATAGATGCGCTACTAGCTGCATATCACGGCTTAGTAGCCTCAATTTTGCGATACGGCATTATTTTTTGGGGAAATTCTACCGATAAAGATATCGTATTTAAGGCACAAAAAAGATGCATAAGATCAATGTGTGGTCTGAAAATTGATGATAGCTGTGTACCTTTCTTTAAATCGCTGAAAATACTTCCTTTACCTTCATTATATATTTTTGAAATTAGTGTTTTCGTCAAAACTAACACGAAGTTATTCGAAAAAATGTCAACGTTACGAGATGTTGCGATTCGTAGCCAATACGCAAACTCTTTAAGCAATCAGCGTTGTAAGACTGCCTTAGTGAGAAAGAGCGTTTTAGGCATGGCACCGCGCATCTACAATAAATTACCTGATTTCATACAAAAATTGAATGTTACGCAATTCAAAAAAAAATTAAAACAATTATTAATTGAAAAATGTTATTATACGACTGATGAATTTCTAAATGATAAATTAATGTAGACTTTTATTTTATTGTAGAAACAATTTTTTTAATTGACTATTGTGACTAATTGTTAATTTATGAGTATTTGTTTATTAATTGACTGTAGAAATTACTCCATATTGTGGCATTTATTCTATTAATTTTGACATACCTACCAAATAATTTGTGTTTACCTCTCGCATGATTAATATTGTTATTTTTATTCTCTCATAATTTGCATGCAACCATATTAAAATTTGTACGCTTTTTGGCATAACATAGCGACCTATGAACTTTAATTTAAGAACTGTATTCACTACCTATGTTACACAAATAAAAATGATTATGATTATGATTATGAGGAAGGAAGGCGCAGTGAGTTGAGAGCGGTTGGGTTGGAGTAAAGACGGGAAGAAGGAAAATATAATATTAAGAAGATTTTACTGTATCGGTGTCGGATAAATTAAATTAAACCACCAGTAACTGTTTCAATAGCATTTTACTTGCCCCACAATCCCACCTTTCTACATTTTGAGGGCTCGTCCGGGATTGCGGGCACGTGGTTTGAAAAATAACGGAAGAAAAAAGACGATCGCGACACAGAAAGGTGAAATAAAAAAAAAACTTACGAAGACGCAATACAACGACGGAAGACGCTATTTGAAGACGGAAGACATTATTTGAAGACGAAATACGCTAATTGAAAACGATTCCAGTAAAAAAAAATCTCCATAGGTACTCAAACGACAATGGCGGACAATAAAGACGGAAAAGACGCAGTTTTCAACAGGTTTGACGTGACTCAATTCAATGGTGAAGATCATTCCTATGCATCCACGAAATGGGCTCAAGACCTGGATGACAACGCGGAGATATTTGGATGGTCTGCGCAGCAAAAGCTTATCATTGCTCGTAGGTCATTGACGGGAACAGCAGGGCTGTGGTTGAAGACTGAAAAAGTACACAAAACATATGAAGAACTGAAGGCAGCCGTGCTGAAGGAATTCCCAGACGCCACAAACGCCAAAGAAATGCACGAGTTGATGGCAGCACGTAAGAAACGCAAAGAGAAGAAATGGGGAAGCGAGCCAAATTCCCCGACTACATCGCCATCCAGTACATTATAGACGGAATTGCAGACCTGGAAACAAATAAAGTTATACTTTACGGCGCGTTAACGTACTCGGCATTGAAAGAAAAGTTATCAGTGTACGAAAATATAATGAAAAAAGCTGTTAGGCAGAAAGCCGAACGACCAGCAAAACAAGCTTCTGCATCAGGAACCAGCCAGTCGTGCTACAACTGTGGGGAGAAAAATCATAAAGCAAGCGCATGCCGAAACGGGGTAAAATGTTTCAAGTGTAACCAATTCGGCCATATTTATTCAAAATGCACAAGTCCGAGCGCAGCAGCAGGAGGTACAACAGCAACGTCGGTAAAACAGTCAAGAGCGGCCGGATCGACCAATCAGCAGTCACCGCAGGCGAGCTCGTCGGTAAAGCAGTTCGACGCCGCTGCCGGTACGAAGAAACAGCATTCGGCTATGTTCGGGATGACGACGGCACCCGAAGACGGATCGGGTGGCCTCGGCCATGATAAAGTTTGCAAGATGGCGGATCGGGATGACGATGTCATGCAGATTGTAAACAAACAGAGTGACCGGCATAACATTGCGATGAAAACCGTAAACATAGGTGACAAAACAATAAGTGCGTTGGTAGATACGGGCAGTGACGTTAATCTAATATGTGAGAACCTGTGGAACGAGTTAAATGTGCCGTGTAGTAATGATAATACGATGTTATCCGGACTTGGACTGTCGAAAGTAAGATCGTGCGGAAAGATTATATTATGTTTGCAAATAGACAATAAGACGTATTCAGATGTAATATTTCATGTAGTACCTAAAGGGGCCATGCCCTACAAACTTATTATTGGGCAGGAATTTTTACAAAATGTTGTGATGGTAGTTCGTGAGGGTGCTGTGTTATTATTGTCACAAGATGACGAATGGTTGTCTAGGGTGAATTGTTGTGTGAGGAATGTGGATGTTACAGGTCATATCTCCGATACCAGCATAAAGACGGAAGTTGAGCGGCTGATTGAAGAGTACAAGCCTGTACAGACGAGATAAGCCCCAATTGAGATGAAGATAGTGTTGAAAGACGATGTGCCAATAGCCCAGCGACCACGAAGGATATCACATATGGAGCAACAGGTAGTAGAGCAACAATTAGATGAATGGCTACGAGATGGAATAATACAGGTGAGTTTTTCCGAGTATTCTAGTCCTTTGGTACTTGTGAAAAAGAAAGATGGGTCTACCCGAATTTGTGTGGATTACCGTTTACTAAATAAGAAGATTGTAAAAGATGAGTTCCCGTTGCCAATCATTGATGACTTGATTGATAATTTGAGAGATGCAAAAATATTTAGCGTGTTGGACCTTAAAAACGGATTTTTCCATCTTAGGTTGAGCAAGGAGTCAGTGCAATATACATCTTTCATAACTCATCATGGGCAATTCGTATTTCTGCGTGCTCCTTTTGGTCTGTCCATATCACCTAAATATTTTATGAGATTTGTCTCCATTATTTTCAGAGAATTGATAGCAAAAAGAATTATGGCGATATTTATTGATGATATTTTAATTCCAGCTGAGACAGAAATTCAAGCACTGGAGAGACTTACTCAGGTGTTAGAAGTAGCCTCACAATATGGACTTGAAGTAAATTGGAAAAAGGTGAAATTGATTAGTCGTGAGATTGAATATCTGGGTTATTTGATCAAGAATGGTGAAGTTAGACCAAGCCCAGAAAAAGTGCAAGCCGTTTCAAGGTACCCTGAACCTAAAAATGTTAAACAGGTTATGAGTTTCATCGGCCTAACATCTTATTTCAGGAAATACATCAAAGATTATGCTAAGATTGCTAGACCATTAACAGATTTGTTAAGAAAGGATGTTCCATTTAAATTTGAAGATGAACAACAATGTGCTTTCAATTCATTGAAGGAAAAGCTGACCAGTGATCCAGTATTGAAAATGTATAACCCCAACTTACCAACGGAGTTACACACCGATGCATCCAGTCATGCTTTGGCCGCAATATTGCTGCAATTGCATCCAGATGGAGAGCTGCATCCGGTGCATTATATGAGTCATAAGACGTCTGATGCTGAAAGTAAATACTCAAGCTACGAGCTGGAAGCGCTTGCTGTTGTAGAAGCTGTCAGGAAGTTTAGACATTATCTATATGGAATTCCTTTTAAAATCGTCACAGATTGTAAAGCTTTTGAACAGACATTAAAGCAGAAAGATTTGACAGCAAAGGTGGCTAGATGGGCATTCATGCTAGATGAGTACGACTATGAGGTTGAACATCGAGCTGGCAGTAAGATGCAACATGCGGATGCTCTCAGCAGAAACCCATTTGTTGCAGTAGTGAGCCTGCAGGAAGAGATAAGACTAGGACAGGAAACGGATGAAGAACTCAATGCCATCAGACAGCTGATTTTGAAAGATGGTCAATATCATGACTTCTGGATTGATAATGGTATTTTGTACAAAGGTGAAGAGAAACGATTAGTAGTTCCGAAGATTATGGAGAAAGAAATAATAAAGAGAGTGCACCTAAATGGTCACTTTTCAATAAGAAAGATTAAAGAAGCCGTAGGAAAAGATTACTACATAAGAAACATGGATAAAAGAATAGAGGAAGTAGTTTTAAGTTGCATACCTTGTTTGTTAGCAACAAGAAAAGAAGGAAAACAGGAGGGCTATTTGAACCCTTTAGATAAAGAAGGAATACCTCTGCATACATTGCATTTAGATCATGTAGGACCATTTACTGAAACAAGAAAACAATACAACTATATACTTACCATGGTTGATGCGTTTACGAAGTTTACATGGCTATTTCCTACAAAATCCACAACAAGTGCAGAGTGTTTAATTAATTAAGACTTCATCAACAGGTCTTTGGTAATCCTACCAGGATCATATCAGACAGAGGCACTGCTTTCACCAGTGGGGAATTTGAAGACTATTGTAAAGAAGAAGATATCCAGCATGTCAAGATTACTACGGGAGTACCTCGAGGGAATGGACAGGTAGAGAGAATTCATCGTATACTAATACCTATGTTGACCAAGCTGTGTATAGAGGATAAATCTCTGTGGTACAAGCATGTCAGCCCTGTCCAGAGAGCCGTTAATAGTACATACCAGAGATCTATAAACACCACTCCATTTGAATTACTCATTGGAACAAGAATGAGATGTAAAGAAGATAATGATATAGTTACCCTATTACAGCAAGAAGTTATCAGCAGCTATGATGAAGATAGAGAGGACATGAGGCTGAAAGCTAAGCAGCAAATTCAAAAAGTACAAGATGAGAATAAGAAGACTTATAATGAGAAGAGAAACCCTAGTTCATCATATGAGCTAGATGATTTAGTTGCAATCAAGAGAACTCAGTTCGGCCCAGGTCTAAAATAGAAACCTAAATTTCTTGGACCCTATAGAATTATTAAGGTCAAGCGAAATGACATACGATGTTGAGAAACTGTATGACACCACGGAAGGGCCAAAGAAAACATCTAGTTCAGCAGATAACATGAAAAAATGCCCAGGTAGGGATGAATGAAAAGAGTGTTGTTTGTTTGTTGTTTATTTTTTTTTATTTTTAAAAGGTGTCATGGTGTATGTGAATGTGTGTATAATTAGCTGTATCCAAATAACACTATTCTGTATCCTCACGAATACCAGGTTAGGTGTTATATAAGTACTGCTATGTGATACTTTGAGTTTGGATAGTACTAGGTTATTTTTGTAATAAAAAATAGATTTAGTGCTGAACTCATCTATTATTGTTTTTTAATGTTGAGACTTTGTAAGTTGGTACAACAACAGTTTTTGTTTGTAGTTGAGTTGTTGCTAGTTTGTTCCACTATGTTAATCGCAGTTAAGTTCTAAAGATGTAATAAGTTTTTCTATACTTAGAAATTTCATATTGTTGTGTGTTCTTATTTAGGTATTTACAAGAAGTTAGATTATATGATAAAATAAGATATGGTACAAGGTTTTAATCTAGTAATTCTGTGTAAAGTCTAACACATAAGTTGTTTAGTAGTAACCAGATAGTTTAAGTTAAGGTATGGTGAATTTGGGAAGTTATGCCAGCTGTAGTGAGGGTGTATAACTGGTACATGAATGAGATCTGGAAGAGTGGCATGTGTGGAGAGTATGCATATCTGAGGACAGATATGGAAGCAGGATGACCGAATGTAGGATGAGTGTTTTTAGTGTGTATCTATGAGGAATGGAACGCAAGGCGAGTGAAAGAGAAGGAACGATGAATGAGAGAGCGAGAGGGAAAGATGGCGATAGGAGGAAAGAAGGCGACGTGAGTTGAGAGCGGTTGGGTTGGAGTAAAGACGGGAAGAAGGAAAATATAATATTAAGAAGATTTTACTGTATCGGTGTCGGATAAATTAAATTAAACCACCAGTAACTGTTTCAATAGCATTTTACTTGCCCCACAATCCCACCATTCTACTTTAATAATATTATTTAATCAACAAACTTAATAATATTTATGTTCTTTTTATTTGTAGTGGTGCGACTTTTTTATAAGAAGCATCCTTCGTGTAGGAAGAACGCATTTCCACAGCAGTTACTCTACTTCACCCCTCTTTTATCACACCCAAAATTCACTTCCATACCTAAGAACCAGCACACGATTGTGAACAACCAGTCGAACTTTTTAGTACATCAATTGGTTGGTCACAAACGCATCTACCAATCAATCAATCATTTTAATCATTTCATCAATCAAATAATAACAATGTTAACATTAAATAGTATCATCTGTAGGTACACTTGACTTATGCCAGTCAACAAAACAGGTAGGTGTTGCAACCAGCACCCTTACTAAGTTATAAAATAACTTTTATTAAGGGCAGTGATACAAGCCCATAAAACTTCAGTTTCCCAAAAGAACTTGCAGGCAGGACAACCTTTCCACATCTTCATCAATCTGTCCAACTCTTGTAACCAGCAGCTTTTAATATAAGCAAATACGCTGAATTAAAGAATAAAAATATCTCAGCAGTTTTGGAGATAGGGATCTCCCCCTCGCGGAAAAGTCCAAAAGGGATACCGTGGCCCCTGGCAATGTACAGGCAGCTGAAGGAACACTGGTGGGTTTTAGGCAGTAAGAGTCTGACACGCTTTCCCGCTCCACCCAGAGCGGGAGATGTTATTAGACAATTTACCATCCAAAAAAAAAAAAAAGGTGTCCATTGCTCAATCAATCTATCTGCCTAGCCTTTTCCCAACTATGTTGCAGTCGACTTTCAGTCTAACTGGATAATTTAAACTTATAATTTTGAATATCTACCATATAATATAAATACACTTATAATTTAAATTTATATTTTGTAATAAATTTCCACCCAAAAGTGAACCCCATATTCAAAATTCATTTATTTACGTTACACGTTCTTATTTGGGTCACAGAAATTCATATAAATGTGTATGAAATTTCAACTTAATTGGTTCAGTAAATTCGGAGCAAATCGTAGTAGTAAAAATACGTTTAAATAATATTTTTATTATTCGAGATCGTCCGCCAACATCGACATCATCCGATATAGGGTCACCATTAGGTGACCCGATATCGGGTATAAATATCTTCATAACTCATTAGAGTTATGAAGATATTTATTTATGTAAAAAGGCGCTGGTATGTTTGGCGGACATGACAGTTCAGTTTCTCGAAGGGAATTTCAATTTTTTTCGTGTGTTGATTTTATGGTGGTGGGAATGTGAAAAAATTAACTTTGAAATAAAAATGCAAAAGTATTTGAAAAAAAGGAAGACTTGGTAGAGAGGCAAGTAACCACTCCAAATTATGTTTTTTTTTTCAACAAAATAGCCTTCAAAATGTATCTAAACCTATATGATAAGATAAGTATCTATGTGAATAAAATATCTATGATATACAGGGTGTAAGGGACAGCCCTCCGCAGACTGATGGGGTGAATTCAGTATAACATACTAAGATGACCGGTACATGAAATTATTTCAGGAACGTTATGGGAATCCAATAAACCTGATTTGTTTGATTACCCTACACGCAATGTATTGCTACCGTGGTAAAACGCACGTAGCGAACGGCAGCGCAGCGAGCTTTTGGACGTCCTCCCCGCCCCCCGCGGTGGTTGAACAGCTGATTTCACGCGTAGTATGTTAGAGAATTTAAACATCCATTGCTGTTTTTATTTTAGCTGTTTTATTTACATTAATAGATTACTGCGTACAGAGAATGTAAATTTAAATTAAAATAAAGGAATAGTAACTGAAAACCCTATAAAAAAATTAATTTCAGTGGAATATGATTCAAAATAACGAGCTGAATGCACCCTGTTAGTTTGCGGAGGGCTGTCCCTTACACCCTGTATAACTACATTACACATATACATTAGGTTTTATTTAAGATTGGCAGCGTATGACAGAAACAACAACTTCGAGAGCTCTCAGAACTTGTTTATTTTTTTTTTACATTTACAGTAACTCACAAAGAGTACGTCTATCTCACCAATTTTTTTGGGATTACTTTTCTTCCTTACAGTTATTGTGCAACAAGTTAGGTATATTATTTTTACAAATATCATTTAAACCCGAAAGGTTGGAAATCGGGTTTAACCCCCAATTACACCCAAAAAACCCACCTGGGCTTAAACCCGGTAACCCGGTGGGCGGATTGCGCATCTATACACAACACTGACGCAATTTTATTTAAAGAAAATGAACTAACTTTGGTGAAAACTTCGTCGGTCCAAAGAAATAACCAATGTTTGACAGTTCGTATGACCCCCAACACAGCCAGTGCCATCTGCGTTGAGCTTTTAAGATTAACTGCCATTGAGAACCAACTCCTTTTTTGAAGTCAGTCAATTTAGTAGTTGAATTTGTTATCAAGACATTTCCAATTTGTTTTTCCATTAAGGTGTAACGGACCGGAGCACAGTTAACCGATAACATAACTTCCTATATATACGGAATATTCGTATACCTTATTCGTGTTGTTACCACTTACCAACAAGTCTCAAGTAGTTATCGACAAGACTCAAATCATGTATTTTTTGCTTATTATTTTCTTCACACAAATATTAAACTGCTGCTTGCAGCCAACCGAGGTGAGTTTAACTAGTCGTAATTACGGAAAATTTAAAAAGATATTATTTCCTTTTAGATATAGACAATAATATTTGACGCTCTTTTAGTTATTGAAATAACTGAAAACCTGAAAAGATATCAAACTTTTACCCAACCCTGAAATCGTCTATAGCTGTTTTTAAATGATGAGCACGACGATGTGAAGGGGTCATTGTACTCATTATTTTGAACAACTTTGAAGAGGTTTAGGGTAAACACAAACTAACCTTTAAATAATCTAGGAATTTAAGTACCATTTTATTACCCTGTACTAAAAACAGCATCCAGTCTTACCACGGGGTATCATGTTACCCAGTAACTGGGTTGTGGAGGTCAGATGGGCAGTCACTCCGTGTAAAATACTGATATTCAGCTGCATCCGGTTAGACTGGAAGCCGACCCTGACATAGCTGGGAAAAGGCTAGGCAGATGAATGACAAATACGGCTTGGGACCCCTTTTTTTTCATGGGTTTGTTCCATAAATATCAAAAACCTACCACGACTTCCTAAAGGTAGTAATTTCGTGTGATTCGACTACCAAGCCCTAAAAAAACACTAAAATAAGTCATGCAAAGGCATGCAAAGGTAATTCTACCAAACCAGTTCAAGCCAGCTTGGATGCTGTTCATACAACATCCAGCAAGCACCGAAACATGTATGATCTGCACACGGCGGCTGCGCATGCTCACACTTGTTCATTGATGTCAAGTTTTGAGTAAAAATATCAACGAGTATGCTCGAACACCAGACTCAAGCCACAGGAATTCATCTTTTGCACGCTATTTGCAACTCAATTTTACTTATGATTTATGTTCATTTTTAATGTATCAGTGCATTTTGCTGCAATGTCTGCGATGACCCGTATATTTATTAACATTTGTGTAGATGAGACCGAGAGCTGGATCCTGGCTTGATGAACTAGATTGGCGGATTTACTTTTAACATTGTAATTTCGCATAGTATCGCATTATTCCACCATTTACATACCTGTATAAGTTTCATGATGATTTAATTATAGTGTTGTTGTTGTTTTCCAGGTATACACTAAGAATGTAACATGTGTTTCGACTCAGGTAAAAATGCAGACTTTAAAAGTATTATTGTCTTACTATGTTTTGGCCGCGGCTTCACCTGCATGACGGTCGGAAATTATCCCACGGGACCGTTGGTACCTACTGACCGTTGGAACATATCCTATGTCCTAAGCCAGGTCATGGTCTATCTACGTGCCGTGTAATAAAAAAGTAACTAGCAGGAGTAACCAAGCGCGAGAGTGTTTTCAGCTCTGGCATGGCTAAGTATCGATTCAGAGTGAACCTTTTTTCAATGTGTTACTGTACCTAAATTACCCTAGGCTGATAAATTTGCATTTTTCCTAATATTAGTGTTTAGGTCGGTTCCCCCTTAGGGGGAAAGGCCGCACCCCACCCCGTATGGCCCTGTAGAATTAGCCTCTGGACTGGACCAATTCCACCGATATAAGACGGAGAAGAATTCCCATAAACTAAACTGCCCTGTCGCGACTTAGGAAAGCTAAGGGACAGGGAGGGGTACAAGGAGAAGTTAATATTGGGAATTCACACAGTTATTAAACATAAGTTTTATAATATTAATACAATAAGAAGCTAAGAAGACAAGAGGGTATGCAAAAATATGTGATATGTATAATTTATAACTATAAATGTTTGAACGTCTCCCATGTTTGAATGTTTGTGCGTCTCCTCATCTCGCAGTTGAGCACCTATATCTGCAATACAGCCTTGATAAGGTGAAGGGGTAAATAATTATTTATAGCTACGTTAATTGGTCTGTAACAACAATGTACCCACTTTAGTGAGACCGGGAACCTTGTATCAACGTTTGCCTCATTGTACGTATTCTGTTAGACCTAACGCATATAACCTCTGAAGGACTAATATGATTATAACTGAATACGTTCCCTAATCACAATATAAATATCTTATCCAATCCTAAAAAATCCACATGAGCATGCATACCTATCTTTTAGATTCCAATAAAAATATATATTATGATGACTATTCACTGTATAATAGAAGTACTGGAATAATTAATGACAAAGGCATTCGCATCATCTTCAGAGACATAAACGACTTTATTCAGAATTTACGAGAATACAACAACAACGAATTACGGACACACTTATAAGAAGAAAGTTTTTTTCTTGACTAATGAGAAATTAATAATATTGCATCAGAATATTGCAGGATTGATCAACAAATCAGACATGCTTACAGTCTGCTTAGAAGATCTTATAGATAGAGAATTAAAAGTTGATATATTGTGCATAACGGAACATTACATTTTACATTACATTTTTTCACATTACATTTTATGTCAGAAGGCGATGAAACACATCTGCTGATCCCAAATTACAGTTTGGCTTCTTATTTTAGCAGAACTAATAGTAAAAGAGGTGGTTCATGTATTTTAGTCAGAAATGATCATTTTTGGAAAGAAGTACCGGAGGTTACGAAATTGTCGATAGATAATATATTTGAATGTTGTGGAATATTACTAACAAAGTATAATATATTAATTGTGTGCATTTATCGTGTACCAAAAGCTACAAATTTAAATGTATTTTTTGAAAAATTAGACCAATTACTAACAAGAGTAAGTAATAAAAAATATAGCAACATTATACTAGCTGGCGACTTCAATATTGACATCATGAAAAAAAGTAATCTCTGCCTTTATTTTACTTGTTTGTTATTAAATTACAATTTGAAAGTAGCTATTAATGAACCTACTCGATTAAAAAGTCAGACTTGCATCGATAATTTCGCACATAATTTTCAAAATCGATGTGGGACGGAAGTGATAGAATTTGCATTATCTGACCACACGGTACAGCTACTAAAATTTCCTGTAAAAAATACATACAATAGTAAATATTGGAAAAAAACACAGCGAGATTATTCAAAAGAAAATATGTTGAAGTTCAGATTATGCTTAGAAAGTCTCACATTTGCTGATGTTTATAATATAGATGACGCTAACATTGCATATAATTCGTTTATGGAGGAGTTTACATTGTTTTACAAACTGTGCTTCCCATGTAAACTTATTACTATTAACATACGCAGAAAAGCAAAATGGATCTCACGTGGTGTTAAAATCTGTAGTAAGAAGAAGAGGCAGCTGTTATGGAAATACAGACTGAAACCATCTGAAACCAATAAATTGCACTATATTAAATACAATAAATTATTTAAAAAAATTATACGACTTACCCAAAGGGCCCAAAATAACTATAAAATCAAAACGTCTGAAAATAAAACCAAAACGACATGGCAAATAATAAACAATAAGAAATTAAATGTACCACGGGACTCTTTACTTAAAATTAATGTTAATAATAATACAATTACAGATCCAGAATCAATAGCTAATCATTTCAATAATTATTTCATTGACAGAGTTGTCCCTATACAAGAGTCGGGAAAAAACGTCACAGAAGGTATTTTAAATAGACAAAATTCAATGTTCATGGCCCCAAGCAGCTTACCATATGATATCTTGCAAATTATAAACCAACTCAAAAATACTAACAGCGTAGGTTATGACGGTGTTTCTACCAAAATAATTAAATTTGTCGGTGATATAATTTGCAACCACTTAAGTCACATCATGAATCTGTGTATCAGTACGGGTACCTATCCTGATGGTATGAAAACATCGATAGTAAAACCATTATTTAAAAAAGGAAATAGAGACCTAATCGAAAATTATAGACCAATAGCGCTGATACCAATTATGTCAAAGATTTTTGAAAAATACATTTATAAACAGTTAAACACTTATTTGGAAAACAAAAATCTTTGTAATGAGCAAAAAGGTTTTAGACAAAAAAAGACCATCAATATGGCGATCTATGATTTTTTACACACTGTTATGCTACGAATGGATAAAGGAATCCCACTTGCGCTGTGCTATGCGATATGACACAAGCATTCGATTATGTTGACCACACTATTTTAATTAATAAACTTGACACATATGGAGTTAGAGGCAATGTTCTTAAATTAATTGAATCCTATATATCTAATAGACGACAAATAACAGCCCTCTCGAGAATAGATCGCACAAAAAAAGAAACCACTTATTTGTCTCAAGAACGAATAGTGAAATTCGGTGTACCCCAGGGAAGCGTTCTGGGACCATTATTATTTATTATATGTATAAATGACTTTCCGAACTCTACTGAGCATCCAATGACTCTTTTTGCAGACGATAGCACGGTGACAATAGCATGTAAGAAAACTGACACTTATGAACTTGACATCAATAATACTTTGGCTTCTATAATTCACTGGTTGGACAACAATAATCTAAAAATTAATTTAATTATGACACAAATCTTGCATTTAAGTCAAAGAATGCCAATAAAAAATGACATTAATTTAAGTTATAAAAATCACATAATAAGCAGAGTTGTAAATGCCAAATTCCTAGGACTAACCATTGACAAAAAACTTGATTGGAAAGATCACATTGACGTAATTAGTAAGAGAATTAGCAGTTCTTCCTTCGCACTGTATAAACTCGCCCCAATAGTAAATACGGACACATTGCTTACTGCCTATCACGGACTTGTTGCATCGATCCTTAGATACGGAATTATTTTCTGGGGAAATTCCACATAAAGATATTATATTTAAAATCCAAAAACGATGCATAAGAGCTATGTTTGGTCTTTATATAACAGACAGTTGCAAACCATATTTTATTAAATATCTAATTCTCTCACTTCCTTCTTTGTATATATTGGAAACATTGTTATTTGTTAAGAAGAATCCCCAACTGTTTCCGAAGTATTCCGATGGTTCCGTATGAAGTCAACGTGATAACCAAAGACTTCGCTCTCATAGTGCTAAAACAGCTCTCATGGGTAAGAGTGTATTCTGCATGGCTCCAAACCTATACAACAAGGTACCAAAGGCATACAAAAATTTAAATATTGACAATTTTAATAAAACTATGAAGAATTTTCTAGTAAATAAATGCTACTATAATGTTGCCGACTATTTGAATGACGTTATTTAGACAGTTTTTATTATTGTTGTATAAATTTTCAATGATTCACTATGGACATTTTTTTATTTTGTTATTTTACTTTTGACATCTTTTATTTTATTTTATTAATTACTGTATTAATTTGAAATGTTCTATTAATTTAATGTAACTGCATGATTTCATTGTTTCAAGCTATTATTATTGTATTTGTACGCCTTTCCAGGCAAAACATGTTGAAACTTTATTTTTTTGAACATACCAACTGTAAACCTACACATGTTTTTGACAAATAAAAATTATCTTATCTTATCTTAAAACAAAGTACTGCCAAGTCCAACTGTTATTGAGGAAGACAAATTTAGTATCGATTAATTCTAATCGTGTACTAATGTGACTTACAGCGGCCTAGCCCCCTTTTACTAAGATAATACAAAACTAGCACAAGCGCACCGTAGATTCAGTCTAGGAGAATACATTACAATATTGTACCTGGTGAACGCCGAAGTGGTAGTTCGTCACTTCACATCTGCTTAGTCTGCCCCATTTAGAGGATGCGGTGCGGATATTAGTGGCTTTGCGTCCCAATAGCGTGTCTCCATAAATAGTGTCGATTCAGTAATTGGCCTACAAACAGCCGACTGGGGTTTTAATAAAACACGGTCCCTAGCGTTCTTAGAACGACTACTAATTCAGTTTGGGGTACTTGGTGATACCTTTTTTTTTTTTTTGGTTGGAAATCTTCATTTTACTCCTCCCGCTCTGGGTGGGCGTGTCAGACTCTTACTGACTGTTCCTTCTGTTGCCTGTGCAATGCCAGGTATCCCTTGTCCGCTGTGCCGCGATTTCTCGCGGCATCGGAGTCAAGCCCCGGCGTTTCGCCTCCTCGCGCCACTCCCAAATATGCGCGAGGACTTTTGCCTCCAGATCCCATGGCGGCAATCCGGCAAGGAGGCTCGGTGATACCTACCCCCTCTTCCGGAAATGTGCGTCAACAAACCTCATGCAAAGTATTCTGTGGCAAGACCTTTTTGGATACAGAAATCACCACTAACGTTAATTTGGTTGTTTTATAATACAATTACAGATTGGTTTTATAGCCTAGTTACATTTCTAAATAAGCGGTGAGTATCTATGGTTCTGCCTTCCAAATGTGGTGGCTTCCAAGGTCAACTATCCTCAAAAGTCTTGAGCGTTAGTGCTGTGTCAAGTGTGGTAGAAAGCATTCACCATTTCCCTATAGCCAAATGCAAGTGACAATAATCTGCCAAGGTTTTGATTAGGACATGGACACGTAATAGACGAGAATGTAGCATTACGTAGTTATAAAACACGATACTAGTTAAGAGTTATTTAGCCATTCTGGGATAAACGATAATTAATAACTCAACAGCGATATCACCTAACTGTTACCTAGAAATACAATGTGGATCTGGACTTACGACATTAAATTAAAACGAGCACAGTACTAGTCCATAGAAACATTTTAAAAGACGAAGATTAGTAGTTAATGGAAAATTGAAAAATTGCGTGTGCGCTCCTCAAAGGGCGCCGCTATGCACTGACTCAACTGACTGACATAGTGACCGAGTCCCGAGACTTTTTGCCGAAAAAAATCCGCTCACACACACACTCGCAATTGTCTATGCACCACTAATGCATAATTTGCGTAAGTAATATTTATTTTTCTTTCTAATTGTAGTATTATTTTGTGGGACTGGGCGGGGCGCGTTAGAGTGGAATCGTATGACACCTTTCTCTGTTTCTCAAGCATATTGAGATGTAGAGGATAGAATCGTACGTTTTGCACAGGTTCTTGACCTTACAATGTTTACCTATTATTACGGACTCAGATCTACATCATGTGGAAAAATAAGAAAATGAAAAATAATTTCCTGTGGCTAAAGTATTCATTGGATTTGATTGATTTTTTGTATACGGGTAAAGAACATGACACTCTTTATGTGGTTTTAAGGAATGTCAATCGTCCTGATCCACATTGTATAATGCAAACCCCCCGTTATAATTATTGTTCTTGCAAGTTGTGCAAGAACAATTATAACGGGGGGTTCTTAACTACAATTTATATACTGCCACTAAAGATAAAAGTTAATATTAAAGTTGACACTTACCAAATAATTCCTTAGAGAGAATTAGATTACAACTCACTTACAAAATACTGCACACATTACCAGCTTAGCCTCGGGCATTGCTCCTTCGTCCGACTCTCGAAGTACCCCAAAACTATCTTATCTAGCTTAGACTACTTCGTCGCTACCTAACGTCTTAAACCCACTATCAACTTAATAAATAATGCTCGGTCCCTTACGACAGCCTACGGACTATTACTCGATATTCATCCAGTCTCCTAGCTTAACTAGCCTAGACTCTCACGTCCTTAGCCTTTTGTGATTAAAAATCAACTGCCTCGACTTCATTCCTCAGTTCCCTACATTCCTAAAACACCACGGTCAGCCCAACTTGCCACAGTTTTTGCAGAATAGGGTTATGGCTGTTTTTGTGTACAACTTCTCAATTGTTTTAAAAGAGTCCGTTTATACTGCCTGAGTAGGTCGGGTATCGAGGAAAATTTATGACACCCGGATGTAGCTGTAATAATGTCCGTTGCTTTGGGTCCAGGGACTATCAACCTTTTGAGACGGAAGATTCGAAAGTTACAATTTATATGAATTTTATTATAAAACATGCAATTATGTTTTTAGCACAAGACTTATCAAAGTTTTCTAGCTACCTTCTTGATTAATAAAACAATCAATCCAACAGTATAACAACATTAATTATAGGATAAAATATAGTTACATCAATGGGAGCATTGGCTTTGCATGCCTTTTGAATTGGTCACAAGTTGTTGTTCTAAGTTTCAAGCATGACTAGATTTGTATTTGTTAGTCACCTTACTTTCATTATATTCATGTAAGAGCACGCTTGTTTGCTTAACTTATGTTGACGATCTCTGCTTTCTTTTAAGTCCTTAGAATTCATAGGACCAACGTGTTTCCCATAAAGTATAAGTGACATGGGATTCTAAGAGGTTCAATATTGTTTTACAATGTTAAAGAAATAGGATCTTTTGTTATTTATTAGGGTAACGTTTCAAGCTGCTGACACATTTTGCTGCAGCTCGTACCCGCAGTCTTCAGTAGCAATATCCCATTGCTTGCGAAGTTTTTTGTTTTTAGTGAATTAATGAACAGCTTTTTTTTTTTTTTTTTGGTGTTAAATCATCAAATGACGTCTCCCGCTCTGGGTGGAGCGGGGGGGCGTGTCAGACTCTTACTGACTAAACCCACCCGTGTTCCTTCTGTTGCCTGTGCAATGCCAGGGGGCCACGGTATCCCTTTCGGACTTTCCCGCAACCCCGGCAGGCAATGGTCTCATCGGACCCCTTCACTCGCTGACACTCTTTGATGCGCGCGTGGAACACAACGCGCCGTCGACCCGGGCTTGGTCCTTACCGGACGGCGAGCTACCCATTGCTCACCGTCCGCAAGCCCGCGCCTACGGTGGCCGGGAATCAGCGATTGATTCCCGACGCCCAGGGCGTCTCCTCCTGCGGCGACTAGGGGCGTGAGGGCGCAAAATTTGCCTCTCCCTCACGCACTCCGCCTCCTCCTTCGCGAGCATTACTGCTTCGCAGAAGGAGGTGACGGCCTCCCATGCCCTCTCGCTCCGTACCATGGCCTGGACCAGGGCCGGACGCGAGAGATCCCCGCCACCGATCGCCTCCACGAGGACACGGCGGTGCTCTGCCCAAGCCGGGCATACCTCCACCGTATGCTCCACCGTGTCCTCCGGGCGATCCACGCAGTGTTGACACCCGGGCGTTTCCTCCCGCCTTAATTAATGAACACCTGCGCTCCTGCATACCCTAACGGCTCAACACTCTTATACGCTGACTGATGCATTCTTAAAGATTATTCCTGACGAACGGCTATCACTACAATAAAAGAAATATAACAGTAGATTATAAACACACAGGATTACTCAAATAGTCCCCTAAATAGATATTTATTTTATTATAACCAAAGATGACAGAAGAGGCCTAAACTTCATGTTTTTCTGTGCACGTTCTACGAAATATCATTTAATAGTATATCGAAATGAAAAAAAAAAAGCACTAAAAATATCGTTGGGAATCGAACTTAGGTTTTGTTGTCAAGAACTCCTTAACTGCGATTGAAGTTCCCTTCAATCGCGTCTTAGCTTTCCAGACTATTGATTTGTCATCGTAGCTGGAAAATCTAATCAATATTGGCCTGTGATGACCTTTACTGGCAGCGCCTAGTCTGTGACAAACCTTTATGGAAGATGCAGAGAAGTTCTTCAGGGCCAGCTTATTTGTGATGACATCCAGGATGACTGCGGTGCTGTCTTCACTGTCAACTTCGGGAACAACTTGAAAGATCAGTGATTTCCGCCTATGTCTGGTCTCCAATCCGTCAACCTGCTTAGCACACTCACTGATCTGAGTCCGGAGCAAGCCAAACATGCTGAAAACAAGCTCCCTGAAGGTCCGGAACTCCTCAGCCACCCTTGCCTTGGTATCCTTGGCAGGTCCAACGCACTGAATCTGAGCTTCCAGTGCTTCCATCTTCCGTGTGAAGTTCTCTTCAAGACTTTTTTGTATTGACAGTATCTCAGCAAGTTGGGACATAGCGATCCACTAGTGTCAAGGTGAAAAGTGCAGTGACTATACAGATGATGAGCTGGCAGGTGGTGTAATTTTAATACTAGAGTCACATAAATGTGCCACAAACGTGAGTACCCGTATAATGGGGGTTAAACACTAATAATTGATTGAAATTTAGACAAAAAACAGAGTATTTCTATTTTAAATATAAATTCAAAAACAGAGATACTCTATTATTTACACCTACCCGCGAAAAAAAATATTGACTATTGCAAGATATGGAAACAAAGATAATTGTATTATGGGTTTGGGTGGCCATAATACAATATCTAAGTGAACTGGTTATCTAGGACTATGGAAAGACTATGGCCCCTGCCTGACCAATATTTTATATAAAATACACAGGTAAAATGGCAGGGGTGACTTGCACACTCAATAATGGGCCCCCAAAAACGGTCGCTAGCACAAAGTGTCGTAGTGACAAGGGGGCAACATGTTCTTAGGTGCTTATAAGGAGTGGAGTGGTATTCCACGCCTGTGAGGACAATCCTGGAAGTACGGTCAAGATGCCATCCAGCTCTTACTGGAATACTTCCTTCCTCCGAGCACATTTGCTCTTGCGATTTTCTTATTGGCCGGCTTGAGTGGAGATACTCAAGCCGGCCAATAAAGGCAAAAGAGGTGGGAGATCTATAAATTTCTCGTCAGTGTTCACTCCAGCCGGCCAATAATGGCAAGCCAGAGATGAGGAACAAGATTTCTCCCAGGAGATAGGCTCCGTGGGGTCGCTACTGCCTAACAGCTCGCCACATGCTGCCCTGCGGGTTTCTTAATTATATTTGGTTTGTGTAATTATAAATGAGTTGGACTCTGATTACTGTGGCCAGTTAGTCACTTTCTCTCAGAAAACAGTCAGAGAAAACTTGTGAGTTTGAAATCGTGACATCCATCTAAAAATCAATGATGTAGATATTAAGGCAGATGTGGAGGTGGCAACTGAGTTTGAACATGTCTTTACTAATATTCCCATTTTAACAACCAAAGCTCTGTCATCGTCATCCTCCACTTCTGCTTAATCAATACTAAAAGAATGTGTACCAGAATGTGACAAACTTTATGAATTAACAATTGCTACTGCTAAAGACACTATAGAATCTCTTAAAGATCTGAATGTAAATAAAACTGCTGACCTTTGGGGATTGTCAGTACATACCATGTTTTCATAATTTATGTTATTTCACCCTTTTTAGCAATTGTTTTTACTCTTGTATTGCATCTGGTGTATTTCCTGATCTGATGAAACTTAGCAAAGTGATTCCACTGTTCAAGTCTGGCAGCACAACTGATCCTACAAATTTTGGCCTATTTCGATATTACCTACATTAAGGGCGCGTTTGCGTATCAGGCAATATTATGCTGTTTTTCGGTACATTTTATGGCATAACCAAACAAAATCCAATATAACTAATAACTACCTCGTATAGATTGGTTCTTCATCTTCAAATATCAGGTAGGTACTTTATTTTTGGAAATTTTAGTTTTTTATCATGCAAAATCGATCTATCGTTACCTTTTCTCACAAAATTAACGATACCGGGTTGAGTTTAGGTGCATTTATTGTGCTATTATTAGCATATTTTACATTTCTAAAAATACTATATGTAGGCTAACATATTCAATTCTTAATGTTGGGTTTTTTTTAAATCTAAATGCTTATAAATAGTCGCAGAAAAAATTAAAACCAAAACTTATTTTTTCACATTTTTTGCTATTCTGGATGAATCTTAATCGATTGCAATAAGGGTTATTTTATTTTTGATACCCGTCTTGATTTATTGCACAAGCATTTTGAATGAAACTTTAGTCTGCGCGTGGGCGCCGTAGAGAGTGGACATGTATCGCCTGTTTACAGCGGCTCCAGTTGAAAAAGATCGCTGTACAAACACAAAATATTTGATAAACCAAATTTGATACTTGACAAGGTAAGATTTTTATTTTTTCTATTTTATTTCGCTATATAAAAGTATGTAAGTAGGTTTTATAAATGCCTATTCGTCCTGGACTTGATGGAGCGACCTGAAGGTGTACTTCGGTGACTGCTACTGGATCTCCTCGACATGTTGTACTAGGTGAGCCGAGTTTGGGCTCGTTTTGTTAGTTATGCTGAGACCTTACCTCCGGACTTGATGGAGCGACCTGAAGGTGTACTTCGGTGACTACTACTGGATCTCCTCGACGTGTTGTACTAGGTGAGCCGAGTTTGGGCTCGTTTTATTAGTCATGATGAGACCTTACCTCCGGACTTGATGGAGCGACCTGAAGGTGTACTTCGGTGACTGATACTGGATCTCCTGAACGTGTTGTTCTAGGTGAGCCATGTTTGGGCTCCAGGAGATCCAGTATCAGTCACCGAAGTATACCTTCAGGTCGCTCCATCAAGTCCGGAGGTAAGGTCTCATCATGACTAACAAAACGAGCCCAAACTCGGCTCACCTAGTACAACACGTTCAGGAGATCCAGTATCAGTCACCGAAGTACACCTTTAGGTCGCTCCATCAAGTCCGGAGGTAAGGTCTCATCATGACTAACAAAACGAGCCCAAACTCGGCTCACCTAGTACAACACGTCGAGGAGATCCAGTAGTAGTCACCGAAGTACACCTTCAGGTCGCTCCATCAGGTCCGGAGGTAAGATGTCATCATGACTAACAAAACGAGCCCAAACTCGGCTCACCTAGTACAACACGTCAAGGAGATCCAGTAGCAGTCACCGAAGTACACCTTCAGGTCGCTCCATCAAGTCCGGAGGTAAGGTCTCATCATGACCAAAAAATCGAGCCCAAACTCGGCTCACCTACTACAACACGTTGAGGAGATCCAGTAGCAGTCACCGACGTATACCTTCAGGTCACTCCATCAAGTCCGGAGGTAAGGTCTCAGCATAACTAACAAAACGAGCCCAAACTCGGCTCACCTAGTACAACATGTCGAGGAGATCCAGTAGCAGTCACCGAAGTACACCTTCAGGTCGCTCCATCAAGTCCGGAGGTAAGGTGTCAGCATAACTAACAAAACGAGCCCAAACTCGGCTCACCTAGTACAACATGTCGAGGAGATCCAGTAGCAGTCACCGAAGTACACCTTCAGGTCGCTCCATCAAGTCCGGAGGTAAGGTCTCATCATGACTAACAAAACGAGCCCAAACTCGGCTCACCTAGTACAACACGTTCAGGAGATCCAGTATCAGTCATCGAAGTACACCTTCAGGTCGCTCCATCAAGTCCGGAGGCAAGTTCTCATCATAACTAACAAAACGAGCCCAAACATGGCTCACCTAGAACAACACGTTCAGGAGATCCAGTATCAGTCACCGAAGTACACCTTCAGGTCGCTCCATCAAGTCCGGAGGTAAGGTCTCATCATGACTAACAAAACGAGCCCAAACTCGGCTCACCTAGTACAACACGTCGAGGAGATCCAGTAGTAGTCACCGAAGTACACCTTCAGGTCGCTCCATCAGGTCCGGAGGTAAGATGTCATCATGACTAACAAAACGAGCCCAAACTCGGCTCACCTAGTACAACACGTCAAGGAGATCCAGTAGCAGTCACCGAAGTACACCTTCAGGTCGCTCCATCAAGTCCGGAGGTAAGGTCTCATCATGACCAAAAAATCGAGCCCAAACTCGGCTCACCTACTACAACACGTTGAGGAGATCCAGTAGCAGTCACCGACGTATACCTTCAGGTCACTCCATCAAGTCCGGAGGTAAGGTCTCAGCATAACTAACAAAACGAGCCCAAACTCGGCTCACCTAGTACAACATGTCGAGGAGATCCAGTAGCAGTCACCGAAGTACACCTTCAGGTCGCTCCATTAAGTCCGGAGGTAAGGTCTCATCATGACTAACAAAACGAGCCCAAACTCGGCTCACCTAGTACAACACGTTGAGGAGATCTAGTAGTAGTCACCGAAGTACACCTTCAAGTCGCTCCATCAAGTCCAGAGGTAAGGTCTCATCATAACAAACAAAATGAGCTCAAACTCGGCTCACCTAGTACAACACGTCGAGGAGTTGCAGTAGCAGTCACCGAAGTACACCTTCACGTCACTCCATCAAGTCCGGAGGTAATTCGTAAAAATATAAACAGCAATAATAAATGTATTTTGTAGGTACCATAATTTTATTACAAAGAATATACGTGAAAAAAATGAATCTTTCATAGTATCAAAATGAGTTCACTTGACTACTATTCCCGCAGTTAGTCGTGCTTAAACTTGTGTGTATGACCCGTGTCAATGTAGTAGTTCGATTCTGTACCTATCAATTTTGAGAATGCGTCCTTAAGAGCAAAATCTTTGAGAAATTAATTTTGAAACAAATATTAGGACATTTCAATGCACATCATTAACTACATCTGAAACAGTGGTTTTACAAAGGGTCGTTCAACTACAGACGCGGGAGTGGAATTACTAAAGAGCATATTCGAGGCCTGGGAGGAGTCGCGAAATACTCTTCGATTGCGTACATCATGACACACTCATCAGGAAACGGTACCACTATGGTTTAGGGACAGGACTCTCGACCTTTTGACTTCTTATCTGAACAACAGAATTCAGAGGGTCGCTGTTAATGGCAAGAGATCTTCAGGATCTGTGGTCACCATGGGCGTTCCGCAGGGTTCAATTCTAGGTCCTTTCTTGTTTTTAATGTCATATAAATGACTTACCTCACCATAATGGTTTCAAGTTTGAACATCGACCTATATATGAATAATACAAGCTTTCATCAGTATGTTGCAAAATATTCTAAAACTTTTAAGTGTGTTAAAATGGCTAAAGCTCTTCACATTAGCAATAAAATAAAATCAGCTGATGATAAAATAAAAACTACCTGGCAAATAATAAATAATGAAACCGGTAGGAAAAAACAGCGTAATACTGAATTTAATTTAAAGACTGCACATGGTCCCATCAACTCAGATGTACAAATAGCTCACGAATTTGAAAACTTTTTTGCTAATATTCCCCATAAAACCACTGAAGCTTTAACCGCTAGGAGATCACGCCCCCCGCGCGCGCGCTGGCCGCCGAGGACCGCGGTCGCCGCGCGTCGTAAGAAATTTATGACCGCACTCAAATAAACAAACACTCGGGTTTCTTATTACTTCTACCGTCTTAACGTTTATTGATTTGGGCACAGGCTTAGACAAAGGCATACTATAGTATAAATATAACATTCGTGACGAAACGCTTGTATTGTTAAATAAACATTGTTAACGGGATTTCTTTTGATCACTGTTTTGACGATTTCTGATAAAACTACTGCACTGATTCACTTGAATTTTTGCAACGTATACATTAGGAATATATAAATTAAGTTATCTAGTAACAGCGTTTTTTACAGACAAAAACAGAAATAAAATTCACAAAAAATTACGACATAATGAGTAGGTACGAACGGATGGATTACGTAACATTATTTGGTTCAAAAAATGTTTTTACTGTGTATTTTGGTTAAAATATTATCTAAAACGTTATAACATATATCTAAAAATAAATGAAAAGGACATACCTTCCGATTAGACGCACAAAACACACAAAACTCTTTTATTCACAATATTCACTTTTTTCACTTATGGTTTGTTTACATTTTTTTGGCTGGTTCAAAACTGGTATAACACGATGTTATTTAGTGCAAATATTATCTACCAAGATGTAAAAACTACTTAATAATTTAAATAACACTACTTTTCGTCGATTTACACACAAAAACAATAAAAAATACCGAAATTCTTTGCCAAGCGCGCACTGACAGCCATTATCCGTCAAGGCCTGTTACACGTACGAAACTGTCAGTTTCAACTTTTTTTTTAAAGTATTCGCCATAGATATTTTTGTGTACGAATGATTTAGTCGATTATCCTATCCGTCAGGCCATAAAGTAAAATTATTCACAGACCAGATTAGCTTTTATTTCTTAGTAGAAATAGAGTTTAGTGCCGCGCGGGAGGTGGCTCCTTTTCGGGCACACGGGTCTTGACGGCATTTGCGCATTGGGTTACATTCGGAGCCAGTTGGCTTGACCGGTATTCCTCACCCCTTACTTAGAAAGAATATAAAGGCATGCCCTTTGGAGTTTAGGTTTCAGCAAACAGACCCCCAGGCTGTTAAAAAAGCTTTTAAAGATCTTAAAATTAAATCCACAGAAGATCTGTGGGGAATGTCTGTAAAAGTATGTAGATCAATCATCGAAACTAATTTTTTTTGGACATATTTAACACTAGTGTAGACCAAGGCGTCTTTCCGGATCTCATGAAACACAGTAAAGTAGTTCCTTTGTTCAAATCCGGTGATAGTAAGGAACCCAACTATTAAAGGCTTTTTTTTTTTTTTTTTTTTTGGGTGGGAAATCATCAAATGACGTCTCCCGCTCTGGGTGGAGCGGGAGGGCGTGTCAGACTTTTACTGACTAAAACCCACCCGTGTTCCTTCTCTTGCCTGTGCAATGCCAGGGGGCCACGGTATCCCTTTCGGACTTTCCCGCAACCCTGGCAGGCAATGGTCTCATCGGACCCCTTCACTCGCTGACACTCTTTGAGGCGCGCGTGGAACACAACGCGCCGTCGACCCGGGCTTGGTCCTTACCGGACGGCGAGCTACCCATTGCTCACCGTCCGCAAGCCCGCGCCTACGGTGGCCGGGAATCCGCGATCGATTGCCGACGCCCGGGGCGTCTCCTCCTGCGGCAGCTAGGGGCGTGAGGGCGCGAAATTTGCCTCTCCCTCACGCGCTCCGCCTCCTCCTTCGCGAGCATTACTGCTTCGCAGAAGGAGGTGACGGCCTCCCATGCCCTCTCGCTCCGTACCATGGCCTGGACCAGGGCCGGACGCGAGAGATCCCCGCCACCGATCGCCTCCACGAGGACACGGCGGTGCTCTGCCCAAGCCGGGCATACCTCAACCGTATGCTCCACCGTGTCCTCCGGGCGATCCACGCAGTGATGACACCCGGGCGTTTCCTCCCGCCTTATCCGAAACAGGTACCTCCCGAAACAGCCGTGTCCGGTGAGGACCTGCGTCAGGCGGAAGGTGAGGACGCCGTGGCGCCTCTCCAGCCACTCCTCAAAGAGGGGACTTATCGCCGCAATAGTGGCGTGCCCAGCACTGGGTTGCGACAATCGCACTCTCCATGACGCCATGAGATCCCGTCGGAGCTCTGTCCGCTGTGCCCCGATTTCTCGCAGCATCGGAGTCAAGCCCCGGCGTTTCGCCTCCCCGCGCCACTCCCAAATATGCGCGAGGACTTTTGCCTCCAGATCCCATGGCGGCAATCCGGCAAGGAGGCTCGCCGCCTCACCGGAGACCGTGCGGTATCCCCGGACCAGCCGGGTGGCCATGACCCTCTGGGACGCGTTCAACCGGCGGGCAGGCCGCCGCCTCAACGAACGCGCCCACACCGGTGCCCCGTACAAGGCCATGGACCGCACGATCCCCGCGTATAGCCTCCGGCAGGAGGCGTTTGGACCCCCTAGATTGGGCAGGAGCCGCTTCAAGGCAGCCCCGGCCCGGTCCAGTCTGGGAGCCAAACGTCGGAAATGCTCCACGAAGTTCCACCGACTGTCGAGGACGAGTCCCAGGTACTTCATCGTTGACTCGACGCCGATGTGAACCCCTCCTACCGTTATTTGGGAACCCGACGGTGGCGCGTTCCGAGGACCATGAAAACACATGGCCTCAGACTTGTGCAAGGCCACCTCGAGTCCCAACTGCCGGATTCTGGCCACGATTGTCGCAACCCCGTGTGTCGCTAGTTCGGCCGCCGCCTGGTGCGACCTCCCCTGCACCAGGACAAACGTGTCGTCAGCGTAACAAACGACGCTGACGCCATTGGGGAGGTCTGCGCGCAGCACCCAGTCGTATCCGATGTCCCACAGATGCGGCCCCAGGACCGATCCCTGTGGGACACCGCACGACATCTCTCGCCGGTTCCACTCTCCCTGGTGACCGGGGTAGATGATGGCCCTGTCTGCCAGATAGGCCTCGACCACACGACAGAGGTAGGTCGGCATCCGGTGATACCGGAGTGCCTCCCTGATGCAACTCCAGGGCAGGGTATTGAAGACGTTGGCGATGTCTAGAGACACCACCAAGACGACCCCACCCCGAGCCACCGCATCCCCCGTCGTGAGGGCTCGCACGCGCATGATGGCGTCCACCGTCGAGCGCCCCCTGCGGAAACCAAACTGGCTCTCCACCAAATCTGGCCCCACCCGCACCAGCCGCCCGACGAGGCGGTCTGCAATGACTCTTTCAAAGAGCTTGCCCACCTCGTCGAGCAGCACTATGGGCCGGTAAGCGGACGGAGAGTCCGCAGGGCGCCCCGGCTTCTTGATGAGGACCAGTTTCCCCGTCTTCCAACGAAGCGGGAACTGGCCCCTCTCCAAGCATGCGCTTAGGAGCCCCCTTAGTCGAGGCCCGAGAGCCTCTGAGGCCAGGACCCAGGCTTTCCCAGGTAAGCCGTCGGGTCCTGGGGCGGTATTTCTGGCATTCAGCCTACGTACCGCCACCCTCATCTCTACCTCGGTCACCTCCAGAGCATCGTCGTCGTCGTCGGCGGTGTGGTCCGCATCAGGCACCGCAGTAGGCGGAGCCATTGGCGGGGAGGCGTGTTCCCCTCTTGAAGGGAACAGAGCGCTCACCACGTCCCCCACAAGCTGCGGCCGGAGACTCTGCGTCAGCGGGGGAGCCCATGGGTGGAGTTTCTCCCGCACCATTTTATATGGGCGTCCCCACGGGTCTCTGTTCAGAGTCTCCAGCGACTCCTCGCGGGCCAGTGCTCTGGCCCGCAGGATTTCCGCTTGGAGGGCGGTCTTCGCCGCTCTGTACCCCTCGTACAGCTCCGCCTGAATGGCTTCTGTATCCGGAGGTCGAATACGGAGCCTGCGGTGCCTACTGTACCGGCGTCGCGCAGTAACGCACGCATTGCGCAGTGTCGTCAGCTGACGCGACCACCAGTATACCTGGCGCGAAGCACGTCCGGGCTGGACCCGGGGCATTGCCACGTCGCATCTCTCGGACATGGCCTCCCGGAACCACTCCGCCTCGTCATTGATGTCGGCAGGCCTGTCCGGTGATGACACCCAGGCCTGCACGATCGAGGCTTCCAGGAGGAGCTCCCGGTCCAGCTGCTTCAGCGCCCACCGCGGACCACTCGGGGCCTGTCGGACCGGCGCGCTCGAGGTCTGGGCGGAGACGTCAAACCGGATGTACCGGTGATCGGAATACGTCTCCACCCCCTCCATGACGCGCCAGTCAATGACACGCGGCGACAGAGCGGGGCTAGCAAACGAGATGTCCACCACTGATTCACCCCGCATCCGCACACACGTGGGGACAGAACCTCGATTAAGGACGACCAGGCCTGCCTCCAGCGCCCAGTCCTCCACCATCCTGCCCCGTGTGTCCGTATACCAGGATCCCCAAGCCACATTCTTGGCATTGAAGTCCCCGAGGACGAGCACGGGGAGGGAACAGAACCCGACAACGACGACTCTCAACTCCGCAAGGGAGTTGTGGAACTCGGCGAGAGTTCGGTTCGGGGAGAAGTATGCACCTACCACGACAATCTCCCCGAACCGTGCTGCAACGCAACCCCGTCCTCTCTTAACAGCCTCGAGGGACGGGGTACCGGCGGCGGCCAACGAAATTAGGGCCACTGAGCCGCTCAGGTCCTCCACCCAGTCATCCCTGGGTGGGACAAAGTACGGCTCAGCCACCATGGCGATGTTAATCGACCACTGCGCCATGCTCTGGAGCAACAGATGCTGAGCTGCGGCGCAGTGGTTGATGTTCGCCTGGAGGAGGCGAAATGGGGCCATTATTGGCACTCCATTGCAGCACCCTCCTTAGCCCCCTGTGAGGGCCCTGCCGCGGCGGCTGCGGCGGCGACGACGGCTGTTGAGGCGGCAATGGTGGCGGTGGCGGCGGTTGCGGCTGTGACGGCGGTGGCGGCGGTTGCGGCTGTGACGGCGGTGGCAGGTGGTTTGCCTCTAGCCTTGGCGGGTGGAGCGCAGGCCTTGCTCCCAATCCGGTGGCCGGCTGGCTTGCCAGCCGCCGCACATACGACGCAATGCGGCGTGGCTTCGCACGAGCCGGCCTTGTGACCGGGCTGACCACAGCGGTAACAATGACTGCTGCGGTCCACCTCCGAGGTGCATTTAGCTCCCACGTGGTTACCCACATGGCAGCGGAAACACCTCAGAGGTCTGGGTTCCAGCAGTTTTACCTGCGCCGAAACCCAGCCCACCAATAGCCTTTGGCCTTCCCCGGCAATTTTTTTGGCCGCCGACACGGGGCAGCTCACCGTAACGGCTCGCATCCCCGTGAAGTCAGGACGGATGGCGCCTGCCCTAACCTGCTCGGCAGAGCACCCCCCAGTCCTAACGACAGCGGCCACCACCTGTCCCTCCGTCACTGAGTCGTCCAAGCCCAGAATACGCATGTCAGCGCATTTGGTAGGCCTGGACACTCGTGCCTCGTCCGCATTTAGGGACGCCCTAAGCCGTTCGGCCAGAGCGTCAGCGGCTGGGCCGCTTGCCGCACCGGGGACCTCCAGCATCCGGGCCCCAGTCGCAGTGACCCTCACCCGGATGCCCTCAGTGGCACCGATCTCGTTGAGGTCCACCGCCGCCCCCACCTTGGCGAGCACGTCACGGTAGGACACGCCCCTCTTCTCCGCCTCTGGCTGTAGTGTAATCACTACAGCTGCGGACTTCGGGGCGCGTAGCCTAGCCGCGACGCTTTGCTCCTTGCGTCGCTGCCGCCTCGCCTTTCTTTGGGCCGTCCTGTTCTTCTTCCCCACCTTCCTCTTCTCCCCGGCTACTTGCCATTCGGCGTCAGCCGGTGTAGCTTTATGAGGAGGCGGGGGCGGCTCTTTTGCCACTAGGGCCGCGGCCTTTGCCGCTAGGGCTGGGGCCTTCGCCGCTAGGGCCGAGGCCCCCACCGCTAGGGCTGGGGCCTTCGCCGTCAGGGCTGGGGCCCTCGCCGCCTGAGTAGCCGCCCCGCTCTTGGTCTGCCCCAAGGAACCTGGGTTGGCTGAGGCAGCCGCTGTGACAGCATATGATGCCGCCTTCCGCTGGCCAGAGACCGGTGGCGTGCTCGCCGCCAGAGGAGGGCGCAGGACGATGGCTTCTAGTGCGGAGAAACGAGACCGCAAAGAAGCCATCTCCTGCCTCACCAGGGTCAAAACCCGGTCCTCCGCAGGCACGGGCCGTCCCTGCCCATGCTGCTCCCTCCCCTGTGGCACCTCGCGGGGGCCGGCTCCACGGATTCCGGCCAGATCCGCTCGGAGCTCCTCATTCTCCTTTCGGAGAAGCTCCATTGCGGCTGTCAAGCGGGCGACCTCCGCCCGCATCTCGGACATGCCGTCCGACGGAGGCCTGAGGTGATAGGCCTCCGCTGCCGCCAAAATAGAGGCCATGGCCGCGGGCATGGCTTTGTCTTTAGAGGACTGAGTCCTCTTCAAAACCAATGCCTTGATTGCGGCAGCCACGGCCTCAGCAAACCTGGCCGGTCGCTCCCACCACCACTTCGCGCTCTGAGCTCTGACCCGAGCTCCTCGCGCCAGACGCAGCGTCGGACTCCGACCCCGCATCACTCCCCTCTCCTTGGTTTTTGTTTTTTTTGTTAAGTTCCATAGTAGTTCCCACGAGTAAAAACATGTTTTATTGACTCAAAATAGTGGTTCGCACTAGCGACTAATTATCTAATAGCTACCCATTAGTCAAGCTTACAACCTCCCTCACGGTGCGCCGCCGCTTGGAGGTTTGGGGTAATTTTTTATAGAGGATTTCTTCCTCGCGGTCCGGGCGGTTAAGCCAAGACCCTCGACCCCCGTCAAGTGCCAGAGACATGACCTTGACACTCTTCGGGGCTACAAGACCAACGGTGGCAGAAGAAAAGGCTTCCTCCTGCCTGCCCGACGGCAGTGTTAGTGCACGCCGAGCCCGTGCTCCAACGCTGCTCAACGTGTGCTCTCTCCGAGTACACGTTAGAGCGTTCCTCCGACAGGATATTGGCATGCAGACAATGGGACCCCTTAGGCACAGAGTACCTAATGGGGAGACATTGCCCGCATCCCAGGGTGCACCGTCCTGAAGACTGGCCTTCCCCCCGGACGCATCCGAAGGGAATTCCAGCCCACAGGCACACGGGGAGGTTTCCTGTCCAAGCACCCCAACAATTAAAGGCCTGTGTCAATTCTGCCAGTTCTCAGTAAGGTGTTTGAAAAGCTGATACTTTATCAAATGTTACGTCACTTTAATAAAAATTCCATCTTTCATGACCAACAGTACGGTTTCACCAAAGGGCGCTGTACCACTGACGCCGGTGTCACCCTAATAAAAACATTTTTAACGTTTGGGAAGAAGCACAAGATGCCATTGGAATCTTCTGCGACCTCTCGAAGGCGTTTGATTGCGTAGACCATGAGACACTTCTGCTGAAACTGGACCACTATGGGATTAGGAATACAGCTCATGATTTGTTAAGATTATACCTGAAAATCATACCTTTGTAAAAACAGGTACTATAAAATTTCAGATTGTTTACAAGATAAAAAAGCTTGGGATTGAGCTGCTCGCTCTGCTAAGCCTTGTGATAAAATCATAAAAATATACCAGTATTATATAAACATTGACATGGCTGAAACATGATTACTTTGTAAAGTATTATAATTTTTTTTTTTTGTGAATGATAGGACTATAGTGTTTTTTTTTTTTTTTTTTTCTCAATTAGTTTTAATGATGGTCTGGCAGTTTTGAGTAATTTATGCGGCCTACGCAAATGTCCTAACTTTGGTATTTTTCGTCGAGTTGAGCTCCTTAAGTTCTGAGTTGAGCTCCACGATTGCTGACAAATGCTTGTACAAACAGGACAGGTCCACTCAAATCTACCTGGTTCTTTTCTCAAAAGTCCATTTCAGACTAATCTACATGGTCCTCATATGGCCTGACCAAGATTATGTCTGGACTTTAAAAGAGAGCTTTCTGCTTGATTTGTGCTTTCTTTATATTATTTATAGCACAATTAATTAGAGCATTATGATGATTATGTCGTTCTGTATAATTAACTATGCGATCTCGACCATCATTGTTGACAATCATATCCGTCCGAAACAAGGGTTCCCTAGCATATAATGTACGTGTACATGTACGGTGAGAATCTAGTGCATGTTTGTTTACTGGAATTATATGCATAACACACTAGTGGTACAGAACTACACCAGTTTCTTTGGTCAGAAGAGACATGCATGGAAAGCATTTGAGTTAAAGTACTATTTGGTCTTTCAACCAGTCCATTTGTTGCTGGGCAAAAAGCCGTAGTGAAACGCGACTTGGCCCCAAAATAACTTATTTTTTCTAATCGTGACGTGAAAATTGACTCTCTATCACACACTACCTCTTTAACACCACCGATTGGACAGAACAAATCTTCCATTAAGAATTCACTGATTCTTTCTGCTGTCGCTCTGCGAATCACCTTGCATTATTGCATATCTTGTAGCATACTCAACACACACGACAATATACCAATTACCATTCAGCGACTTTCTAAAAGGACCTAAAATATCAATGCCTACTTTCTCCATCATATGGGTTACCACTATCAGTTGTAATTGGGCTACTTGCTTGGATTTCTTCCGCTCACACAACTCCTTACATATCTATCTATTTCTTTCTCTGCATCCTTTATAAAATAACTTGCTCTGAATTTTGCCAATATTTTAAGTCCTAGATGTCCGCCGGACCAAGGATCATCATGCAGCTCCTGTAAGACATCATACAGCAAGCTAGTATACATAGGATACATAGTATCTGTACACTGCATAAGGCAAGCCCCTAGAGCCTCTCCGCTGGCGTTGATATAAAGGCGACACATTTTTATTATTTTAATAAAAATGTAATATTGTCGGGTTGTTCATATAATTAATTATTGTTTCAAATGCTTCCTGATGCTTCTGCGACGAAGTGAAAATGGTACCTTTCTTTAATAATTTTGTTAGAGGTAAGTAAGGCTATTTCAGCAAAATTGTTGTTGAATTTGCGATAGTAATTTTACTTGTTTCGAATTAGTAGGGGGTTTCAAAGATTTTAGAGGTTGTCGTTTTTAGTTGTCAGGCTTAACTCCGTCTCCTGATATTTCATGACCTAATTCGGATAACTTATCATACCCAAAACTACATTTACTTGGTTTTAACGTGAGGTTTGCTTCCTTAAGTCGTAACATTACCTCATTCAAAGCTTCTTGGAATTCAGAGAAATTCTTTCCCCAAATCAGAATATTGTCGTAGCATATGGCTTTCTTGTATTTAATACCTGCTAGGACCTTATCCATGGTTCTTTGAAAAACAGCTTGACTCTTAAGTCCGAAGGGCAACACATTAAATTCATATAACCCTGAAGGGGTGACAAAGGCCGTTTTATATTTATCTTTCTCACATAAACGATATTGCAAATAGCCTGAATTTAAATCTAAATCTGCGAAATAACGCGCCCTTGATAAATAAATCATAATATTTTCAATAATTGGCAAATGGTAATAAATAATTTCAGTAATAACTTTATTTAACTTTCGATAGTCTACGCAACATCGCCAAGTTTTATTTGGTTTCTGCACCAATACAACTGGTAACGCGTATGTGCTATTAGATTCACGTATTACCCCATTTGCTAATATTTCCTCTACTTGGGAATTAATAACGTCAATCTGTTTTGGTGACACCCTATAAGGTGGTCGATGAACTGGAATCTCATCGATCGTTTTTATATCTACTTCTACCAAATTACAGCTACCTAAATCCGAGGCTTTAAAAGCGAAAGGAGATGGCTAAATGGAAGTATAGACGACTGCCCCAGCAATGTATAAACATGGAACCTTGCAATATGTAATGCTGAATAGCTGAATATTAGTATTTCATATGAAAAAGTTTCAAGAACTTTTCATATCTTTACAATCCTGAAAATATATTCGTGTAACTCCTACGTCAATAGGTATAAAAAACTGCAAACAAATGACATATTGCTATGAACTTTTACCTAGGCGTTTGGATATTTCTGCAATGACTTAAGATATTTTTGGCTAGCGACACATCCTGATTTCGCACAGTAGTACTTGAGTATATATCTACAAAGAGGTAATTACGGGCTTGTTAAAATCGGCGCAAAAACCACTCTCGCCTGCGTGAATATATAATAATGTATCCTACCTAGCAGAATTGTTTATCTATCTCAAACACAAAAATCATATCATTCAAAAATATTGTTGTTTGGGTCAGTCTGTTAATATTAATCCCTATTTTCAAATAGGTTCATCATTTTAACCACTTATATATATATATTATCTTATATTATATTGTCTGTGAAAACTGTCTTTATTTCAACTCACTATCCTACACGAATGTATGCCTAAACCTTCCGGAAGAACCAATCTACATACTAGTGACAACCCCTTCAAAATCTGTTTGTTGATACATCCGTAGGCAGACAGACAAACGCGTCAGGACTTAGTTTAGTAAGTAGGTATGGGGTGATTGATAAATCCTGCCTAAACTACGTTATCTAGTTTAGGCCCTGAGTAACCAAGGACATGAAGATATAGAAATAAAACAACAAAAATACGATTTAATTATTTATTCGTTATTCTGTGATTCTTACCAGTAGTGTTATTTCCCCTTGACCTTGTCATGTAAATCAAAAAGCAATTATTATACTTTTTTTATGGTTAACGTTCACGAAAGTTCTAGGAAATTATTAAACACTAAATAATTCATGAATGATTTTTTAAAATATCACGAGTTAATGTGAGATTCCTATACATGCTTGGGGCAGTCATTCAGCGATCTCCTTTTCTCTATAAGAATAAAGAAGTTCTCTCATTGATTTCTTTTCAAGGGTATCCAAGTCTGGGTTGATATTAATTTCATCCATTGGATCTGTGTTTTCATGTTCTTGTATTAGATTTGAAAAATAAAGATAATACATTTTTGAAATTGATTTCAAACCTCTTTCTTCTTTAGATACATGGTCACTTAAGACATTATTATTTATAATTATTTTGTCATCGTGACGTTGATATGCTAAAGTACTTACGTAAAACCTCTACAGTACCTACCGTAAGTTCGCACCTAGAGCGAAATGATAAAATTATTAGAGGTCGACCACCTCGCCGCGCCGTCGCCGTCGGTACGGTGCGTCGTGTCGTGCAATCGTGCATAGCCAGAAAATGCCGACCAAAGACCATAGCCAAACCCATACCAAGGCATAACAATTTGTTTTAAAGTAGTCACATATCAGTGATAATATTAGGGGTTAAAGCATAGACTTATACGGGTTAAAATATGAAATTGCCGATTTGTACTGAAAAATTGAAATTCGTTTTTTATTTTATTTAACGTATTTATTTGATCAAAATAATACCTATTATTATCTATACATTGCTGCCATCTAATATGTCATTTATGTCTTTGCGATAGATTAGAACTCTCGTGATCCTGATTCGAAAAACTGTGTGAAAGCATTTTGTACAGCCTCCTGAGAAGAAAACTTTTTATCACGTAGAAAATTGTCCAAATCACGAAAAAAATGGTAGTCCGTTGGAGCAAGGTCTGGCGAATACGGAGGGTGACGAATGATTTCTATTGCAGTTCCTGTAGAGTTAAAACGGTTTCTCGTCCTGTATGAGGTCTCGCGTTATCATGGAGCAATAATGGTGAAGATCGATTCATGAGTCGGGGCTGTTTCACTGCTAGTTTTGCTATCATTGTTCGGAGTTCGGCACAGTAGACATCTGCCGTTATTGCTTGACTAAATCGGAAAAAGCTATAGTGAATAACACCATACTGAGACCACCAAACAGTTACCATTACCTTTTTATTGGTAAGCTTTGCTTTAGGACACTGTTGCGGCGTTTGACGTGGGGTCAACCATTGCATGTTTCGCTTACGGTTATCGTAAAAAATTCACTTTTCATCACATGTCACAATTCGATCCCATATTTCTTAATTTCTGTATCGATTCAACAAGGCAACACGCATTTCTTTCGGCAGATCAGTTAAATCATGAGTCACCCATTTCTCATATTTTTTTATTTTATTGATCTGACGCATATGAGTCAATATTGTTGGTAAGGTAACGTTAAACCATGCCGCTTATTCCTGGGTAGTTTGGCTTGGATCGGCTTCCACCATCTCTTTCAATTCATTGTTCATTTCATCTGTGTGGGCGGTCTTCCACGTGGTTCGTTCTTCAAATCAAAGTTTTCATCACGAAAGCGTTTAAACCAAAATCACACGGTGCATTCCCCTCTCAAAACGCAACATTGATATTGCGAGTTGTTTCTGCCGCGTTAGTTCCGCGTCACAAGGCGTATTCAAAAATAACTCAAATTTTCGAAGTATCCATATTTCTTGTCTTAGCTGAATAAAATAAAAACAACTGAAAGTCGATAATCGAATGTTGCACATTTTTCAAAAGAAGAACTTCATAGGTACCATGAAAAGTTTCACTCAAAAATCTTAAACCATTAAGGTTCTATGTCAATTCCAAATACCTATTACAATAAAAGGGCAATTTCATACTTTAACCCCTATTACCTACCGAAATTAATTTTTAACTTTGGTATTTTCTAGTAAGACGTACAACAATAAGTGCTTACTAAATTCGTTTATCGAGGTAGGTACATTTCCTTGGACAATGCTGTGTCCCGTGCGTGAGCCGCGCGCCGCGCCGCAACTACTTTGAGACGCGAGCGCCGCAGTGTCTATGTTGTAGGGAGTAACGATAATCCCGACTTTGTTAGCTTTGTCTTTTTTGTGTTTTTCAAAAACCAATGACGTTTTTTTTGTTATTGGATGCTATAGAATTGTAGTAGACCATGGTCTGAACAACGTTTGTTCTAGCAAAACTGTGATTCAAATGTCACCGTGTATATCTTATAATTCGCAAATGAAATAATGTTTTAAGACCTTCCCAGTACCACGACTATAACTATGACTATAGTGGACTTCTTATTTGACTACCTGTAGTTCGTACGCCTTTCGTCACCGATTACACCGTCACGGTTGCCCGATCTATGATGATTGACCGAAAATAAAAGTAACTTGTTTTGGTAGTTTTGTTCTATTGAAAGCAAATAAAACAGTAGTGACTAAAGTTGAATTTGATTGTAATACAATAAGATTTGTTTATAAAATTAATATTATAGTAAAAAATACAGTATTCTTCAATGTCCCACAAAAAACGCTGAGGTGTGTCTTAAAAAACCATGAACATCGGTTAAAGTTACCGACAGGAGGTGTGACACGCTAAAATTGCCTGTTTTGTTGCTTATTCTTAATTTTTAATCAGATATATTAGCAACAATTGACTGCGTTATACATTTTTTTTGAAGCATAAGAACTAAACAGTACTTTAATTTAAAGAAAAAACTGCATTCAATAGAGAATAAGAATGGCTTGTAAATTGTTGTAAATACTTGTGACAGTACTTTTTCCTTAGGGTGATTTTTTCACGGAATGGCTCATTTATATAATTATACCTTCCGGAATAAATTCTCTAAATGATGTTAGCAACCACATCGAAATTGCGGTAATGCCATTGCGTATTTCGGAAAAACAACACAGTCACAGGCTGACAAAAAAAGCTACTTAGTTTTATAATATTTAGACATAGAGCAGAAGTGGTATTTTTATGTTGACAACTTAACGTGGTCTTATTTTATCTCACCACGTAAACCTTTTTGATTTTGTAATCATAGATTTAACTAAAGTAAATATTATGTGTGAAACGAATTCAATTTTTAAATCGTTGAATTTATGTTGCGTTTACACTGCGCGTTCATGCTGGGCCACTGATCCTACTGAAACTATGATGGTCAAACAGCAGAAAGTTACTGCTTGTTGTATTTGATAGCTAGGTAAAAATACACCTGATACAGACAGATCTTGCCTGAATTGATCGACCAGGACCGGTCGCAGCTGAATACCAGTATTTTACATGGAGCGATTGCCTATCTGACTTCCGCAACCCAGTAACTGGGTCATACCCCTGTACTGGGTCCCCTTGGTAAAACTGGTTGTCAGATTTTCGGGCTTCTGACGACCCGTAACGACTGTCAACTGTCCATGAAAACCCAGATAAGTTTAAAAAAAACATACCTTGAACCTAAAGATTTGGGTACTTTTTTGATGAATTGGTTTCCGAAGGAATAATTCGTTCCTGAGCTATCAGAAAGTATACAGCTGATTTTTTTTTTAAATAACCAACGAAAAATTTTAACGATGGGGGTTCAGAATCATGTACTGAATCCATGGTATCAGTTTTCGCGTCGATTTCCTTTCCACCCTGTATGTTATAACGTCCAAAGCGGAGTTGGTTTCTCGCAAATTATCGGTTTCCAAAAAAAACTAAAAAGTTCGATATCCCCTAAGAAGCTATCGGGTCAAAAAAGTTTTAAATTAGCCCTAGTATGCATGCAGCACCCTTTTCAAGGAATGCACCCAATCACCCCGTATGCAAACCTGTGATGCCTCTGGTAATAGGAGCAGGGAGCGTCGCACTATGCCAGGGGCTTGTTTTTTCTAATTACCTTTTACAACTACTTTTGGTGCGGTAAGGCAACGCTTGATAGTAATACGAAATTTATTCATATTTCAGGGCCAAGAAGCTGTTTACGTAATGGTTGAAACCGTCGAAAATAATAATGTCAAAAGATTCTCTGACGATACTTATATTACACCCAAGAACAAAACCGTGATCTTTGTTTGTACCAATACCGACGTATGTTTACCGGATAATTTTACCTCTGTTACTGAACTAAAAGCCTCTTTGATCTTGAAATCCTGCTTTACAAAAACAACAAAAAATCACACATATCAGTGTAAAACCATAAGGTTTAATCAGTTAAACCACACGGACAAACTATCGTTCTTGTCTAAGAACATACCAGACAAATCAGTTTATTTATTCAATTGTTTATTAAAGTCAAACGGTACTCAAGTATGTCACAAAAAAGCCGACGATGCTTACACAAAACGGGTACACAAGTCAAATCAAACGCTTGAGAGTGTGACAGATAAATTAATTTGTGAGGAAGGCGAAGCAACGAATGATAAACATGACTATCTTGAGCTTGACTCTCCATCAAGACGTAACATCTTTGCAAAATTGTCTATAAGTGGTATCCTTAGCGCTAAGTCAGTGGGTGACTATGTCAAAAAAAGTCGTTTTAATGACAGCATACTCGATACAATGCATAAGAGGGACAGCCTTTGTAAGGTCGACTGCCAATATTTTGTCAGACAGAAGTTGCATCTGATTGACCCAACAAAAAATTAAAGGTACAAAGGTAATAATTGGTACTGATGATGGGTGAAACGAAGATGAAATATAATAGTAGATTGTTTGCCTAGGGAGCAAACAACTATTTTTAAGCCGAGAATTGAATCTTTGAATCCAGAGCGGAGCGAAGGATTCTAAAGTAGAATCCTGAACGCAGCGAGGGATTCAAAGTACGTCACTCGAGCTTAAAATAGTGTTGCTCCCGAGGTGAACATTCTACTTTTCATCACCCTCTATGAGAAAACAAAACGTGTGCGGTCCGACCTCATCTCTCACGTATGATTTAAAACCAAAACAAAATTGTTGCAGCCGCCATCTTGGATGTACGTTTTGACCTCTTTATCGACTTTAGCAGCTTTAAAATCTATAAAAACGATACCTGGATGATGAAAAACTTAAAATTTTCGCAGCTGCCATCTTGGATTTACATTTTGACCTCAATATCGGCTTTAGAACCCTCGAAAACTGTGAAAACGACACCCATGACGAAAAATACGAATTTTTTCACACCCGCCATCTTGGATTTTTATTTTGAACTCATTTCGGCGCCCTCGAAAACTATGAAAACAATACCCATGACGGAAAGTTCGAAAATTTTCGTCTAAAGTCGTTAATAATTCACACTTTCTCTCTCTTTCTTGCCAGCCTGTTACTTGTTTATACAACGTTCGTGACTTTTACTAATAATATCCAAAGTCCAAATTCAAATCTATTTTGCTCCCTAGGGATCAAAGAGCTCTGTTTACGAAGAACAAACTAGCTCTTTTTGAATAGATGTGATGAAAAACAAATTAGTCTAATCTATGTAATGAAACATGAAGTGCATGCACAGTAACTAGGCGAATTTGTTTTAAATTATGTTGCATTTTTTGTTAAGTTTCACCAGTGGGTCTACCCTATAAGTATAGCAGAACTTTTTATGTCATAATATTATTTTGCTTAACAGCGGATAGTATAAACTTATTTCGCAGAAAATCGTTTGGCAAACACTTATTTATCATACATTCATAACTCATAATTTTTTCAAGTCATAATCATCTTTAGGCATAAATTTCATATTCATTATAATGAAAAAGCTGAACCATTATATCACAGAAAGTTCACACACACATGCAAACAAGCAGACACCATGCATGCATCATGCAAGCGAGCATGCAACATGTAGCAGGCATGGTTTTTATTACGGTTCCGGCGCTGCGGGGGCTCCAACGGCCGCACGCACGCTTATCGTCGCAGATTGTTTTAACGCTCACCACGATAAAACCACCTGCTCCTCAGCTCGCGCGCCGCCTCGCCCCTCCGCGCCTACGCGGGCTTCAATTACACTCTAGGAGTAGGGCAAACAAGACTACGTGGAGTCAGTTTTACAGCGATTTGTTTCTTAACTTTATAAGACATTATTTTAGTTTAATTTAAAATTGAAAATGCTATTTTACAATAATCGCAATATGCCTGATAAAATTCTTCCAAATTAAATTCTGCCATCTTAAAAGTATGCCATTGTAAATTTGGACATACAAACATTCGGCCAAACAATCATTATATTCAATACCTATTTTTTATGACTTTTAAATATTTGTTTAAAGAAGATTATGCCAAATAAACTTCGGAGCATCAAGATTTTGCCAAATAAACTTCGGAGCATCAAGATTTTGCCAGATAGAGGAAACGGGATCTGGCAGAATCTTGATACCCCGAAATTTATTTGGCATAACACACTTGGCATAATCTTCTTTAAACTAATATTTTAAAGGCATAAAAGCCGAAGATCTAAAAAGAGATAGAGAAATAGCCCTTAAAAACACATTAAAATCACACAATTATAACAAGGAGATCTACGACGCACACAAGAAAGAATATACATTTGAAGAGGGAGACTGGAAATCGACTAAATAGAAAAAAAATGGATCAACTGAGAATTGGGCCCTACAAAATTTTAAAGAAGGTTTCCAATTCAATCTATGAAGTTAATGCCAGGCATAAGAAAGTAGAATCAAATTTCTACCACATTACCAAGCTCTCACCAGTATTTGGTAGTAGGTAATTGAACAATTACATGTTTTTTACACATGTATTTTATTTTATTTTTATTTTTATTTCTTCAGGATAACAAACAATTGCGCAATAATGCTTAATATCAAGGTACAGATATTTTATAAAACACTTAAGTAATCACGCAACCAGCACCGTTATCCACAAATTAATCCAACTGTAAAAAATAGTTAGAGCAAGATCACACAAAACAATTATTGAAAAACAGAAAACAATTATTGTCTATCATAGATTAAGTATCGAGTCTCGAGTCTTGTGCCATAAGAAATATAATAATATGTGACAAACTAGATGTGTGATAATAACAACTAAAACTATGAGGTACTTATTTAAAAGGAATTTTTATAAATACAATTTTTACAATTTTTAAACTGTGCGAGTGACGATGCAAATATGTCAATATCAGCAAAATTATCGTTGTAGCTCATCATTAGTCGACGCAAAGGAGCTCTTTCTCCTGCTTTAGTTCTGCACTGCTTCGGCGCGAATAGACTGTGAGTGTAAGTATCACGAATACGTTGGGAACGACTAGGTATGCGAAGGTAAATTTGGTTTATTAGGTTATTACAATCAAATTTATTGTGACAAATCTTGTAAAGGAACGATTGATCATGAAACAGTCTCCTTAATTTAAGAGTTGACAGGGAATATTTTTCTAGAAGAGTGTGATATGATGACCACCTCTTAAATAATCTATAGTTAAGAAATTTAAGATATTTTCGCTGCACTGATTCCAATTGGTCGCTGTATTTATTGTAGAAGGGGTTCCAAACACAAGTGGCATACTCCAGTTGAGATCTTATAAACGTTTTGTACAGTAATAAGAATGTAGATGGTTTCTTAAATGAATTGCAGGTCCGCCTTACAAATCCATACATTTGATAACCCTTGGCTGTGATATGATCAACGTGTGCATCAAAGTGTAGCTTTGAGTCAAAGAGTACACCCAGATCTTTAATTAGGGATACTTTTTCCAGAGAAGTGTTACAGAGGGAGTATTTGAATTGAATGGTATTATTTTTTTTGGTAAAAGAAATATATTTACATTTGTATAAACTTAGATACAGTTTATTGGTCAGACAATAAGCAGAAAATCGATCAAGGTCCTGTTGTAATTTAACACAGTCCTCGACGGACCTTATTTTACGAAATACTTAAGATCGTCAGCATATAGGAGGAAACCACAGTTTTTAAAACATGTGTTTATGTCATTTATGAATAGGATAAAAAGTAGTGGACCCAGTATTGACCCCTGCGGAACATCAGATGTCACGCTGATCACATCTGAAGCGAATCCATTGACCACTACCTTCTGAGTTCTATTTTTCACATAAGATGTAAACCAACGAAGCAAATTCCCATGGATACCATTAAATTCATTTTTTTGTAAAAGCATTGTATGGTCCACCTTGTCAAAAGCCTTGCAGAAATCCGTATAGATTGCGTCAACTTGCAGTTGGTTGTCCATGTTTTCAAATAAAAAGTTAGAATACAAAACCAGGTTACTAACTGTAGAGCGATTTTGAACAAAACCATGTTGTTCAGTGATAATATTATTATGTAAGATGGGGTAAATTGCATAATGAACTAATTGCTCCAAGACTTTTGACATGGTGGACAACAATGATATTGGACGATAGTTGGTAACATCATTTTTTGCACCGCCTTTGTATACAGGCGTAATATTGGCAGTTTTCCACGATTGTGGCACAATACCCTCCCTCAGACTGCGGTTAAATAGATAAAACAAAGGCACGCATATTGACTCAGCTGTGTGTTTTAAAAAGAATGGAGGAACACAATCAGGTCCAGACCCTTTGGCTATGTCCAGGCATTTAAGTCATTTAGCTATAGTGTCCTTAGATAAGGACAAATTGGATATAATTACTTCATTGGTTAACGAAGACGAGGAATCTTTATTAACGTTGCTGACATTGTTATCTGTCGGCTCATAAACGGAACTAAAAAAAATTGAGAATAATCTACATACATTCACAGGTCCGCTACATACCTTATTATTATATAACATAGTGTTGGGTAGCCTGTGTTACCTTTTCGGCTTTTTATAAACGACCAAAAACGCCTCAAATCTTTACGCATCTATTGAATGCATATACCCGTTGAAACATTCAGTAGAGAGTAACTTAAATCTCTTTCGGTATAAGGAAAACTGCTCATAATCCACACAGTTTTTATATTTTTTCCACTTAATCCAGGCCTTTTCTTTATTTCTAAAAATATGGATTAATGGACGTGATAACCAAATCGGGTATTCGTTGGATTTGACTGGCCGTGTTGGTACGTGAGTCCTGATAATTTCATAAAAACTTTCGGTAGCAGAATCCAGTGAGATATCGTCTAGGACGAAGGTCCAGTTGACTAAATTAATGTCTTTATTAATAGCTGAGTAGTCGGCTTCTACAAAACGATATCTAGGCGCGAAGCACCATGTCATAGGCCTATGCATTAATTCAAAAGAGACAGCGGCCAAAAAAGGTGGATGAAAAGTATCTACAGGTATAAGGGGGCGGGTGCCGGCACACACAGACATACGTCACCAGAAATCAATAGGACTAGAGTGCGGCCCATGTGGTTTTTTATACAGTTATATTGCTTACAGTTTATAGTTGTTAAGAAATTAAGTAGCAAGATTTCCATTGAGGTACTATCATTGCGCACGCGCGGCATAAGTGCAGGTGTGTCATGTAAAAGCCACTCAATCTGTGGTAGGTTAAAGTCCCCAAAAATATACGTTTTTCTAATAATAGGAGATAAAAATTCTTTCTCAAGCAAATTAAATAGCGATTGGTAGGTAGTTAGTGTTTGGTTAGGCGGAACATATACGCCACACACAATGTGAAACTCATTAACAGTCTTAGAGTAAAACTTTAAAAGTACGTAGTCAATAATGGGTGGCATGGTGTCATAACAACCGTCATGACAAGGCATTGCCGTAATTTTTCTTCTGAGGGGGGAGATGTAAAGAGTCATCGTCTCTTTAATCTTATCTGATAGAACTGGCAACTATGGCCATAGTGTTAGGACACGTCACTTCTGATGTTTTGGCAGGTACTATAAAAAAAATAAAAAAAAATATTGGAATTAATTTACTTATTGGAAATAGAGGCATTAAATGTTGTTTCTTTGATTTTTACAGAGAAACGCAATTTCGTCTTTATTTCAATTCTAAAGAATCTACATTATTATATGGATAACTAAACACGATAAAACAAAAAACTGATTTTCCTAACTCATACTTCAAGTAACTACATTACCAGTAGTCGTTGACCCCAAACAATTAACGAGAAAAAGAAAATTTTAAAACTATGTTGTACTTTTTTTTTAAGAAACAGTTGAAAAGTTTTATGTGCCTGTTGCCTTAAAATAATTCCCTAGAAACAGTACAGCAAATTAGTAGTTGTACATTAGTATTTCTCTCCTCAACTTTAAAACAACCAGTACTACATTCTCAAGTACGTCTCAAATTATTAGTATTACTATCAAGACTGATTATCTCTCCTTACTCGGAGCTCATGCGGCGTTACTGAGCGAAATGGATCTGTTGCTAAGCCGAGACGTAATGGAGAGGCCAGGCGGTCTCCACCACCGACCGACTGTTTTAATGGTCCCGCCATCTTGCGTTATTGTCATTGAAGGGTTAAAGAATTTTCATTGTGCTTGAAAATTGGATTTGAATTTATGGAGATAAATCAAGGAATTTCCAGCTATACCTACTGCCTTAGTTATACACTCGAGAGCAATGAATCCGGGTCACTTAAAGAATGTTAAAAATCTCGGAAACTAAAAATGATAGGTTAATGCAATAAATTGTATTTAATAGACAATGTAATACTCCTTAAATGAAAGTAAAAAAAATATGAGTCACCATAAATTTTATTAACACAAAATTACATAAAGAAAAAAACTGCTGATCTCTCCTTAAAACAAAAATAGGAAACATGAAATTTTTGAACTTTATTACGATTTTCTTGAATTTTAATACTTCGTATTGCCTCCTCGTGCTTCCATTACTGCGTTTACGCGGTTTGGCATGCTGTACACCAAGTTCCTTATACGATTTTGGGGAATATTCTCCCATTCCTCTGTGAGAGCAATTTTGAGCTCACGAAGCGTGATTGGGGGAGGGTTTCGTTGTTTTACGCATCTGCCTAGCTCGTCCCAAGCATGCTCGATCGGGTTGATATCCGGGCTGCGCGCTGGCCACTCCATACGAGTAATGTTCATCTCTTGAAGGTAGTCATTCACAATCCTACCTGTATGAGGTCGGGCATTGTCATGCATAAATATAGCATCCTCACCTAAATTGACCATAAATGGACCAACGTGATCATTGAGGATTTCTTCCACATATCTTTCGCTAGTTAAAGAGCCGTTTTCTATGATCACCAGCTCTGTGCGACTTTCAGAAGAAATTCCGGCCCACACAAGTACAGACCCACCACCGTAGGCTACTTTTTCTTCGATGCATGCTTGCTTGAATCTTTCCCCTGGTCTTCGATACACTCTGTGTCTTCCATCGTGCTTGTAGATCATAAATTTTGATTCGTCGGAGAACATAACTTTTGACCAATCTTCAATACTCCAATTTACGTGGCTCTGGGCATATCTTAGTCTTGAAATACGATGCCCACGCTCCAGTTTAGGGCCGTTTGCAGGTCTAAGGGGTTTTAAGTTAGATTCAGCAAGCCGACGTCTTACTGTCCATGCACTTGGGTTACTTCCTCCGAGGCGTCGAAACTGATTTGTGAGTTCAGTTCCTGTAAGAAAGCGATTTCGAAGCATGGTGTTCACCAAGTATCGGTCTTCTCGTGCTGTGGTACACCTGGTTCTGCCCATTCCTGGGCTGCGTAGGTTAGAACCAGTTTCTTCGTAACGTCGGAGAACTCTTTGTACTGTTGACAGCGACACACCGACAGTCCTGGCTGTATCGCGCTGACTCCGGCCGGTTTCCAGCATTGTAAGTATTCTGGTGCATTCTTCAGGCGTAAGCGACATAATTTCAGCTTGAATAATGAATACAGAGCACTATCAACATGGTTTATGTACCCACATAAATGACAGATTACAAACAAAAGCAAAACCAAATGCTGTAATTTCGTAGTTCCATCTTCGAAAGTGGCCCTTTTTCAAATTTGATTTTTTTATGATATAACTTTACAATAACTAAGAAGTTTTAATACCTTCATTTAAGGAGTATTACATTGTCTATTAAATACAACTTATTGCATTAACCTAGCATTTTTAGTTTCCGAGATTTTTAGGATTCTTTAAGTGACCCGGATTCTGTCTGTGTATTTGTGATAATATTATGTCATGGACAAAAACACACTCGGTAACCTGCCAGTTCAATCTCATGAATTAATAATATACAATGTAGAGAGCCAAAAGGATACGTCGGCGCCTAAATGACGTTGACAGGGGGACGTTGTTGGTAAAACATTAACATTTTAACATTACTAACTTAAAATTTTAAAAATTATCACAGAAATTCTATTGACAAAGCAAGACTGCCATCTTGCTTTGTCAATAGAATTTCGTTAGTTCCGATTTTGGCCACGCGCCAAAATAACCTTGTAGCGTTGTATATTGTCATTGGTTGAATTTCGAACTTTCATTTTGAACTCCAAACAGCCGAATTTAATCACTTCATTTAGTTACGTTATTCCTATTGTATTGTTTCATTATTAGCATCCCGCCCCTTCGCACGATTTTCGACTGGACTAAACATCGACATATTTTTATTTTATTTAAGTTGAATAAGAATATATTCCGTCCTTTACAATTAAAAGAGGAGTTGAGCAAAACGACCCGTTGTCCCCTTAGCTTTTTACTGCCACTCTTGAGGAAGCCTTCAAAACTTTGGAACAAACCTGGGCAGACAAGGTCAAGGTCATGTCATCGGTGAAAAGAGATTATCAAACTTCCGCTTCACCGATGGCATTGTACTTTTTTCCTCATCAGCGGGTGAGTTGGGTAACATGCTCGCATACTTAAACAAGGCAAGCCTCGAGATTGGGCTTAGGATGAATATGTCAAAAACCAAACTTATGACAAATAGCACCAAAAAGAGACTATACGAGACTGGGTTCAATGCTATCGTAGCGCCGAAACGGCACTTGCTTGTGTAATGGAATGGTTATAACTTTTTAACAGTGAACGTAAGTAAAACGCTCTGCATGCCTTTCGCCATCAGATCAAATTTAAGTCCACCAACATCTATATCTCTTAAAAAGCACACATTTTCGTCTTCCACCTCTTGAGACTGCCCTGAAATCACCAAGACACCTACTTTTAAATATTTAGGTGTACAAATCGATCAAAATCTGCATTGGCATAAATACCTGGGCGAGTAGAACTCGCAAACTCATATACGACTTAAAAAAAATACGCAATTCAGCCGATATATGTAAGTCGTAGTCGTATATTACGCACTGTGCCAATCCGTTTTAGTGTACGGTATTCCACCCTGGGGTGGAGTCAGTGAAAACCATTTTGTATGACTAGAACGAGTTCAGAGAGCCGTACTGAAAATCCTACTCTCTCGGCCATTGAGATACTCTACATCACAGTTATGTGCAGGATCCAAAGTGTTATCAGTCAGACAACTTTATATCCTTGCTCCGTAAACACTCAACTCGTCCGTAATTAGAGCCAAAGGGTAGGGTCAAACACACGGTCTTCCCGTTAGAGTCTTATAAAACTTCCTTCGCTAAAAGGCATTATTACATCAACAGTACGAAACTTTACAACCAGTTAAATAAATTATTTAAAAAAATCCCTAAAACGAAATTCCAGTGTAAATCTGAGTTACGACAATATCTGTAAAAACTTACTTACCGTATGACCGAGGATCTTCTGATTGAAAACTATTCCAACCACAACAGACAGGCTTTTATAGCTCAAAATTAAATACTTCCATAAGTTGAATTTAACATAAATTCATCTCGCTCACACCCACTTTTATAAACACAAATACACATATACACTTACTCACAAATACTCTCACTCACTCAATATCAAACACACACTTCACCAATTAGTTAATCAAAATCAGTTTTATTTATCTCTCTTTTAATTAGTTCCTGCTTTTTATTATATTTCCCTTGCATTGCATTGTACCTTTTATTTTTGTTTTATAGTCTTTTATTTTGTATTATATCATTGTATCTATAATTTATATCTCGATATAAATTATAAGGTTTATTAAATCCATGCACAATTTTGAAGGTACTGACTTCTAAGATACGGGTTTTTACCTAGTTTAGAGGTCAGGGACTTTCTTTACTGAGTATCACTTAGATTAAGCCATTTTTTTGTTTCTTGTTCAATGTAATTTTCGTGAATTTCTGAGAGTAATAAAGATCATTATTATTTCCTTTATTTTACATTAATACATATAAATTATATTTTTTAATATTAGAATACAAAATATTTATAAATATAAAAAATAGTAGCCCACCGGTATCGGGAGTCGGGTCCAAGCTACCGGCGGTCAGGGCTCCAGAGAGAGGAACCTCCTAACAACGCGAGCCGTGTCCAGGAGTACCACTTTCTGAATCAAGCCCTTAATCAAGCTGCCCAACGAGAGCCTCCTTAGGTGTTGGTCGAGGCTCTTGGCAATTAAGCCATTGGCTGATACTATTATTATTATTATCGCCTTTGACATTTCTCGGGACCCTAGGGTGCCGTACCTTTAGAAGGCGTACGAGGGGCCTAAGCCAACTCGCAGAGGCCCGTTAGACGTGTCTAATGAACGAGGCACTAACCGATGATTATCCCTGTACGCACTAATCTAGTGAAACAATGATATTGGATTATGGGTTTTGGGTGGCTAAGTGAACTGGTTATATAGAACTATGTAAAGACTATGGCCCCTGCCTGACCAATATCTTAATATACGAGTATCTAAATACACACGTAAAATGGCAGGGGGTGATTTGCACTCTCAATAATGGGCCCCCGAAAACGGTCGCTAGCACAAAGTGTCGAAGCGACAAGGGGGCAACATGTCCTGAGGTGCTTATAAGGAGTGGAGCGGTATTCCAAGGCTATCAAGACAATCCCGGAAGTACGGTCAAGATCCCTACCAGCATCTTACTGGAATACTTCCTTCCTCCAAGCACATACACGATAGGCTCCGTGGGGTCGCTACTGCCCAACAGCTCGCCACGTGCTGCCCTGCGGGTTTCTGTATCTCTCTTGGTCTGGCTCCTATCCCAGACCTGTTCCGGCAAAAAAACTCTACCGGCATAGACCTGGAGTTCGGAGCGCGCGAGCCCCACCACGACGTCAACGTAGAGATACGGCGGTGGGATTATTATTATTATTAAGTAAGTTTCTCCGAGCCTTGCATTATAGGTGTCACGGTATATACTTGTCGTATTCTCAATTATTGCATAAATACAAGTAGATTGTTAAAAGTAAATCTACAACTACTAATCTATTAATATTTACCGACTTTCTCTTTAATAATATGGATCAACAAGTACAAGTAGACGCAGTGTACACAGACTTTCAAAAAGCGTTCGACAAAGTAGACCACAGTTTTCTTCTTACCAAAATTGCATTTAATACGGGGAGATTTGCTTCGCTGGTTTGCATCATATGTTAGTAATAGATCACAAAGAATTGTTATCAAAGGGTTCCACTCGGCGACTACTGTCGTAACATCTGGCGTACCCCAGGGCTCAATTTTAGGGCCTTTTTTATTCATTTTGTTCATGAATGATATTGGAAATTTTTTCAGACACTCAACATTTTTGCTCTATGCTGACGACCTAAAAATCTTTAAAGCTATAAGAAAAACCTGCAGATTGTTGTCTGTTACAAGAAGACTTAAATCGATTCTCTGAATACTGCGTTCAAAACAAACTTTACCTTAGTATTTCTAAATGTTTAACGATATCATTCACTAAAAATAAAAACATTTTAAATCATAATTATAATCTAAACAATGTAACTCTATTGAAAGCTCCATCCGTGCGAGACCTAGGGGTACTGCTAGATAACAAACTTCACCTTGATCAACATATTGATAACATCACCAAAAAGGCTTATCGTATGTACGGGTTCGTTATGAGATCAGCTACTGAATTTAAACACGCAGACACTTATTCTCATCTCTATAAAGCACTAGTTAGATCTCAACTCGAATATGTAGTAGTAGTGTGGAACCCTTTTTATAATAAATATTTTGAGATGCTAGAAAAAGTGCAGCGCAAATTCCTCAGATCAATGCACTATAGGTGCTCCCACAATTTCCCAACCTATAAAAATCTACATAATAAATACAATCTAATGAGCCTGAAGTCTAGACGTTTATATCTAGAAATTATGTTTCTTTTCGACGTATGCTATAACAGGTATAACTGCTCTGAGATTACTAATAAAATATGTTACTGTGTCCCAAGAACTGTTATTAGAGGAGAGGTGCGCGCACGTCCTCTTTTTGCTGTGTCCCATTGCCGCACCAATGCTGGTCTGCGGGCGCCTCTGCGTCGCTTGTGCAAGAACTATAATGTCTTTTGTTCAGAAACTACAGAATTAGATTTATTCTCAGTGTCAACTAATAGATTTCGTTCTGCTTTGTTAAAGAAACTTAAGGATTCCGATGTATAGTTATAGTATAGTTACTGTTATTTGAACAGTCTTGTAGTCTTACTCGCATAGATTGTTCATTAGTAAAGTTATATGAATTGTATATGCTGTGGATAACGGTGTGAGTTTCACATTTATACAATATCTTTGTTTATATTATTTGCGCAGATAAAATGTGTTACTGTTTGTTTGTCCCAAATAAATAAATAAATAGATTACACTGGAATCCAGACGTAAACTCTTGGAAGTCACTGCACTACATGCTATTGTCCATATAGTGGCTTTGACTCAATTGATTTTTTTTTCTCAATTTCTCCTCACGAGCAAATTATGTTAAGCAGTTCCTCGCGCCGTTAATAAGCGTAGTGTTCGTACAGGTACTTTATTTGCTGTCAACATATGTCGCACTAATTCGGGTATTCGCTACCCTATTCGTCGTAATGGTTAATTCCTATATCAAGATTTCATTGAGATTTATATTTTTATATGCTCAAAATCTAAATTCAAATGGAATATAATGAAACTTCTATGTAATAATAATGATAAAATTAATTTATATTAGTCCTTTATTATTATTATTTCTATTTTTGCTTTATTGTTATTCTCTTCTATGTCTTTTATAGTTCTTCGTCTTATTATTTTTGAATGTATTTTAATTTAATTTAATGTATTTGTTATTATGTAATAATTATTAACTCATCTTATTGCTCATTTAGTGGAACTTTTGTTTATAATGTGCGAATAATGTAGAGGGCCACAATATTGTTAACACTCCTTATATTATTTTTACAACTTGTCATATTTTATATTGTAGATGTTTATCATCCCTCAATAAATAAAATAAAATAAAATATTTTTTTTATACATTGAGGGTGAGGAGATTGCATATGTCCATGAACATATCTATCTGGGCCAAGTAGTCTCCTTCCAGGCGCGACAAGACAAAGAAGTTGTTCGACACACCGAGAGCGCCTGGAGGAGCTATTGGCCAATGAAATACTCGTATCTTCCAAAAGGGGATCTACACATTTCTCAAACTGAGAATTGTGGACATGTGTATTCTCCCCATTATTACATATGGTGCTCAACCTGGTATTTGACTCTTCAGCAGAGGTTCAAGCTCAAGGTTTGCCAGTGAGCCATGGAGCGCAGTATACTGGGGATTCTAATGTCGGACCGTATAAGGAAGCACTGCGTGCCAAAACCAAGATCACGGACATTTCCCAGAAAGCCGCTAAGCTTAAGTGGGATTGCGCCGGACAAGTCTGCCGCATGTCAGTTGACAAACGGGCTAATAGAATCGCCGATTGGGTCCCACTTAACGCATGACGACATCGCGGCAGGCCGACACGAAGATGGCAGGACGCAGGACGTGCTTGACTCCTACCGACAGGACTGGCCCGTATGGGCCGTATGGCCGTATGTTGCTAGTATTAGCAATAGACAGAACTGTGTGGAAAAGTGAGAGGGAGGCCTTTGCCCTGCAGTGGGACAATAGAGGCTAATTAGATTAGATTAGAATAAGCTACCAAAGAAAGTAGTAATAAGTTACAGAAGAAAATAAGTTACCAAAGATCTTATGGGAGCTTCCATTTAAATATTTTAAAATTAAACTACGTAAATGTTTGATAGAAAAGTGTTTATAGTTTACAAGCATTTCTGCAATATAAAGAAAACAAAATATTTTGAGTTTCCTTTTGTTTTATGATGTGCTTTATTTAGTTTAAAGAATTGTTATTACGTAAAATGTTGTTTTAAGGTTAAGTTTTGTGTGTACCTCCTTTCATTTAAAAAAACTTTTATGTACAGTCTGTTGTCAACATTATCTGACCCACCCTAAAAACAAACGAATGTGGACCCTGTGCTTGTAATGTTAAGGTTTATTCAATTTATATGAGCATATCAGACTAGTTAGTCGATGAACAAATAAAATAATAATACAGACACGCAAATTTGATCTTTAACACGTAACGTTAAGGTAAACCCACCCAAAATTGTCGGAGCCACCGGCATTATGTATCATTTTGTTATGCTATTTTAATCATTATCTCGTTGACATTAAAGTTGAAAAGCTTTTAAGTCACACTACATAATTACAACCCAATCTTTAATTTCGCACGTTTCTAACAAGTGCTTGTGGCTTAGCGGTTTGATGCTGGATTGGCGACGAACAACATGTCGGTTCAAAAACACAGTCCACCTATTATCAGTTCCTTTTTTAATAAATAATAACACACATGATAATAAAAAAACTAAGTACATAAAACAGAAAATAAAAAATTCTAAAGAGACGTTGTTTTTGCAATATAGTAAGACAAGGTAAAATATGTTTGTCACTGCATACCCTTAGGTTTTATAATGAATACGAATATTTATTTTTCAACTACCCACTTATTACAAATTATGCGAAAATATTACCATTTTAGAAAGTTTATATTTGAAGGTTATCCGTCTATAGTTCTTTACAATAAACAAGAAATGGTTTTGTAATAAATTCTAAATTAAAAGCAAAACAATTATTTTGTCGCAGGATTTGATCTCGCAACTTGTTTTTCCCAGTCTTATATTCAGACCACGAGACCAGAACTACTTGAAGATAGTTATTAAAATAAGTTATTACACTAATTATATTATAACAAGTAGTTATAACATATAACCTAACGCTAACGTTTTAAAGATCAAATTTGCGTGTCTGTATTATTATTGTATTTGTTCATCAAGCCATCGCGTCGCTTGTCTGTTAAGCTCATTTAAATTGAATAAACCTTATTGTTAATGTCAGAGGGTCCAAATTCGTTTGTTTTTAGGGTGGGTCAGATAATATTGACAACAGACTGTACTATATCTTATTAGAATAAGTAGGTACCTAATTAAACAATAATTTGCATGCCTTAAACAGGCAAAATATGGACTGTATATTAAACCACCAACTGTTACAACTGGTAACACCTGTATTTTCTGCAAATTAATTATTATTATTCGTCATGTATCCATCTAAATAAATTCTCTAAGTGATAGTGAAAACCACACCAAAATCCGTTGCGGAGTTTAGAAAAACAACGCGCTCAGCGGTCAGACAGAGAGTCACGAAAACGTACTTTAACTTTTATTATGTATTCATCACATTGTGTACGAAATTACAAATCGTTAATTTTCTTTTAGAAAACAATAAACAGAGTTACTTACTTTTTGTTAATCCACTTCAGAAGAACACTATATAAATCTTGTTTACTCAACTTATTTGCACAAATTGAAGTGGTTGAGAGATGAATTGCTTATTAAGCCGTCTTCGCAATGATGCGGCGACGCGGGGTACGATCGACCCCGCCTATTGAATGGAGTGCACAGCTACCCCGCACCAAAGGCTGATTGATCGAGCCCCGTGAGTGATGGCGGGATGGCTATTATGGATAGTGTCTTCTTTATGGGGTGATGTAATTAAGTGTTTTGTGATTAATTTGAAAGGTAGGGATTACTTTGGTGATCGTGAATACATTATAGTTGAGGGTTTTTTATACTATATTTACTATTACTATATTATATTATTATATCTCCTTTATTTCGCTATTTACAAATAAATTATATTTTAAATATTAGAATAAAATGTTATACTACACATCAAAAGTGTCTAGGGATCAAGTACATTTTTAAGTATAAAATATTATCCAATTAATATTTACCAAATCTAATCATCCAGACTGGCTTCTTACTATGATTCATATGTTAACCTCCTATGTTCCTATGTTAAGTTAACAATTTATTGTAAAAATTAAGATAAATTGCCATTTTTACAAATTGTGTTAAATTGTAATTTATAAAATATATATTATATAATCTGTGTTTCCGCTATTGACACGAATCACACAATCACAGCGATTTTGCATGCTTAAAATCAGTTCATCAAAATCACTTTGAGGAACGGCTGCTCACGTTCTTTCTAACAAGTAAAAAGTTGATGTGGAGTATGCAAGTCATCGATACCGTACTTGGCAGAGCACGCATGAGATATGCTTTGGAGCATATCTCATGCGTGCTCACTTGGGTTGAGATCTGGCGATTGAGCAGGCCACGGCAGAACGTTGCTGCAATCTCAACCTCAAACTCAAAAACTCAAACTCAAGCATTTATTTCAATTAAACCATTTACAGGCACTTTTGAATTGTCAAAGAGTCAGTCAGTTAGTCCGAAAGTTGAAGCTAGTTGCCCATTCCAAAACGTAGATCTCTATAGAGAACAATGGGCAAGAAACTCCAAGGACACTCTTTCAAATATAGAAATTACAAAATCCTGGGTACATTACTCTTGTTGATAAGTGAGTAAAATGTAAAAAAAAATATAAAAATCAAAAACGATTAAAAATGAGCCCTGGCAGATAAGAGATGACCAGTCCCACTGACTGCGCCCGTTCACGAACATGACGCGTGGATCAGCACCATCCAGCTCAACCATTTTGTAGGGAACCGAATGATCCAACACACTCGCCACCATCAGTGAGACATTATGTGAGTATGATATACTCTCAACTACCCTGCTCTTTCAAGTCAAAATCAACTTAATAGGGTGAATATTTCATTTCGTGCATATTACACGGCAGACGATAAAGAATCTAGGAAACGCTGAAAAAAATAAAAAGTGACGTTGTTTTTGTATAGTTAACTTGGTGTTCTATTAGGCACAACCCTTAGAATATATTTTTTTTTACTAGAAATGCACAAAATTGAAAACAAAGTATCTAAAATCTAATTACCATCTGTGTCCCTTTTACCAGATTTTGGTCATCTGGCACATCCTGTTAAAAACTGTGTTTGAAGAACGGCATTTTTATTACTTAAAAGGATCACAGGATAGTTAATTTATTCAGAGACGATTTATTGTTTAGGGAAGAACATATTTAGGCGGTTTCATACAACTTTGAAAAATGTCCCTACACTTTAACATAATTACCATTCGACGGTATGTTCGATCCGATATTTTAATATTTACGCGTCTCTGTGCACCGAGTTTTGCACAAAATATTTGACGACAGTCAACGCTTGGCCACCGAGCCGAACAAACGCGTGAAAGAGTGATTTTGACGACGTAAATTAAAGTTCTCCTGTGCGGAAAGTGACGTGGTACGGAATATTTCTGCATACCATTCGTGTTATGAAAGGTAGTTATATTTCTTTTTATCAAAGAATTATTTGCTAGATGTATTCGGTATAAGTCTCTTTTTCCGCTGATAAACTTAACAATGCTGTACCTGTTCCAAAAAACGGTAATTTATCGAAAAGATTATGAATCTAATTACCATTCTTCTAATTACCATCGATTACCGTTCTTCTTGATTCGAATGGTAATGAGAAGAAACGAACGGTAATGATTGTATTCGGTGATTCAATTCTCTTTAATCTTTATTTTTCCTTATTTGGTCATTTTATATTCAATAATTTCCCAATGTGATCAGTTGTCTTTTGTTACCAGAACACCATTATATTTTTCAAAGTAAGAGAAGTAATATAATGCACAAGCTTTATTAATTTAATGAATAACGGACTAAAAAGAACTTACCTACATATTGTGATTGTTTGTCTTTCATCATAGATGTCTCCATATAAACAATAATATTTTTTTAGACCATAATGCCACGAAGAAGAAGCACAAGAGAAGAAATACTAGAAAGGGCAAAAATAGCACGCAGAAAACGATATGAAAAGATTAAATCAGACCCTGTCCTTTATGCTTTACAAAAAGAAAAAGAACACCAAAGATACCTAAAAAGAAAGGAAGAAAAAAAAAAATTTCAATAGGCGATATGACCCAAGAGCCAAGAGCCAAGAGACAGCAAAGAAAAAAATGGAGGGAAAGCTTCAATAAATTTTATAAAAAAAAACTTTTACGCAATCGTGGTGTCGAATTGATGAATGCAAATACCCCCAGTAGCAGTGATAGTGAAGATGTACCTAGAGTAAATAGTTTTGAAGTAAACTCTGACGAGAGATACAATCGTTCACAGTATCAACGGGTAATGGAAGATCAACAACCATCTACATCTCAAGCAGCTCAAAAAATATCCACTGAAGCAGAATTTAAAAAGAAGGTAAGAAGATTACGATACATTATGTTACAAAAGACTAAGGCGTTTAAAAGTAAGATAAATACTTTGGAGAAAAAAGTTGAAAGCTATAAAAAACATATTTTGAGGTTAAAAAAACAACTGCAAAGTCCCAATTCAAAGGTAAATCAACTTTTAAAAGATAAATCAAAACTGCCCGAAGCTAAAAAGAAAATATTATTTTGTGAAGCAATGAAAAAGACGTTGGAAAATAACTACAAACAACAGTCGAAAAAAGGCAAAAAAGAGTTTAGCGATGCAGTAACCGGGGATAAATCAATATTAAAAGATCACAGAATTTTGACAGAAGTAAAAAATTTTGTGTCCGAGGCAAAAAGGAATCAATTGTACAATCTAATCAACACTACGAAATAGTTAAACAAAATATACAAGATTTTTATGAACGCGATGACGTTTCAAGGATTACGGCTGGAAGGAAAGAAGTAATCACACGAGACAGGGTACAAAAACAAAAAAGGTATCTATTGGATTCACTAAAAAATCTTCACAAAATCTTTGAAAAACAATATTGTAAGGTCAGTTACTCATTTTTCTGTAAACAAAGACCATTCTGGGTTCTTATTCCCGACGTCAATGAAAGAGACACATGCGTTTGTAAAATTCATGCAAATATAGACTTTTTGATTCAGGGATTGAACAAGCGAAGAATTTTATCAGAGAAAACACCTAATGACGTAATCAAAAGTCTTTGCTGCCCAAAAACGGAATCCTTATTAAAACGATGTGAAGAATGCCAAAACAAAATTCTAAATTATTTGGAGTTTAATAACGAAGAACCAATAAAGTTTAAAAAGTGGGAGAGTAAGAAAACCACGTATGTGACTAAAGGCACGGAAAAGGAAAAGAGGATCATAGAAAAAATTGAAGTGACTATGCCTCCGAAAGAGGCTATTGCAGAGTTGGAAAAAAACATTTCTGGATTTTCAAAACATGAAGGAACACGAAGGTGGCAGTTTTCAGCCATAAACGATCTTAAAAATAATTTAAAAGAACATGAAGCAATTATCCACATCGACTTTAGTGAGAATTACGCCTTAAAGTACGCCTCTGAAGTACAAGCATTCCATTTTGGAGGAAGCAAAGATGAACTGACTCTTCATACGGCAGTAATTTACCACGTCGAGGCAGGAAAATGTACTGCTAAGTCTCTCTGTACAGTTAGTGAAAATCTGCGCCATGACGCTGCAGCAGTATGGGCCCATATAGTTCCACTATTAGAACATGTTCAAACTTTGAGTAAAAAGATCACCATATTACATTTTTTGTCTGATTCACCTAGTAGTCAATATAGGAACAAGACCATGTTTTTCATAATTACAAAGTTATACTTGTACATTAACGGCTTGAAACAGATCACATGGAATTATTCCGAATCTGGCCATGGCAAGGGTGCGGCTGACGGTGTTGGAGGTACTCTAAAACGAACAGCTGACGCTGCGGTTGCTCAAGGCAAAGATATTGCAACTTTGGATTCTTTTGTCAAGGTTATAACAAGTAATACGCAGAATATTATAGTGAAAGTGGTTGATGAATACCAAATATATGAAAAAGATTTTTTAATTCCTAAAACAGAGCTGCTGCCATTGAAGGGTACATTAAACGTACATCAAGTTATATGGCACAAAGGAAGAGAAGAATTAATATTCAGGGAAGCAAGTTGTTTTGTTTGTATCGATGGTAATTGCTCACATACAAAATTGGTAGGAAAGTTACAATACACAGCACAGAATGTTGACAGCAAAGAAAATGATAGCCCTCATATTGAAAGACCAGCAGTGATTATCCACTCTAATATTTTGGTAAATCCAGCTCGTAAAAGCAACTCTGAAGTAACTAGACTTTCTGATATTATGCCGGATAATAAACTTCATTTATATCCGAATGTTAACATAAATGAAATGGTACGAAAATACAATATTTCTAGTAGTACTGTCAATTTTTCTGACCAATTTGAAGATTTTGTTCAATCTAGCCGAAGTGTGTTACAAGAACTTGAACCCAATAATCTTGAAGATGATTGTGGGCCCCTGAAATCATTAGCTAGATCTAGTGGCAGCTCAAACGAGTACAAGGAACAGCTTATAATTGAAAATACTCCTGAAGCTTACTCCACACTTGAAGCGCTGCCGATCAATCAGCCACATACAGTGTCACACGAGAGGCTACAAGTTAGAGGATACAAAATTTTACAGAATGATAAAGACAGTAGCAAGGATAATAGTTTTGAAGACAGCTTTGTACTCCAAAGACCGACTGAAAATTTTCGAAAGCGTTTCTTAAGCGACAGCAGTTCGGATAGTGACATGGAAATTTTTTCAAAAAGAAAATATTAAAAAAAAAAAATACGTCCAGACGCCAGCACATCAAACTACCCGAAACTGCCAAATTTTCCCAATCAACTTTGAACCTTAATGTTTTAGCGATAAAGTTGACAGATTGACATTAAAATTATTGAGATTGAAATTGGACAGATTGTTCTTTCATAGATTTTCAACGTTATCGCTAAAGCATAAGGTTCAATGTTGATTGGGAAAATTTGATAGTTTCGGGTAGCTTGATGTGCTGGCGTCTGTGCATATCTACTACTTACATATTATTATTGGTTAAATTAATCATGGTATGTTTATATGTTAATTATTTAGTTAGTGCGAAGTAAATAAGCTACGGTGTAGCCAAAAATGATTGTTTTTTTTAAATTTCAGAATAATTGTCGCTACTATGCTATTCTGTCAATTTAAATTGATTATTATAGATTGCCATAATTATTATTTTGAAGCGCTTATCAAGCTACAGTATCAAAGATTATTTTAGAGTTTATGTATGATTATGTTTTGTTTCTGTATTATTTTAGTTTTATTATTATGTACCTATTTTGAAGTTATAGGTTTGTTTTATTGCAATTAAAGACTGATTTATCAAACTGTTGTTGTGTTGAAAATTACCATTCTTTCTACCTCATTACCATAAATAGATATCTAATTCCCGTTTGTGTTAAATCTCATTACCGTTCCTTCAAAAAAAACAAACGCCAATATCTTAAAAACTAAAAGTCTGATTACTGTCCCTTTGTTATATTTCACATAACATCATTAAACACTTTCAAAAAAACATAGAATGAACATGATTAGGCACATTTATTTGACTATTCTCCAAAATATCATAATATGCACGAAATGAAATATTCACCCAAATTTAACATAGTAAACAAACGACTCCATGGTACTCACATTTACATACTTAATTTGAAAATAAAAATGCGTCTAAGTTATACAAAACTATAGTTTGCAATGTATTTGTAACCTATAAAGAATTTTACCACCAAAAGAAAGAAAATCAATATTATCTATGGAGTATTCAATAATTAAAACTTGGTTAAATAAAAAAAATAAAAATAAAAAAAATCATCAAAATCATCAAGCATCGGCAACAGTGCGTGTGACGTGACTCTAGCCGTGTATGGACGTGCACAATTGTCGTGCATTAGTCGAAACGAATCACCCAACTGGCTTCACAAAGGGATGATCACGTCTGAAACAATCCTCTCCGCATAAATCTGAGCATTGAGGTTGCACCTGATCTAAATGAGATCGGTTCTTCCACCGATCCAAATACCGGCCCAAACCATTATTGTTCGCCCTCCATATGAATGAACTACCTGACCAAATTTTCAAACGTTTTTGACAACCAGAGGTCCTCCAAACTCGAGTACATCTTGTATCCGGCCTCATACCGAAACGAGATTACAAAGACAACGCCAGTCTTCTTCCTGCCAGTTTCTGTGTTTGCGAGCCCATTGGAAACGGGCCTTACGATTGCTATAAGTGGAACTCTCAGTGACCTTCGGGAACGCAGAACCACTTCTTATTGCGCCTATGTGGCGATCTGTACATAAATACACGCACATAAATTTTATGACACTTGTAAATATTATTGGTCCGCACTAGCTCAATATTACAAGAATTAACTCGTAAAATAAACCAAAGATGAAATACAGTCCCCAGAATCCATATCTCAGCCACAATTCCGACATCTATTGCTCCACAAACATACAAACGCAGATGTTACCGAATCAAACTAATAATCATCGTCACACCACGAATCGAAACCAACAAGGATTTATTATTACTGGCACACTCATTTGTTATTCAAAATGATATTAGGATAATTCCAAGGGCCGCAGAAAAACAAAACGGGGTAATGACGCTCAGTGAGTAGGTACAGAAGGTACGCTTTGAGCAAATGTACAATAAATGTACGGTCAACCACATGACAGTAGTAACACGAAAACCAACCTTATTGTTACGAAATAAAGGCGCTTCCGAAGTAGAACTGTTACCATGGGCGTGCGATTGACTATACCACGCTTATTAGCTATTTTCTAATCATTCAATCTATCTCACTTTTTATGATGAGAACAGGCTGATGACGGGCTCCTACACAACTACCCTAAAGTACCTACGACCGGGCACACTGCCTCGGGCAATCAGCCTAACTGTCCACCTGGCTGACTTGGTAATGTTAAAAGCACGACTTCAGATACTATCCTAGGTTTTACGTTCGGCGCGACATGAGCGTCATCCGGCTTCAACTCATGTCTGCATGATTGATTGACTAAAATAACAGCAGCCAGTCTTAACACTTTAAATGAAGTTGACAATCTGACAGCTAGTTTTTGTGTTGATTCAGAAAGCGGATGTAAGAGTGTACAACAAACCTTCTTTATATTTTACGTGATACTATGCTAATGATTGGCCGGTCGCTCCAAGGGTTGGCACGACCGACAGCTTGAACAAGGAAACTGACGGCGGCTGGCCGGCTCGGTTCGAGCGAATTGAATAAATAATTCATGAGCAGCGGCTAAGATTCCCCGCCACTAGGTTTCCCATGATGCCCGAGAATTTAACTTCTTTATTTGAAAAGCTTTTGCATCCCAGACTTTTAAAATGAGATTTAAACTGAAAAGTTGAAGGTAGATTGTAACCTGCTGTGTTTAGCGTGGGATATAGGTACGATCTCCTTATTGTATGCAAATGATATGATACAGAATAATTTAACTGCAATAGAGCCAATAACAAACAAAATACTGCGATGACCAATAAATAAATGAAGGCTTATTGTGGCGTAGCTGCAAAAACGTTCCGACTGTTCAAAATATAAAACAAAACACATACGACGTCAAAGAACAAATCTCACAAAGACCGATATAAATAAATAGTTTGTTACATATGTACAGAGTATTAGGTGACTCCTTGTCTAAAGGATTTGAGCCTAATCCCCTCAGCCGGGATTAGGGATAGAATATGGAACATCAACAACTGTGTGAAGGACAAATATATTGTTCTGTTGCGCACAGATTGGGGGAATCGGGGGAAAGGATTTCTAACTTAGAAACAGTTTGAAGAACATCGGGATTTGTTCAACTTGGAGAGTAATGTTAAGTAATTTTGGAGAAGTTCCTTCTAAGTTATTTGTTTGGAAATAATAAAGGAATTACTACTGCCTCGTTGGGCGATAGAGATAACTGTACCTAAGAACTCGTAGTATATTTTAAATAATCTTAAGTTCTCCATTACTTGTTCAAAGCGTCACAGAGGTTTCGGAGACTTCTGTAATGCATGGCCGCTAGGAAATAATTACCAACACGCTCTAATGGAGGAGCAATTAATCTTGAAGATAGCATGGTATTACAGTTAGTCGTCGAATCTTCGCCGGAAAATTTCTGTAGGAAAGTAGCAAAAGCATTAAGAATTCAATTAATTCTGTACACTGCTCATGTTTCCCTGCCCACGCAGTCTTAGCCTTGTGCTAGAGACTCATTTCCTGGCCGAGTCGTCTCGGGTAATCTATCTTCGTTTACATTATAATATTTTTGTTTATTTAAGTTAACAGAGGGGAGGTCTAAGGTTATTAAGCCCAAGGGATAAATGGACTAGCTGTTAGTTCATTTTAATCTCAATGGAAAATGTATTTAAAAGTTTGTAATGCGATTTTTTTTACAAACATTTAGTATCATATTTACTGTCTAGTCCTACCAGGGCAGGAAAACTAAGAAGAAGTGAGGTGAATTATCAAGTCCCAAACGACAAGACACACAAATGACGAGGGGCTAAAACAGAAATGGGAACCTATAAATGCTTATAGCTCTTTCTCTTATTAAATCCTGTACAACATGGGGGAGGAATTACAGTGTGTAATTGAACCAACCTAGAACCGACATTCAACGAGAATTACGGAAATAACAAAACTAACCACGATGTTAATTAATTAACAAACCCAAAAAAACTCATCACAATGAAAGCTTCTAAATGAGTACTGCACAGACATGATGTCTCTTTCCACCTACCAGAAAAACATGGGCGAACAAGAGAAGCACTGAAGAAAACCCACCACGTATCCAATTTTGAAATTACGGGAACTATTCCAGTCTAAATAACTAAGCAAACTTGATGAGAGGCTTGCGTTGTAAGAGCAGTCGAGTACCAGGGCAGCAGCAATGCGACAGAGCAACGAGGACAGATGCGATTGTGTAATGAGTGGCTTCCTTCGCTTATTACTTGCTGTACAGAATGGCAGGGAAATTAAGGTCGCCGCGTGTCACACCGGAGCTAACTTTACCGTCAGTTATCTTATTTACACAAGAAAATAAAGTTGAAGACCAACTTATTAGTCTATCCAATGTTTCAAAATAACATCGTTGCATAAAAGCCTAGAAATTATACCCACCTAGAAAAATCTACCACGTATTTCCTTAAATATTAAAATTATGGATCTGAAGGTGCTCTCAATAGGACGTTTAATTTATTAGAAAATGCTTACTGCAAAAATTGAGGAAAACTAACACTATCTTGTGTTACAACACGGTGTGTAAAGCTGTCAATGTGTGTTCGTTGATAATTGGTCTCGTTAATTTTCATTTTTAAAGACCTTGTGAAAATGGCTTTGTAGTCGAGTTTAAATAGTCTTTTTACAAGAACATAATTATTGCTTAATTTGCAAACATTCCACTTTAAAGCGAGGACAAAACTCTTAATTACTTTGTTCGTATATTGCTTGATAGCTACATTTTGTTTCATTATGTACCAAGTTGTCACTTGTTTTCTTAGGTATTCGTTTAAAAACGTACAACGTTGCGCATAAAGAATTAGGTGTCACACATCTTTGGACTGACCGCGGAAAACTATTTACACAAGATAATCTACTGCCTGTCGATCTGTTCAAAGAATAAGGAAATAAACAACAGCTGAACTTAACTACAACGGTAATAAAAATTGATTCAGAAAGTAGTCAAAGGAAGTAAAGTAGTAAAGGAATCACTTGTGAGTTTCACTCACAGATATCACACAGCTTAGGTATTGGCTGAAACTCTAACATACAATCTAACTTACCTTAATGCCTATTTTTATTGTAAACCATATTTTATTACTTGAATACCACCATCCACCACATACCGAGACTCCTCCGTGCCTCGGAAAGCACGTTAAGCCGTTGGTCCCGGCTGTCATTCGTGAATCTTCGACAGTCGTTTCGGGTCGTCAGAAGCTCGAAAATCTGACAACCAGTCTTACCAAGGGGTATCGTATTACCCAGTTACTGGGTTGTGGAGATCAGATAGGCAGTCGCTCCATGTAAAATACTGGTATTCAGCTGCATCCGGTTAGACTGGAAGCCGACCCCAAAATAGCTGGGAAAAAGGCTAGGCAGATTGATTGATATTGTATTACTTGAAGGTGCAAAAATAAACAATTTTTTTTATTTTAGTAAAAGGACTGGTGTCATGACATGACCTTTCCGACGGATAAGAACGTGAAGAAAAAGGAAAGCTTTTCTGACCTTCCGACCAGTTGTTTCTAATCAATGGCGTCTATTTCTTTTACGTCTTTTATTACGACGAATAATGATAAAAACGAATGAAGCTTCTGGGTCCCCAATCTGATACAGGAGCCGTTATACAGATTACATAATTCTTAGAAGCAGACTAACCCCCGAATACTGAAACGTCACTCAAAATTTAAGTAGCACTTATATTTAACAGATACTCAAAAGTGACGTTTGACAATACGAAATCTTAAGTTTAGGAGCTGCTCAAATGTTAAGCAGCCCTTAAATTTTGAGTGACGTTTCAGTATTCGTGGGTTTGTACTGAATAATATTTACATACATAAACTAACGCCTTCTTCCTATGCGGGTAGGCAGAAACTACAGAATGCCACCTGCTACGATCCTTAAATACCTACTTATTTTACTTCGTTTACGTTCATAGATCAGAAGGGCAATTCCCGTACTTAGAAAACATTCACATTCATGTCACAATCTGTCTAACTTTTGAAAAATGTTGGTTGATTGCGAATGAGCTTAGAATGAGAAAGTTCTTAAAAATTGTGGGAATTGCCCGTCTGGTCATACACGCACACTGGTTATCTGACACACCGCACCGCACCTGACCTTTCTGAAGAATAACACCAACAAGGTTACTACATGTCCTTCTAGGGCATGCCCTCCCGGCGTTACCACCCACATCTACCTTGTAAATACCATTTGTTAAGAATATTATAATTAAAATATGAATTCTATTTGAACACTGAGGCAAAGTCTGTACGTCTAGTCGTCACAAACAAGGCATATTCCTGTAAAACAATGTCACCGTTTATAAGACGTCACCTTAACTCTGTAAGCTCAGTAATTAAGTTGAACTAGGGTTCCGCAGTAATTGTGATAACCGTTTGGTTAGCGGTCAGTCCACGATAATCGCTGTAATAACCGAGCCTTGGTAGGTGTAAGTCGCGAGCTTCACACTATATAAGGTGGGACATACATATGGCGATTATTTTATCGATCAGTCGAGCTAAAACGCGAATAACGCGCGATTTGAGCATGAAAGTGGATTGCTATAGTTGGGATAGATAAAAAAAAAAGATGGATGGACTGTGTGGAAGATGAAATGGGGAAGATGGGGGTGATCACCGAAATGACGACTAATAGAGAAATACTTAAGCAAAAGCCATATTGCGCCGACAACAATTAAATTGGTATGAGAGGAAGAGAATGACGATGATGATGAGGCGAGACACGGCTCCTCGTCATCAAACGCGGTGCATCTACATACACTCCAAAACATTTTCAGTCCACTGCCACTTTGACTTGCTGCCTCTATATGGTAGGTATGTGCATGTAATAAATCTACTTCTCCTTGATTTGCTAAATATTTTAAAGTACATATTATAACTCCTTTAAATAGATTGATCTGCTAGATCAAGTAATATTAAGTCATCGCTATTGATGGCAGTTCATGATTATTATATTGTTTCAGTCGCATCTAAGATGCAAAGTATACCCAAACTATGATATTTCTATAATAGTAAATTACCTTCAAAAATCCAACAAATCGCCTTGTCCACAGCAAGCTTTACAAAGGAAATTAGTTTAATGAACACACCGGGGGTTAACGATGGTAAACACACATTTAGTATAACGTACAACGTCTAACGTATACCTGCGTAATGGCGCCGTCAACTAGTGATGCGCTTATGGTCTCTTTGAGGAGCATGTTTATAGTGCTGTGCTTTAGTCAATAGGCTGCGGTTATGACGCAAGGGTTAAGTTACACTGTTATGGTAATCAGTATACCATAACAGTGTAACTTAACCCTTTAAAATAATGATTTTAATAAAAAAAGATGGATGGACTGTGTGGAAGATGAAATGGGGAAGATGGGGGTGATCACCGAAATGACGACTAATAGAGAAATACTTAAGCAAAAGCCATATTGCGCCGACAACAATTAAATTGGTATGAGAGGAAGAGAATGACGATGATGATGAGGCGAGACACGGCTCCTCGTCATCAAACGCGGTGCATCTACATACACTCCAAAACATTTTCAGTCCACTGCCACTTTGACTTGCTGCCTCTATATGGTAGGTATGTGCATGTAATAAATCTACTTCTCCTTGATTTGCTAAATATTTTAAAGTACATATTATAACTCCTTTAAATAGATTGATCTGCTAGATCAAGTAATATTAAGTCATCGCTATTGATGGCAGTTCATGATTATTATATTGTTTCAGTCGCATCTAAGATGCAAAGTATACCCAAACTATGATATTTCTATAATAGTAAATTACCTTCAAAAATCCAACAAATCGCCTTGTCCACAGCAAGCTTTACAAAGGAAATTAGTTTAATGAACACACCGGGGGTTAACGATGGTAAACACACATTTAGTATAACGTACAACGTCTAACGTATACCTGCGTAATGGCGCCGTCAACTAGTGATGCGCTTATGGTCTCTTTGAGGAGCATGTTTATAGTGCTGTGCTTTAGTCAATAGGCTGCGGTTATGACGCAAGGGTTAAGTTACACTGTTATGGTAATCAGTATACCATAACAGTGTAACTTAACCCTTTAAAATAATGATTTTAATGCAAGAAAATTTTCTTTTAATGCAAGGTTATAAGGTTATTAGTTCCAAGTAATAGGCTCACCCCTATTCCATGGAACTTAAACATTACTAGCAAAATGTGGGTGTACATACTATAGGTACACCTCTGCCTAACCCTTCGGGGATGACAGGCGTGAGGTAATGTGTGTGTAAAGGTAATTATTATCTCTCTTTTCTTACTCTGCTCACCTTCACAACCTATTTTTACCAACCAAGCCAAATCTATTATTTTTATTTTATTTTATTTTATTTTATTGAAAGGAACAGCAAACAGTTTTACATTATAAGAACTTAAAACTAGTTTAACAATATCAATTTGGTTATAATGTAACCCACAACGCTGCCCACAAGTAGACATAGAAGTTTAAAAAAAAGGGCTAATCGCTAGGTACATAAATAGCAGTACGTAGTAGTAAAACTAGATATAATAAAGACTATTAGAAAAAAAAAATGCTTAAAATTAAAGTGTAAAGATAATAATAGATAATAAAAAATTATATAATATTATTTTAGTTAGGAGGACTCGTTACATTTAATAGGTAATAGGGTACGGTGAATGAGGCTTTTAAATTTACTAATTGTACAATTGAAGATGTCAATGTTTACAAACTTACTGTTATATGTGTCAACCATACGGCGGACAGGTGAGCGCAGACCTGACTTCGAGATAATTCCTTCTAGAGCTAAGGGGGAGGAGCTTGTACTTGCTGAGCAATTGAGAATATGATAAGTAGGATTTATGACATCTATAGTGCATAGCACGCAAAAGTTTGTACTGTACATTCTCAACCATTTCTGAATATTTTTTGTAGAAAGGATTCCACACTGACACTGCATACTCTAGTTGAGAACGAACGAGGGCTTTATATAAGCATAAATATGACGAGGTTCTCTTGAAATCAAGGGTGGCCCGCATGATAAAACCAAATAGTTGGAAGGCCTTGCTGACAATTTTATTAATGTGCGAGTCTAGACATAGTTTGGAGTCAAGTATAACGCCGAGGTCGCGAATTGAATGCAATTGAGATAGAGGCACATGACAAAGGGTGTAGGCGAACTTAATAATATGCTTGTTTTTAGTAAAAGTAAGGTAGTTGCATTTCGGTAAACTTAGTTTTAATTTGTTACTGTGGCAGTAGTCTGTAAGTCTGTCAAGGTCTTTTTGGAATAAAATGCAATCGTCTACAGTTTTGATCGACTTGTAAACCTTCAGATCATCGGCGTACAACAAAAACTCAGTGTTGCGGAAACAGTAACCTATATCATTAACAAATATGTTAAATAAAAGCGGCCCAAGGATAGAGCCTTGTGGGACACCAGATGTGACTTCGATAATATTTGATCTGTATCCGTTAATAACCACCCTTTGACAGCGGTTCGAAATATACGAGGCAAACCATCGCAATAAATTTCCACGAATTCCGTTAAAGGCAATTTTACTAAGTAGCAGCTCATGATCCACCTTGTCAAAGGCCTTGCAAGAATCTGTATATACAGCGTCTACTTGCAGGCCATTGTCAAAACTATCAAATAAGAAGCTGGAGAAAGACAGGAGGTTTGTAGTAGTAGATCGCTGTTTAACGAAGCCGTGCTGCTGTTGTATAATGACATTGTGTAAGGATGGATATATTTCATTATGGACTAGTTTCTCAAAGACCTTTGACAAAGTAGAGAGGATCGAGATTGGACGGTAGTTCTCCACATTACCCTTCGACCCACCCTTGTGTACGGGTGTGATGTTTGCACGCTTCCACTCTTTTGGAAATACTCCCTCAGCTATGCACTTATTGTAAATTATGACTAACGGTTTGCAGATGTGAGCAGCAGTGTAGCGTAAAAAGTAAGCAGGTATGCCGTCAGGTCCTGGACCTTTGGCAGGGTCTAGAGACCTGAGTTCTTTTATGACTTTGTTTTCATCAAAGTGTAACCTAGAGATAATGTCACAAGTTGAGGAAGTTTCCGTGGGTGGTTGCCATTGTGACAAGAGTGGCGGCGCAGGTTCGTAAACGGAGTGGAAGAAATTCGAAAACATATCGCAGATTACTTCTGGCTCACTGGATTGAGTGTCTTTGTGGACTTTTGCTGGGATGCACGGTTTGTCTTTTCGGTTTGAAACGTATGTCCAGAAGTGTTTTACATTTGTGTGTAGGCTATCTTCCACTGAGTTTATGTATTTAGAAAAGCATTTTCCACACATTTCCCTACAACTGGCTCTGTGTGTAGAGAAAGCTTCGTAATCCGATAGGTTTCCATACTTCTTCCACTTGATCCAGGCCCTCTATTTCTTTTTAGATGTGTTGATCAAGGGACGCGAGAACCAGACTGGATAGTTGGAAGATTTAGAACAAGCTTTATCTAAAGGGAACAATTAAATCAAGGCTTTGCCCAAAAAGAAAAATAACAACAAGCTTTTATCGGTTAGCTTTAGCTTTTAGCTTTTAACTGTATTTCTCATTTAACACGGTGTCCACTTAGTCACCAGACAACTCGGCGTAATCAATTCAGACCTGATTATCACACACTGCTTTAATGACAGCACTCACTAGCAAGTTAACCGCGTTACTATGACGACCACGAGTCAAAGAGTAATCGCGTTAACCGGTCACGCAAGCTCGTCCGACGACCGTCCTGCTTCCGAACGGTCCGACACGGCAAATTCATTTATTTTAAATAATACTGCATTTTTGACGCATACATTTTTAAATGTTATTTTAATGTTAGCAGAGTGAATTTTATTTCGTTGAATCAATGTTGAACGAGTTTAAATTATGAATGAATAACCATTTGTGTCCGATGTTTATTTATACACAAAAATAATTGAAAAGCGTTCCATGAAGCGTAGAATTCCATGTAAGGCCTCGCCTCTCACGCACTACGTTGTGGGTTCGAATCCGGGCAAGTACCAATATGACTTTTATCAAGTCATAATAATTATTTTTTATTATGTCATAATAATTATTATTATTATGTACTTTCTGAGTTTAACATGGTAATTACTGACATCGGTGAAGAAAACCATCGTGAAGGGGAACCTATAGTTAATAATTATAAGCCTGAAATCTCTAAACCGTCTTGCACAAGTATGATAATCAATGTCCGTGCCTCACTATGAAAGAAGAGGCATTTGCCTGGGCATTTGCCTGGACATTTACCTGGGCAATTGCCTCTATAGGCAGAGTAGCCCTCTGCCTGTATTATTAATAAAATGATATTTTCCAAATCAATAATCTCGCGACAATCTAAGAAGCCCGATTTGACACCTATCAAAATACTTTGTGTAGTGAAAATCAACCAAAGATGGTGTTATTTGCAGATGACACATCATTGATATTTAAAATAAACCGACGGTCATAAAATCTTGACGACGTGAATAGCTGTATTGTTCAGGTCCAAGATTGGTTTACGGTAAATAATTTGGTACTAAATAATAAAAAAACAAAATGCATTCGATTTAAATTACCAAATGTTAGAAGCAGCGAATCTGACATCATATTGAATGGAGAAAAACTGGAATTTATTAATCAAACAGTTTTCCTAGGAATCACGCTAGACGATAAATTACAATGGGAACCCCATATAACATCTCTCGCGGGGCGGCTAAGCTCGGCCGCTTATGCTGTTAGAAAGATAAGACAGTTAACAGATGTAGAAACCGCGCGTTTGGTCTATTTTAGTTACTTCGACAGTATTATGTCGTATGGCATTTTAATATGGGGTCGGGTTGCTGACATTGAATCCATTTTTATTTTACAAAAGAGAGCTGTCAGAGCCATTTATAATCTAAGTCGTCGCGAATCTCTCAGGGAACTATTTAAAAAGATTAATATTATGACGGTACCTTGCCAATTCATTTATGAAAATATTATGTGTGTGAGAAAAAATCTACATCTTTTTAATAAAATAAGTGATAGACATAATTTTAATACTAGAAATAAAGATAAAATAGATCAACCATTTTTCAGACTATCTAAAGTAAATACATCTTTTATGGGGTACTGTGTTAAATGTTACAACAGAATACCTTGTGATATATTAGAATTAAATGAAAGAAAATTTAAAACTCATATAAAAAGTACACTTTGTAAACAAGCATATTACAAATTAGAGGATTATATCCAAGATAAAAATGCTTGGAAACATGCTGGTCCTGCTCCATAGGACAATTTAGAATCTTGACAAAATCAAACTGGTTGCCAATTTAATTGTATAATATTATTTTTTTAAACATTTATTTTATATTCTGTGATTACTTGAACTCACACACTGACTTATTATTAGTAGTACTTGTTAAAATGTTAAGAATATCGTATAATTTTACAATGTTTGTAAATATGTGAGCACCATGCATCTATCACATAATTAATTTATATCATTCCTTCATTTTTCATTATTTTTACCTATCGTGGTATAGTAATCTTATTCGAGGTGCATCGTCTTCACATATAATTATATAATTAATGTATACCTACAGGATATTGTGAAAATATTTTAAAAGAGTAACGGTGGAGTTTCTTGCCCATTCTTCTCCATACGAAAACTACCTTTTGGAATGGGCGACTAGAATCAATTTTTTTAGTAAATGTTGACGTTCATAAGTGCCTTTTTTGTGCCTAATTGAAATAAATTATTTGACTTTGACTTTGACTTTGACTAGTGCTGGAAAAACAAAAATCGGTTGCTTTAAAAACCGATTCCCGAGACATCGATTTATCATACCTAGAGTTTATAATCGAAAATTTATCTACATTCCTTAAATTTAATCTCGAGGCATATCGTTTTATTGCACGTCATCATCACCATCAGCCTACAGCAGTCCACTGCTGGACACAGGGGCCGTATTATGACGTATTAATGCCACCATTATTCCAGTGTGAGTGAGAGACGGAGGTATACAAGGCCGCTAGCACCATCATTTTTTCTCAGTGGAATAATGATGGCATTAATACATCATAATAAGGCCCCAGACCTCTCCTATTGCACGCCTTTCAGCTAAATCCTCGGCAACTCTCATCCAGCTGGTACCAGCCATCCTGCGAAGATGGTGTCTTTACCTTTACGTTTGCCGATTCGCGGTCTCCACTCAAGAACACGAGAATAAAAAATAAAATTAAAATATTACGCCGAAATCCATCGACTTCGGCCTTTTTAACCAAATTTCTATAATGAACTTTAAATATCATAATAAAGCTAAAAAATATGTGACCAGATTTTGTTTTTATACAGTAAATAAAAATGAAATACTAGGTGAAAATAATACAGTAAGTTTACTAAATGTAATGTTTGTAAACAATGATATTATAAGTAAAAAGGTGTTATAATATCATTGTTTGTAAAAGTATCGATTATTCAGAACATCAATTTTATTCGGTAAAAAACGGTCACAACACTACGGCAACGAATCCAAAGACATGACATTGTAATAACATCCTGTCGGAATATTGATCAACGATTAATTCGTGTTATGAGTGCATTTTTCCAACAGGAAGTGAAACTTGGTGCTTACGAATGATACTTATTGTTATAGTGCATGGATAACATAGTAATTAATTAGGATTATGAATTTGATTTTTCGATTTCTTACGTAGACGTTCATACAAAATCATCGCGGCATGTATACTTGTAATGAGAAACGTCAAATCAGGCTTCTTAGATTGTCGCGAGATTAACTTAATTATTATTTATATTATATTAATTAGGTAGGTATCATCCATTTCTTATTTCTTGTTATAATTGTATCTGTGACGTAATAATTGAACCCGTGACGTATTGTGTTGCTACAATACAATCTATCTAGCTCTGGAACATGCTAGGATATATTCAGTAGTTGTTCTGTAATTTAGTACCGATACTAGTAGTTTTACGGACTGACAGTGATGTAGCACATATTTTTATTAACTTTTAGTCCTCATTTGTTACCGTGATGCATGGTAACTGCACTAACTGAGCAATTGTTTAGAGACGTATTGCTGGGGAAATCAATTGTTCAATTAATTCAAGCCAGGTTTTCCGATTTATTTGTGTGTTCCAATAAATAAGGAGATAAAGTTGGCTCAGACCCATTTTGAGATTTACGATCTTAATGGATGCTAGAACAAGTATGGGGCAAAATATTATGTCTAGTGCCTTGCAACACCACTATAAACACATCAGTTCTCCAGCTTATAAACATTAAAAGCAAATAATATACGAAAACCTGAAGGATGATTATGTGCCCGCTTGCCACATTGCTTGCTTGTCATTGCCCCTATTACATGAGACTGATGAGACTTTTACAGTTCAAGCAGTACATTTACGCCTTGCCCGTATCGATAAGGCGTGCTTAATCTTTTTCCACTATTAAAAATCTGGTGAAAATACACTTCCTCTCTCTTAAACATCATCATTACATATAGTCCCTTGCTATTGTTTCTATATATCCCCGATATATTGTAATGTTCGTATTTTTTTACTTACGTTTTGGCTATTTTAATTAGATATTATATGTTCTCTCCAATTATCTGCATGGCCATTGTCTGTAGTTTAAGCATTCCTAGGCCTCTATATTTCGAGCTATTTAGATTTTCTAGTGCTCTCCGAATGTTTGTTTACCTTTTGTAATGTCAGATAATGACAAGCCTAGGTTTTATTTTTAATTTATTGCTAGAGCTGCCGGTAGGTTAGGTTGTATACGTATTAGACCTTGTTATAAATTATTATTCTTCTTGTATGTTCTAGAATCACATTGCTATTTTGAAATGACAACCGATCCGAAAAGGAAGGGAGCCGGGGCCAGGAGACCAGTTTTACTCTTGGGCTCGCCTTGGCAGGAGGTCCTGTTGAATATAGCGCTCGGTGGGAGGACTGTACCCTCTGATAGTGTGCGCTGTGCTGGAAGACAAACTCAAACTCAAACTCGAAGTCTACGCGTCTTTTTACACCGGACATCGTTCGTGGGATAACGTCGTTGTCTGCAAACCTGTGACGCCGACCGCTGATAGCTCTCAGCCCTCTGCCTGTCCTCTCTACCACGGCCTGCCCTCCGAGGTCGGCGACGTGGAGGCCTGACTCGAGGCCCTTTTCATCACAACCTGCGAGCCTCTTTAAACACTTGGATCTTCAATTTTTACTACCCCGGTTTCCCTGGCCTTGTATTCGCATACATTCAATTATTTTACCATTTTTTTTTTTACTTTTTCTTTTAAGCCGGGACTCCTCCGGTTCTGGTGATAGTTACCTCGTTGAACTTACATTTCCCCCCCCCCTCCTGGGAAAATGTAACGTTACAATATAGATGTAGATAATAGAGGCCATGAGAACCATAGTGGCCTAATTCAATGGACAAGCTTTTTGAGTACCATACAAAATAAAATCAGTCTTTTTTTAATCAACTAGCACTCTTCAGAATACATACTTTTTATTACTTTTATGTTTTATTTGACCTATTAATGTTCCAATTTATGATTTAAATAGTGAGAAAATAGCTTTATTGCTATTTTTCTACATTTTATACACAGAGAGGCCACTTTGGCAGTAGGTTTTTATAAAAAGGTTAGAAAAAAAACTGTTGTTAGGCCAATATTGTTTATTAAAAAACACTTAAATAAAAAAGCAACATCAACAGCAATAACAATAAAAGTATACTTAGTCACTATCAATGTCATCCTCAACATCAATGTCATCCTCAACATCAATGACATTTCTTACTGACACATTATCTTTGATACTGGTATAAAAGCTGTGATGCACTGGAGGTATAAAAGGCAAAAGATCTAATAAGTCCTTTTTTTTCTCACAACTGATGGGTTTTCCATCAGAGTATAAAGGATCCAGCTTATTACCAGTCAAATCTGTAGAGCCCCTTTTCTTTAAATCTACATTTTCAAATAAAACATCTTCATTATTAGAATATTTAAAAAATAATTTAAATGGATGCATTTTATTAAACAAAAGCCACTGCATGCTGAGCCACTGTACCTTTGATTTTTCAGCAGTTATCTTCCTGTTGGTAATGTTATTCTCCAGCTTTTTTGTTGAAATGAAGTCATCTTTTGTCATTTTTATGACATCAAATGGGTTCCTGTCCCTAGCTGCCTTAATAACAGTAGTCCAGTCATCCAACAGTAGGCCAGGCAACAATATACTGGCAAAGAGTAGCCATTTTAATATTTCTATTTTGACCACCGCACTGGTCTGAGTACATAATTAACTTTTTAGTCTTGACTTTCTCTTTGATGAAACGCAATAAGCAGGAACCAATCTCCTGAGGACCCCTAGAAGCTATAGTTTCATCCCACACATACATTGTTACTTCATCATTATGAGCATTATGAATTCCCAGGCAGTAAGTCCAAAGCTGCCTTTTATAATAGCAAGTTCCTGTAGAAATAACAGGAGTAGGTAAAGTTTTCATGAGATCAAATACTTTAACTGTTAAATCAGAATCATCTGCAGCTCTATTCTTATCTATCTTAAAGTTATTTCTTGCAGATTCAGCCTTTAAGAGATGTAGTTTCCTTTGAGAGTTTTCCTTCAGCTTCTATTTTTATTTTAAAATTATCAAATTTTCTACAGGAATTAGTACATTAATTTTACATTAATATATTCCTCACCGCTTGAACACTTTTCCTTTCTCACATTTTTCTTCCATTTGCTAGGTTGTCTCACTCTTTTTCTAGGTTTACATTGAACTGGAGTAATTTCAGAAGTTATATTATTTGGGGATTGGTTTTCATCACCTAAAATCTCAATTAAATCAGTAGTAGATGCGGTCGAATTACTTCCAGATGGCTGGTAATCTGAACCAGAGTCTTGAAATGGATCTTCTTCTGCTGCAGACCCAAAGATTTCTGTAAACAATGAAAACTCTTAGAAGACTATTAACAAAATAACACGTCATATTTATTGCAGTACAATACAATGGATTATTGTAATACATACCTCGAAGTTCGTTATCCACATTGTTATCTTGTTGGTTGTTTTCCATATTGCCGAATAGCCACTTAGGTATTCACAATTACTTTAATAATTTAAAATTTACTGAACAATCAAGCAAGTACGATGGGCGCGAAAATAATGACGTTTCTCATCCACAGACTGTCAAAAAGTAGCCTAACTAATGTCATCATGACAGTGAAGTTATAGAGGGCTTAAAGCATAGTGGCCTCTCTTACTCAGGCCAGTATGGCACATCAACAGACCAAAAACCATAACAGTGATTATGCTGCTATCTAGTGAATATTCGTTGTATCACTTTTAGGCCACTCTGGTTCTATCAAAATGATCAATTTGAACTGGAAAAAATCATAAACTCAATATTGTAAAAAAACTAGTTAGGCCACTATGGTTCTCATGGCCTCTATATGTATATTATATATTTATATAGATAATTGTATTGTATATGTAAATGGTACAACACAGACACCTGGACTATAGTTAATATAAGACTAAAATCGCCAAACCACCTTGATCAAGCATGATGATCAATGCTCGTGCCTTCTGTGTATGAGGAGAGGCCCTGCCCTGCAGTGGAATAATAATAGGCTGGTGTCATTATTTTTTTATTTCCAACAAGTCTGTTGCAAATAAAACATATAATATAATACTGCAGGTCACCAGCAGTATTGTCTCAATTCATCTTCGCCAACACCCTATATATTAGGCAAAATATACACTTATAAACTAAAAACAGTGATATTCACAATGTTAACACTAGAAACAAGGACAAACTACCTTTCACCGGCTTCATAAGGTTCATAAATCATTTGTTGGGCTTGGTAAAATCTTTTACAACAAGCTACTCTCTTCTTTGCTAGATTTACCTTTTAATGCGTTTAGAACTAAAGTAAAATCCAACCTTTGTTCAAAGGCATACTATTCTAATATATCAACGACTACATATATGATAAGAATAGTTGGTTGCTGTGATTAACTTTTAGGGGCATGAGGAACAGGGTGTAAAGTTCACTCCACCATAGAAAAGGGAGGATTCTCCAACCAGACGGGTGTTGTGTCTGGCGGCCCGACTACCCCACTGTTGATGTCGGATAGACTTATATATGTCGTTCGCGCAGTAAACTCTAATTGCGTGATGCAGGATTTGTGTGACGTCATGTCTTTGATGAGTAGTTCGTATGTGGCGGTGTAACCGCTATATCACTCCCCTCCGGAGACCGGAGGTCGATAGTGGGCTGAGTCTTGTATCTTGCTATGCTTCAAAGTACCAGTGGAGGTTCTAGTAAGTCGGAATCGGGTGCCGCATAGTTCTCGGTGAGTCGGAACTGTCTGCGGTGATTCCCCAGTGAGCCGAGGTGGCGCTGCGTCACGATCCAGTGGTCGGATGTGGTATAGCGCCAGGTTGGAAGTAGTTGCACGAAGGCTGCGCTGACGATCACGTCGGGGCACCATTTTAGGGGCATGAGGAACGGGATGTAAAGTTCACTCATGCACCATAGAAAAGGGAGGATCCTCCAACCAGACGGGTGTTGTGTCTGGCGGGCCGACTGCCTCACTGTTTTTTTTTTTTTAACTATGGCATCTCGCAGGTATACCACTAAGGTATTTACTGCTCAACCGAACAATCCTGTGGCTGCCTTAAGCACTACACTCAAAGCCTCCAGCCAGGAGCAACTATTCTAAATTAAAATTAGGCGAACGCTCGCTAAGGGCACCCCCTGTGGGGTACGAACCTCGGCTTAGGGCGTCGCTGAGGGGAGGACAGCAAGATGGGACAGGCTGGATCAAGGATATTTCATGATTATTATGCGGGGAATTTAAAGCTGCGGCGCGGGCTGGCGCTTCATCGGACAAGGGTCGGGGGGGAGTATTATTTACTCGTGAGGGTCGCGCGCGCGGAGGACCTCGGCGGCGAGGTCGGTACGACGGGTGTCGGGTGTGTTTGTGCACTGTACTGGTGGCCCTATTGCTCTCCTGGAGGAGAGTGGTTGGATCATCTGGATCGGAGAGGTGCCTCACTGTTGATGTCGGATAGTCTTATATATGTCGTTCGCGCGGTAAACTCTAATTGCGCGATGCAGGATTTGTGTGACGTCATGTCTTTGATGCGTAGTTCGTATGTGGCGGTGTAACCGCTACAAACTCAAGACAATGTTTATGTCTTTCTCCAGAATTAGTTTACCTATTGACAGGTTATATACGTTTATATTATCGTTTATTTTATTTGACTATAAAGCCAATTTTTTTTTTTTTTTGCTGACATAATCTAATCATTTGAATGATTTCCATTTATATTACAGATTTAGTTGTATTGCAATATGTGGTTAGCTAGCGACCTCGACAATTGATCGTATTATTTTATGCCTGAACAACCAGCGACAAGTTCGTCATGCTCCCTTAGATGTCGGTAGCGTCGGGGGTCGGGTTGCCTCCTTCCCTCAAATATGGCGAGGGGGGTAATGGCTGATCTTTGCGTTAAGCTCGTGAACGGGTGCTGCTTGTGGTGACTGGTAGTCTTGCTGATCATGGTTTAGTTATTGTTATTAGTAATTAACTGTTTATTTATTTTACCTCGATGGTCCTAGTTTATCATATATAACTTCCAATTACAGCTTTAAATAGCTATAATATGTAAACGGGCACGCCCTTTATGACTGGAGGCTTTTATTTAGATATTGCTTACGTTTAGTCTTTATTTTTTTTATTTCTGCCTTAGTAGGTATAGCTATAGTTCTCGATATTTTTGGTTGGTATATTGGCGTGTGCTAGTTGACATATGGCTATTAATTTATAATTTAAATTATGTTTAGTGTTGCGTTATGTAAATAATTTTGCATACTATTTTATAGAATCATTTTTTTTCTTCTAATTGAATATACAGCTGTGCTGCTGGGGAGTTTGTTGCGCTACTTCTTCTTCCCAGCTAAAGCACTAGGAAGTGGTGAAGGGTGGGCGTTTTGTGGGACCACAGACTACTTAGAGATACTACGTATTGTGGGACTGTCTTATGTAACTTTGACGTTCGAAAAGTGCTGATTTTCAGCCTAGTTTGAATAAATGACTTTTGAGTTTTGTTTTTTGAATTTTGTCTTCTCCCTTTAATCTATCCAAAGGTTGTCTGGATGAGCGATATGACCGCCCATTGTGCCATCATATGTACAGTTTTAAAATGTTTGTACTTTTCATGGTATACATAATAAAAAGTATTCTATCTATCTTAAACATAACTGGCGATATGTACTTGTACATACTGTAGTAGGTATACACGTCCGTTTAGCCTCTCGGGTTTTTTTTTTTTAATTTGAGTAAGTAAAGTAAAACAAAATCTTTAAATAAACAGTAAAAAAACTAGCTACGCGCTTGAAGGATTGCGAACAAAAGGTGCACAGAATCTGCCTCACAAAAACATACTAATTTGTGGTGAAAACTGTGCCTAAATTCACCCTCGGCAGTGGATTCAAATTAGCATACATGTAAATGGAAATGTACGAGTATGAAAGTTTAGCCAGGTGGTACGTGTACGTACGACTGACTAATTTACTATGATTTGATAAAATGTAATTTAGTGGAGTAATTTAGTAGGGGCTCATGACTAAATGATAGCAATCGCACGAGTCGATCGAACCTTAAGCTACGCTTGCCGCGGTCAGTTCGTAGATGGGTGACCATCCATTAATATCGAGACCTCTCCGTGCCTCGGATAGCACGTTAAGCAATTTGTCCTGGCTATCATTCGTAGACCTTTGACAATCGTTACAGTCAAAAAACCCAAAAGTCTGACAACCGGTCCTGCCAAGGGCTATTTTGTTACCCAGTAGTTACTTGTGACTAGCGAGCGATAGGTATTCAGCTGCATCCGGTTACACTGGAAGCCGCCCTCTACATAGATGGAAAAAGGCAGGCAGATTGATTGACTTTTAGTAATAGATAATAACAGAAAGGAGGCCAACCACCACATCTTTAATGAAGTAATAGAACTAATTTAAGAGGTGGTGGTCGTCTTCCAGTACGTGGTCGCCACTCCTTGCCAATATATTTCCGATAATTATTCGTCATGATAACCTCATCTTTCGTAATGATAAAAACACAACTCTGCGGTCAAGAACTAGGTCAAAAACTAGCTGGTTTGCTTTTTCCTGGTATTATATATCTTTCCTTCAATGATTTTCTGCAAGGTGACTTATAAATGCTTAAATTGCACTTCATCAGGAAAAAAAAAAAGTACAGTCAACCGCACATCATTTAATTGAATGCACTACTAAAATCACCCTATCTGCTACGACATAAAAACGCCGCTAATGTTGAATTGTTACCATTGATGTTTGGTTCTAATTTATTTGTCTGAATACGTCACTACATGTAAATTAATCATTAGAATAAAAGGGGTATTTCCCAATAATTAAAATAATAAACTGTCAAAATAAGTGTTTTTTCACTAGTTTATACTATACATTTTATTTTACCTAAAAAAATATAAGGGACCAAATATTTAACCTTGCGATACCCCATTTAGTGAAACCAAAGTCATTGTATAGAATTAGGTTAACAATGTTGAAATAAAACAATGTTGAAAAAAAACTTTTTAAAACTTTTATCTATAATCGCACAGACAAAACCTTTGGTTTCCGCGAAGAATTCGCCAAAACGCTACAAGGATACAGACGCCAAAAAAATCTACATCAGGCACATGGAGAGCTCGAAAAAGGGTCCGTGAAGATCTTTGGCATGCCATAGTTCCTTACGATCGTTAGTATCAAGTACTGCAGGTTTGCACTAGTTCTCTTTCGCTAAGGAGAGTGCATCCAGTACATAAAGCCGGTCGCAGAGAAGACGTAAACAACTACAGACCTATCTCGGTTCTCTCTGCCATGTCAAAGATCTTGGAACGTATTTTAAACAAAAGTCTCGTCAGTTTCCTCAATGTTAACAATATTTTAGCCCCCAACCAATTTGGTTTCCGGAAGGGAATGAATACTGAAGATGCAATAATGGCTCGGTCTGACTACGTAGTTAGGACTGTTGACAACAAGCGAAAGTGTCTTGGTATCTTTCATGATTTATCTAAGGCCTTTGATACCGTTTTTGCGCCGGCCTTACTGAATAGGATGGAGAGCATTGATGTTCGTGGTTTGGTGCTGGATATCTTTAGGGACTACCTGAGAAATCGCACTCAGGTGGTTAAAATCGGGCAAATATGAAAGAAGAGCTTCTCATTGCATACAGTGTGCCCCAAGGTAGCATACTGGGTCCCACTCTATTCCTTATCTATATAAATGAACTCTGTAAACTGCCCATTCAAAACTGTAAAGTCCTTACATAAGCCGATGATACTGCCCTACTTATAAATGGAGTAGACTGGGCTCAGTGCTATCGGAGTGCCGAGGAGGCGCTCGAGACACGTGTAATGGAATGGTTGAGTAACAACCTACTTACTCTAAACGTCAGTAAAACGGTTTATATTTTTATTTTTATTTGCAACCAGGTCAAGTTTATGCCCATCACCTTCTCTTACTCTTAAAGCCTATATATGTACGCCTTCCACCATTTGTGACTGCCTTGAAATCTCTAAGTCCACTAAACTGTTAAATACTTAGGCGTTCATTTGACCAACATCTCAATTGGCACAAACACCTAGACACACTTTCTGGTAGAACTCGCAAGCTGATTTGCGTCTTTAAAAATTACGCAAGTCTGCAGATAGGGATACATTGAGGGTGGTTTATATTGCTTTGTGCCAATAGATCTTCCGACTAGAACGAGCACAAAGAGCTGTTCTGAAGGTCCTGCTTTTTCGCCGCTAAGATATTCCACAGTACAGCTATATGCGGAATCTTAAGTGTTGACTGTCAGGCAGCTGCGTGTCCTTCAGTCAATGCTTCGTAAGCACCCTTCTCGTCCATCCTCTGAGCCAACAGGCAGACTTAAAGGTATGGTTTTTCCTCACCTGTCACAATAGAACCTCGTTTGGCATGAGACACTATTATGTCACCAGCACGAAACTTTATAACCAGCTTAATGAAGTACTAAAAATTTATCCCGATACTAAATATCAGCTCAAATCTAAGCTACAGGAATTTCTTCTAAAACTAACTTATTGCAATACGGAGGATCTTCTGTTGGGAAATTTTGGAAATATTTATAAATAGTTTAGGGTTTTTTTTATAAAAGAAAAAATATTATTGATACACTCGCATATGCTCGCACACTCACTCATACCTCACTCACAGTCACACTCACTCTTTCACAGACATTCACACACCTTCAAACATCCATACACACATAACTCCAGACAAACACACTAGAGACATACACAACACATTCATTATATGTTTTTTTTTTAATTATTTTATTTTTCTTGTATTCAGTTTTTTTTTGTTTCTCTTGGATTTGCCCACATGGATTATTGTGTACCTATAATGTGTGTCCTATTTTTTTTAATATCCGCATCACTTTGAAAGGTTTAATTAAACGTTTAGAAGTCAGGGTTTTTCACTCTGGAGCACTAAATAGAAAGAAAGAAAGAAAATATTTTATTTGGGACACGCACAAGAAATACAAACAGCAATTATAATAAAAAAAAAATAACAACAGAATTATATAAAAATAAAATAAAAAAGGAGCATAAAAAAAAACTAACAAAAAATAATAACGACCTGTGCGAGGCCAAAAAGGCCTCTATCTCAGCATGTACGGCGATATTTACAATAAATAAATAATTAAATACCACCGCAATGGTATTTTGATAGGGCCCACTGTGATATCACGGACACACCTACGGAAAAATCCCACTAGGGGATTACAAAAAATAAAATAAAACAAAAATAATAATAAAAATTAAAAAATATAAATAAAATCCGAAACTATGTATGTAACAACATCACTAATGTCTGGTATAGACCATAGTGTGTATAATCTATGGTGACAAGCGAAGAGACGCGGGTGCACTGCAAATCTGCAATGCATTCGGTTGTCAAAAAGTTTTTTTTTTTTGGAAATAACTATACATTATAATATATTATGGATCGAATATTATACTATTTAACGAGAGGTATTGATACAAATAGAACAATGAGTGAATAAATATAAGATATGGCTAGAAAGTGGTGCAAATGAATAATGTATAGTGTCGTTGTGTTGTGACTGACTGTGTTGTGTTGCGTAAATCGGAAGAAACAGATTCAGTCACTGAGTAAAACTAAGCGATTGAAGCAAAATCATGCCAGCAAAATCAAGTCAGTTTTAAATCAAAATAATGTAAATGCATTTATGGAGAAATAAAGTTTCTTATTTTTTTTAGTGTGGGAATTTCCAATGCAATGAACTGGTAGCTAGCCCCAGAAATTAAAATCATTGAAAAAAAGCTCTCTCCGACTGCTTGGGTCACCTATTTTCGAGGATTCCTTTCCCGTTTTTATTGAGGAAAAAATTAAAAATCTCAATGACGTTTCGGGAAGATTGCTTCAAATTAACATGCATTCAGCCATAACCTTAATTCGATACTGCTGTTTCGGCCCTAAATTAATATATTTCCTTCGCGCTTCTCATTTATGGAAACACACTCATCTTTTAGACAAAATGGACCAAATTATCCGACATACATTAACTTCAATCTGAAATGTGACCACGACCGAGCTTGGGCACAAACTACTCTTCCTATCAAACTCAAACTCAAAGCATTTATTTCAATTAAACCATTTACAGGCACTTTTGAATTGTCAAGGAGTCAGTCAGTCAGAAATATGAAGCTAGTTGCCCATTCCAAAGCGTAGGTTCCTATGGAGAAGAACGGGCAAGAAACTCCACGGACACTCTTTTTAAAAAAATATATATTCTTACAAAATATTGTTTACATCATTCATGTTGAAATTATACAAGTGAGAACAATCTAGAAAGACGTGTATGTTAAAAGCGTCCGTAATAAAAAATCAAAAATAAAACAATTAAAAAATTTAAATAAGCCGTGGCAGATAAGAGATGACCAGTCCCTACTGATGGCGCCCGTTCACGAACATGACGCATGGATCAGAACCGTTTAGCTCAACCATTTTGAAGGGAACTCAACGATCCAACACACACGCCACCACCAGCGAGACATTTGAGTGAGCATGACATACTCTTAGCCGCCAGGGCATATCAAGTCAATGAAAGACGTACCCAGTAAATGGTAGCTTTATAGAAGGTACATGGTCACAGTGCTCACACATGTGCTATGCAATTATACAATAAAAAAAAAGAGATTGAAGTTATACAATTCAAAGTTAGTTTTTGCAATCTTCAGCAATTCCAACAATATTTTTGAATGCTAATCAATTAGTGGACCTGGACCAGCGTTAAGCCAAGCATTTTTGTCAGCGATATAATCCCCAAGCTTATAATATGCCTGGCAGCATAGTATGCGTTTTATACAAGATTTAAATTTCGTTTCATTTTGTAGTATATGGGAAGGTATTTTATTGTAACATTTTAAACAGTACCCCATGAAAGATGAGTCTACTTTAGCCAGTCTGAAACCCGGTTGAACTAATTGGTCCCTATTTCTAGTACTATAATTGTGTCTTTCACCTCTTTTACTGAAAAGATTAAGATTTTTCCTGACGTACATGATGTTTTCATAAATATAATGACAAGGTACCGTCATGATGTTAATATTTTTAAACAGTTCCCTTAGAGAATCGCGCCTACGGAGGCAATATATTGCTGTAATGGCTCTTTTCTGCAGAATAAAAATAGATTCGATATCTGCAGCCCGTCCCCATAGTAAAATACCGTAGGACATGATACTATGAAAGTAACTGAAATAGACTAGCCTTGCGGTATCTATATCAGTAAATTGACGGATTTTTCTTACAGCATATGCTGCTGAACTTAGCCGTCCTGCGAGAGATGTTAAATGAGGACCCCATTGCAGCCTTGAATCGCGCATGATCCCCAGGAAAACAGTTTTATCTACAAATTCTAGCTTCTCCTTATTCAATACTATATCACAATCACTACTTTTAACATTCGGTAAAGCAAATCTTATGCATTTAGTTTTTTTCCCATTTAATACTAAATTATTAGCAGTAAATCAATTTTGGACCTGCAGTAGGGCGTTATTTACATCGTCAAGATTTGATGCACGTCTATTTATCTTAAAAATTAGGGAAGTATCGTCAGCAAATAACACCATTTGTGGTTGGTTTTTTAATAAATGGGGTAGATCATTAATATATACTAAAAAGAGGAAAGGACCCAATATCGAGCCTATGGGAGGCCTCGGCATTCGCAAAATTTTCAGTATTAGTTTACCGGCTTTCATATCCTCGGTCCACGGTACTGAGAAATTAATCAGGAAAATCCTAGCCCCCATACTGATTAATTTTGATGTGCAGTGCCTCACCGAGGCTATGAATGCCTGGAGACTCACTTGCCCGAATTCCGATCCACCTGACATTATTGTATAGAATCTTTTTTTTTTTTCCTAACTGAACAGACAGCTGTGCTACTGGGGAGTTTGTTGCGCCACTTCTTCTTTCCAGCAAAAGCACTAGGAAGTGGTAAAGGGTGGGCGTTTTGGAGGACTGTCTTATGTAATTTTGACGTTCAAAAGGTGCTGATTCTCAGCCTAATTTGAATAAATGATTTTTGAATTATGTTTTTTTTTTAATTTTGATCCTAGGTATTAAATAAAATTGCAAGACAACAAAACAAATTCAAATTGACAATTTAATGAGACGGACGACCAAGATGATCTGGGGCCGTATTATGACATATTAATACCTCTATTATTTCAGTGTGAGTGAGAGACGGAGCTATATGAGGACGCTAGCACCATCCTTTTTTCGCAGTGGAATAATGATGGCATTAATACTTCATAATAAGGCCCCTGACCAAGATTATGTCTGGACTTTAAAAGTGACTGTGACCTCTGAGTTTGTTACAGCCTTTCATCAATTAGTTAATTAACCATTTTAGAATGTCTACCCTAAGTGGTTTGAGCTGGGCGTTAATGTGTTTCGTATATACAGCATGTATCACAAAGGTGTGGTAAAATTAAAGGATGTGGTACAGACCATCAAACTGAGCAACTTACTTCGTGGGACCAACATCGTAATCGCAAAAACATAATCAAACTCAAACTCAAAGCATTTATTTCAATTAAACCATTTATAGGCACTTTTGAATTGTCAAGGGGTCGGTCAGTCAAAAATATGAAGCTAGTTGCCCATTCCAAAGCGTAGTAGGTACCTATGGAGAAGAACGGGCAAGAAATTCCACGGACACTCTTTTAAATCAAAAATTTGATACAAAATTTTGGTTACATCATTCATATTGAAATTATGCATGTGATAACAATGTAGAAAGACGTGCAGGTTCGTAAAAGCGTCCGTAATAAACAGAAAAAAATAAGAATCATTCAAAAACTTAAAATAAATTAAAATAAGCCATGGCAGCTAAGAGATGACCAGTCCCAACTGACGGCGCCCGTTCACGAACATGACGCATGAATCAGCACCATTCAGCTCAACCATTTTGAAGGGAGCTAAATGATCCAACACACGCGCCACCAGCAGCGAGACATTTGAGTGAGCATGACATACTCACAGCCGCCAGGGCACATTCAAGCCAATGAAATACTACATATTACTTGGTAAATGGTAGTTCTTTAGTACATAGTACTCACACCTGTGCTATGCAATTACATAATACAAAGGAAATTGAGTTTATACAATACAATGATGGTCTTACAATCTTCAACAGCTCCAACAGTATTTTCAAAATGTTAATCAATTAGTTGTGGTTGTGGAGCAGGACCAGCAATGAGCCAAGCGTTTTTATCAGTGATGTAATCCCCCAACTTATAATATGCCTGCCTACATACTGTGCGTTTTATACAAGATTTGAATTTCGTCTCATTCAGTTGAAGTATGTGGGGAGGAATTTTATCGTAACATCTTAAACAGTACCCCATGAAAGATGAGTCTACCTTAGCCAGTCTGAAACCTGGTTGTACTAATATGTCCCTATTTATTGTACTATAATTATGTCTATCACCTATTATACTAAAAGAGAATGAATTAAAAACAAATTAAAAAAAACATATTTAATGAATAATAATTTAGTAATTTTTTTCTTACGTATATGATGTTTTCATAGATATATTGAAAAGGTACCGTCATGATGTTAATATCCTTAAACAGTGCCCTAAGAGAGTCGCGCCTGCGGAGATAATAAATGGCTCTGATCGCTCTTTTCTGCAGAATAAAAATAGACTCGATCTCTGCAGCCCGTCCCCAAAGTAAAATACCGTAACACATGATACTATAAAAATAACTGAAATAGACTAGCGTCGCGGTATCTACATCAGTAAATTGACGAATTTTTCTGACAGCATATGCTGCTGAACCTAGCCGTCCTGCAAGAGATGTTAAATGAGGACCCCATTGTAGCCTTGAGTCGAGCGTGATCCCCAGGAAAACAATTTTATCGACAAATTCTAGTTTCTCATGATTCAATACTATCTCACAATTACTACTTTTGACTTGGTAAAGAAAAATTTATGCACTTAGTTTTTTTTCCTTTTAATACTAAATTATTAGCAGTGAACCAATTTTGGACCTGCAGTAGGGCGTTATTTACGTCGTCAAAATTTGTAGCACGTCTATCTACCTTAAAAATTAAGGAAGTATCGTCAGCAAATAACACCATTTGTGGTTGATTTTTTAATCAACTGTCCCAAACAAAACTTCCACACCTACTCGACCCAAGTGTATGGGGCGGCTGATTTATTTTTATTAAATAACTTAAATATGACCACACCTTTCTGATACACGCTGTATAGATAGATTTAATAGTTATATTTATTCCTCTGTTCCAGAAAGGCTTCATCACTTACCAGTCAGCTGCCATCATAATCCCGTATAAACACGATACGATACCGTGGGTGTTCAAAGAAAACGCCAAGGAAAGGGAATTATTATGTTCCTTAACTTCATGTGTTTAGGTCCTAGCGGTTTTAATGATGATTATTATTATTTTAACATCAAAATTAAAGGCAATAATGCGTGCACCTGAGATGAGAATATTAAAAAATAAAATAAAAATACTTTATTTCAGACCTTTCCGTCCATATGTTGTAAGTGTACATGTCGTGGCCAGATCTTAGAATTGACCATTTCATGAAATGGTCAGCTAACATTGGCTATATCGTTAAAACGTCAACGATTAATGATATGTCAGTTGACGTTTGGCCATATCATTAATGTAGGGTATTCATGGTGTAAGGTGTAGTAAAAATATCCAAGTGACTACAACCAACTTGGAAGTAGCGTTCGCCGGCCGCTGCCGGGACACCGCTCGCTAAGCTCACTCGGCTAACGCGCGTTTGGTCAAAGTTCTAACCTAACCCATTTGTTCGGGGTGCCACTTAAGCGGCGTAATGTTTTTAATTTTTAAAAACTAATTTTAAGTGCTATGTTGCATTTCACGCCGCGGCAGCGGCCGGCGAGCGCTACTTCAAAGTTGATCGATTTCCATAATATCATATTTGGAAACCCAATAAAAGTCCGTCGACTTTTTTTGCGTGGTCACCCTACTTATTTTGATTTGTTGTATGCCGCCGCCATGATGCACAACGAAAACAGAGCGTCATCAACGCTTTACCGGTGGATAATGTAACTATTTTACGATATGATCACTAATGTTTGGCCACATCATGAAGTAGTCGTGCGCTTAACTGTTCATATCGTCAAACGTTGAGTATTCAATGATCTGTCCAGGCCACTTCATGATGTGACCAGTGGTCGATGTTCATTTCATGAAATGATAAATTTTAAGATCTGGTCACGACATACACACTACATAAAAGCTATGTTAGTAAAAAATGTATAAGTTTTAAGAGGGATGTGTAGCAATCTCTGAATCTGACATCACAAAATTTTTGGGCCTTTACATATTAAAAAAAAGTCATCTGACTTGGAAACATCACATCGACGCTTTGTCATAGAAGCTTAGTCAATTATCTTATGCTCTGTACAAACTATCAAAAACGGTTAATCACATTGCAGTATGTACAAATAGCTTACAATGCTTATGTGGCTTCTGGCATCAGGTACGGAATCATTTCCTGGGGCAACTCCACTGACAGAGTCATTGCTTTTAAAGCTCAGAAGAAATTCTTGCGATCGTTTACACAATTACAATCGATTGATAGTTGTAAACCATTATTTAAGGAACTTAGTTTGATCACTCTACCGTTTATTATTAAATGGGAGTGTTTATCCGCTGTAACCTGCATTTATTTGAAAAACTGCGCTCTCGCCGTTATCAGAATACCATTCATGTTAACTCTCATAAAACCGCATTTTTTGGCAAAAGTGTGCTAGGCATGGCCCCAAAAATATATAATAGTATACCAGCAGCTATTAGAAATAAAGAGTGTCTGGCATTCTTTAAGAGGTCCTTGTTTAAATTCCTTTTAGATAGATGTTACTACTCCATCACTGAGTTTACTACTGATAAACAGAGGTATGACGATTCCGACTTGCTAATTAAACACTTATAATTTTATTTATTCATTAATTATGAATGTGGTTATTTATCTAAAATTGTAATGACCTGTTTACCTGAGTGACATATTTTAAATTGAATTATTTTGTATGTAATCTATTGGCACGCCACCTTAATTGTAATTGCTTGATACTCACTACCTGTTGTTCGCGTCACTAGCGTCATTTTATATTAGTTACTTGTTTATGAACCGTGAGATTTAGTTCTAGTAACTTAATCATTAAATTGATTGTGTAATACTGAATGAACATTTAATTTGATCTACTATAGACCCTATATCGTTCTTTATTATACTGAGTAAGACTTCAAATAATAATGGAGTATTAAACAAGGACCTACACACAGTTAATTATCATCAACATAATTAATTATTGAGCATCGATGTTGTAACTTACGCATACGACCCTTATTGGATAAAAACAGCATTAATGGCTTACGCAAAATTGATCCGGCCATTCTTTAGGAGCGTTTACGTCAAATGGACCATCAGTATTTAAGCAGACCATTATAGGTTGTAATATCTCACAAGTTCGTTCAGGGCTAAGGGCCGTGCCTCACGGACGGGACGCCATGGCGGTGCATCTAAATTCAAATTCAAATTTCAAATTCAAATTCTTTATTGCAATCCATAATGTACATATACAGGTGTTAAAATACAATTAGAAGAAACAATTATGGACCCTGTCGGGCACAGCAAAAATTATAAAAATAGGTAGGAGAGAGGAAGAGCGCTTTTATCAACTTTCCATAATACTAAAACACAACAAACAAATCTAGGTCGCGTCGCCAACAAGTTGTATGGTTGTCTGCGTAACGAAGTGACGTCGCCATTGCGTCCCGATGAGGTATGATCGTGTATCATATTAATAAAAAATTGCATCAACATTCATCATTCTCCTGCTCTTATTCCCATTTATTTAGGGTCATCACAACATGTTTTTTTTCCATACTTCTCTATTATCGTCATCTCGGTACTCCCTCCTTTTCTAGCCATATCATCTCGCACAGTCCATGCATCGTTTTTTTGGTTTTCTCCTACTCGTATTGCCATCCACATCCATAGGTGCTCAAAACTATCCTGACTACATTTTCCTGATTTTTCCGCATCGCATCACATGCCCATACCATGAAAACCGATTTCCGCACAACTTTTCAGTCGCCGGTATCACTTTCAGACTTCCTCTTATACAATACTCATTTCTTAATATATCTTTAGGCATATATTAAACAACGTTATTAAATTAAATCCAGTATCCATAAAACAATAAGGGTGACTCATCTTAAACACGAAAACGTAAGTGCAATGTTAAATAAAACTAAACTTATTCAAACAGCTCTCAGTAGTTTTACACAAGAACAAAACACAATTTTCACTAATTTCAATAAAAACGGGGCGGAGTTCGCGCAAACACCGTAGAACAAAGATTATGTAAATTAGGTCCAGCCCGAACTAACGCCAACTTCTAACAACTTATAGTTTATTCAGCTTCTTGTTATTTCAAGTTATGCCAAAAATAACTACGTTAAGGAGAATACGGTTCGGATTTAGTGCATACATAATTATTAAGTCACAATTACTAAAAACTTTTTATATGTAAATGTATAAAAATACAAGCAAGCCGTGTGCCCGATGGGATTTCCCATCGGCAAAAATGTCATTGGGAGATGAATTAAGAAACATCCTTTCTTAGTGCTCGCTTTCGTTACGTTAAGGAACTCTTGCGCTAAATTTCATATTTCTAGACCTAGCGGTTTAGGCAGTGCGTTGTCTGTCAGTGAAGGAATGAATTAAAGTATTTTTTAGTACAATAAGATATTATCACCTACAGTAGTTTAAGATAAATATAATGAGTTAAAAAAATATCATATTAAAATGATTAGGTAAGTTTTTTTTTTAATTTAGTGGTATATTATTTTAACAGAAAAGATAATATCAACGTTTATTCAAGTTGTTTTAATTTGAATACTGTATAAAGTACACGAACGTAACATTTGAAATATTCTCTAAATCTTTCATATTTTTTGTTGAAGCGGCTATGTTCTATTATTTTATAAAATACTCGCTTCGCCTGACAGGAGGTCAGAAATCATCCCACGAGAACACACCACCGAGATAAAAAAGTGTCCTCACCCAGGTCATGTTCTACCTGTGTGCCAAATTTTATTCAATTCCGTTCAGCCGTTTTTGCGTGATTGAGTAACAAACATCCAAACTTATAAACTTTCACATTTATAATATTAAATAAGTAGGATTGTTCTGAAACAAAATATTATTTACAAAAAGCATATAAAAGACTGGAATAATACTATAAAACTCCACATTAACGTCTTCATTGCAACATTTTTACCCCACACTGTTGGAAGTGGTTGGCAACGGGAAACGTAATTTACTTTATAGCTATTTTCGCGGTAATTGTGAAAATGTTAACTTTCTGAATTTTGGCTCCGTTCCCGAATGCAAAGAAACTGCCAACAGAACGATGTGCTTTTGGATCCCTTTACATTGAAAAATGTTATTCAATAATCACCCCGATTAATTATTTATTTTAACAATGGACGTATTAACATGATTTAAAAACTAACAGACTTAAAATAATAATATGTACAAGTATATATAAAATAGGGGAGGGGGGGGGGACATAATCACCCCTGGATTAAATCACATGTGCAGTGTATGTCGGACCACGCACAATGAAGGGTTACGTAGTTGGAATGAATTTATCCCAAGAAAAAACTTAGCATTGATTGTAGTAAAAACAGTAGCGAAAAACATGTTCTCCCAACGTAATTCCAATGTGTTGTTGTAATTCTAACTGCAAAATATGTACAGTTAGAATTACAACGATACATTGGAATTACGTTAGTTTAGTTTATACGCACATTATTGAGAGATATACTATAATATTTTAAGACTTCTAATAGGTTTTCTTATTTTATTTTGGGCAAGTAGTTTCGGAGATAAGGAGAGAATGATCAATTTTCAACTATTTTTTGCCGACTTCGGCAAATAAAAAAGGAGGGTTATGATTTTGACCGCTATGTATGTATATATGTTAATTTGTTACCTCATAACTTCTAATCTACCGACCAAAATTTTACCGTCTTAGGTATCAAAGTCAAAGTCAAAGTCAAATAATTTATTTCAATTAGGCACAAAAAAGGCACTTTTGAACGTCAAACTTTACAAAAAATAATAAAACTGATTCTAGTCGCCCATTCCAAAAGGTAGTTTTCGTATGGAGAAGAATGGGCAAGAAACTCCACCGTTACTCTTTTTAAAAATATCATTATATCTTGTATACACTTATTATATAATTATATGTGAAGACAATGCACCTAGAATAAGATTACTATACCACGATAGGTAAAAAGAATGAAAAATGAAGGAATGACATAATTATGTGATAGATGCATGGTGCTCACATACTTACAAACATTGTAAAATTATACTATATTTCTAACATTATAATAAGTAATACTAATAATAATAAGTCAGTGTGTGAGTTCAAATAATCACAAAAAATAAAATAAAATAAATGTTTAAAAAAATAAAAAAAAATAATTATACAATTAAATTAGCAACCAGTTCGATTTTGTCTAGATTCTGAATTGTCCTATGGAGCAGGACCAGCATGTTTCCAAGCATTTTTATCTTGGATATAATCCTCTAATTTGTAATATGCTTGTTTACAAAGTGTACTTTTTATATGATTTTTAAATTTTCTTTCATTTAATTGTAATATATCACAAGGTATTCTGTTGTAACATTTAACACAGTACCCCATAAAAGATGTATTTACTTTAGATAGTCTGAAAAATGGTTGATCTATTTTATCTTTATTTCTAGTATTAAAATTATGTCTATCACTTATTTTATTAAAAAGATGTAGATTTTTTCTCACATACATAATATTTGAATAAATGAGTTGGCAAGGTACCGTCATAATATTAATTTTTTTTAAATAGTTCCCTGAGAGATTCGCGACGACGTAGATTATAAATGGCTCTGACAGCTCTTTTTTGTAAAACAAAGATGGATTCAATGTCAGCAGCCCGACCCCACAGTAAAATGCCATACGACATAATACTGTGGAAGTAGCTAAAATCGTCTTGATCGTCCGGTGGTTATATTCAAATTCAAATTCAAATATATTAATAATTATTAATGTGACGTCACATATAATTCATAATATAATAAATTATATCTGAAGTCACATTAAATTAAATATGGCGCCCTCTAGAGGACATAAAGTCATGAACTAAAAAAACTAAAAAATAAAAATGCCATGTTTGTTATCAAATGAGAGGGCTTGACTAGCACATTACAAATATGTATACATATCATACTGTCTAAGTAAATAAATATCTTTAATTGGTTAAAAACAAGCAAAAGAGAGACTGAAAAATTAAAATTGGTTATGTTTTATTATACACCTAATATATATAATAAAACATAAACAAAAATAAATACAAGCGGCTCTGCAAATATCTTATTACAAAATTATAACCCCAAAATAATTAAATAAAAATTAAGTTAAAAAACTAGGACCCGACTAATATCACGCTCTAAACAGTATGAAACAAGAAAATATTTCGGACAGAAATTAAGAAATAGGTACAAAAATGGTCAAGGTAAAGCCGTCGTCGCATGCCATTATAATTTTATAGGTGTACTTTTTATCTTAATATCTTTGAAGTATTGATTTTAAAATAATTAAAAAGAATAATAATTTAGATCCTAACAACAGGCCATTTGATGTCTCACGATTCAGTTTGCAAATATTTTTAAAAATGTAATTCTCTAATTTGCCCCTGAAAAGTGACCCCCATATTCAAAATTCTTTTATACGTTACACGTCCGTGTTTGGGTGGCAAAAATTCAAATGTGTACCAAATTTAAAAAAATGTTCTAGTAGTAGTAGTATATTCGGAACAAATTGGCTGTGACAGACGGATAGACAGGCTGCCAGCCAGCCAGACAGACCGTCAGACAGAAAAGGGTTCCGTTTTTTCATTCGGACGTACGGAAACGTAAAAACCATCTGTTTAAGTTGGCATTATTAAACTCCGGGCCATTTTCACGAAATTATTTTTATTTTGATTAAATTTCGTTTTAGGTGTTATAATGGTCTGTTTTGCATAGTCCCCATTTTTAACCGACTTCAAAAAGGAGGTTCTCAATTCGACAGAATATACAATTTTTTTTGTGTGTGTTATGCGATTACTCCGCCAGTTATGAATTGATTTTGATGATTCTGTTTTGTTTGTAGGCCATACTTTAGAGGTGGTCCCATATTTTTATTAAGTTTGCTTGGGTATTCGTAGCTTTTGAGTTAGCTTCAATGACACGTATTTTTCACACTTAGTCTATATGGATGATGTTTTAATAAGTTCCTGTCACTGTTATTTACATAGCAGGTAGTGATATTTGAATTCGTGTGGGATAGGCACTGCAACTAAAAATATAAAAATAAAACATTTTACAAAAACAAAAAAAAACATCTGGCTTCCAAAAAAAAACACTAGAATCCTTGTTTAAAACTATGGGATCAAACAGCCAGCATGAAACCAGCTCTCTTGAAAAAAACTACTGCCGAAACAAGTCCCTGTCGCCTCTCCTCATACTTCACAAGATTTCAATCGTGTTACCGAAGTCGAGTGTGTTTCATTAGTATTCTCAAGGTTAGAACGCCTCTCAAGCACAATGAGAGCCCTCCCGTCACTCTGCTAACGACCTCCCATTGTTTTAGACACATTGCCGTACCCGCAGCCATATCCCTCCATCATTCACGAAATAACCAACCTTATGACAACGTTATAAGGAACATAAAGAACTAAATTATGACTCCAGACGCATCGCTATACAAGCACACATAATCTATCAACACCACCACGCAATTTTCAACCTTACGTGCGTCAGATAAGGATCATAAAAGAGTAAATGACAGTGTCAATTATCTCACTAACGTATTATGTTACTACTTTCAGGCAATTTTCAACTTTATACGTGAGGTATAAAGGTTATAAAAGTGTGAATGAGAATAGCAATTATAAAATGTAGCTTTTATAGGGGTACTGTTGCCAGTACGTGATCTCCATTCAGCAACTATTTGAACGAAACGGTGAGTGCAGAGACAATATTTATTTTTATTTATATAATTTAATTTAGATTTTGTTTGTGGTTAAGTTAAAAACTGTTGCGATGTTCATAAAAATAATTTGCAGGGGCTTGTGGCTAAAAGATAACAGCCGCCCGGGTCGAGCAGAGGCTAACCTGAACGTGTCGCGGTCGGTTTGTGGATGGTTGGTCATCCATTACAGATCGAGACCATGCCGTGCCTCGGAAGGCACGTCAAACGGTTGGTCCCGGCTGTCATTCGTAGATCTTTGACAGTCGTTACGGGGTAGTCAGAAGCCCAAAAGTCTGACAACCTGCCGTACCAAGGGGTGTCGTGTTACCCAATAACTGGCTAGGGAAGGTCAGATACTCGTAGGTAGTCGGAAGCCAACCCCAACATAGTTGGGAAAAGACAGATAGATTGTTCATCAAGATAATTCGTTTTCTAAACTCTGACTGTGAATTGTGTAGGTTTCAAATGTACTCAATACTTAATAATTTATTGCATTCCACAATGTTTATGCTTAGGTGGTAAGTAAACATTTGTTGTAACAATCGTGGACCCTGTCGGGCACATCAAAAGAAAAATTAGAAGGAAGAGGACTTATTAGATGTACATGCAACTAACTTATTCTAAGTTTATTCTGGGTAACTTTTTATTAAATATTAATTGAATCTAAAAAAAAAAACAATTTATATTATCATGTCAGTTCTATAAATTTGTCAATTAAATATTCATTTATGCTATAATAACATTTATTTAGTAATATCCTTTTTAACCTATTTGTAAAAACAGCAATTTTTTCCTCATTTCTGAGAACCTCGGGTAGTTTGTTATATATGAAGGTATCTGTTTGTTTAATAGTATAAGTATTTTAGGAAGTTTCCATGCCCAGACCTTAAAATCTAAGTTATGTTTTATGTTCCATTCGCATCGTCCGTCACCGCCTCGTAGTCGGGGCGTGTTTCAGGCACACGTCGCAATGACTTGACGAATGACGTCCATTTGACCCAAAACTACGACAATACTTACAGAACGGTGAAGTAATACTGGTTTCCTAGTTGTAGGGAACTGCTACAGCGTAGCATATTAGCTACGGCGCTACGCCGTAGCACTGCTCGTGTAAATGGCAATAGGTACTAAGCGATCAAAACTTCTCTCAAACCTAACAAATTACGCGCATCCAGTTCATTTGTGGAGGAGCAGATTTGATTTTTTTTCTCTTTGCTTGCGTCATAAGTATAATAAGACAAAATCATACCATACGACAAAATCACAAAATCATATCATATAATAAGTAAGAAAATAATTTATGCTGCGAAAACGTTTTGAAGTTTTGCTTGAAATTATGTAGTTCCTAAACGTTTGGTCACTAGTTAAAAAAAAGTCTACAAAATAGCCGATACGTTCCAACCAAGAGCAAAAACAAAGAGCGAGAAAAGCTGCAGCTTCACAGTCCGATACACTGCTCAATTCGAATCAATTCCACTCATCCATTAAAACGCTTTCCAACTAAACTGTGTCACAAAAAAAACTGGGAGAATAGTGAACAAGTGGTACTTAGGGAGTGAAGCGTGTCGACTCAGCGCGACACGGTGGCGCGGTGCCAGCGACACCGAGTTGCCTAATTGATGCTAGAGGCTCCCGGCTTTTAGCGCGAACTACGTGTAATTGGTTTCTGCCAGTGACAGTGGAGTAGACGACGAGGTTTCGTCACCGACCATTAGCCACTAGCCACTGTAGCCACTCTGGTAGCCTGGTGGTCAAATTTTTGACACCTAAATGAATTTTTAATGTTTTGTTTTATTTTCATAATTTGGTCCTTCATTCGTTAGCGAATTAATCTGCTATCGACTGCCAAATTAAAGAACTCCATCATAAATAATGATAGTTATGATAATAACTTAATCTGCTTATAAAATAATGGGCTTATGTATCTTATAATGAATCGCCAAAGACCAAATAAAAAATCAGGTGGGGCTGTGAGCACGCTGCCGTCGGTTTAACGTGAAACTTCTATGTCAGCGAGTCCTTTTTAGTACGAGCGACTCGCTGACATAGACGTTTCTCTTTGTAGTCAAAGTAAAATAATACAAAGCAGACACTGAATGGTACCATAATATTTATTTCGATTAATAATCGCCAATTTGGTTAAACATTGGTCTGTGATATGAGAAAGAAAACCCAACCAAAAACATTTAATGTTATGTAATGTAGAGCAAAAAGAAGTGTTGGAAGGCAAAGAAAAAGATGGGTTGATGACATCATAAAGACAGCAGGAAAATACTTGACAAATATTGCTACAGATAAGGAAAAGTGGAAAAAGATGGAGGAGGCTTATACACTTGGGGATCACTAATGTGGAAATAAAGCTATAATAATAATAATAATGTAGAGCCAAACCCCTAACTCTTCAAGGCCAAACTCTGCAAACCTTACATCTTCGCCATAAATTACCCGTCGCAACGAAACTTCTGTGGGCTTATGGTAAGTCTCTGGTCTTTAATGTTATGTTATGCAATAGTTCAATGGAACGGCCAAGCCATACTTGCAGGCTGGCCCTACATAAGATCTGATAACTTTTTAACAGTGAAAACGTTATGTGAGTCTTGTTGCCAAGACTCACATAACACCAAACAAACATATTTTTGGTGGGATTACATTTATTTTTATTTTTTATCTATTTTTCATAAGAAATACAGACTTCTCCCTTTAAGGGGGTTGGAGGGTGAAAGTTTTCTACAAATCCTAGCCTGTATAGGTACCAAATTTCATATTTCTAGGAATTCGGGAAGTAGGTACCCTAGAGGTTTTATTTTGACGGACGGTTTTTAAATACAAACTCTTCAGCTTTATTGTTAGTATAGATTGTACAAAAAAACTCATCAGTCACTAGACACGGGTTTCAGTGACATCAACGGAACTTTACGGTAACTGGAAACGTACTATAATTCAAAGTTCTACACATTGGAAACTTTCAGTGAAAATTAACGGTTTACATTTTACTACTTTTTCATACTGTTATGAAAGTGCCACATTATTGTGACAGTGACAGACGAATGATCAAAAAACATATAAATAGTTGTCGACAGAACAATGAGAGAATTGTGACTCAACGAATTTTATTACCTGTCGCCTTCATACAGCAGCTTTTTGCTATTGTGAGTTAGGCGTCTGGCTGGATGTGTTGAATACAATAAATTGTGTTTATGTTCAATTTATTGTACCTAAAACTACTATACATATAATCATATTACTCTGAATTTATCTTTGTTCTGCACGAAACACCTATAATGACAAAACGTGAGAAAACTTAGAATGTAGACTTTATAAAATTGACTGAATATTTTAATTAAATATTATAAAAATACGTGTACCTAGGTTTATATTCCATTGTTTTAAAAAGTTAGGCATGGTACGTAAATTATAATACAATTAGTTAAACCTAAAGTCTTAGTCTCGCCCCCTAATACATGGGACTTGTGTACCAATATATACTCGAGACGTGATTAATAAATCAAAAGCATCAAATTACTTCAGCACTAAAAGCTCACTGTAGGAACGAACGCCTAGTAATATTAGTCCCTAGAAACTTGCAGGCAATACTAAACATAATTAGAACCATACGTTCCGAAAATTTCCGAATACAGTCCAATATTATGTACGAGTATAAGCAGATTGTAGTACCTACATACAGTGGGTTTGTAAATGAGTGTGTTTTCCTACGAAAGGTTTGACTAATTGGCTTCACGGCGGCTGCACAAATTGCCAGAACACCTTCCTTAACACTTGGCAGGCTGGTTCGAGCTCACGTTTGGCAGCTTGACTGTGCCACAGAGCAGCGAATTAGAGTAAGCCCATTATTATTTATTAAGAGGCATCAAGGAGGTTAGTGCAGGGCTGTATCAATTTGATTCTTTGTTAATCCAGCTTTGCACATTTCATGTCAGTGACATAAGCCATCAATTTCTATCACGGTTTGATCCTCGAAAGACCATCTCAGACGCTAATCTGCATGGTCCTCGTATGGCCTGACCAAGATTCTGTCTGACTTTAAAGCAGACTAACCTCTGAGTTTGATTCGGTTCTCATTGTCATCAGTTTTAAAACGTAATTTAATTCAGATGTTAAAAAGTGTTTTTGAACCAATTTATAGAAAAATATAGTATTTATTATTGATTGATTTAATGCCAACTGGGTTGTTGCCGCTCCTTTTATGGTCATTGTATGGTTGTGAATATCTATATTTTTTATGTGTCCGTAACAGAATCCAGGAAACATGAAAACCAACATATGTAATGCATGTATGTTGCATGTGGCAACATTTTGTATGGAGTGGACTTTCTGTTTCTTTTACATAAAGTGTCCCTACACTTGGTGTTGGTTGAAGTACCTCTTGAGTTATATTGTGGCTAATATTTATTGTGGTTTTTGTTGCCTCAGGGAATATATTGGTATTTGCTGTACCTACTTTCGTTTTGTGACGGATTAGTATTTCTAGTGAAAGCTTGTAAGGTTGTAGTAAATACAACCCTGTTGCCTAATATTTACTACAGAAGAGTTCGCAGTCAAGGGACCTTTGATACAGATGCCAGTGACCACCATCACTCTTTTTTACTGTTGCTGGTTCAATACCTAATTTAGGGTCCACACTATATTTTATTCAAGTATATCTATAGGTTGACCATAGCTATTTCTCTATTGACTCCTATTTGCACAAAACTAAGGTTGTAATCAGCTTGATTTCGCTCATTTTCTTTATGTATCATAACTTAAAGTATTGCTTTAAAAAACGGAATGTACCTTACATAAAAAAGTTAAGGCCACTCGAAGATGCAGTATCGTTTTTCTATAATACTCTTAATGAATTACGTGATTCTTTTGTACCCATTAAGACAGTAGTTCGAAGCAGCAGATACACTCTCTGGTTCAGCCTCTGATAAAAATTCTAAAGAAATAGCGAAGTACCACGCAAAATTTAAGAAATATGGAAACCTGTGATTGAAAGGAGCAAAACAAAAGACTCATGGTCTTACAAAAGACTATGAGTCTTTTGTTTTGCTCCAATAGCGTGCCAAAGAAGTTGAAGGTGAAATGTATAGCTGCTATATTACAAAAATTTAAGAAAACATATTTAAAACCCCTAAAGTGTTTTGGTAGTACGTCAAGTCTAAAAATCAAATTAATGCTTATCCCTTCTTACTTAAATATATAAATAACATTTTAAGTTTATGAGAGAGTATCTGCAACATGTTTAGCGATTATTTCTGTTCTATTTTTCTCAGTTCAGCTGGTAGTATCAACGGTGACGACGATCTTTCTAATGACTGCTCGCAGGGATCAAACATGAATTTGGCCGATATTGTCTCTGACATACATTCGGTCAAAGTTAATGAATTAGAAGTAGGTATTCAGTCTACTTAATGCAGTTGACTTATCAAAATCTGCAGGACCTGAAAATATTCTGCCAGTTTTCAGACTTAACTTTGCTAAAAGTCTGACCACTCCTCTTTCACTTCTGTTCAGACAGTCCCTAAATTTGGGTGAGGTACCTGCAGTCAGCGTTAATCACCCCGATCCACAAAAAAGGACTTATTGACCTCGAGGAGAACTACTGGCCTAGATCCAAACTATGCAACTTCACTAAAATCCTGGAAAAAATAATACACAGGCAGCTATACGCTTGTCTTAAACTAAGCATCAGTGACCGCTAACATGGTTTGCTGCAAGGTCGATCCACAACCACCAAACACAAATTACAGCAAGTTTTGGTCGCTTCGATCATGCTACACTTCTGCGTAAGCTATTGAATATAGGTATCAGTGGAAATCTCTTGAGGTGGTTCTCATTTATATTAAATATATATGAGAACAAAAAATATTATAGTCAACAGATGTCATACTGTTGTTCTTAATACACATCGAGAACTACGATTATTCCCTCAGGGATTCCACAGGGATTGCTTTTGGGAGCCTTGTTATTCAACATCTTCATCAAAGACGTCTCTTCAGGTTTTTCTAACTCAACAGTTCTTTTGTTTGCGGACGACATGAAGGGTCTGAGTGAAATCAGAACTTATGAAGATGCTGAACGTCTCCAACATGATTTGTACAGGTTCCAAGAGCATTGTGTAGCAAACCGCTTGGATCTAAATGTCTCGAAATGTTATACATGTACCTTAACTCGTAAACCTAAACCTATTCTTTACGATTACAAACTAGCCAACACTTCAATAGCCAGAGTTAATACAAAGAGACTTAGGCGTCACTTTTGACTCGCTCGAAACTTCTTTTTGACACACACATATCGATAATATTATTAAAAAAGCTTATGAGGAACTAGGTTTCATCTTGAAGATTTCAGTCGATTTTAAAAATATCAAAACACACAAAATTCTTTATTGTGCTTTTGTACGCACTCATCTCAAATACTGCTCACCAGTATGGAATCCCATTTATAATACTTACATCAATCGCATTCAAAGGATTAAAAAGAAGTTCTTAAGGTACATTAGGCTACCTAAGCCTAAGGCTTTTGGCTACCTTTGTATTTTTGTATAATTTTTATTTTATTTTCTTTTGTTATAATGTGCGTTTCGTTTGTGCAGAATAAACATATTTTCTTTCTTTCTTTCTTTCTTTTTATTCAGTTTAGATCCAAAACCTATTACCCTACCTAATTATTAAAGTCGCAATAAAAAAAATATGACAGCTTTTTTAAATCATATCTCAACTTATTAAATTTGGGCCCACCATTTCCCATTTCCTTTATGGGACTGTTTTAGTTTCAAAATAACAGCTTTGTACTAAATGTATTATGAAAGTATATACGGCAAAAAAAGAAAACAATTTATATTGTTTTTGTATATTGTCTGTCTATCAGTTTGTCCCGGCTAATCTCCAAAATGGCTGGAGCAATTTTGACGGGAATTTTACTGGCAGATAGCTGATGTTATAAGGAGTAACATTACAGTTATTAAAAAAAAAGTATTTGGGTCAACGCGGGCCAAGGCGCGGGCAGCAGCTAGTATTTAATGAATATAATAAAGCTGACGAGTAGTTTTGTTTGTTTGAACGAGCAAATGTCTGGAACTAGCAGATATTTTTGCATTTGATATGACTAAGTTTATTAGTAGATTTTACAACAAGTGCACAAAACGAATCATTTTTATCCGAGACTTTTAGCTGATAGTAATGTCGAGCATAAAATGGTCGATTGCGAGGAAATAAGACAGTAGTATTACATAACATTTTTTTAATTTTCAACAATTTTAGTAAATTGAAGTAATTAATAAACGCACGAAAAACTGTTTCCCGCCGCTTTATTTTTTTTTATCTAACGGCCTTGGGCTTGGGCTGCAGACCTATACAGCCTACTATTAAATTAATTTTGTGATAATAATTTTCTTAAATTAATTAAATAACCTGCCGTACTGGAATTTAAATTTTAATATCTTTTATGTCTTAAAAAACACATAAGACAAATAAATTAAAGTAAATATAATAAAATAACAAATACTATCTATGAACTTCTTATTGTGTTTGGCTGTATGACTCATTTTCTTTGCCTTAATATAGATACATTTATGAGTAGATACGTTAAAGCACTTCTGCACAAAAATCGAATTTTGTGCAGCCTGCACAAATAAGCACTTTTAGAGCATGAGAAGTGAAATAGTAGATTTTACATCCAGTGCACAAAACGAACCATTTTTATCAGGGACTTTTAGCTGATAGTAATGTCGAGGATAAAATGGTTTTGTGCACGAGTTATAAACTCTGCTTTTCACTTCTATTGCGAGAAAATAAAACAGTAGTGTAACATAACATTTCTTTAATTAAAATTCAAATTCAAATTAAACGACGTTGATATTAGGCTTGGGCTGCAGACCTATACAACCTACTATTAAATTAATTTTGTAATAATAATTTTCTTAAATTAATTAAATAACCTACCGCACTTGAATTTAAATTTTAGTATCTTTTATGCCTTAAAAAGCACTTATGGCAAATAAATTAAAGTAACTATTATAAAATAACGAATTTTAACTATGAATTTCTTATTGTGTTTGTCTGTATGGCTCATTTTCTTTGCCTTAATATAGATACAGTTATGAGTAGATACGTTAATGCTCTAGTGCACAAAATTCGATTTTGTGCAGCCTATATCCTGCTCAAATAAGCACTTTCGGATCATGAGAAGTGAAAAAGCTATTTAACAACACGCTGCAACTCTTAACAGCCGAGCAAAACGAAAAAGTCAGAAAGAATGCTAAGCGATAACGAAGCAAAGCGCGGGCGAGTGACGCGGACTGATGCGGTGGGGTGGAAATTCCACGCGGACGTAGTCGCAGGCAGAAGCTAGTTTAAGAATAATATTCTAAAGAAACCGCAAGTTACTATAACTTATTCCTCGAACATGGCAAGTGGAACACTTTCAAAAGTAAACTTTAAACAAATCGCTAACCAAACGTGGTGACTTCCAAACTTATATTGTAAAATGTCTGTGGCAAGCCAACAGCATGTTACAAGGCAACAAGAAACTTCGCGTGAACTGCGATACATTATAAATCGCTTAAAGAGTGACCGAGACGAGGTGCCTCACGCGCGAATATTGGCTGACCTATGAAACTGTCATGAAACAAATAAAGGGCCGATCCTGCTCAAAGATGAAGTCTCTTATGAGACAACCACCTGGCCAAATTTCGCATCGACTAGCGGTTTAGCTGTTACAAGCCGGGAACATAAAGGCGTGGACCCTAATTAAGATCGTGATGAGTCTCGAACAGACCGGGGAAGCATGGCACTAGAGGAGGTCGCCATGCTCAGCAGTGGGAGGGACAACGCTGCTGATGATGATGAAAGGCAAGTGACAAGTGAAAAACGTTTTTTAGTTTACTTGGGACCAGTCGCATCATTCATCAACCTAGTGAAATATTGATTTAAATTACACTTCATGACAACAGATAATCTTTAAAAAAATTGACGAATAATTACGATCAAAATCAAACTACTTGCAGTACACTGTTCTCTCAAAGTGTGAACTAAATGCTTTAGTTCTTAAGCAAGGGTTTAGTACTTACAAAAACTTGCCCGACCACCGACACTGCCATTATAAGGCTTACGAGTTGTTGAAGTAGTTTTAGTTTAAATATATTTTAGTAAACGGTAACCTTGTTTACGTTAAAAGGTGGTCTCGAAGAAAATGCTCATAAAGACAGAGTTTTCTGAGGTTTGTGACTCTTTAAAACATAATAATTAAGTGACAGTTGACTACAATTCATATTAAAGAGTGTACATTATGCTTAAAGTATCCTAAGGATAAAATTAAAATATCTCATAATCTCTTTCTCTCTTTGACTCTTCTTCTTAACGTGTCGATAGCAATCTAAATGGACTCGGCCCAGAATTGGGCGACTTGTTTGGCGCCATCACCAACGTCCATTAGTTCCTGTAACGTGCAGCTGACAGGACATGCAGGACACGATCTTAAGGGTCCCGTCGTTTGTGGAACAGCACCACATTTACATTCCGAGGCGGAATCGTCTATGAATCTCCACCTGAACAGGTTTTCCTTGCTTCGGCCGACCTGGGTCCGGAGTCTGTTTAAAGACAAGTTTACTATCCACCAAGTGCTCATATCTCATAATGTGCACGTTATCTTTAATCGTATAGATAGTCTTTAATCTATACGATTAAAGATTACGATTATTATGAGATATACACATACCTACAAACCTATATTTATAATAAAGGTATAATACGACTGTTCACCGCGAATGGCTGACCAAGTGCTGCGATATTTGATACTACACGCGCTCACTGGCTGACACTCGCACCGACATGAAACACAAATTGGCTGTAGTGTTTTCATGAACACCGAAAAATGCTCATAGAGGTTCTGGGTACGATGCAAAAATAGGATTTTTTTTTACAAAAAAAAAAAAAAAGAAATTCTTTGGTTTGTTTGTTTTTAGGGTTCCGTATTCAACAAGGAACCCTTATAGTTTCACCATGTCCGTCTGTCTGTCTTTCCACGGTTTAGCTCAAAAACTATTGGTACTAGAAAGTTGTAATTTGGCATGAGTTTACAAGTTAATGACTCCAAAAAAGTAGTAAAATAAAATAAAATAAAAAATAAAAAAATTAGGGTGGAGGTACCCTAAATTTTTTTAGATGTAAAGTGGGGATGATAATTTTTTTTATTCGTCCTTCCCATTAAGTGGGATGTTTTTGGATAGGTTTTTCAAAAATACCGAAGACCGTCCGAATTGGGAAGACCGTTTTTTGATTAAGTATACCCTTCTTGACTTATCAAGCTTTAAAGTACCAATTTTCGTTAGAGTCAAGTGTTCCCCCCCTCTACCAACTAAACAGTTGTAGTTAGAAATTCAAATGTCACTACAGTAGTATTTATATATTACGAAGTTTAAAGGAAAACTATCACAACTAAGTAGGCTTTACAAGTTAACGAGTAATATTCGACCAACTGACATTTGCAGTTGAAAAAACATGTTCTCCGATACGGAATGTATGGGAGAACATGTTTTTTTAACTACAAAGTAAACCCTTCATTTACTTCCAAATCCCAAATTCTTGCGATAAATTCATCCCAACTACGGAACCCTTCATTGTGCGTGATCCGACACGCAGTTGGCCGGTTTTTTGTATATTGCCGAATTGCCACTGATTTCCAAAACTAAAAGTATTTCATAAAAAATCATGTTACATTGCTTACTATGTGAGGATAACAACATCGTTAACATTAAAAACCGAATAAAGTTGACTAAACAATAGCAATCAATACTCAATACCTACGACACCCTGACTAAAAACCACCCCGGTGTTCCGACTCACACCTACGCCGGGGGTCGCGGGAACGAAAGAATCTTCCGCAACCCCCGACTGGTGCCAGCCCGCCGCAGCGGGCCCCTCCTCCTTCATCACCGGCGCACCAGAACACATGGCACGCCGTGACCAACCCAGGGACCAAACCAGCACATGGGCGCCAGACAGCCCCTTCTCTAGGCGCCCTTGGCCCCTCTTCGACGGGTCAGGTAATTGGCCCCGCCGTCTACCAATTTTCGGCCGCAGAGGATAGGGAGAGCGGCCTACGACCTACCGACACTCCTCTTCCCCTGCGGCCCCACCGCGTTCGCCATCGGACGGTGGCGACCCCGTCAAGGCCGCGGCAGGGAGGGAGAGCGCTGTACCGCAATACACCTCTCCAGCCGCGGCCCCGAAACCGCAGCCGCGATGCCCCAGATACACGACATCGCGGCCCGCCTCAGTTGCGATGTCGCCACCGCAACCTACACGTTGGCCGCTACGTCATGGGCTTGGGTCAAAAAGCCCTGACGAGCGGCCCCTCCTTGGGTTCCTCTTGGCTTCACCGTGGTTGGGCACCCACGGCTAATGAGCCCCCCCGCAACGACAATGCGGGAACCCTTCGGGGGGGACCTACGACACCCTCAACTTACCTGCGCATCGTTAATGTTACTGATCGGTGTGTAGTATGTACTTACAGCGCTAATCCAATTACTGGCTGCATCAGCAACACGTGCATATCGCTGCGAGGACTTGCAGTGTACCGAGTGCGTTGTTTATGTACCGTGCTTAATATCAGTCGTATTGACATGCTCAATGCATTTACATGCACATCTACATGGATAGGAAACAACTGCAAATACCAAACCCGTGCGTATCGAACCGAGTTTCAGGAATAAAATATTCACAGGAAGACTATTTTCCCAACAAAGCATTCAATTTGTCACTTATTTAGACAGCTTTCACAAATAATATTTTAAAGACAATAGTAAAATGTTCAATAGTGTTTGAAATGTAATTTCACGTTAAAACCATAAATAAATATATTTTAGAAATTGCACTCTTCGTTAAATATAACATGAACTTTTTCACTTTAGTGTCAGAAACTAGGAATAGACCTATAAGAAGTCAGTATAAACACTTACTACTTAAATGTTGAGAGATTTAATACAGCTTTGCTCAAGAAAAGTGTTATTAGTATGGGCCCAATAATTTTTAATAAAGTACCCAATATAATTAAAAATGACACAATACAACATTTTAAAAAGAGACTGATATTAGTATTCATTGAAAAATGCTATTATTCAGTAAATGACTTTTTAAATGACATAGACATAATGTAATGAATAATTTAATGTTTTTTTTTTCAACTTATTATATCCTATTTTATTCAAAATTGTATTTAAGGGGATTATTTTTTATTGTACTTTTACTTAATGCGAACAAAACTAAATGTCTTAAGTTCTCATTACCAAATGTACCTCATGGAGGTCTAAATTTAAAACTTGATGGTAAGAAACTAGAAGCTATTACGGAAACCGTATTTCTAGTAATTACTTTAGATTCGAGATTGCAATGGGGCGCCCACATTAGAGTTCTTTCAGGTAGATTAAGTTCGGCTGCATATGCAGTAAGAAAAATAAGGCAGATGACTGATGTAGCCACAGCTAGGTTAGTATACTTTGCTTATTTCCACAGTATTATGTCTTATGGCGTTTTGCTGTGGGGATCGGCAGCTGACGTAGATTCCATTTTTATTTTACAAAAGAGGGCTATTCGCGCTATCTATAAAATGGGTCCTCGTGAGTCCCTTAGAAATAAATTCAAAGAAATTGATATACTAACTCAGCCTTCTCTTTATATCTTAGAAAGTATTTTGTATGTTCGGAAAAACTTAAGACTTTTCAAAATTAGAAGCGATATCCATAATATAAATACACGTAGAAAACATGAAATTGTGATACCCAAATTTAGGTTAGCTAAAACTAGTAAGTCATTTGTTATAAACAGTATTCGATTTTATAACAAGTTGCCAAAGTCGGTTACAGAACTTAGTGATGGAAAGTTCAAAACCCACATTAAACGTGTCCTTATCAAAAAAGCATATTATAAGATTAAAGACTACGTTGAAGACAAGGAAGTTTGGCAATAATTCCTTCTGCACATGTGGCTTCCCTGGTACCTCAATAACGGCATTACTATGTAATTATGTCTATTAACTGCTCCCAAATTAAGATGATTATTTGATTTTACCTATTTTTTTTTTTTTTTTTCATTTACGTACTTTTTTGACATAATCTTTTCATTATTTGACATTATATAACTTCACTATACTATATTTTTTATAGATTTGTTACAGCTTTAGTGGCAGTCATGCCATTTAGTTTAAATAGGTTTTTAATTTTTTTTTTTTTATATAGATTCTCTTTTATATTTTGTGAATGTGAGAACGTTGTAGGCATAACCGACTTTTAGATCTGTCGATCGTTTTCTATCTTGCTAAGTACCTGGTACTTGTTGATAGGCCTACAGTGTCCTCTCATACCTATAAACACTGTAACTCGAAAAGATTGTAAATACCATTTATTTTTAAAAGAGTAACCGTGGAGTTTCTTGCCGGCTCTTCTCCATAGGAAACGACCAATTGGAACCGTGCACCTAGCTTCTGACGTTTCATAAGTGCCCTTGTAGGTTTATGTGAAATAAAATATTTTGAATTTTGATTTTTTTTTTAATTGTATTTTTTTTTTTTTTTACTAATGTGTTGTGCTAGGCCGACTAATTTTTTAAACATAATTATATTTTTTATTATTTGGTTTTATTTTTAGTGTAGTGAACAATTTAATTAATGTTTGCATGCCTTATAATTATAAGGTAGATTGTACAAGGCTCACCCATCTTATTGTAACATCTTATTTTATGTACCTGCAATCTATACAAATAAAATTTGAATTTGAATTATTTTATTTATTTATTTAAACTTTTCACACTCAAAAAAAAGTACAAAGGCGGACTTAATGCCTTAGGCATTCTCTACCAGTCAACCAAGGGTGGTGAAGAGATTAGATGGCAGGTGCTCTGTTTGAGAGGAACAAAGAAAAACATTTTTTATTAAAATATATCATTAGAAATAGTTATAATACACATACATACATATTTAATAAAATATATACCTATATTATATATATAAACCTATAAACAAATTCAAGGGAGAGAGGTGTTGAGATTACTCTATTTAATTTGACAAAAAACTCTGCAATTTCCGCTTAAATGCATACCGGTTGGTGGCCGTCCTGATATCAAGAGGAAGCGCATTCCAAAGAAGAATGGACTGAATATGAAAGGAAGAATGAACAAAGTCAGAAGTATGAGAAGGACAAAGTAGGAGAAGATTGTTAGAAGAACGCAGATTCTTAGTGTGTGAAGAACATAGATATTGGAAGTGAGACGTAAGATAAGAAGGAGGAGTGGGAGAGTTGAGAAGGGAGAAAAGCGTGGTCAAAGCGCGCATACTTCTTCTTTGGCGAATGGACATCCATTTGAGCTCAGACCTATAGCTCGACACATGATCATATTTCCTGAGGTTGAATATGAACCGGATACAATTGTTGAGCAGTCTGTCGAGCTTATCCAGCAAAACCGAATTCAAGTCAAAGTAGCACACGTCACCATAGTCGATGATAGGGAAAATCAAAGTCTGCACCAGTAGAGGTAAAGGGTATGACGATACCATTGAAAATAAGAGGAGGAAGAGAACTAAGCTTCACCCTACCTATCATGCGTGAGCTCCCAATTACAATGGCCTGACACTTTGAAGGGTTTACTGAGACCCCAAAACTATCAGACCACCTTTTTATGACATCTAAATCACGGTTTACATCTGCTATAGCGTCGGACAAACCTTCAACCCACCCAGCTGTATATAATTGAAGATCATCGGCATAAAGATGATACGAACACCGAAGACAATGAGTTATAAAATTAATGAAGATGGAGAATAACAATGGAGAGAGAATACCGCCTTGTGGAACACCAGCATCCAGGTCACGCCAACTCGACGAGCGCTCATCAACGCGAACCGACTGCTGACGTCCCCGAAGATAAGAAGAGAACCACTCCAGAGCCTCGGGCGAAACCATAAGATGAGAAAGGATAGAAAGGAGAATATCGTGACTGACAGCGTTAAAGGCATTGGAGAAATCAATTAATACCAAAACGGTAACCTTAGTATCCTCCATCGCTTCTCTAACGTCACCAGTCACTTTCAGAAGAGCGGAGGCTGTACTGTGCCTGGGCCTGAAGCCAGACTGAAAGGAGCTAACAAGACTGTTCCTGTGAACAAACCTTGTAAACTGCTTGTGTACGCAGGCCTCGAGCACTTTAGACAGGAATGGGAGAATGGAAATGGGTCAAAAGTGACTGGGTAGAGAGGGATTTGAAATTTTTGGGAGTGGTCGTACATAGGCCATACGCCACAGGGATGGGAATTGTCCGGAATCAAGAGAAAAGTTGATGATATGGGTAATCGGAGAGAGAAGGATATCAAGGATCCAAACGACCATACTACGACTGATGCCGTCATGGCTCATAGCCTTGGATTTTATGGACAAGATGATCGTTTTAATTTCGTCTGAGGTGACCGGAGAGAAGTGAAATGGTTCTATGATGGGACTGGGTAGGCCAGTAATGTAATCGACCGTCTGGGACAACATTTGGGAATCCAAATGACAAGTGGTTGTGAAGTGACGGTTGATATCATTAAGGCCAATTGTATTAGGAAAATCTACTTGACGTGGTCTGCCGATACCAAGAGTACGAAGGAACTTCCAGATATCAGCAGGTGAAGAAGAAGATATATTCTCGAGAATATGGCGGCGTTTAGCGTTACGTATCATCTGATTACACCGATTTCTAGCAGCTTTGAAAAAGTTCCGGTTTGCCTCACTACGATCCTTTTTAAATATTCGAAAGGCCCGATCTCTGCGCCTCATAGCCATTCGAACCCCCGTCGTCATCCAAGGAGCAGGGGGACGCCGAAGTTTAATCGTCTTAACAGGAGCGTGTTTATCGTAGAGAGCAAGCACCGTCCGATCGAAAATACACAGTTTTTCGTCTACAGCTGTCGCCACTGCCAGGTGTTCCCAACTGACGTCTGACGCGTCCTGACGAAGCTTCTCAACGTCCATGCGTGCAAAACACCGCATGTGCAGTACTTTTGGGACAGGTTTAGGCGGTTTTAGGACATACGAGAGGAAAATGAGGTCATGATGGGAAAATCCAGGAGCGGGACACTGACCATGAGAGGAAACAAGAGAGGGAGTGGATGTAAGGATTAGGTCGAACCATTCTCCAAAAGATACTTCCGCCAAAAAAGAAAACACAAAAATAGATAAGGGAAATAATATTTCAATATAAAAATAATCAAATCATCTCAAACGTTTCTGTGACCTAATATTGAGGAACAACAGTATCAGTAGTAGTATCAGTAGTGGCAGCCGTAGCAGGAGCAGCAGTAGTGGCAGCAGTAGCAGGAGCAGCAGTAGTGGCAGCAGTAGCAGGAGTAGCCGTAGTGGTGGCTGCAGTGTAACGCACCCTGTAGTAGGAGCGCGCGAGTCTGGCTGTGACCGCGATGCCTTGCCACGTCTCCTCGTTGATCTGGTTCACGAACTGCGGCGGCACCAGAAAGCCGTATCCATAGCCGGGCAGCTCCAGGGTGTACGAAAAAGGAACGCCGACCACCTGGGATAAGACAAATATTATACTTAACTAAAAGTAGAAATAAATATAATATCATCTTATCACTGCCCTACTGTAAAGAATGATGGGCTGAGAATCGACAATCAATCAATGTTTACTGTGAAAAAGAGGAAAAGAAAACAGGACACAAGTAACATAAAAATTGCAATGCCAGTATAGTAACGCCAGAAGATCTACACAGAGTGTATAATATCACCACATTTCAACCGTTATGATTAAGTGTTTAACAAGGTTAAAATTATGCATGTAAATAAAGCAGACAAGAATCACATTTAAAAAACAAACTAAAAAGTTTAAAGACGTCGGAAATCTAAAAAAAAAGATGGCAGACAACCCTACCATCTAGTAGCTAACAAATAGGCATCGCTTCTAGCCTCAAATACCGAACATCCTCATTACAGTGATCGTGGCTCACGGTAATGCCCGCGCCGATCACGCCGCGCCATTGCTCCGTCCCGGCTTCACGCACGCATTCCCCAGAGCCGCGTCATTGAGCGACACGCTACGTTTGTCTAAGCATCTGCTTTCGAACTATTTCCCGGCTTTTGTTTTTCCTTCCTCTATCGAAGCTAATTTTATTGGCAGTTTTGTTAATTACTCTTTTATGTTTCAATGATTTGTATTTGGAGAAGCTCGTGGATAAGTAATAACTGCCGCACGGGTCGATCCATCAGGTTAAGCTACGCTTTCCAGGGTTGGTCTGTGGATGGGTGACCATCTTTACATACCGAGACTCCTCCGTGCCTCGGAAAGCACATTAAGCCGTTGGTCCCGGCTGTCATTCGTGGATCTTTGATAGTCGTTACGGGTCGTCAGAAGCCCGAAAATCTGACAACCAGTCTTACCAAGGGGTATCGTATTACGCAGTTACTGGGTTGTGGAGGTCAGCCTATCTGACCTCCACAACCCAGTCGCTCCAGGTAAAATACTGGTATTCAGCTGCATCCGGTTAGACTGGAAGCCGACCCCAATATAGTTGGGAAAAGGCTAGGCGGATTGATTGATTTGTATTTCTCATAATTGAAAGGAAATTACTATCATAAAATTGCATCATAATCAACCGATGTATATCAGGTATGGCAGATATACATTTTCAACCATCATATAAACATATGGCAGGATCATATCCAAAACGACCATGCCAAATATGTATGTATGAGTAGTTTTGTATATCTACGAGTATCACAGCTACACCACACACGCTATGTTGAATACGTGCTCAGACTGTTTGTCTACAATGAATCAGCAGTAATCGATGTCCATCATAACGTCGTTATCAAAAACATAATAAATTCTGAGAGATAAGATTACAGATGGCAGCAGACGTTCAGACGAATGATCGAGTATTAATAAAATTGTGAATAATTATTGTTTGGGAATACTGTTGGTGGATTTTTACAGGATAAAAAATACGTAACGTCCATCTGTGAAAGATTTCTAACTGAGCGTAAATGGCTGAACAATTTTGGGATTAAAGTAAAATAAAACTCTGGTTCATTGCTTGTATATTGAAATGATAGCCTAGTGATGTGACGTCAGGCTGCCAAGTCATATCGGTCTCGAGTTTGAACCCAAGGTACGCTCCTCTGAGTTTTAGCATTCATGTGTGTATTGTATAATTATCATTTGCTTCAAAAACGGTGACGGAAAACATCGTGAGGAAACCGGCATGCCTGAGAGATATTTTTCTCGATATTTCATGTAAAGCTAAGTCAGGGCCTATGCTACGGGTGGGTTTATGAACGACGGCCAGCGGCCAAACAAGCGACTCCGGCAAATGTAACCATGTTCTTTAAGACATGTGACAGTGTCGTGCGTCGTCCTCCTATGTTCGTGTGTGTGAGTGTGAAGAGCGCCCTATCAGAGACTTCTACTTCAGTGACATGATTTGCAGTATCAGTAATAAAGAATTAACACTCTGACACCAGGTTAGTCACTAACCACATGAAAAGAAGAAGACTGGAAATAAAATAAAAAATCTCCGTTTTTTCCTGTTAAATAATATTTGAGTTAGCATAATTACCTGACCGTAATCCTGGGCGCTTCCCGAACTACCGTACAGGATAGTCGCACTGTTCCCTACGCGGTAGAAATCAGCTTGGGGCAGCTTCAGCGCATCCATGACAGCTCCCATGGTGGCACCGACATGGTGTAGCTGAGCGGCATTTGGTGGTAGGCTATAGTCTCCATAACCGAACAGCACCCAGTTGCCATGGCTGTGTATGTCCATGTATATCTGAATCCTGTTCAAATATTCCAGGAGTATATCCCTGATGTACTGGGTCTCTAGCTCCGAGAAGGCGCGGGTTCCAGGATAGGTTAAATTGCAAGGATCACTTGAGACTCCTGAGGTACCGAAGAGAACGTCAAAGTTCCTGTTGGCATCGACTCCATAGCAGACGTTACTGACTGCCGGGTTGATTGATCTTGTCTTACGCCAGAGCCGTTCCTGAAAGGAATACATTGATTAATACATTATACTATTACAAAACTATTTCGAAGTGCTGCTAGGACTCAAGGTGGACCGGTGACCTGGTAAAGGAAGCGAGAAATCGTGCGAGAATCCGTAGAATACTAGCAGCACTAGAATGGCAGTTAGGGCGACGCTTATGTCCAAAAGTAGATGTGTTTCGCCTGAGTGATGATGATAATTTATGATACACTGTATTTACTCACATCGGTATGCGTGAACTCGTACCCATCAGGATTGGCAAGTGGCATGATGATCCAGTCCACATCGCTGAGCAGGTCACTGTCCTCGTCCCGCAGGTTCTCCAACAGCCTGTAGATGGAGTACAGCGCCACCGGGGTGGTCACCCACTCCCGCGCATGGATCATTGCGTTCATGAAGTAGATCGGCTTGCTCGGGTCATTGAAGTTTGTTGTCGATATCTAGTTGACATACATAGCAGTAGATTGTAAGTCCACGATTGAGATAATGTTAAAATTGTTTAGTCAGTATACGGAATTAGATCGTTTCTTAAAAAATGTGGTAAGTAAAGCAATTATTTCAAAGCAAGGTTTTTTCTTGCTTTTATTTATGTTAAGGGCAGAGTGATAACGTAGCCCTGTAACAGGAATACAATTAATACAACTTATAACAAAATAATAACAATCACTTAAAAACAAAAAAATGCAAGTTTGCATAATCGTGGCTTGTTCCGAAAAGCAATCGTGGGTTGTTACGTGATACAAAATATTATAAAATTAAATCAAAACAAGTTGAACCATTAATGCAAATACAAGCAGCCTAGCTTAATGCGATTAATACAAAAAGTTATTAGTAACGGATTCATATGAACAGGGTAAATACATTAATAATTAGGGTCATATTTTGAAGTGGTTTTATGTCGGATCAGACTTTGTTAACTATTTGAATTTGAACATTACACTTTATTTTTGTAAACGGGAATTTATTTTAGTTATTTGTTTTTAAACGCTCATATGTATCGAATTATTTATTTGTGAACGAAACTTTTATTTAATTATTGTGTATGATGATGAAGATTTTATACAATGCCCGTGGACATGTGAGCGCCCGTATTTTCCTGATTATTCATAAAAAATTATAGAAAATTTACTCTAAAAGCTTATGAGTTAAGTTTCTAGAAAAAATAAACAGAATCAAATTGAGCCAGGGCAATGGATACTGGCTTATTTAAGAAAAATCTAAAGTGGCTTTTAGTTAATAAATGTTACTATAACTTGAAAGACTACTTAAACGATAATTTTTCCAAACCTCACAGTTACATCAATACATGCAATAATATTATGCATGTATCTTTAAATAATTTATCTGTTAATGTATGGTAATAATTCTAGGAATGACATTGATATAATGTAATTATTACTATTATTGACTGTGGCTAGTGGTGTGGTGACTAGTGGTCGCACCGCTACTGCTGAGAATGAGGTCCTTGGTTCGATTCCCAGATCAGGCAAAGTGTTATTGGGTTCTTCTATCTAGAATTTCTCAGTAGCAGCCCGGAGTCTGGAGTTGTGTCCGGTTGATGGCGATAGGCTCGCTCCCTTATTACATGGGACTTGAACATAGCTGGCGAAATATGGGTAGGACATTGCATTAATTTAATATCTTAAAATAATCTAATTTTATATATTTCAATGTCAATCTTGATTTGGATAAATAAAGATTGTGTAAATGTTTCATGCCTTACGATAATAACACCATTTTAACCGTGTTTTCTGCAAAAATAAATAATTTAACTTGAGCCAATAGCATCGAAGATATGGCAAAAAATTAAATCAAGGTCACAAACAACGGCACAGTAGACAGAGCTCAGGCGGGATCTCATGGCGTGATGGAGAGTGCGATTGTCGCAACATAGTGCTGGGCACACCACTATTGCGGCGTTAAGTCCCCTTTTTGAGGAGTAGCTATAGAGGTACCACGGCGTCCTCACCTTCCGCCTGACACAGGTCCTCACCAGACACGGCTGTTTTGGGAGGTTCCTGTTTCGGATAAGGCGGGAGGAAACGCCCGGGTGTCATCACTGCTTGGATCGCCCGGAGGACACGGTGAAGCATACGGTGGAGGTCTGCACGGCTTGGGCAGAGCACCGCCGTGTCCTCCGTACCTGGTCCAGACCATGGTACGGAGCGAGATATATTAATAATAATAATTTATTCAATAAGTAGTTTGTACATGGTTACAAAATTGTCTTATATAATAAGGTGTTATAAACAAATACAACCAGTACAACACATATAAAATGGGTCATAGGACTCCCTTGCCTAAACTAGGTAGAAAATCTGTCTGTATCTTAGGAAAGAGTATCCATTTACATTGAGTCTTATTACGGTTACAAAAATATTGGTACGTGCAGTAGGCGAACAAAGTACTTGTGTTTAAATTATAAAAAGAACAAAAGATGAAATAAAAACATGAGTGTGTGTGGGTGTGTGTGTATGGGTGTGTGTTGGTGTATGGGTGTGTGTTGGTGTATGTGTGTGTGTGTGTTTGGGTGTATGTGTGTGTGTGCGCATGCGTGCGTATGTGGGAGTGCTTACATGCCTGTGTGTATGAGTAAGTGGATGAGTTGTGTTCTGTGTGTCAATGCCTGTAACCAGGAATTTAGCTTGTTTTTTTAACTCGCCCTTAGTCAAGGCGTAAATATTTAATTGTTTGTGGGCTTTATTAGCCTAGCACTCAGGCCACTAAACTGACGTCTTACGAAGGCAGTCCTGCAAGAGACAGCAGGACATAAAGGAAAACCACGACGACGCTGACTGACAAGCTGCTTATTGAACAAGATCATAGAGTGCTTGTAGAGGATGGATCTTAAGAATAATCTTAAAATCATTCTGAATATAGCATAGGGTAGTCACGAGGTTTGAAGTGAATTACTTTTTAGAACAGCCCTTTGAACTCTTTCTAGTTTTAATAGCTCAGTTTTATGAGTCCCTCCCCACACAGGGATACAGTACATCAGGATTGTTTGACACCGAGTCAAATAAACCATTCTGAGAGTATTTTTATCCGCTGAAAACCTTAAATATAAAAAAATATAAATTAGTCTTCTGGTGCGAGAGGTTGATTAGTCCAATTGAGTAGTCCAGTCTAGTTTCTCATCTACGAGCACTCCAAGATATCTTATGGATTCCACCATAGACAATGAGAGACACTTACAAGCTTCGATCTTGACGGATTGTCTACGGTAAGAGAGATCTTTAAAGATTTCAAGAACTAGACCACGTATACCTACATTTTCCATTTTCTCTATTACTTTGGAAATACAAACAGTGTCGAACGCTTTACTGGAAAAATGCCATAACATTTCAGTTTTTGGTTCAGTTTACAGCTACCGACTGCACAAGGTCGATTACGGCATCTTCCGTAGAGATGCCATGTCGGAAACCATATTTACTGGCGAGAATGTGGAATATGGTTAAGTAATTGGCTAAGCAGTTGTTAAGAACTCGTTCCATGATTTTAGACAAAGCGCTTAAGACAGAGATGGGGCGATAATTTGAGGTCTGATCTTTATCTCCAGTTTTGTACACAGGTGTTACTAACGCCGTTTTAAAGGCCCTCGGCAAAAGCCCTTGTGATATGGCAAGGTTGCAGATATGAGTGATGGGAGGCACGAGGACGTTTCGAGCCATTTTGATTAATTTGGCTGGTATGTTGTCCCAATGGCATAGGAAGCCGTCATCTCCTTCTGCGAAGCAGTAATGCTCGCGAAGGAGGAGGCGGAACGCGTGAGGAAAAGGCAAAATTCGCGCCCTCATGCCCCTAGCCGCCGCAGGAGGAGACGCCCTGGGCGTCGGGAATCAATAGCCGATTTTCGGCCACCGTAGGCGCGGGCTTGCGGATGGTGAGCAATGGCTAGCTCGCCGTCCGGTAAGGACCAGGCCCAGGTCAACGGCGCGTTGTGTTTCACGCGTGCCTCAAAGAGATGTCAGTGGGTAAAGGGCTGCGATGGGACCGATGCCAGCCGGGGTCGCGGGAAAGTCCGAAAGGGATACCATGGCCCCTGGCAATGCACAGGCAACTGAAGGAACACGGGTGGGTTTTAGTCAGTAAGAGTCTGACACGCCCTCCTGCTCCGCCCAGAGCGGGAGAAGTCATTTGATGACAACACATCCAAAAATAAAATAAAAAAGGTCACAAAATACTCAAAAATTTAAATTGAATAATATGAAAAATATTAAAGAAAGACACCTTTTCAAAGTTAGTACTGAATGACATTGTATGAATGACCTGTAATTATAATAATCTATCTTCTATATAAATACGAGTCTCGATCCCGTGGGAATATTGGAATAAAAATTATCCCAAATCCTAAGATAAAAAGTATCCTATGAATACGTTTAGCTGTTTTAGCGTGAAAGCATTACAAACAATCTAACAAACATACAAAAAAAAAAAAATCTTCGTTTTTAGGGTTCCGTACCCAAAGGTTGAAATGGGGGCCCTATTATTAAGACTCTGCTGTCCGTCTGTCACCAGGCTGTATCCTATGGACCGTGATAGTTAGACAGTTGAAATTTTCACAGATGATATATTTCTGTTGCTGCTATAGCAACAAATACTAAAAACATAATAAAATAAATATTTAAGGAAGGCTCCCATACAACAGACATGATTTTTTTGTGCTGTTTTTATAGATAATGGTACGGAACCCTTCGTGCGCGATTCCGACTCGCACTTGGCCGGTTTTTTATAATATTTAGTTTAAATTAGAAAATTCAATTATGTTCGTTGGTCAGCGCATAACTTGAGAATGACTGGACCGATAAGCTATTTATATATTTAAGAAAAAAAAAAATATTATTGTGACTTAATATTTAAGGAAAGAAAAATTTGAAAAATATCCCGGAAATTTCTTAAATCTCGGAAAAACCTTGAAAAAAACTTGGAATTTATGAACTTTGAAATTTGGACACGATAACGTCTGTCAGGTCAGCTAGTTAGTTATTCATAAATAAACGAAACTAACCTTTAAGTACTTAATATCTCGACCTTCGAAACTACTTCCAGCGTTGACTAGAGTCACCAAGTTGGGATACTGTGCAGCTATTCTCTCCAAGTAGGCATCGATCTGAAATACAAGGTAAATAAAGATGAATACACACACACACAACATCAGCTACTAAAGGCTTCCTCTCTTGTATACTGCGTCACCCTTATCATATTCTTCTGATGCAACCAATGTAACCTATGTATTTCATTTATGTGAGAATGCTTGTATCCAGACCTTGTAATTTATACCATCGCCTTGGATGAATCTGTAAAGGTGTTATAATTGTGAATAAATAAATAAATAATAAAAATAAATAATAATAATAACAAAAGTTAAATCTTTCATTGAATACCAGAGTTCATACAAAGTCTGGTAACATATACAATAACACTAAAGGTGATATAATTTTAATACGCTATAATTAATTTATTTGAGATCTCCAATAAAAGATACACATACCCAATAGAAATTACAATAATAAAAACAGTTATTTTACGTGTGCTCCTTCAATTACTGGAGATCACAGCATGCACATATAACTAGGTGTAAACAGGAGAAAACTAAAAATAGAGAAAATAATGATGACAAAAAAAATTAACAATAACCAAGATTGAGCATTCATATTACAATTGTTTATTATAATCATTATTATTTCACATTTACTGACTAGGTATTGGAGGGAAGAAACATAGTTATATACTTATTTATTTTAAGTTGGTTAAACTATTTTTGTATTTTGAAATGGGGAGGGTTATGTCTAGGTTACAACGCTTTGACAGTTCATTGTAATGCCTACAGAGTCTTGGGAGAACGGCGAAATGTCACAAATAAGTTTTAGATTCTAAGATGTAAATTAATTGTAGCTGCTTTTCCGCGGTAGACGAGTTGGCGCGTTTATATGTAGTTTGCCTAAAAGTTCGCTGCAGTCTATGGCTCCATTGAATACTTTGTGCAGTAGTATCAGGACTGCCGTTTTCCGTCTGTCTGTCAGTGAGACCATTTTGTAGTGCCCTAATCTGTCTTTGTAGCTGATAACTTTTTAGCTAAACGATCTTTGTAACTTAAATGATAAAGGAAACAGGTTGTCTTTGGACACTTTCCAGGTTTTTGATGAATATGTCGTAGTAAGGATTCCAAATTTGGCTACTATATTCGAGTATTGGCCGAACCAGTGTACGGCTAAATTACATGTAGTAACAGTTTGAGACGTTAAACGACAGATTTACGTGAACTCAGAGAGAATAAATAAATTCAAATAAGGACACAAAAAAATACAACCTTATTCGATTGGTAGGTAACAAAAAAAAAATTTAGGTACCTATGGGTCGAAAATACCTAGTATAACAGAACTGATAAATGCAAACCAAATCCTACCTAGCTTTTAACTAGCAACTAAATATTGAACGTTAGAATCTATTGCCTTTGTTAAATCACACACACACATCGAACTGTGAGCGTTATTTGGGGATACAGTTAATATTTCACGGCTTTCATCTAAATATATATTGTTGTGCTTATTCTTAATTATAATTTTAATTATTACAATATTAACAATTATAGCCCACCAGTATCGGGAACAGGGTCCAGAGAGACGAACCTCCTAACAATGCATGCCGTGACCAGAACCACCTCCTTAGGTGTTGGTCGACGCTCTTGGTAATTAAGCCATTGGCTGATACGACTATCGGCACAATGTTCGCTGAGTTCACATCCCACATGTTAACAACCTCACGAGCCAAGTCAAAGTACTTGATTTGTTTATCTTTCTCGGCTCAGGTTCCCACCATGCTGGACCGTTATTTTAATAATCATTGCCACTATCAATAAAAATAAAAAAATGCTTTGTGTGTTTGTTATTAGTGCGTAAATTAACGATGTGTTTCAAATAAGGCTACAACCGAACCACACGCCTACTTTGAATCAGTTTACATACTTCACATAGACGATTTGTGCATAATAACAACTCACGACTCTATTTTTGCCGGTCCTTATCAGATACTCTCGCCACATTTTCTACTAGACAAGGCAATGATTACGTACCTCAGGATATCGCAAATAATCCTGGAACACCATCCTGTTTTGTCTGGTACTCTTCCACATTGATATCTCTTCATTATTTTTCTCGATGGCTCTGTTGAAGAAAATAGTTAATTAAACCATACCTACTGTTCTATACTTCTCTAGTTAGATCTTCTTCATAATTCTTTAATGAGACTGTAGACTGTAGTGACAGGGAGGAAATTTTTAAGGCCCAGTAACGGTGTATTAGATTTATATCAAACCATAAAAGCACAGAGAGCTGTGAACCTGTGTTTCGGTCTTTGAGGATACTGACTTTTCCATGTTTTTACATATTGGAAGTGGTAATTTTTGTAAAAACCAATCTAAACTTGTTTCCGTCACTGGCCAATATAAGAACACGTAATGGCCCCTTGAGATCCCAGTGCAAGAACTTGCTATATTCGGGTCATTACAAAACAGCACTGTTAAGGAAAAGTATTATGACAATGGGACTTGTTATTTATAATAAAATACCTCATGGTTTTAAGGATTATTTTGCTGTGGGGAAATGCAGCCGACATTCAGGCTATATTTGTGCTGCAGAAACGAGCCATTCGAGCAATTTATAACTTATGTTGTATGCATTCACTGAGGGAAAAATTTAAGGAAATAAACATAATGACAGTCGCGTCTCAGTATGTATTTGAGAACCTGATTGATGTAAAAAAGAATATTAATCTATATTCTAAGCACAGCGACATTCATAGCATAAACACTAGAAACAAAGATTTACTTATTGTGCCCAGGACTAGGCTCCAAAAAATTAGTAATTCATTTAAGTGCCAAAGTATAAGTTTTGACAACAAACTCCCAAGCCATGTTAAAGAACTGAGTCTCAATAAATTTGAATCATTTAATAAACACAAACTATGTCAAAAAGGTTTCTATAAAGTTAAATATTACTTAGACGACAAAAAGGCTTGGGACTAACTCCATACTACTCCATACTAATTTAATGTATTTGACTGTATATTTTCTTTTATTATTGACTTAATCAACTCATTACACTGTTGTTTTTTTTATGAGTTGTATTGAAGTGAACGTTTCGGACTTCATCAGAGCTGAAGACTGGCCGTCGTCTAGTCCCGATCTTAATCCGCTGGATTATGATTTATGGTCAGTTTTAGAGATTACGGCTTGCTCTAAACGCCATGATAATTTGGAGTCCCTAAAACAATCCATACGATTGGCAGTGAAGAATTTTCCCATGGAAAGAGTGCGTGCTTCTATTGATAACTGGCCTCAACGTTTAAAGGACTGTACCTATTGCAGCCAATGGAGACTTCGAATAAGCTTTTTATATTTTAAATTGTTTTATATTTATGAATTAAACTAACAACTGGCAGCAACAACAGCTGGCAGCAAGTTCGTCATGCTCCCTTAGATGTCACTGCTTGCGGTAGCGTCGGGGGTCGGGTTGCCTCCTTCCCTCAAATATGGCGAGGGGGGTAATGGGTAATCTTTGCGTTATGCTCATGAACGAGTGCTGCTTGTGGTGACTGGTCGTCTTGCTGACCAAGGTTTTTGTTGCTGTTATTAGTAATTAACTGTTTATTTATTTTTACTTCGATGGTCCTAGTATATCATTTGCGATTTCCGAGTTACAGCTTTAATAGCTATATGTAAACGGGCACGCCCTTTATGCCTGGCATTCATTCGGTTATTTACTTATTTTAAATAAATAACTTTTGATATTTCGTAAACATTTTTAAATCTAACGACATTTGCCTAAAAGTAGTGCAGTTAGCACAACTTTTAAGCAAATGTTATTACTCAGTGTAAACAATAATTTCCTCGCTGTCAATCGATATTGTCTTTTATTTGCTGTTTGTCATTAGCATTGTTTTTTCGAGGTTCATCTCCAGACCTATTTATTACCTTACTAGCCATATTCAGTGATTAAATCATGAGTTGAAGTTGTGTACTCGATTCCGATAGGAGTCATCCGCATAACGAAGGTGACTCGAGTATTTGCCCTCAATGTTCAGGCTCCAACCTTTCCAGTCAAGTTTTCTTATTGTTAACTCCAGAATAGTAAATTAATAGCTTCGGGGAAGCTGGATCTCCTTGCTTGATTCATCTTTCAATGAGAAAACTAGGGCCAGTTTTTTCCAGTTTTATTCTACCCGTGTTTTATATATATCTATACTTTTAAATACCTCTATACTACGTGGAGCAGGACGCTTGACATTTCTTAAAACCACGTAAAGAGTGTCATGTTCTTAACCCGTATACAAAAAATCAATCAAATCCAATGAATACTTTAGCCACAGGAAATTATTTTTCATTTTCTTATTTTTCAACATGATGTAGATCTGAGTCCGTAATAATAGGTAAACATTGTAAGGTCAAGAACCTGTGCAAAACGTACGATTCTATCCTCTACGTCTCAATATGCTTGAGAGACAGAGAAAGGTGTCATACGATTCCACTCTGACGCGCCCCGCCCAGTCCCACAAAATAATACTACAATTAGAAAGAAAAAGAAATATTACTTACGCAAATTATGCATTAGTGGTGCATAGACCATTGCGAGTGTGTGTGTGAGCGGAATTTTTTCGGCAAAAAGTCTCGGGACTCGGTCAGTGTCGTGTCAGTGCAGCGGCTCCCTTTGAGGAGCGCACACCGCTACTTTGTTTATTACGAGACGAGCCGCGCGCGCATTGTCGTGATTTTGTGAAAAAAAATTAGTTGTTATTTGTGATTAAAGACGATTTAGTGTGACTTATTGTTCAGTGTTAGTTAATTAGGTATCGATGTCGCTTGTGCATAATGAACAACGGTGGAAACCATGAAAATTTAAAAATTTGGCTATTGATGTAAATTCTGATTGTGATGTGATATTATGTGATTAATTATTCAATCAGTGATCTTTTAATTAACAACGCGCAACTTAGTGTTTGTTGTTCTCCGACTAAACTACCTACCCACGTCCACCTACGCCCCGCACCGCCGCGCAGGCGCCGCCCCCCGCCGCGACCCGCATCGGGCCGCGCAACAGGTTAGTGACTTTTCGTAGTTAAAGCGTGTTTACTTTTTATGCAGTTGATTCTGCTATTTATTTTGTTTGAAAATTGCAATTTTTAAATTTTCCACTAACTACTAATCTTCGTCTTTTAAAATGTTTCTATGGACTAGTACTGTGCTTGTTTTAATTTAATGTCGTAAGTCCAGATCCACATTGTATACCTGCTCACTTTCAACCCCCTGCTCTTTAAGTGTATTCAGATACTTGAATGTGATACTGTATCGAAGTTTTTTTTTAATAATCTATGTACGCAATATAAAGAGGTCTCTGTCTTTCTGTGTATTTTCAAGCAATGTTCTAGAGTATGAATATGGTCTACCGTCGAGAAGCTCTTTCTAAATCCCGCCTATTCTATTGGTTGTGCAGCTTCTAATGTGGTACTTATTTTTAGGTTATTATGAGAGGAGAATAACTTGTACAAGCATGGCAGTAAGCTTATCGGTCGACAATTTGCAATGTCACATGGGTCTCTTTTTTATACATAGATTTGTATTATGATCAATTCTGACCATTGCGTCGGTGTCTACAAGTTTCTAGTCGGCTTAACAGTTGAGCTAGTGGTCTGGCTTGGCTTCGCTTGTAATGTTATCTGAACCTGGGCTTTTGTCGATTTCCAGTCTTTTTATTGCTTTGACAACCTCTATTACTTCAATTGGATTTACTGCAATCCTTTGCGATTATGTCCGTGGTAACTGAGTTATTATGGTGGGTACACTCACGATTCTGGGTGCTATAAAGCGTTTTATAGATCTCTGTTGCTATATTTATAATCAATCATTTCGATTATTCAGTCTTCTTTCTTCGGTCTTTAGTGAGTCTATCTATGTTTTGCTGGTTCGTAATTCTTTGAATGCTTTTTTGGTGCTATCTCTTTGTAACAGATGTTTCTCAATAGTGTCCGCTCTGTACCTTGAATAATCGTACTTTATACGCTTGCTTATTAGTTTAAATAACGCCGAAGTTTAGTTTTTCATGGTAATAGTTAAATAATTAATTAGAGTACAGTAAATTAACAGAATTTTGACTCATTATTTCTGTGATTTGATGCAGACAATCATTATTATTGATGGCATGATAAACATCTAAATCCGAGATTTGAATTATTTCCATTTTCAAAGCATTATTTCATATTTCATTCAAATAGCTAACGATTCGCCAAATTGTCAGCGTGTAGATGAAATAGTGCTGGAATTTGATTTATTTCGTTTTCGTTTTGACGTTCAAATGATTAAATGCAAAATGTTTTTGTTTTTGAAATTATTACAAAATATTATTTGGTTGCGACAGTTATTTGTAAGAATTTAAATTAATATTTAAATTTGATTATCACACATCGATTTACACTCGGTACATAATAAACCTTGTAGGTAACTACAGTTTTGAGTCATTTGGAGTCGATACGCTCGGGTCACGGTTCCTTATTCATTTGCATACAATTTTAAGACCTAAAATCCTTGTAGCTGTTACACCGCCACATACGAACTACGCATCAAAGACATGACGTCCCACAAATCCTGCATCGCGCAATTAGAGTTTACCGCGTGAACGACATATATAAGACTATCCGACATCAACAGTCGGGCAGTCGGCCCGCCAGACACAACACCCGTGTGGTCGGAGGATCCTCCCTTTTCTATGGTGGATGAGTGAACTTTACACCCTGTTCCTCATGCCTCTAAAACCTGGCATACTTTTGTTTCTCCTAATTATAATTATTTTCGCATAATATTATTTACGCATAACAGCTTACGCATATTTTTTTAAGCACAATTTCTCTAATCATAATAATGATTAAGCATAACATTCTGAAGCATAAATTCATTTACGCATAATGATATTAAAACATACTTTTTATATGCATAACAAAAAAGCATAATTATGACTTCTAAAAAGTTAGCATACACCATGCATGCAAGCAAGCATGCATCATGCAACATGTAAGCAAGCATGCAGCATGCATCATGGAACATGCAGCAGGCATGGTTTCTTTCACGGCTCCGGCGCTGCGGGGCTCCGGCGGTTCCACGCGATTTTAAATTACACGTAGGGGTAGGGCAGATAAGACTACGTGGAGTTGGTTTTGCTGCGATTCGTTTCTGTCATCAACTTTTGTAGCACAACATACCTATTGAATTTTTAAGGCATTACTTTAATTCTAATTTACGGTTAAAAATGGAATTTTACCAAAAAACATCGCTCTAAATAAATATTATACTAAAAATTTATTATTATTTATTAATATATTGTAGGCACTTTACAAATTACATTTACAAATGAAGGAAAACTAATAATAAATTTATATTAATATTTTTTGTATTTGTATGCCTAACTACTATTATGAAATGAAATGAAATGAAAAATGTTTTATTTGTTTTACAAGTTTTAACAACTAGTGATTGGAGCCTCCTTTTAAGCAAAAGCCTTTGTTAGGAGACTCCGCTCTTCCTAAAACTTAAAATATTAACATAAAATTACTTGTTTAAAGTGTTATAAAAACAGGCGATTTAAAATAAAATAGAAAATTAAAACTAGACAAGAAGCATGCAAATGTGTGAGTGAGAGTAAGGGTGTGTGAATGTGAGTATGACTATGAAGTACTGTGAGTATAAAGGTGAATTTGAATGTTGAATGTGAGCATCTGTGTGTATGAAAGTTAAGTGATAGTGTGAGGGTTTGTTAAATTTAATGTAAAATACAGAGTGAGTGTAAGTGGCAATGAATGAAATCAGACTCTATACGACAAGTACGAAAGATAAGAGCATTAAGTGTAAGGTTTTATTTTATTCCAGTAGCTTCTCCGTGTCATCATAAGTAAGTGGTGTTATCCAATTAGTTACTATTTTTTTACTGTCAGTTAATCGTTTATTGTATATATAGATCTCTTTGTTTACTCGATTGTACAGCTGAGCTGAGCGTTTGTCGTATTGAATACGGGCGAGCTTGGTTTTAGTTTTAGGAACTTCAACTATTATATCCTTTCTTCTTTTCAAGGTTAAGCTGGGATCAAAATTAAGAGTTTTATATTTCCTGAGAATAGTTTTGATTATATATAGTTTGCGAACAGAGTGTAAATTACTTGTTAATAATTAATTTGTTAAATTAAATAACTTGTTATTAATTTGATAAAGACTTTAGAAGATATTATGCTAATAGTCATTATGCCTAGTAACATTATGTGAGTTAAATGTATGCCAAAACAAATTATGCCGAAACTGTTATGCCAAAGTATATTAGGAACGAGAACATTATGAAAAAAGAAGGGATCCCTCGGGTCGTGGGGCCCGAGTGCGCGTACCCTTTTTGCCGAATGGTCTGCCTTCACGTGACCAGAGCGCTAGCTCGTTCTTTGGCCAAAGAATTAGCATTGCCACTCAACGTGGCTGCCAGTTTTCTGGGCACGTTTCCGGATGACACTGATGAGGCCGAGTACTTCGACGCCTAAGCTTCTATTTGATTTTGTATTTTTTCCATAGTTAGTTAGTTAGTCATTTATTTATTTTTTGAATAAAAACTATAAAATTAAACACAAATCGTAAACATACTTGGCAACATCATCCACATGCACATAATGCGCGATGCCCTCATGGTCCAGCGCCTTCAAGAGCTTGTCCTCGTTGTGCGGCGCCACCATGAGCAGCGCGTCCCTCTCTCGTGGCACGCCCGGCTGCCACAGGTCCAGCTCCAGCTGCGCTTGCAGCCGCTCCAGCAGTGCCGCGTCCGACGAGTTGCGCAGTACGACCCCATGCACCGTATGCCTGTAACATGGCGTGGTTCATCTTCAAGAAGGAGGAACCATGGGCCATCTATTCTTCGAGGGTATTTTTTTTAAATTGATAGATTAGTGTTGGCGAGTAAATTTGCTCGCCAACACTTATCTTAGTAGTTCGTGGTTAAAGGCCTCAGTAGACAGGTTATTAAATTCCAAAATAATAATGTTTTATCTGGTAATATGATGCTATCGCTGAGCTTAACTTTGTAAAATCATAGAAAGTGGAAATCAAAGGGAAAAGAGTACCTTCACAGAAACCCCGGAGAGGTAAGTATGTCAGTTATTCTTGTGAAGTATGGCTAACATTAAAGGTTGAACAGTAACCTTCATAAGTTGATTGGGATTAGTAAGACTAAGAACATTTTAGAAACGTAATTAATACTTCAACTTCTTTTACTAATACAATTTCAGCGAGTAGCAGCGAGTTCCTGGCTTCTCTAAATTTCCAAAAAAAAATGAAAGCGAATAAAAAGATGATATTTTATTAAAGTCATACCCGGAGTAGGCCTCATGGTTCCCGGCATGCACCAGACTCACCACAGCCGCACACAATACCAACAGTTGTCTGGTCTCCATCGGTGCACACGACAGTCTTACTTATAAAACCAGTATAATACAAAATCGTTCTCATTTCTAATCTAAATATAAATTATTATTTAATGCTTCCTATATTATATAGATACGAGTATTTATGATTCGTCATAATCGGTGAAAAAGATAATTTCACTTTTATTGTTTGATAAACGCCAATAATGACTTCGGCATTTTGTGTTGGTACCGTATCTTATAGAATACAATGGTCAATATAATGGAGATTACTTTAATCATGAATTATTTAGATGCTACATTGCGCTAGACTCATAATTATTTGTTTTAATTAGCCTTGCCACCAGTCAAAAAGGTATTTACACGCTTTTTGTCAGAGGAAGTATTTTTTTTTTTTTTTTAAACGTTGCCCCACACTAGGAATTTCTCCTGTATCGTGGGTGCGTTAACAAACACTTAAACTCACATACACAAACAGCCAGACCCAGATATTTGTTCCGTGCGGGAATCGAAACCGCGACACGCAGCGCAGCAGTCAATCGCTTAACCACTGCGCCAACCGTGCCGACAAATTGATTAAACTGGAGTCAGAGGTTTTATGCCACCCATAGGACTTGGCTTCACATGCCATTGAGAAATATCTCTCAGGGATACCGGTTTTGTCACGATGTTTTCAGAGGAAGTTAAAAAAAGTTGATGGCAGTTGACTGGTTTTTCATTAATGACCTATATAAATCGGTTTGTAATATTCCTACGGCTTTGGAATTTTCATGGCGTTTCAAATGAGAGTGAATAATTATCTGTGGTCGGATAAGTGTCTGAACAATGTTTTGTCATCAAAAACAAGTACCATCAGTTGAGAAACTAATGGTACGGAAGATTTCTCAGGTACTTATGACGTTGTTTTAAAGTTCCTCTCGCTAAAACAATTCAAGTTACTCTAAATAACGTTACAACACGTAGCACAAATTACTTGAATGCACAACTTCATTTATTTATTTCATTCAAATTGGTTTAATAGGAGCACTTCAAACGTTTTCCATACAGAACGAAACAGAAGTCATTTTTCAATCGCTCTTAGTTACGCCCGCGCCGGAGCAGTGCTACGTGGCTACGCGGCTACGACGTGCTTCGTGTGACAGAGCGAATCTTTGCGAGTCTGTGAGTTGAGGAATGCCGCAAATAGATAGTAAAATATATTTATGTTGCGTTAACTTATTTGTCACAAGTGGAGGGAATACTAATGTCGACGGAAATACGAGTGTAGTAAAGTATGTCTGTTGTTGAAACCTTTTTATACTTTATACTGAATCATTCCAATGGAGTAAAAGACAAATGATTTAGGAAATAAGTTTTATGCTGGATATAGAAGTTTTATGCTGGACAAATATAGTCCTCCAGACCGTATTTTGCGGCGGCCAATCTCAACGGAGACTATTTCGGCGCGGGAGATATTATAGTGCACGTGCGTGCGCAGACACAGGTGCACTCTCTCAACCCTCACTCTCATAGTCCGATGAGACGGCAATCCGACAGGACCGGAGAGAGATCAGGCGTGGGACCAACGGCTTAACGTGCTTTTCGAGGCACGGGGGTATCACACCGCCAACTTCGAGCTGTTACTAAGAAATTCCTAATGGAAAAACCCAATAACACTTTTTCCGACCCGGGAATCGAACCCAGGACCCACGCTCAGCAGTCGCGCTTGCGACCACGAGACCAACGGGACAGTTAAGACCAATAAGATGCTACTATATTTATATTACTGTTAATACAACTTGCTTTTGGAATGTTCTATTGATTTTACCGATTAATCTTAAATTTAATTCTATTATATTATTCTATCGATTTCGATATTACTGACAACTTTTCCAGTATTATCAAAATTACTTTATATTTCGATAATACAGATTATCGAAATATAAATTACTAGCGACCCGGGAGTAGAGAGTAAGAGTAGGACTGGTCTGGTCTGGTTGGTCACACCATTGTGAACAGCCAGTAGAGTCTTTTTGGACATGAACAAGTATAGCAGTTATAGTACCATTCACTTTATTTCCCGCAATTTATACTCTCCTTGCCACATCTTCATCAATCTTTCCATCCCTTGTAAACAGACTCCCCAAATACACAAACTCACTTATTTGCTCCACACTCTTATCATTTATTTTCACATCACACACCGATACATCCTCTTTTCTTTCAAACCTTTGTCTTATTCACATTCACAATCATCCCTTATATATTATATTATGCTTCATCCACCGTAGTCACCAAGTCTTGTATCTGTTGTGCTGACTGCAAGTTCTTCTTGCATTCTTTATTCTAAACTAGTTACTATTAACGCAGAACAGTTGCAAGACTACTAACGTTTTAACGTTAGTTACTATTAAACTCACTCAGAATACACGTAAAGTTTCTGGAATAAATTCGGTCACACTGACAGACACGAAAAACGATTTTAATTTATAAAATGTATTGTACTGTATAGTTACTTCACACTTGTCGTCACAAGGAACTTAATGCCGTAGCTCAATACTCGGCTTTTGAAAATAATTTATTTATATTGTGCGTAAAATTGCTCAATAATTGAAGCAAATTGCCTTAATAATGTCGTTTGGCAGCCGATCCAACGTTTCAATATGGTCTACTCTTGAAACATTGGAGCTTGTCGCTCAATAAAGCGAAGATAATGTTTATTTATTTAACAGTTTATGTACACACATATAAACAGGCAAGAAGAAAGCAACAGGAAAATACGTACAAAGGTGATGCTGAATAATGCTTTTAATCCTGATAACACTTCGTTCAATTTATAATTTTATTTTTTAGGACAGAGAGTATAAAAAATGTGAGGTAGAAAATTTTCCATAACACATTTTTCTTCATTGGTATGTGCCTGAAAAATATGCTTGACAATCTGTTGCATGAAGTGCGAGGTGCGACCACAAAGGTTGCAAGTGCCAACACAGAATAATGTTAATACCTGATGTTGCTGACATAGTAATAATTTAATATTTCAAGTATTTTCGATAAGTACATTTCGGAATAAGCTGTGAGACTGAAAATGATCAAATAGTTAACGTTGACTGGTGAAGTTATGTACCTACATTACGCTTGCAAATCTGAGTGATGGTTGTATGATGCTGAAATATTGATCACTTACTAGTTTCCACAATCTTGAGACGATGACGAAATTGCAAGCAGCTATTGTTATTAACAGTATGCGCAACATGTATTCTGCAGAACATTGCAAGTTCTACGTAAGACACGTTTATTATACAAGGTGGGGCAGGCTAATCACCTGATGTTGTTTTGCTGCATTTTTTTTAGGAATGAACAATTTTGGTTCTGCTTGTGGATTATGTTTATTTCATTAATTAAAGTTTTTATAATCAAGAAAATTGCTTATATTATGGATAAATAATGATTATAAAAATAATGATAAGAATATATTAAGGAAGTTTTCTATGAGGCATTTCACTATAATCATGTTAACTTGTTTATTGCTACGCTCATGCATATGTGCATCATTATGATTATAATCATCAATTCAGCCGAAAGACGTCCACTGCTGGACATGTTCAAAATGTTGAACATTGTTCATCTCTTCTATTATCTATACAATGCATTACTCGTTCTCAAATTTTTTGGCGACGGAGCCTTTTTGTAAATCAAAATATTTGACGGAGCCCTAAAATAATCAAAGCCTGGTTTTATGTGTTTTATTCATTAATAATCATAATAGCATTAACATTTTCATCTAATGTGGGATATGAAATAGATTTTTACTTTTCATCAATTGTTTGATGTCAGGCTTGATTGAAGAGAGTTGAGTTGGTAGTAAGTACCTTTAGATATAATAATTGCTCGTCCTCTTCAAACACAGTAATATTACAACGTACATTCCACCTTTAACAAAAACAACACAAGCAAGGATTCCCAACACGCGGGCAACTTAACTGGATATACTAAAACAAGCCTGCGATCAATCATCATTAATCGTGTAACGGAAACGCCTCAATTCAGTGGATATATACAATGGAGACGATCGCGAACAATCTCGGTTACAGGCGGAACTGAAGCGCGTCATTTACATAATTCAGTATTAGCGAACTACGAGTATTGTAAACCATTGAAAGTCTGTTACTAGTGGTGAGACTGATGCAACTGGCTTGTCGTATATTTGTTTATTATAGTTATCTTGAAAGTTTTGACAAATTTGAAGAGTGATTAAACCTAAGCGCACATCTTATTTGCAAAAATCTTCCTTCGTCACTGTCGTACATTTTGGCCGAATAGCGGCCGCAAAAATACGCCCGACGAGCGATCCGCTAGTGCGTGGCGCTGCGGCCCGGTGCGGCCCAGTGCGGCCCGGTGCGGCCTGTGGTGTGCATTGGTTCGTAGAAAATGTACAAAAATAATGAAGGAGGATTTTTACAATGCGTTGCGTTATTTAGTTAACAACGTGTTCCACTCTCGGCACTTATAATAATAACATATTGTGAAACTCACTTAATAACATATTTACATACACGCTTCTCAATAAGCTACCATGTTGTCTATAATTACAAAGTTGTCTTACATACTAATTGAACTTTTGATTTTAAATTAGCATTTAAATTTTTGCATATCAATTAGTTTACTGGCTTAGCCAACTTAAATGCATTTATTTTTCTAGATTGAATTATGCGGTGGAATAATATTAATAAAATTAGACTATGTATTTCAAGAATTCAGGTAGGAACTAAAAGAAGAATCATGAATAATGAAAACTGCTACTGAAGCTTTCTATGAAAGGTTCCTAATTAGGAATAAGTCGTTGCTTTACTTTGTACTCACAGCAAGTTATAATAATTAAGCAGGTTTAAATACATAATCCGTAAAATGGCACACATTTCCAACTCAAATTACCAGAACATGCAAACAACAGAATTGCAAAAGGTCTTCGAATATCTTACACAGCGGAACAATGTACAAATTAACAATATAAGCGTAAAACGGACGTAACACGTACGGAATGTGTTTGCGGGATTCCTGGATCTCGGAATCCCGGGCTGGCGCGGGATTTGAATGGGGATTGTGCAAAACTAAGCAATTTTAAGTTCCGAATGCTGACGTGCGGGATTTTGCAGTTGCGATTCGCAATTACGAAACTAGCAGCATCAAAAGTTGTTCCCAGGAATATTTGAACATGTTGTATTGTTTTTAAAGTTGCCGACTGAGCTGTGTGAAAACGCAGAAATGTTGTATGAAGATAAGAGAAGCACAATATTAATCTTAAAACTGGGCAATTTTGAAGTCACTGCTCAGGAGACTGTCTAAATTAATTACCTAAAATATACCCTTAATATTAATATAAAAAGTAAAATAATCATATTAGCTAGCAGAAAGCCCCAAATTTTCCAAATTAACTAATTGGTAAAGGCCTCTCCTCATTCATTACTCCCAAATAACAAAACATAAAGCTCGTTACTCATCAAAGCTCGTCCTTACCCGGTGAGCACAAATCCCAGTCACCGCAGCTCCGCCAACAGTGTGTACCGACCGTTTGAACTACAGCACAAACCATTACATAGTATATGTATGTAAGCTTCAGACAACCGACAATCTGTCTCTGCGCGACTTAATTAAAGTCCAAAAACGTTTCGATGTTTTGCGTATACTAGGTACTTAGCCGCGTCGGTTTGTGTTACTTGCGAAAGTGAAGCGATGTGATGAGAATTGGATGTGGTACTTACTAAAGTAACAGGCACTGAAGTAAAGTATCTACCTATATTTCATGATTTTGTACTTAAAGTTGAGAGCGTAACTTTTTGTAACTAAAAACAAGTAGATAAACTATCTCTTAACGAAGTACCCAACGTAAAATATTTTAGACTTTCCAACACAGATAACTGATTCTAAAGACATCTCTAATCTCAATCAATGAGGATTTATTAAACACCGGCAGAGGTGGGTATAGAACATAGGTTAGAAATATGTGTAATATAAACAAAAGCTTAATTTGGCAAAACATTTGTACACATTATTCTAACAACAGATCCGTTTGTATAAGTCTATCGCATTGCCTGCATACGTAAAATAAAGGACTAAAAACGTGTGAATGTTAAGCTATTTCAGCTTAGCTGAGTGTCAGAGTAACGTTGAGTGACACTTTATGCGTTTCAGATTATGACGGGAGAAGGAAGGGGCTGTTGTGGATGTCTGACGGACAGATGTAGCCGCAACTTTTTGCCATCTTGCGTTGTATGTTAAGCTAGCGGCATCCCACGGTTTGACCCGCATGGACATTCTCACAGGGACCAGCGCTGCGACATTTATTTTTATATGTTGCAGTATCATGCTGAGATACAGGTTTTTTGGTCTCTTACATGACGTTATGTTTTTGTTTTTAACCAACTTCAAAAAGGAGGAGGTTCTCAATTCGACTGTATGATTTTTGTGTGTTTGTCACGCGATTACTCCGCCAATTATGAATTGATTTTGATGATTCTTTTTTTTTTGATAGGCCATACTTTAGAAGTGGTCCCATATACATTTTATTATCTTGGGTAGTTTTTTTAAAGTTAGCTTCAATAATACGTATTTTTCCCACTTAGTCTAGGATGATGTTATATTAAGTACCCTGTCACTGTTATTTACATAGCCGGTAGTGGCATTGGCATTAAATGAAAATTCAAAACCAAAGACACCGACTTCCGAAATTAAATTATTTTTCACTTTATAGTGTTTTCTTTGTGTTATTTAGTCTGTGTTCTGCCTGTGTAGAGTAAATGCTTTCTATTTCTTTCTGGAACCGTGAATTTTTTGACTAGCTAGACTTCAGCTACTCCATCTCCTCGCTCCTGTGCCTGGCTCATCCAGGGCCTAATCGCGATGGCATCAATGCCGCTAGCAGAACAACCAACACTTTTGCTTCCAGCCTTTGGACGCCATTCAATTTAAAAAAAAAAAACTAATTTCCTACTTGCTCTCGCTCCTCACAATATAGACTCACCCTTACTATTGTAATAACGCCTGGTCACTGTGAGACAAAGATGGCTGGCTTGCCCGACCCAATGATTCCTCCGAAACGACCCAAAAAAACGGTTAAAAGCCTTTGTCTTAGAACTGGCGAATTAAATTAGTATTTTTTGACGGGCTAAAACGGGATTTTTGGTCGAAGATACGAAATGAAACCCTCCATCCAACAACCAACTTTCCTGATATAAAAATAGGGTTGGATTTTGAATGGTGGGTAGCAGATGGACCTAAAAAATCGCAATGTAGAATAATATTTGTTTAAGAATACTTGAAGCTCAATCAGAATATCTGATTCTGACATTAAAAGGTCTTGGCTTATTTTATAAAGCATTCGGTTCTCTGGAAGGCAGTACTTTTGTTCACTGTAGACTTTGTAATAGACTTATTATTAAAGTAAAATTAGGCACACGAATATTACTCGGTTATTAATGTGCTGTGTCTATCTACCAGAGTACATTATCGAAGGGGTAATAAGTACCTAGACAGACAGATCTCAATCTCACTCACAAAGAGAGTTATTTAACCTTTTATACGAGTGTCTTCAGAGAAGTGTCTTCTGGATCTCGCTAGCAAGAATATGTGACTAATTAAGCCCATTTCTCAATCGATGCTTCGAAATCTAGTCACACTGATGTTTTTATTTTTATTGTTCTTTTTTGCCAACCTTATTAAATTAGTATCAAAATTACACATATTGATTAACGACACACAAAGACATTCATCTTACACTTTAAATAAACCCTACTTACATATCATAAATGAGGGTCCATATTGGCTCAACTAAAGTTCTTTACCCGAAATTGTTCTTCCTAACGATTTGTAATCCGAATGATCACTCTTCCTAAAATTTTTCATCCTAAAGTTTTCATTCATACTATTTGTAGTGCTACCGGCGATGTTCATAACACTCATGTTTCCGAAAATTGTAATTAATAATATCATTAATGTAAATATATTTAAACTCCTACTGTTTTTTATCATAACGCTTTTATCCCTAAGTGCATTATATGAATAAGAATTAAGTAGTAGGTACCTACGTTTAAAGACACACTATTTTTTACAGAACGTAAAATCCGAATTTGAGTAATAGGACTGATTCGGTTGTGGTCACAGTTCTAACCTAACCTAAACCAATAATTATGAATAAGACCGATTCGTTTCTGGAACTGGACTGAATGACTGGAGCGTGACTCTGGCTTCCAAAAATACACCAATAAAAGTGATTATTTGAAAGCTATAGCCGCTAATATTAAACTAATTTAATTGAAAAGTGTATATGAAAACATGTATTTAACTACTTGTACCATGGTACTATTATTCTTATTGTATGTTATGTGACAATAAAGTTACGCAAAATTAATGTATATGTCGCCGCGAGTGCGTCTACCTGTAAAGATTATAACATAATCATATGCGTAACTGCTTATTTGTTATTCACCATAAAGTCCTGCCCTCTATGGGTTACTGTGGAATACTGTTACAAGCGTTTGCATGCGTCTGTGAATGATCGATTCCTTTGAGTTCAAAACGCCATCTATTGCAAAACTTGTGAACTCAGTCAATATACTGTGAGTTAACGAGTTATAGAGAAACTATTACTGATTTCGATGTTGGAACTAAAACTAAAGTTTAAATTAAAAGGGAGCATTTATTTAATGATTTTGTGTTTTTAGTCATATTATCAAGTGACATAGTAAATTTGTTTATGGAAAAGCACTACATACCTAAGGCCACGAAGATGGCGCGATTTGCGAATATTAAGATCAATAACAGAATTATTAATTTAATACGAGAACTAAATAAGTTTCAATAATAGAAAACCAACTATAAAGTAATAAGATTATTTTACACTGCAATTTACTAATGAATACCTGTTGTTTGTTTAAATTCTTTGAATCACAGGAAGTGTCGTAAAAGAGAGAAAAACTGAAATTGTAGAAAGTAATAAAGCTTCTAATTCATCTTTAATCTGAATAACCTTTGTATTAGTGAATATTAGCATTGTTTAATTATAAAAGAATTAACTGATAAGCATTTTAGCATTGTTAGTAAGTTTTATTGAACAAACTTAGTAATGAGATATTGTATTGAAATACGAGGTACGTCGCCGGACCTCGGAGAGAAGCGTCACCCGAAAATGGCGCGTGTGGGTAATAAACGTGAAAAGAAAAGTTGTGTTAGAAAGGACTGAGATTGTAATTGTTGAACAAATAACCTCTGTAACATAATGTTTTGATTTAAAAGAGTGTCCGTGGAGTTTCTTGCCCGTTCTTCTCCATCAGGATCTACTTCGTTTGGAACGGGCGACTAGCTTCACAAAATAACTCAAACTGAATGACCCCTTGCTAAGTGATAACTCAAAAGAGCCTGTAAATGTTGTAATTGAAATAAATGCTTTGAGTTTGAGTTAAGACTTGTGTGTGATTGAAAGCCAACTACCTATATCTACCATCAACGAAGAATTACACCGGAGAACGGTCAGAAACGGCACAGGGTAGATACCCCGTCGTGTTATATATAATACTGATTATTATGAATAAAAAGAAATCTAAACAAAAACATATGACTTTGAATAATAGTGTAAAAGATGGTTATGTTGTGAAAATATAGGAAAACAAATAAAAGTATAATAGATGTTTATTGCTACTGACATTATGAAGTTGAATGCTTCGGAATTATGAACATTAGAGACAGAGTAGTTAGGAATTGTGATTGTTAGGATGAAAAATGTTAGGAAGAACATTTTCGGATTTCCAATTATCGGAGTTGATAATTTAGGTGAACTTTGGCGTACCCCATAAATGAACATAACGTACACACACATACTTCTCCACTCCACTGTACTTTTTTTTCAAGAAAAAGTGGTGCTATTTCTATGTACCATACGCCTACACCACCGGAACTTACTAGGTATATTCCCGTTTTTGGTACTAACTGATATCTCCAATGGCTAATATAGACAGCACTAATCACGACCATGACAACCTTAATCTCGAGAATTCTTTCTCATGTGACCCTCAAGAGTGTATAAAATACATAAATACATCTAAAAGTAGCATAAAACTACTGCATATGAATATACGTAGCGTAAATAAAAATTTTGATAGTCTATAAGCATTGTTGTGTCTAATTAATGTTAATTTTACATTATTGTTCTGACTGAGTGCTGGCTGAGTGGAGTGAGTAATATCCCAGTATTAAACGGTTACCAGTCGCACTCACCTAGAACCTTATACTAAAGTTGACCTAAATGTATGGGAGCTAACCTTAAACTACGCGAATAGTCTAATATGTCAAGTTGATAATAAGCTCTCAGTAGTTGCGATATATCGTTCCCCTTCAAATACCACAAAAGATCATTACGATAGTTTTTTGGTCAATCTCAGCTATATGTATGAGAAGATAGCAAGCTCGCCAAATATTGCAATGATAGGTGACCTGAATATTGATATAAAATTAGGGAGCAGAAATGACCGGGCGTTAGACTACCTTATTTTAAACGCCACTATTACCAACCCACCTTCTACCCACTAGAAATGAAATTTACTTTGATCACATATTACTAAAAACAAAGTCATCGGCCACAAGTTTGGTAGTAGAATCACATATCACAGATCATAAATCAATTATACTTGCAATCTCAAATACAAAATAAACCGGTAATACATTTTTCACTTAATCTCGTATTAATACTGAAGCAATCAAAACAGAATTAGAGCATACAGATTTTACACATATTTACAAAACTGAAGATGCAAATGTCGCTATGAATGAACTAGTTACACTACTGTCATCAACTATAACTAAACATACAGAACAAACCAACGTACCAAGGAAACTAAGAATTATAAAACCATGATTAATGGCCTATTAAAATGTATTAATTAAGCATAGAGATAGCTACACACAAAAACTAAAAAAATCACCTGACAATTTAATATTACATACATATACACGCTATCGAAACTTTTGTAATGCGCTACTGCGTAAATTGAAGAGTGCATTTATGAGAAGAGCAAACTTGAAAAGTCACAAGGTAATCCAAGAATGCTACGGAAAACAATTAAGGAAATTACGAATACCGGTAAAATACACTCTAGTCCAGATGAGCTATTAAAAATAACGGATAACCCTAAATCTTCCCTAAACAATGTATGTTCCTTCTTTAGTAGCCTAGGTTAAAACATGACAGGGGCAATATTAAATGACCCTAATACAACACCTCTAACTCGAGATACCCGGTTGCACAAGCATGATACCGAATCCGCCCATCAATTCACTTGCTATACAAAAAGTCGACGACAGTGACGTCAACTCTATCATATTACAGCTTCGAAGTGATTATGCCGTAGGCTGGGATGGAATCCCTTCATCGCTTCTTAAGACATGTCGCCACACTCTTGTACCAGTGATAACACACATAAGCTATCTTTGCATAGACACGGTAGTCTTTCCGGATTCTTTTAAGAATTCCATTGTACACCCAATCTATAAGAGAGGGAGCAGGAACTGTGTCAATAATTATAGGCCAATATCTGTTCTATCCTCACTCTCGAAAATACTGGAAAAGATTTTAAACAATAATCTTAGAAGCTTTTTGGACGGGTACAAAATTATTGCTGACAACCAGTATGGCTTTAGGTCTGGTGTTTCCACTGAAGATGCTGTATTAGATCTCACTCAAACTATAGCAAAGACACTAGACAGCAAATCTAAGTGCCTTGGCATATTTTTGGACTTCCTGTCCCCAAACTAATAGCTAAGTTAGAGTGTGTGGGCGTCCGTGACATGGCTTTGAAACTCTTTACTAATTACTTGACAAATCGTACCCAGCAAGTTAGGATAGGCTCGAGTTACAGTGATAAAGAATCGGTATCATTCGGCGTGCCTCATATTAGGCCCCACGCTCTTTCAAATCTATATTAACGACCTCTGTAGAATGTCAGTACCTGATGGTAAGATATATGCATATGCCGATAACACCGCGATTTTAATCCACGGGCCTACATGGGACGATTTGCAAACTAGGGCTGAATTTGCACCTGACCATGACCTGGCCTGACCTCCTCCTTTTATGATATTGGATAAAAATCACAAAAAAAAATATTATTGCTTGCCATTGCAATTCAATGACATGAAACAAACAGGACACAAATTACTACAGTATTTTACAAACGTTTTACAATAAGTGCATTCATAACAAACTTTCAAAGAAAACACCTGAAGCTCGCAGGATCATAAAGTCTTAAACGTCAGAACATACGAGCGACATTGCAGAGCTCGGCAGTTCAATATTTTTGTCAAATCGCCCACAATAAAGTTTTATTCGCTGTTTTCTTACTACACTTCTAGTTCAGCATTGGGCTCGTAAATAACACACTCGTCTTTGCACTAAAAATATTATTTGGGAAACTTTTTTGGACGTAACTGTGATACAGAAGGTTTACTTCACGATATGAATTAATTTGACTAAATGATTTATAAATTTCTTACAGCATCAGTTAATGTCGTATGACTAGATTTTATCACGCTGCAGGTTATTGGGCAGGTGAATGACATTGACAAGTATGTCGTCCAACCTTTTCCCTGATTGGCTCAAAACGTTGCAAAAGCCTACCGAAATTTTTGATTAAAGAATTCAAGATTGATGAAGCAGGTGAGTTCCAGAATATTTATATTGTTATTTATTTTGTTTTTATTTTTGCATTTATGTGTACGTGAAAAGAATGAACCTGCTGATCTTTTCTGCTCTGTGAAAGTTCGTGAACTTACTTCTAAAGATAGGAATTTATTGTCAAAAATATTGTACAGCGGGGATAAGTACTTAATCCTTCGGGGGTCGTCTGTGAAATGCGAACATATCAATAAAAATATTGTAGTTTCGGATGAAACTTACTTTCAGCATTATTTCGCTCTTGTTTGTTTATATTATTCTCTCGTTTTGCTCCTGTCGGGCTAAACCGTAGAACAATAGGCTAAGTCACTGTGAGACAAAGATGGCTGGCTTGCCCGACCCAATGATTCCTCCGAAACGACCCAAAAAAACGGTTAAAAGCCTTTGTCTTAGAACTGGCGAATTAAATTAGTATTTTTTGACGGGCTAAAACGGGATTTTTGGTCGAAGATACGAAATGAAACCCTCCATCCAACAACCAACTTTCCTGATATAAAAATAGGGTTGGATTTTGAATGGTGGGTAGCAGATGGACCTAAAAAATCGCAATGTAGAATAATATTTGTTTAAGAATACTTGAAGCTCAATCAGAATATCTGATTCTGACATTAAAAGGTCTTGGCTTATTTTATAAAGCATTCGGTTCTCTGGAAGGCAGTACTTTTGTTCACTGTAGACTTTGTAATAGACTTATTATTAAAGTAAAATTAGGCACACGAATATTACTCGGTTATTAATGTGCTGTGTCTATCTACCAGAGTACATTATCGAAGGGGTAATAAGTACCTAGACAGACAGATCTCAATCTCACTCACAAAGAGAGTTATTTAACCTTTTATACGAGTGTCTTCAGAGAAGTGTCTTCTGGATCTCGCTAGCAAGAATATGTGACTAATTAAGCCCATTTCTCAATCGATGCTTCGAAATCTAGTCACACTGATGTTTTTATTTTTATTGTTCTTTTTTGCCAACCTTATTAAATTAGTATCAAAATTACACATATTGATTAACGACACACAAAGACATTCATCTTACACTTTAAATAAACCCTACTTACATACCATAAATGAGGGTCCATATTGGCTCAACTAAAGTTCTTTACCCGAAATTGTTCTTCCTAACGATTTGTAATCCGAATGATCACTCTTCCTAAAATTTTTCATCCTAAAGTTTTCATTCATACTATTTGTAGTGCTACCGGCGATGTTCATAACACTCATGTTTCCGAAAATTGTAATTAATAATATCATTAATGTAAATATATTTAAACTCCTACTGTTTTTTATCATAACGCTTTTATCCCTAAGTGCATTATATGAATAAGAATTAAGTAGTAGGTACCTACGTTTAAAGACACACTATTTTTTACAGAACGTAAAATCCGAATTTGAGTAATAGGACTGATTCGGTTGTGGTCACAGTTCTAACCTAACCTAAACCAATAATTATGAATAAGACCGATTCGTTTCTGGAACTGGACTGAATGACTGGAGCGTGACTCTGGCTTCCAAAAATACACCAATAAAAGTGATTATTTGAAAGCTATAGCCGCTAATATTAAACTAATTTAATTGAAAAGTGTATATGAAAACATGTATTTAACTACTTGTACCATGGTACTATTATTCTTATTGTATGTTATGTGACAATAAAGTTACGCAAAATTAATGTATATGTCGCCGCGAGTGCGTCTACCTGTAAAGATTATAACATAATCATATGCGTAACTGCTTATTTGTTATTCACCATAAAGTCCTGCCCTCTATGGGTTACTGTGGAATACTGTTACAAGCGTTTGCATGCGTCTGTGAATGATCGATTCCTTTGAGTTCAAAACGCCATCTATTGCAAAACTTGTGAACTCAGTCAATATACTGTGAGTTAACGAGTTATAGAGAAACTATTACTGATTTCGATGTTGGAACTAAAACTAAAGTTTAAATTAAAAGGGAACATTTATTTAATGATTTTGTGTTTTTAGTCATATTATCAAGTGACATAGTAAATTTGTTTATGGAAAAGCACTACATACCTAAGGCCACGAAGATGGCGCGATTTGCGAATATTAAGATCAATAACAGAATTATTAATTTAATACGAGAACTAAATAAGTTTCAATAATAGAAAACCAACTATAAAGTAATAAGATTATTTTACACTGCAATTTACTAATGAATACCTGTTGTTTGTTTAAATTCTTTGAATCACAGGAAGTGTCGTAAAAGAGAGAAAAACTGAAATTGTAGAAAGTAATAAAGCTTCTAATTCATCTTTAATCTGAATAACCTTTGTATTAGTGAATATTAGCATTGTTTAATTATAAAAGAATTAACTGATAAGCATTTTAGCATTGTTAGTAAGTTTTATTGAACAAACTTAGTAATGAGATATTGTATTGAAAGCGTCACCCGAAGCGTCACCCGAAAATGGCGCGTGTGGGTAATAAACGTGAAAAGAAAAGTTGTGTTAGAAAGGACTGAGATTGTAATTGTTGAACAAATAACCTCTGTAACATAATGTTTTGATTTAAAAGAGTGTCCGTGGAGTTTCTTGCCCGTTCTTCTCCATCAGGATCTACTTCGTTTGGAACGGGCGACTAGCTTCACAAAATAACTCAAACTGAATGACCCCTTGCTAAGTGATAACTCAAAAGAGCCTGTAAATGTTGTAATTGAAATAAATGCTTTGAGTTTGAGTTAAGACTTGTGTGTGATTGAAAGCCAACTACCTATATCTACCATCAACGAAGAATTACACCGGAGAACGGTCAGAAACGGCACAGGGTAGATACCCCGTCGTGTTATATATAATACTGATTATTATGAATAAAAAGAAATCTAAACAAAAACATATGACTTTGAATAATAGTGTAAAAGATGGTTATGTTGTGAAAATATAGGAAAACAAATAAAAGTATAATAGATGTTTATTGCTACTGACATTATGAAGTTGAATGCTTCGGAATTATGAACATTAGAGACAGAGTAGTTAGGAATTGTGATTGTTAGGATGAAAAATGTTAGGAAGAACATTTTCGGATTTCCAATTATCGGAGTTGATAATTTAGGTGAACTTTGGCGCACCCCATAAATGAACAAAACGTACACACACATACTTCCCCACTCCACTGTACTTTTTTTTCAAGAAAAAGTGGTGCTATTTCTATGTACCATACGCCTACACCACCGGAACTTACTAGGTATATTCCCGTTTTTGGTACTAACTGATATCTCCAATGGCTAATATTATAGACAGCACTAATCACGACCATGACAACCTTAATCTCGAGAATTCTTTCTCATGTGACCCTCAAGAGTGTATAAAATACATAAATACATCTAAAAGTAGCATAAAACTACTGCATATGAATATACGTAGCGTAAATAAAAATTTTGATAGTCTATAAGCATTGTTGTGTCTAATTAATGTTAATTTTACATTATTGTTCTGACTGAGTGCTGGCTGAGTGGAGTGAGTAATATCCCAGTATTAAACGGTTACCAGTCGCACTCACCTAGAACCTTATACTAAAGTTGACCTAAATGTATGGGAGCTAACCTTAAACTACGCGAATAGTCTAATATGTCAAGTTGATAATAAGCTCTCAGTAGTTGCGATATATCGTTCCCCTTCAAATACCACAAAAGATCATTACGATAGTTTTTTGGTCAATCTCAGCTATATGTATGAGAAGATAGCAAGCTCGCCAAATATTGCAATGATAGGTGACCTGAATATTGATATAAAATTAGGGAGCAGAAATGACCGGGCGTTAGACTACCTTATTTTAAACGCCACTATTACCAACCCACCTTCTACCCACTAGAAATGAAATTTACTTTGATCACATATTACTAAAAACAAAGTCATCGGCCACAAGTTTGGTAGTAGAATCACATATCACAGATCATAAATCAATTATACTTGCAATCTCAAATACAAAATAAACCGGTAATACATTTTTCACTTAATCTCGTATTAATACTGAAGCAATCAAAACAGAATTAGAGCATACAGATTTTACACATATTTACAAAACTGAAGATGCAAATGTCGCTATGAATGAACTAGTTACACTACTGTCATCAACTATAACTAAACATACAGAACAAACCAACGTACCAAGGAAACTAAGAATTATAAAACCATGATTAATGGCCTATTAAAATGTATTAATTAAGCATAGAGATAGCTACACACAAAAACTAAAAAAATCACCTGACAATTTAATATTACATACATATACACGCTATCGAAACTTTTGTAATGCGCTACTGCGTAAATTGAAGAGTGCATTTATGAGAAGAGCAAACTTGAAAAGTCACAAGGTAATCCAAGAATGCTACGGAAAACAATTAAGGAAATTACGAATACCGGTAAAATACACTCTAGTCCAGATGAGCTATTAAAAATAACGGATAACCCTAAATCTTCCCTAAACAATGTATGTTCCATCTTTAGTAGCCTAGGTTAAAACATGACAGGGGCAATATTAAATGACCCTAATACAACACCTCTAACTCGAGATACCCGGTTGCACAAGCATGATACCGAATCCGCCCATCAATTCACTTGCTATACAAAAAGTCGACGACAGTGACGTCAACTCTATCATATTACAGCTTCGAAGTGATTATGCCGTAGGCTGGGATGGAATCCCTTCATCGCTTCTTAAGACATGTCGCCACACTCTTGTATCAGTGATAACACACATATGCTATCTTTGCATAGACACGGTAGTCTTTCCGGATTCTTTTAAGAATTCCATTGTACACCCAATCTATAAGAGAGGGAGCAGGAACTGTGTCAATAATTATAGGCCAATATCTGTTCTATCCTCACTCTCGAAAATACTGGAAAAGATTTTAAACAATAATCTTAGAAGCTTTTTGGACGGGTACAAAATTATTGCTGACAACCAGTATGGCTTTAGGTCTGGTGTTTCCACTGAAGATGCTGTATTAGATCTCACTCAAACTATAGCAAAGACACTAGACAGCAAAGCTAAGTGCCTTGGCATATTTTTGGACTTCCTGTCCCCAAACTAATAGCTAAGTTAGAGTGTGTGGGCGTCCGTGACATGGCTTTGAAACTCTTTACTAATTACTTGACAAATCGTACCCAGCAAGTTAGGATAGGCTCGAGTTACAGTGATAAAGAATCGGTATCATTCGGCGTGCCTCATATTAGGCCCCACGCTCTTTCAAATCTATATTAACGACCTCTGTAGAATGTCAGTACCTGATGGTAAGATATATGCATATGCCGATAACACCGCGATTTTAATCCACGGGCCTACATGGGACGATTTGCAAACTAGGGCTGAATTTGCACCTGACCATGACCTGGCCTGACCTCCTCCTTTTATGATATTGGATAAAAATCACAAAAAAATATATTATTGCTTGCCATTGCATTTCAATGACATGAAACAAACAGGACACAAATTACTACAGTATTTTACAAACGTTTTACAATAAGTGCATTCATAACAAACTTTCAAAGAAAACACCTGAAGCTCGCAGGATCATAAAGTCTTAAACGTCAGAACATACGAGCGACATTGCAGAGCTCGGCAGTTCAATATTTTTGTCAAATCGCCCACAATAAAGTTTTATTCGCTGTTTTCTTACTACACTTCTAGTTCAGCATTGGGCTCGTAAATAACACACTCGTCTTTGCACTAAAAATATTATTTGGGAAACTTTTTTGGACGTAACTGTGATACAGAAGGTTTACTTCACGATATGAATTAATTTGACTAAATGATTTATAAATTTCTTACAGCATCAGTTAATGTCGTATGACTAGATTTTATCACGCTGCAGGTTATTGGGCAGGTGAATGACATTGACAAGTATGTCGTCCAACCTTTTCCCTGATTGGCTCAAAACGTTGCAAAAGCCTACCGAAATTTTTGATTAAAGAATTCAAGATTGATGAAGCAGGTGAGTTCCAGAATATTTATATTGTTATTTATTTTGTTTTTATTTTTGCATTTATGTGTACGTGAAAAGAATGAACCTGCTGATCTTTTCTGCTCTGTGAAAGTTCGTGAACTTACTTCTAAAGATAGGAATTTATTGTCAAAAATATTGTACAGCGGGGATAAGTACTTAATCCTTCGGGGGTCGTCTGTGAAATGCGAACATATCAATAAAAATATTGTAGTTTCGGATGAAACTTACTTTCAGCATTATTTCGCTCTTGTTTGTTTATATTATTCTCTCGTTTTGCTCCTGTCGGGCTAAACCGTAGAACAATAGGCTAAATTATAAAAACAAATATATTTCTTAAAAATAGGTATTTAAAATAGGTTATTCACTTTTAGATATAAAAAGACTTGTGTCAAAAAAAACATAACATGTTTTTTTAACTGCTACGATCATCATCGTCAGTCTATAGAAGTGCACATACTCGTAGTGTATGCCTCTCCTACCGCACGTCATAAAACTCACCCTCAGCTACTGATAGCTACCATAGATACTTATCTAAAGGTTATACGAGTACATATTTCAGCCGATCCCTAGTAGATTGGTAAAATGTAATAACTTGCAAATAAAGCAATAAAACAAATGGCTTGGAAATCGAACTGCCTACACTTAGAATTAAATCCGGCCAAGTGCGTGTTGGACTACGCAAAATTAAGGGTTCCGTAGTTGGGATGAATTTATACCAAGAACAAACTTAACATTGTAGTTGAAAAACATGTTTTCCCATACATTCAGTAAGTTGTCTGATTATTACTCGTTAATTTGTAGATCCTAGTTAGCTGTGATAGTTTTCCTTAATTCCGTTTTAAATATAGGTACTACTGCCGTGAATTTTCGCGGCGGCGGAGGCGGTCTTGACTCTAACAAAAATTTGCACTTTAAAGCTTAATATTTCGTAAACAGATCCCTGAATCCAAAAATGGTTTTCATACATATTTTTGAACGACCTTCCAACGATACCCTGGGAGGGAAGATATTTTACCACTTGGTCGGCGTGCTCAATATGTATACCTACCCGTGCCAAATTACAGCTTTCTAGTTCTAAGAGTTTCTGAGCTAAGCCGTGGACAGAAAAACAGACAGATATGTCGAAACTATAAGGTTTCCTTGTTTACTACGGAACCCTAAAATTTGGAAGCTATTGAAATAACAATAGTTTTCAATGGCGGTGGCAGCTAGCTGATGGCTTTTATAATTTTATTTTAGACCCGAAACCTAAGAGCTTTAGACAAACATTTAAGAGGGGTTTATAGAAGTTTTTTAGTTTGTGGACTATTTGTTAAAGTTAACGTATATACACAAACTCACGCCTTCTTCCTATGGGGGGTAGGCAGAAATTACAGAACGTCACCTGCTACAATCCTTACATGAAGTGATCCTTGTTAAATCTAAAGAACATTGAATTCGAATAAAACTATTGTGCTTGCGAAATGTTCTGGAGCTATATTCGCAGTCGTTTAAATAAAAAGTTGATGTGGTTTGCTGGACACCGTACTTGGTTGAGTTTTTACTTTATCGTGATATTATAATATAGTAAAGGTTATATTTGTATACAAAAATGTGTCTATTTATTTAATTTATGAGTAAAAAACTTAGGAATACTCTCTGTACATTTCAGTTAAAGAGTAGTAAGCCATGCCAGGTATCATCGCAATTTCACATTTGTGTCTGGAATTAACATGTCATGATACGGGAGAAACCCAAGAGCATCCAACTACTGGTACATCGTGAAAGGTCTTTATAATCCTTTTACCTATAATTTCCACGCCTAAAGAAATATGTTAAGAAACCTTCACTCTAGAACTAATCCTTCTACACCAACAGCTCAATACCACTTCAATATCAAACCCCATTAAAGCCAACCATATAACCCGATTAAATCCACAAGTCACGCTCCCTTCGGCCCGGCAGCCAGTACAGCGGCAATACAAATTAGCCGGGTAATAAGACGCCCGCCATTGCGAGATATTGGACATTTTTGCTGGCCCACTGAGCAGCTCACAGGCTCACAGGCTGGTTATACAAGATATTAACGTTTCGTAGGAAAAGTGAGATTATGTAATATGTCGAAAAGATTATTCGCATGATTAACTTGAGTTTTGAATTGATTTGAACGTTAAAGTGTTCTTAAAGCTGTTCTTTGCAAACAGTCTTTAATAACATTTAATATGTGTTGTATTTTTTTAACAGAACTTACATAATATGTATGAAAAGCTAAGCCATTTTTAGAACACTCAATTGAACTATTCGTTACTTAATTAGTTAGAACTCGGATTGTGTTACCTAGACTAGGTAATTTCATTTGAGTCTAGATAATAGGTAATTATTTCACTACTAAAATCTTAATTTTAATTAATAGGTACTTTTCTCATAATTAATACACGTAATTACGGCATAGATTTTCTTATATATTACAAAAGAGTATGTTGTTTTAATAATGTTTTTTATTTATCTTAATAGGTACCTTGAAATGCAAAATACTAAAGAATCATACCTCATTCTTTTGAATTATCAATATTTGACACAGGGTTTCCATCCAACTATTCTACAACAATGAAATTTAAGATACGTTGATACTCGCTAAAGAAATAAAGATATTTACCAAATTCTTCAGTTAACTAAATTAGATTATCGACATTCGTCCCAAAAGAGGTAATTAATATTAATAATTCCATCCTTTTCCCCAAACGCAACGAGAATTTTAGGATGTTTGATAATTTCAGGAATTCCCTTAGCAGGTGCACGTTGGACATTGGCCAAATTAATTTTTGTCATTTCGCTGTTTCTGCTACGTTTTTTCCGGAACGTTATTAGCAAAATGTTCGCTACGTGTATTTCTCTATTTGCATATCGGATTTATATTCTCTAATCTAGTAGGTACCTACTGTTTCAGGGAAAAACTGTAGCTCTTTTGCTGATGACCGCACACAGCATGCGCACAGCAGTTATTTTGCATATGGAAAAAGTCAATAGTAATATTTTCGAATAAGATCATTAGATCTTTCTAATAAAACTTCAGGAACACAAACCCGTAAACAAACGGACCCGTAAAATAGAATTTAAATTGACCGAAATAACTTTTTGGAAGTTTTCCTTCTTTTGAAAACAAAATCCTCAAGGAAAATCTGGGATTTAAAAAGTTCAGCCATGTTTTAGGATGTCGACTTACAGTCGTAAAAGTGGGGAAAGCCGGATGACTGTTATTTGCAAGTTAATGTTGAATAAGACTCCAGGAAATGTAGTAAAACAAATATTTCTGTTCGGTTAACTATCTAGACATGAAATCGGGTCAGTAACTACCACTAAAATAAATAAAAAGCTTGGTTTATATTAAGTAGAGATGAAAAATACCATGACATGAATGTATCAAAATACAGGGTGGTACTTATTAAACGTTTAAGCTGGATGAACAGACACCATAGAAGGTGCCACGACGCGTTGAAGTTTATTAAAATGATGACCAGTGGTAACACAACACAGCTCAAAATATCTCCCATCCTGCCTGTGACTATTAGGCTTAACATGCACTGCGGTGCGTTTTGCTACCGCAAAATCTGTGAAGATGTATGAAATACAGTTTAAGCGCGTGCACTGCGGTAAAAAAAATGCATACAAAAAAAAGCAGTATTTTATTAGTTGCGGCGAAAAAAACGCACCGCAAGTCACCGCACCGTGCACCGCAGTGTGCGCTCGGCCTTTTTTTTAATGAGAAATTATCAATTAACTTCTCCCGCTCTGGGCGGAGCGGGAGAAGTTAGGGCTTGTTGGACTCTTACTGACTAAAACCCACCCGTGTTCCTTCAGTTGCCTGTACGTGGCCAAGGGTCACGGTATCCCTTTCCCGCAACGTGTGCGCTAGGCCTTACAGTCATATTTTCATTTTATGTGTTGTATTAGTACACCCATTCAAAATAATCAGTGCATGCAAGCCACGAGGTAAAGTAAATTACCTAATGGCATTGTGTCATATTCCACACTAGCCACCAACTGCATATGTTGCGAACATCACCCGCCCGCACTAATGCAACTGTCAAACACAAACGATTCATAGTCTTCTGCACTACCGAACTATAATGACAAGCAACAAATCCACTAGGCGCGTAATAACCGGAGAAGGCTCGTGTGTAGCCGGCCTAACGTTGCTAATGCCATCTATTGGCGGCGAGTGCAATTTACATTCAGTGTAATCGAGCACCAAATTAAGTTCAACTAGGTACGGGTTGATATTAGTTTGATAGGTAAGTAGATACTAACCAATAGCACACTGATAGGTTTAAGACATAACCTCGTTCTAATTAAAGGGATTTTATGTTGTTAAAGTCTGATCTAAACTGTATATTTCTTGGTGTAGTAGGTGGCCAAGTTTTCCAGTTGGATCTATTTTACGCATATGCAATGTAGACCTATGCAATTAAATAACGTGGCGTTAGTTTCAGTTTCATATTCACCATGTATATTGCTATCCCCTAAGGTTCCCCAGAAACAAATTTAAAGTCAGGGGAATTAAAATAATAAACGTTATTCATAAAACTTTGAGCAAAAATGAATAAAGCCTCAGCATAAAATCATTATAATGAAAGTAATACTACACCCAAATATTATTACGCATTTACGTTTAAAGCACTCAATTACATTGAAATTAAATAAAGCCCACATTTGTTTCCCCTGTGATTAAACTGTACAATGCAAAGTAAAACAAAGTACGATCAGCAGCGAGATTCAGTTGATTTTATTGCAATGACTACTGATTGCGGAGTGCTCTCTGTATTTCACCACAGAATAAATAGGTTCAGAAGGCCTCTATACAACGTGCGAAAATAGACACGCACACATAGACGCACACATACATATATGACATCATCATATATGTCATGATGGCATCTCAAACTATGTCAAACAAATGACTGTCGCCTCAAGTCTGCTATTACAATAGTGTCAGAATGGTCTATCATTGATTTCATAATTGTTGATTTTGACAAGTTTGGTAATCTACTAACATATTGGCGTCATTATGACTTTCCAATGGTCAGCCACTTACACTCCATTGAAAGAAATGGCACCTATTGGTAATCTCGTACATAATGAAAAATTAAAGACTCTCCTTTGATCAGTGACCTACCATGAGAACGTCATTGTGCAGTCATTGCTTTTAATTCGTTAGAGTATCGTGTGTTATTCGTTACAAATATTGTGTTTGTGGAATACAATGATCAACCAATGATCAACCATTATGAATTTAGCAGATTACGAACTTTTAGTAAAATGACAATGGGATCGTGTTGGAATGACGAATTTATAAAAATAGCAGACTTGGGCCCATAGATATCCGTGCTTGGGCCTCAGTGTGCTTGCACTCGCTGTTCGTAGACGCGTGTCTATGTGTGCATGTATTTTCGCTCTCTGTACGGAGCCGGTCTTCTGTACCCATGTAATTTGTAGTTCCGTGTTCGATGTGCCTCCAAGCGATAAATTGAGTTGTTTCAATAAGTAACGTGTAGCGGCAACCGGCAGGTCTTATTTGTTGTTCAAAGTTCGGTCAGTACGTCTAGGTGATCAACATTTTCGTACAATGATAAATGAGATAGGTGGCAATGCCATGTGAATCATGTGTAGTAGTCGGTAGTCGCTATCTATTTACCTAATACAAAAGTCTTTGAATATTCATAACTTCACGCTTGTGTTTCCCCGGAGGGTAAAGCAGATGACTTTCGCCAGCTATGTTTAAGCCCCATGTAATATGGTGAATCTATTACCATCAACCGGGCACAAATCCAGACTCCAGGCTACTACTGAGAAATTTCTGATAAAGTAGCACTTGCGACCACTAGACCAACGAGACAGTCTTTGAATAAATTTAATAATTCTGCAGAAAGGATTCCGGCAGAACATACATAATTTCTCTCAAAAACGAATCATCCAAAATCATAATCGGGAATGCAATTAGCGTTATACTATTAAAAGCGGTCAGTGGAGGCTGCAATAAGCAATAAACATGTCGGCCATGTTGATTTGTGTGCGCATTATTAGACGCAGTTAATCTGTAGCGGTCAGTATGTGCCACTACTAGTGACAAGCACCACAATTGTTTAGCGGGACGCGACGTCACATTTTGGGCTGGGCCTATGGTCTAATGAGTTTATTTGGTCTTTTTACACCTCAAACTCAAACTCAAAGCATTTATTTCAATTAAACCCTTTACAGGCACTTTTGAATTGTCAAAGAGTCAGTTAGTCAGAAAGTTGAAGCTAGTTGCCCATTCCAAAACGTAGATCTCTATGGAGAAGAACGGGCAAGAAACTCCAAGGACACTCTTTTAAATATAGAAATTACAAAATCCTGGGTACATTACTCTTGTTGATTCTATATGTGAGAACAATATAAAAAAAAATATATAAATCAAAAACGATTAAAAATAAGCCCTGGCAGATAAGAGATGACCAGTCTCAACTGACGGCGCCCGTTCACGAACATGACGCGTGGATCAGCACCATACAGCTCAACCATTTTGTAGGGAACCGAATGATCCAAAACACTCGCCACCATCAGCGAGACATTTAAGTGAGCATGACATACTCTCAACTACCCTGCTCTTTCAAGTCAAAATCAACATAATAACATAGTAAAACGACTCCATGGTACTCACATTTACAAAAGTTTAAAATAAAAATGCGTCTAAGTTATACAAAACTATAGTTTGCAAGAATTTTACCACCAAAAGAAAGAAAATCAATATTATCTATTGGAGTATTCAATAATTAAAACTTAGTTTAATAAAAAAAAAACAAAATAAACAATAAGTTCGTAGTCAGAAAAAATAAAAAAGGGGAAGCAACTCTACCAATTTTTTCATTTTTAACTAGTGAGCCCAAGTGGCTGTGGAGCAGGACCAGCATTTAGCCAAGCATTTTTATCTACGATATAATCATCCAACTTATAGTATGCTTGTCTACATAGTGTGCGTTTAATGCAAGTTTTAAATTTCTTCTCATTTAGTTGAAGAATATCGAGTGGTATTTTATTATAACATTTTACACAGTACCCCATAAAAGAAGTGTGTACTTTAGACAATCTGAAACGTGGTTGATCTAATTTGTTCCTATTTCTTGTGTTAAAATTATGCCTGTCACTTATCTTACTATAGAGATGTAGATTTTTCGAACATACATAATGTTTTCATATATATACTGACAAGGTACCGTCATGATATTAATTTTCTTAAACAGTTCCCTAAGAGATTCGCGTCTGCGGAGGTTGTAGATGGCTCTAACAGCCCTCTTTTGCAGAATAAATATAGAGTCAATATCTGCGGCCCGTCCCCACAGCAAAATACCGTAAGACATGATGCTATGAAAGTAACTAAAATAGACCAGTCTCGCGGTATCCACGTCTGTTAGTTGGCGGATTTTCCAAACAGCGTAAGCGGCTGAACTTAGCCGCCCTGCAAGTGATGTTAAGTGAGGACCCCACTGTAGTTTAGAGTCACCCGTTATAGTATTAGACATGTCTGTCCATAGGTACAGATGTAGTTATAGTAGTAGTAGAAGTAGTTTAATAATAGTATTAAACTACTCACAATTTAATGAATAAGTGAAAGCAAGCAGCGTGCAAATGATTTCCTACTAGTTGTTTTTTTTTTTTAAGATATAACAAATAATCAAGTCATTTGACTGAACACAAAAATATTTGCCTTATCATTTGTGTATTTTGTGAAGGAAGAAAGGACAGCGTAGATTCAACTGCCGCTGATAAGACATGGAGCCTTGGAACGCTGCCCAGCCGGAAAAGGGAAATTACGGTACAAAAAATAAACGCTTCATAATATTATTATTTGTAGCATCGGACGTACTAGGATAACATTTTTGTTAGTTGCTATCCACATAAATATTTCAAAAATAATATCTCAGCTCCGGAACTAAGATATTTTAAAGTTAAAGATAGCATCTATGTACAACCCATTCACAAACATGGAACAAAAATGGTCAACAAAAGCACAAAAGGCCATTATGCACTTTCAGTAAACAGAATCTTTGAAGCGAAACCGCAAATAAATAAAAAAAAGCAACTCAACAGCCTTTTATGTAACTATAGTAGATGCAATAACTAGTTCCCAACTCAGTTGTTAGTCAACAAACGATTTCCGCGCAGACGGCAGTGACTCAAAAGTTGGCACTAAACAGTTTCACCAATTTCCAACATTTTGTCCAACATTTATCTCAATTTATATTAGTATTGCGTTGACAAATGTCTCGCACCCATCCCTAGCTATATCTTACGAAAAACTTTTAAATTGCGCTCCTAACACTTAAGAACATCTACCTATCTCCTTCTGACCAGTGATAAGGTCTATCTTACGTGCTCTATCGCAGACCGTGTCCGAAGCTAAAGGAATTGACCTAATTTAAAAAGTTGGACGTTAGTCGTACAGTGTACGAGATACGGATTTTCATCGTATAATTGAATCATCGTTTTATTTCAATGTTTGCGAGCGACGTTTCAATTTAAAGTTAACGGCCATATATTGACAGAACAGACGACGTAAAACAAAATGGAAAATATAATTTTAATGGAGTTTCATTTGAGTCGCGAAATGGCAACGAACACTTCGACGGAACGAAGTTCCACATTATTCATTACCTGTATTTGTATTGATACTCACCAATATATATTATTGCGTATTGTTATATCATCGCGCTGCTGTCTGTCAGATGATGTTTCATATTTTTGTTCGATTCTCACCTCGTCTTATTACTAGTGGTAACTCGGTGACTTGAATAGCGTGGCTTGTGGTATACTGTTGCTTTTGGTAACACCGCGTTTGATTTTATTTAAAAAAAATATCTAATTAAACAGATAGCTGTACCGATGAGGAGTTTGTTGTACCACTTCTTCTTCTCAGCTTAAAGCACTAGGAAGTGGTGAAGGATGGGTGTTTTGGGGACTGTTTTACGTAATTTGGACGTTTTAGAAGGGCTGTTGCTAGTCGTCCGGTAAACGGAGGAATAAAATAACTTAATCGTCTGATTATCGGATGAATAAAATAAATTAATCGTGCAATTATTATCGGATGAATAAAATAAATTAATCGGTCGCGTTTAGCGGACGACTAGACACTTCGTTTTAGAAGTGCCGATTCTCTGCCTAGTTTGATTTTGATTTCGGTTTGCTGTGATCCGTTCTGGAGTTTAAAATGTACATAAATTAGAGGTTTTTTTTTTTGACAGACTGAGACAGATTAGAATGCAGACGTTCTAAAAATTCGAGAATCTGAATGAATCCTCTGATCATTGCAGGACCAACCAAATTACATGCATTGCTTTTAAAAATGCATATAATTTGATAATATACAAAAGTTAATCTTGTGAAATTTAATCCAGGTAAAGAACTATTTATGTGTACCTTTCACATAAGTATTTTTATAAATTCTTGTATAAACTGGCAGGAAGCGAAAGAGTAGGAATATTTGTAAAGTTGGTAGAACTTGAGCTGAGGAGTGAAGTGAGGAAGTGGGTTAGAGATTGCATTCCTAATAGATATTGAAGCTTGCGTCTCCTATCTCGAGCAGCGAACGAATATTTATGGAAGTTTTCTAAAGAACCTTCCTGTATCATGTTATATTTCCTGCAAACTTAATGTGAAAGAAAATGTTTGTAACAGTGCTCGTATTTAACGTTTCGTATTGACCTTTGACTTTTGCACTTAACAATTTTCATTAAAGTGAAACATTATTTTATTAAGTAGCTTCTGCCCGTGACTTGGTCCGTGTAAAATTTCTTGTTTTAACCTAAAATATATCCTACGACACTCAAAGATACTGTAGCGTACCATTACTGAAAGAATTTTCGGGATTGGATCAGTAGTCCCGAAGATGACCTTTATAAATCTTCACCTTTTCCTTTAAAATTTTTCTCTAGATAATATATTATTAGTATATACGAATCAGGCCGACGGCCAATCTCGACGAAAGTGGTCAATTCATAAAAAAACTGCAGCACGAAGGAACTGAATCTTCGAGACAAAGTCCACCTACTACTAGGTTTTGGCAACAGAAATTAGGTCAAGTGCAGTACAGCTTCTACGATTCGTCTGACATTGATCTGGTAATAAAAACATCCACTCTTTAGCGTTCCAACCTTCTTAAATACATAGTTACTGTTATCCTTTTATTGGAGTTTTATGTGATCAGAATCAGAATCAGAATCAGAATCAGAACTTTATTTGCTATGAATGTAGGTACAGGTATAAGATGTTCATAAATTAATAAGATCGGCTACAATAACTATTAATTCAATAGTAAATTATTATACAACTTATTGATCATATTATTATAATTTCCAGTCGACAGCGATGCCGAGGAAACGATGTATTATTTTAGTTTGTTAAGTTTTAGTTAAGTTAGGTTATTATATAGTTACTTTTTTGTGTAGTTATTTTTTGTGTAAGTTCATCAGTTTTGTATCAAACTTACCGGCTCACTGGACCACATTTACCTCAAGGGTACGGAAGGCAGGGACGAGGAACAAAGGGTCAGCTACAGGTCATTATTTGTAAAGGTACGTTATTGTACGTATTGTTCTTGTTTGGCTAGTTTCCATGTCCGTGCTAATGTGTTCCAAGTTAACGCGACTGTTAATTTAAATTAAGGCTCTAAATAGACAGAGTGACGTGAGTATTATTATTGTATGCTAAATGGGGAGTGGATCTATTGTTGGAATTATTGTTAGTAACACGATTATGGCTTCATATAAAATTCAAAATCTTCTATTTCATATAAACCTACATGGGCACTTGTGAAACGTCAGAAGCTATGTGTACGGTTCCAATGGGTCGTTTCCTATAAAAGAACCAGCATGAAACTCCACTATTACTGTTTTAACATTAATTAGCTCTTACAATGTTTTCAAATTACACTGTTAATGGGAGCACAGTATAGGCCTGTCAAGAAGTACTCGTACTAGGCACTAACAAAATAAGAAATGGTAAATACATTTTACCGGAATGAAAAACAAAAGTTTTTGCGTTTTACGTTAAGAGCGGCCAACCCGTCATACTTTTCATACAAACGCTCGTACGTGATTATGGCGTTGGAACTCATCTTTATTTGATTTTTTGTAACTAATATGAATATTGTGGACTATACCTAGGATTCTATGAAAGCAAAATATAGAAAATTTGAGAAACAAATTCTTATACTGAATTTGTTTATCAAATTTTCTATATTGCATCCGAAAATCTGCTTTTTTGCACAGATGTCACCTGAACTTTGGCTGGTCATAATAAATAGTAAAAGTAAAGAAAACATCTGCATAGAAATCTTGCACATGTAATGAAAAGACTAAATGACAAACATTTATTTTAAAAGCTTGTAAGGCTTACTCAAAAACACGTATTTCCTGAAACAAATTTCTACACACTATTTTTCGTACAATTTTATCGCGTTCTCACTTGCTTGTTAGTAGTTGTCACTTGCGCTTGATGAAATAACAAGCTTTTCGAACATGCTCGCGTTGTCGATAGACGGGCCGGGAAGGGCCTTCTTAATACACCCATAGTGAACTTACGAAATTCATATAGGGTGTTTTAGCGTAGTAAATTTAAAATAAAAGAATTTAATAGATCATTATTCATTCACGAAAGTGGTACTTTCGTAAGTTCACCGAAGTTTTAATTGGATATTTTTATTATGATAGTATTACTCAGACACGAATGAACCACTTTCGTAAGTTGGCCAGGGTATGAATAAATATCTATTAACTTACATGTATGTATGATGATGTAAAGTTATGTATGATCCTTGTAAAATATTGACAATCCGTTGAAGTCAAAGTAAAATCATTTATTTCAAATAGGCACTTTTGAAATGCATCAGAGCAATGCGCCATCTAGATAGTACTAGAAGCTGTCAACATTAGGTACTTCATACATTTTAAATTCTAACATTACCTTCTTTGTACTTAAACGAATTAAATCTTTTTGTAAAATTGAATCTAAGCTATTTTAAGACTGCCTCTAAAAGTTATTATAGACAATTACAGGGACAAAAAGGGTTAGAAGTAGTAATACCGTACGGGAAAACGGTGTTACTCAATAAAATTTACTTGTTTATAATAAAATGCCCGATGACATTAAAAAACTACCTACTCATTTATTTAAGAAGAAACTAAACACATTCCTAATTAAAAAACGTTATTATGGTGTAAAAGATTACTTCGAAGATAAATATATTGTATTTTAATTATAGCAAATATTTGTACATTAATTCAATATGATATTAATAATTACATTTACTATGACATTATTAATTTGCTTGACATTACTGTTATAATTTATTAATTCAGATTTTGTTTAATAGAATAAGTATGTATATTTTCAGTGACAATGTACTTGACAATGTAATTTAATAAGATAAATTAATAAGAATAATTGTGTCATAATGTTCCTGATATTTGCACGCCTCACATGGGTATAATACAGTGTACATTATAAACTTTTTATGACATCCTCTGAACCTGTGTTATGCAAATAAATGATTTGATTGATTGATTGATTGAGCGTCAACATTTACAAAAAAACAAAAAAAAAGTGTCGCCCCGTTCCAAAACGTAGTTTTCACATGGAGAAGAATAGGCAAGAAACACCACCGTTACTCTTTTAAAATGTTTTACAATATTTTGTATAAGTACATTAGTTATATAAATATAAGTGAAGACGATGCACCTAGAATAAAATTACTATACCACAATAGGTAAAAATAATTAAAATGAAGCAACAACAGATAAAATTAATTATGTGATAGATGCATGGTGCTCACATATTTACAAAAATTGTAAAAGTAGATGATTTTCCAAAAAAACTACAATTAATAAGTCAGTAATCACAAAAGTCAATGTAATAATATGTATACTATATACAGGGTGTTTGGCAGAACGTTGAACATACGAAAATGGTGGATAGGTGGGGTCATCTGCTACTTACTTAGCCCTAATTTATTTGGCCCTGGCCCACGGGTTTTTTTTTTTTTTTGTCTTTCTTCTTGTTTCACCACTTTCTTAACTTTAAAGTGTAATTTTTATTAAAAATGGGTAAAACAGGCAATATTTAGTATTTTTTTAAATCTTTTATGTTGACAGATTCTTATAAAATTATTGCTTTATTCAGATGTTAGCTCGAAAAAAAGTTATGAGTCCTCAAACTTACAGAAAGATGTAAAAAATACTTAAATCTTAATTTCAACTTGCATTTAAAAAAAAACAAAAAATGATTGAGGAGTTCCAATTCTAGCAAAACATCCCTAGTGTGTGAGCTTTCTAATGGTATGTAATTTGCTTTTATAAAAAAAAACTTTAAGAGTTATTTCATAATTTTTTCAAGTAGGACATTTTTGACGAAACTCTACCTTTACGGAAAGTGAAATGTTTTGCGAAATTTAATACTGCAAAGTTGGTAAAAATTTAATGATCGATTGAAATTATGCTGTACCAGTTAGGTGCATTAATGAAACAATTAAATAATTTTAAATAATTTATTTAAATAATAAATCACAGATGTTCGAATTGACGCCCTTCATTTACAATACAGGCGCGGCATCTACGTCTGATTTCTACAGTTGTTGTGCGCAGCAGCATCTCCTGTCGCATAACTTCGAAAGCAGCATTAATTCGATTTATTAAAAATATCCCGTGGGCCAGGGCCAAATAAATTAGGGCTAAGTAAGTAGCAGATGACCCCACCTATCCACCATTTTCGTATGTTCAACGTTCTGCCAAACACCCTGTATATATGTATACAAATTATAAAATAAAATTAGCAACCACTTTTCACTGATTTTGTCTAGATTCTAGATTATCCTATGGAGCAGGACCAGCATGTTTCCAAGCATTCTTATGTTGGATATAATCCTCTAATTTGTAATATGTTTGTTTACAAAGTGTACTTTTAATATAAGTTTTAAAATTTCTTTCATTTAATATAAATCACAAGGTATTTTGTTACATTACCCCATTATATTTTGTTACATTTAACACAGTACCCCATAAAAGACGTAAGTATGTACTTTAGATAATCTGAAAAATGGTAGATCTATTTTATCTTTATTTATAGTATTATAATTGTATCTATCACTTATTTTTATTAAAAAGATGTAGTATTTTTCTTACTTACATAATATTTTCATAAATGAATTGGCAAGGTACCGTCATAATATTAATCCTTTTAAATAGTTCCCTGAGAGGTTCGCGCCGACGTAGACTATAAAATAAATGGCTCCGAAAGCTTTCTTTTGCAAAATAAAGATGGATTCGATGACAGCCGATCCTACAGTAAAATGCCATATGACATAATGCTGTGGAAGTAGTTAAAATAGACCTAACGCGTGGTTTCCACGTCTGTTAACTGTCTTATCTTTCTAACAGAACAAACGGCCGAAGCTAGCCGAGCTTAACCGCCCCGCAAGAGATGTTAAGTGAGGTCCCCATGGTAATTTCTCGTCTAACGTGATTCCCAGGAAAACCGTTTGGTTGATAAATTCCAGTTTTTCTCCATTCAATATGATGTCGCGTTCGCTACTTCTAACATTAGGTAACTTAACTCTAATGCATTTTGTTTTTTTTTAATTTAGTACCAAATTATTTACCGTAAACTAATCACGAACCTGAAGAATAGAGCTATTCACATCGTCAAGATTTTGTGACCGTCGGTTGATTTTACGGATTATGTGTGAGGTAATGATTTTGAAGAAATTGGGTTATATCATTAATGTAAACTAAAAAGATTAATGGACCCAATATCGAACCTTGAGGAATGCTCATTGCCGTTTCAGACCCCAATGAGTTTACGCCATTTACTTGAAAATTAAGAGCTAGGTATATTCCTGATCCCATAGTGCTCCAGTTTCAGCAGAAGTGTCTCATGGTCTACGAAATCGAACGCCTCCGAGGGGTTGCAAAAGATCCCAATGGCATCTTGTGCTTCTTCCCAGGCATTCAAAATGTTCTTTATTAGGGTGACACCGGTGTCAGTGGTACAACGCCCTTTGATGAAACCGTACTGTTGTTCATGAAAGATGGATTTTTTATTAAAGTGACGTAACATTTGATTGAGCATCAACTTTTCAAACACCTTACTGAGAACTGGCAGAATTGACACATGCTTATAATTGTTGGGTTCCTTACTATCACCGGATTTGAACAATGGAACTACTTTACTGTGTTTCATAACATCCGGAAAGACTCCTTGGTCTACACTCGTGTTAAATATGAAAGCTAAATAGGGTGCAATAGTTTCGATAATAGAACTACAGACTTTTACATAGTTACATTCCCCAGAGATCTACTGTTGATTTAATTTTAAGATCTTTAAAAGCTTTTATAACAGCCTGGGGGTTTGTTTGCTTAAACCTAAACTCCAAAAGGCATGCCTTCACATTCTGTTTAAGTAAGGCAGAAGAGCGCTAGTATGTTTTTTGTTCGTGCTATATATCAATGATTTGCCCAACGTAGCCCCTTATTCTTGCATTCTCTACGCTGACGATATAATTCTTAGTACCTATTGAACCCATCGATAATAATATTATCAAATACGAAAAAGAGTTAATGACACGTTAAACAAAATAATAGAATGGCTAAAATACAACAATCTACATGTCAATATTATTAAAACCAAAGTTATACAGTTCCAAGCTTACAACAACAACGTCACCAATTAGACATAATAGACATTATATGCAAATAACGCTGCAGAAGAGGTTGAAAGTGCTACTTTTTTGGGGATAACATTAGATAAAAATATTGCAACTGGAAACTACTCATTGAAAAATTATGCACTAAGATGCGAAGATTTGTATTTGTTCTAAACCGAATAACTCGCGTAGCTGGTATTAATGCAGTACTTATGCTTATCACGGTTACGTAGCATCAATTCTCCGCTACTGCATCATTATATGGAGACATTTTGTTGATACTATTAAAGCATTTATACTACAAAATAAATGTATTCGATCAATGACTAAAGGCCCATTACAAAGCTGTGTCCCAATCTTTATAAAATTAAAAATATTACCACTTGTACATAATTATATGCGTACTCTATATCTTTGTACGTAAAAACATAGCTTTATTTCAAGTACACAATGATGTTGTAATAAGAAGATTTCGACTTATTCAACACAATGTTTACTGTATGGCAATTCAAATTTATAATAAATTACCTAATATTTTTAAAAGTCAATCCTCATGACATTTAAAAATAAACTATTTAACTTGTCCCGGAGGAAGTGACCGCTACGCTACTTTATCCTACCTAACCTAGGCACAGGTATTCCTAGGAGCATATTAAATGAACATGTAGGTAGGCAGTAAATTGGAACATTTATTAAAAATAGCTCGGTAGATGAGGGTCGATATGAATTGGGTTAGGGCCTATACAGCGATTAACCTCCTCACTGGTATAGCACTCCCCTGACGTCATTGGCCGCTGCAGGAGACGAGTGCTCGCGCGTCGATCGCCAGGTCCAACTGCTGGTGTAGGGTTCGCAGGTTGTCCCGCTACTGTCCACCACGGGGAAGCAGGGAATTTAGGTGTACGTGAAACCCTGTAATGCGCAATAAGCGAAAGCATTACACACTGGCCGTAGACGGTGAGCACCCACAGCAACGTTTAATAGGGAAGCACTAATATGTAGATGTGTTGCTGTGGATGTTCACTATCAGATACGGAGATGACAATAATTTCGGCTACTTAGCAGTTAATTTAAACATTTGAAATTTACAACGGAAACTAAATTTTTAATATGCAAGAATGATATAATAATGAAAATGTGGGGTAGAACTACAAATAGAAAACAAGTAATGAGCGTCTAATAGTAACAAAGATAAGCAAAAACACAAATGAAGAGATCACCAGTTAAGCAAAGCGAAAGCAAACCGTTACGGTTTGCTAAGCTACTGGCTTAGGTATTTTAATTGTGCAACACTTACCCAATCGGGGTTTAATTCACACACACAGAATATGTTTGAACGTCGAGTATTACTCAGTATATTTCTGATTTGAGTAATTAAATGTCGAAGGAACGGTAGGGACGCCTTAAAAAAAAACTTGATCGCGATTACGATATATACTCGTATAAAAGTCTGACGTGCGCTCGCCTCGACAACCAGAATCGTTCTCCAGGCGGCGACGTGGAAGTGTTCTGTCGCTATGGACCTTGCCCCCGCGCCGAGAACAAAGGAATTCGTTTCTGGGTGTCTAATATGTCGCTTGTTTCAATCGTGCGTGGTGATAAACTGTAGCTGGCCAGGGGGCCAATTCTCAATTTTCGCCATTTATCTCGAGTTAGAGATCGTAAGTCTATCTCTATGTCTATTAAAAATATCTCTATCTCTACCAAAAAATGTCGAATTGAGCAGAATTCCGTATTCTCAGTCAAAATAGAAATAAATGTCACGATAATGTCGAGTCGAGTGAAGATAATGTTACCATTATGAAGAACCGCACGTTCCGTTTTAAATAGCTATGAGTTAATGAATGATTTTGTTTTAAAACGCTGACTAAACCTAATTATTTAAGTATAAAACGAAACGTTTAGTGTAAAAATAATAAGTTTGACAAATTGACAGTTGACTGTCTGTCAGTATCAGAATTTGCGCCTTTTTGCGGTTCCTTCAAAACTTTTGTTATGTTTACATGTACTCTGTGTTACATCATTATTGGGTGCTGTTTTACATTTCACAATTTTTACATAAGTAATTTAGGTATTTTAGGGTGTGCAATTAGTATTTTTGGTGGGTAAGGTTAGTTTAGTGAACAGTTATACATGACTAATAAAATTATGAAGCAGACGATTATTTGCCTTCGTTTTCAGGTCTATTTTCGTGGTATCCTGAATTACAGGAGCCAATAGATCTATTAGAACCCTTATTAAATCTTTATCTAATCTAAAGTTTTTAATTACTTCTGTTTCGCTCAAGTCGTAAATATCGACGATGGGATAAGTGCGCTGTTGTCGCCGTGTATTGGCCAGTTGCTCGCCACTTTCCAACAACTCCGAGATAAAAATGCTAATAAACTCGTCCATCTTTCAGTGGTTTCAAGTCCAATCGTGGGTACACAAATTACAGTCTGTTATTTGCGCGAAGGTCGTCGTTTCAAGAAAACACAATGCACAAATCAAAGAGTATAAATCGAATTTTCAGTAGGTATGAGATGCCAAGCCGTATTTTATTTAAAAATTAAATAAAAGAAATCACAGTCAACCAATCAATCCAAAACTCAACGAATTCACTCAGAAATGACGTATCTCTACAATCGACATGCCATCTCTACTGCTCAGAAGCACTCGACATGAACTCTAACGTTAGCCTTCGACAAATGTCGAATTCGACATCCCCAGAATAGCAACTTTTAAAATTTGTCGAAAAAATGACGTCATTAGAAATTATTGTCGAGTTCGACACCATCTCTAAAATCGAGAATTGGCCCCCAGAAGTCTGATTTGATGCGTTCATTATTAGTTTATTTTAATATTGTAAATAGTTTTTTTTTTTATAAATAATATTATTGTAAATAATTTTCTTATGTTCATTTTTTTTATTATTATTATATTATTAAGAATTAAGACATGTAACAATTAATGTTACAAACTTTCTATTGCAAAAGTGTTACTACTCAATGAATTAATTTTTAAATGAAATTTCCAAATTTAAATTAGACGACGACTTACCTTTGTGCTCATAACATTGAATGGAATTTAATTTCTATAACATTGTATTGAATTTTTGTTTCTTGATTTTATTTAATAATTCTTGACATTACAATTAATAACCCTTTTTTTAATTTTTTGGTGGGAAATCATCTAATGACTTTTCCGGCTCTGGGCGGAGCGGGAGAGTGTGTCAGACTTTTACTGACTAAAACCCAAGCGTGTTCCTTCAGTTGCCTGTACGTTGCCAGGGGCCACGTTATCCCTTTCGGACTTTCCCGCAACCCCGGCAGGCAATGGTCTCATCGGACCCCTTCACTCTCTGACATCTCTTTCTGACAACGCGCCGTCGACCCGGGCCTGGTCCTTACTGGACGGCGAGCTACCCTTTGCTCACCGTCCGCAAGCCCGCGCCTATGGTAGCCAGGAATCGGCTATCGATTCCCGACGCCCAGGGCGTCTCCTCCTGCGGCGCACTATAGGACCAACCGGTATTTTCCATCTCAAAAATCGATAACTCTGTTGTTTTGTGATTTATCTCCTTGATTTTTTTTTCACGTATTTGTGAATATCTAGGCAATAGAAGAAATCAAACATCATCATTCTAAAAAAAATATTTTTTCGAAAAAAAATGACAAAGATAAAGTTATACGAAATTTCATACAAAAAATCATACAGTTATATTAAAATAGCAATAAAAGTTACACTTATGCTTAAAATAAGTTTAAAACTAAATTATTATTATTAAACAAACAGTTACATGACAAAAAAAAATTATTACTTAAACTTATCCTACTCATCACTTTCTATTTCCAACAATTCTTTAGCTTCGTCAAATAATTCTTTGGATATTAGAAAACTTGGTTTATTTAAGCTAGATATATAATTATAAGGATTAGATGTATATAACAAAATATGCAGAACGTCTTCGTTTGTTGCTGATCTGGAACACTTCCTAGCGTGATGTAACCTATATTTATTATAATCTTTATTTCGAGCTTCCTGGGCATCTTCGGATAATTGTCCTATAGGCAAAACTGCATAATGCTCTATTATTTTAGCACCATGTACTTTATGGACCGAAGATGGCATGTAGTACCAGTTATATTTGCTTACATATAATTGCGCGGTTACCAATGTATACTGACCAAATTTTTCTGCGTTTATAGGAAATCCCGATGACATAGTTTGAAGAATTACATATAGTCTCTTGATTAATTCTTCATCAATTCCGGTTATCTCTGCAGAACATTGGTAATTTTGGAAAAATCTCCTTGCCGTATTACCGTCATTGCTATTACCGGAACCTTGACGTGGTTTATCAATATGCAAGCCAAGCACTTCTCGGAAACGTTTTTGGACAAATTTTTTCTTGTCTTCTTTAAGTTGCTTGTTTTCTGGAGTTGTTGCAGACCACTTCTCAAAACCTAAATTGTAAGAAATATGGAGGATCATTTCCATAAATCTTATCCATGCGTGTAGCGTCGACAATCCGTATTTAAACGCATTTTCATTTTCAACTCTCGTTGTAACTTTTAAAAGATCATTCATTTGTCTGGGAGTTGCTCCACAAACAGTGCAGGTAGCACTGGATGATGTGTTTGTCAACACTTGAGCAACTTTCCCATCAATCATTGTCATAAACAGTTGATGTTTAACTTCGATGACTTTGTCTTCTATTGACACAAGAGTTGGAATCAATTGATTAATTTTGGCTTCAATTTCACTGACAACCGCTGTAGTTTTTTCGGGAGTTTCTTTTGCAAATTCTAATGAAATTGGTCTGCAATATCTAACAGATGAGCAAGTAGGGTTTTTCCATATGACCGTAGAAGTTTCTTCGTCTACTAGTCGCAGTGGTACAAGGGACACTATAAACAAATTAGCGTCCGATATTTGTTCGTTTTCTTCCGGTAGAGTTTGTTTATACTCACTTTGCCCGGAGGATCCATCACATCCCCATTTAGTGAAAAGCTTGAGACGATTGTGAGTCGATCCTGACTTTATCCTTATAATACGGCAGACTGTATGGTCTAAGAGATCTTGCAGGTTGATTTTTGCGCTTATATTTGTCACCGTAATGCTGGATGCAGGCGGATAGCAAGCCTTTTTTGCTTCACTTAGTGTTTGATACGAAGGCAATACAGAACTTAAATTCTTATCAACGAGCCTTTTTCTTAGGTACGCATATTGTGCTTTGGTTAAATCAGTTTCAATGCATATACTCAATGCTTCCTCTTTTGTAAAGGAAAGTGCGTTATCTGGATTGAGTATGTTTTGTAGAATAACTTTTTTCTCTTCTTTTGCCTTATTTCTGATAATAGTCACAATCGACGCTTCGTCATTTTCCCCCATGGATCTTAAACCTTGCACATAAGCGTTACGGACATGTCCCATTCCATACTCCTGGACCAGCTCCATATTTTTTCGTTTCTTTGTGTTTTCCGAGCAGTCGTCATATTGTTTTGTTGGTCTTCCACGTTCACCAGAAGTATTCAAACCAGAATTTACAGTGGTTGAGGTACTGCAAGAATTCAATGATACTTTAAACTCACCATTTAACCAATTTGAGTATAGGCTCTCGAACCGGTCCGGCTTTCTTTGAGCTTTGGTCCATTTCTGGTTGCAACTCGATGTTAGATTTTTTTGAATACTCTCTATTACAGTATTAACGTCAGTTTCCGATAGTTGAAAATTTTCCAATAAATATTTTTTGAGGTGTCAAGTACTTTTCCCTTTTATTATTTGATCACAAAGATCGCGTCGAACACAAACGAATTCACTCATTGTTAGATAATATAATACTTGTGGTTAAGGTGACCACCCCAAACAAAATTGCCATGGGAAGATTCTTTCAAATATAATAGCAGTTTTTTAATTTGCAAATGTATGTTTTTATCATAGAAATAGAAAAAAACAATATAGACATCAAAGGATAATAACTAAATATAATATTTCATAATAAAAAAGAAGAACCGTAATTTTCGAGGATTTTTCCCCGATTGACATTATTGCTTCAAAATCACCTCTGGCGCAAAAAACGCGCATAATTACTGAGTAGATAAGGTCTCTAATAGAGTAATTAACTTGACACCGGCTGCTTTCGGCAACAACGAAAACTCCAATTGAAATTAACAAAAACTAAATTTTCTTTACTTCACTAAAAAAATATTATTTTTTTTTTTTTTTTTTACAAAAACTGAACGTGGTTGCAAAGTGTATATTCTAAGCTATCTAATGATGTATAACACTAATATGTTTCCTTGGAAAACTTCCGAATAATTATGTGTTGAACTCCCTTAACGGTAATATAATTGGCATGAAAATATTTATGCCCAATGTTTGAGGTTCATTTTATAAACGTAAAACTTTATATTTTTTTATATTTTGTAATTTATTCGTAAGTTCCATCTTTTGAGAGTATAAAACCATAAAACAATCTATGGATTTACGACTTTCGACAAAACCATTTTTGAGATGGAAAATACTGTTTGGTCCCATAGTGCGGCGGCTAGGGGCGTAAGGGCGCGAATTTTGCCTCTATCTCACGCGTTCCGCCTCCTCCTTCGCGAGCATTACTGCTTCGTAGAAGGAGGTGACGGTCTCCCATGCCCTCTCGCTCCGTACCATAGCTTGGACCAGGGCCGGACGCGAGAGATCCTCGCCACCGATTGAATAACCCCTGACAGTGTATTAGGTCTTCCTATAAAATTGGAGATTTGTATGATAATTTTAAAATATAAAATTTTTGGTATTTTTTACACGACTGCCCAAAAAGGAGTGTAATGTATTCAGGGTTGATGTATGTATGTATGTGAGTTTCTTTATTCCACCATAACTTTTAAATGCCTGAACAGATTTGGGTGTATGGGGTATCGTTAGAATCCTTATATCATCCCGAGTGACACTGGCTATATTTTTTAAATAAATCAATATGGCGGCAGTATGGCGCCATTTTGAAAAGTGAATGAAAAAAAAAACTTTAATTATTTTATGGGTATCAAATTGAAGTCCTTGATGAGCACATTCCAAATATATATAATTTATGGGCACCACTTTTACTTAGGTATGGTTTTGGTGCAAAACAAACATTTCATTTTAATCTTTAGCTGTGCAAACGATTTAATCAGACTTTAATAAGACTAATGCCCGTTTTCACCTTCACTAAGTGAAACTTAAATGAATCCCTAAATAAAAGTGCATTGTAGGATTTTCATCGCTAGGCTCAGCGCTGAGAGTTAAAAATCCAACAGTGCATTTGTATTTAGAGATTCATTTAAGTGTCACTTAGTTTTCGGTGAAAACGGGTATGAGAATGTCTAAATGAGTGAATGGTTTCGTAGATGATTGAGTTTTAGAATTATTTCATCATCACACCGTCACACGAGTAACATACTTAGGCTAGTACCTACAAACAAACGCAACACCATTTATTGCATATATTGCACTTTCATATATAAATTAATTAAAATAAATCTTTATCTCAGACTAGGTCAATAAATATTATTTATTTTTTTGTTTTTTATTTATTTGTTAAAAACTCAACTACAAATGGTGTTATTTGCTGTTACTTCCTTAATTTTTTAAATAAAAGTCGTTCATCATATCTTGACGACGTAAATAACGCCCTTCAGCATGTCCAAATCGGTTTACTGCTAATAATTTAGTATTAAATGGGAAAAAAACTAAGTGTATAAAATTTTCTTTACCAAATGTCAAGAGAAACTAGAATTCGTCGAATAAAACTGTTTTCCTGGGATCATGCTCGACTCAAGGCTTCAATGGGATCCTCATTTAACATCCATTTCAGGACAGCTAAGTTCAGCAGCATATGCTGTGAGGAAAATCCGTTAATTTACTAATGTAGATACCGCGAGGCTCGCCTATTTAAGTTACTTTCAAAGTATTATGTAGTACGGTAATGAGGACGCGCTGCAGACATCGAGTCTATTTTTGTTCTGCAGAAAAGAACCCATCTACGCCATATATGGCCTCCACAGACGCGACTCTAAGTGAGAACTGTTTAAAGATTTTAACATCATGACGGTACCTTGTCAATATATTTATGAAAACATTATGCACGTGAGGAAAAATCTACATCTTTTTATTAAAAGAGGTTTAAAACATCATTATATCACTAGGAATAGGGACCACTTAATTCAACCGGGTTTCAGGCTGCCTCAAGTGGACTCTTTTTTAATGGGATGCTGTTTAACCGCTGTCTTACCTCCCCACATACTTCAACTTAATGAAACGAAATTTAAATCTTATATTAAACGCACACAATACACCCAAGCATATTATAAGTTGAGGGATTACATCGCTGATAAAAATGCTTGACTCAACACTGGTCCTGCTCCACTAGGGCACATAAACTAATTGATTATCATTTGAAAATTCCGCTGGAGCTGCTGAAGATTTTAAAAACTATCTTTGCATTGTATAAATTAAATCTCTTAGCATTGAATGACTGTGTGGCTTTATAGTCGCTACATAGTGTAGCGACTATAAAGCCACCATTTCGGTACTGAGTATTTCTTTAATTTACTTGAATGTTCCCTGGCGGCTGAGAGTATGTCATTCTCGCTCTAAAGTCACGCTGACGGTAGCGCATGTGTTGGATCATTTAACTCCCTTCAAAATGTACGAATGGGCGTCGTCAATAGGGACTGGTCATCTCTTAGCCGCTACGGCATATTTTTATTTCATTTAATTTTTTAATTGTTTTTATTTATTTCTATTACGGACGCTTTTAATGTTTTGCATCGTTCTCACATGTATAACTTCAACATAAATGATGAAACCAATATTTTGTAACCACATTTTGATTTGAAAGAGTTTCCGTGTGAAGTGTCGGTAACAGGTTTATTTGAAATAAATGCTTTGAGTTTGAGTTTGAAAAAAAAAAGTTAGCTTTCAAAACGCTCCCCTACAAAATGTATTTTCTGCAGATTCACAAGTTTGATCGCTCTATCCGCATGCAGCTGCAGATGACAAAACAAAAATAAATGATTTTCTAAACTCATAGTGTCAAATAACTGCAAGTCGACGGCCGCGGCTTTAGATTTAACCTTTTTTTTCTACCTGTTTTTCCCACAGCTGGGCTCAGGTCAAAGGTCTTCCCATAGCTTTCCATTATTCCTTGTGCGTTGCCATTCTTCAAAGGATCTTTCGTAAACGCATCTAAATCGTCACGCCAGTGTTTCTTAAGTCTCTCTCAGCGACGACGACCATTTTCTTGCATCAACTGCGTGATGACCCTGCCCCATCTGACCCGATTCATCCGACATCCATGGCCCGCTGAATCACACTTCAGCCTAGCAGACTAAAACAGAAACAGATTTTACCGGTTGTTAAAACCATCAGAGGAGAGATCTACTCAGTGCATGCCAATACCTTGTAACGTGAGGTAAAAGTAAAAACAATGGCGTCCGTACTCCAATAACAATCCCAGAACGATGTTCAAAAGTTAATAACGTTAAAAATATCCGGATCCAGGCACGCTCGGGATAAAACTCGTTCGGACGCGGTTCAATATCGCCTATAGTTTATGTTGCCGACTGTACGGGTGACACACCGATAGACAGGATGACTGACTAAATATAACAATACACAACGTAGCATCACGCCTGTACGAAATATTAGGCAGAGGTGTACCTATACTACCTACACCCATAATTTATCAGTTATGTTTAAGTCCAATGTAATAGGGGGCGAGCCTATTGCCATCAACCGGGTACAAATCCAGACTACGGACTTCTGCTACTGAGAAATCCCGGATGGAAAAATCCGATAACACTTGAACGCACCCATTATAAAATTACAGAATTAGCACCAGTAAGTGTGGATCGTACGCACTATCAGTCTTATCAATCAAATTATCATTAAGTACATAGATATAGTTATTATCATATTTATAAAATATGTACTAGCTATCAGTGAAAGAGTTTTTGTAACAGGATCAGTACTTTAAAAAATTACCTCTTGCAAACAAACAGACAATTTAATTTACCTCTTTATAATAATTGGTTAATTTACCCTTACCATGATGAGAACTTGTTTTTTTTTACTAAGAAACCATATACTCTATTTAAAGGTTTTTTGCGAGATAGTTAAAGGTATATACTTCTGCACGGCCACTTTATTTAATACACAAACAAAAAACCCGAGAATAAACATAATTCAATAAATACAGATATTATCTTATTTTGCAACTTGGCTTAAAGTAGTTTTAGTGTAGTTGTTTTCACTACTACGTCTACAATTTTGACTTCCGTACTGTTAGAACTTCACTGACGAATTGCTTGTGACTGCGCAGGTACATACCTGCACAAAAAATCTCACTTTATTTTACTTACTACAGAATATGCTGTTGCGCAACCTGCTCGCGAACTTTTCTCCGTTCATTCTGTCCCACGCAACTAGTTCGCGCACAACATGTATCACGTCTCACGTACGAAACGCTAAGACTTAGCTGAATTGTTTCAACGAGAGAAACTTTAAAACAACGTCCTAAGTAATACCGTTCCAGATTTTTCTAACCGATACCTGAGAAGTACTCGGAAGATTTATTTATATTACTAGAGTTTTCTACCGTTTGTTTCTGTTGGTAATTGATGGTATTTGAAATTGATGACAAAACATGTCATTCTTACCTGTTTCTAATGCCCGTTTTCACCTTCACTAAGTGAAACTTAAATGAATCCCTAAATAAAAGTGCATTGTTGGATTTTCATCGCTAGGCTCAGCGCTGAGAGTTAAAAATCCAACAGTGCACTTTTATTTAGAGATTCATTTAAGTGTCACTTAGTTTTCGGTAAAAACGGGTATTAATTTGCGTTAACGATTTTTATTTGTTCCACAGTTCAGGCTCATAATCGCCACAGACAGATATTCTCTTGGACATGAATTAATAATAATAAGACCAGCCTATTATTGTCCCACTGCAGGGCAAAGCCCTAGGCCTAGTCACACAGAGAAGGCGCGAGCGTTGATCACCACGCTTGCTCATCACTTGACGACTTCAAACTGATATTAACTATAAATCAAGTTCAGGTTTCCTGACGATGTTTTTTTTTCACCGATGTTACTAATGTCTACGATAAACTCAGAAAGTGCATTTTTATATAAATAAAAATGAAATGTTGTTCGTTGGTAAGCGCATCACTTGAAAACGGCTGGACCGAATTGGCTATTTTAACTGACTTCAAAAAGGAGGTTCTCAATAATTCGACTGTTTTTTTTTTTTGTATTTTTGTTACGCGATTACTCCGCCAATTATGAATTGATTTGTTTGTTTTAAAATGTTTATAATAGTTCCAATTAGGTTTTTATGCAAAGACCATTGCGAGGGTATAGTGCTCAAACCCAATAACTACGAAATTGTATGTTTCGAGATATTCAACATTTAAGTTTTAAGGACAAAAATACCTATGTTATTCTAATAATATCGTTATAATAAGTATTTGTGGTAAAAGTGTATACATTCAATTAGTGTTAAAAGTATTTTTTAAGTTTCTGGAGTGGTCCATTTTATTATAAAAAATATATAATTTACAAAGGGCACCGACTTATTGGGTTTTAACTCAAGAGTAATTAAACATTTAATGTACTTTACTAATTTGTTTATTCTATGAAACACAATGAAAACTATTCATACGGTCGTATCTAAGATCTTCAAGAACCGTCGTACCAGTCGAAACAAGAAGCTCTCTGATGCTACTTCACAGCTCATGGAGGAGAGGCGCAACGTGATCCTGCAGTTATCACGAACAATGCGCTCAAATACCGGCTGCTCAATAGACAGATCTCTTAGACCTTAAATAGCGATCTACGCTACTGTAATACGGACCGTGCTAAGCCCGCGACAGAGTGCAACAAGGGCTCCAAGGTCTTTGCAAGAGAGCTGTCTATTGGACAGAGCCAGCTTGCAAAACTGAAGACCGATGATGGCAGGATCGTATCCGTCAAACCTGAACTATTGAGTGATATCGAGGGGTTCTATGGACACACGTCAACCAGTAACCCCAACCCGTTACGAACCTGCAAACGAGCCAAGAGCTAGGTTGACCCAACATTATATCTAAAACATCGCGGACGTCAGCTTTTACGAGATTAGGATGGCTCTGAAGCAGTTTAAAAATAACCAGTAGCCGGGTGATGACGGAATTACGGCTGAACTCCTGAAGGCCAGTGAAAAACGGTCTTAAGGCCCTCCAGAAGCAGTTCGATTCTGTCTTACTCGAGGATAAAACAGAGGTGTGGTGATACTCTTCTTTAAAAAGGGCGAAAATGCACTGCTTAAGAATTATAGGCCCATCTCTATTCTGAGCCATGTCTACAAGTTGTTTTCAAGACTCATCACGAACCGTCTCGCGCGCAGGTTTGACGACTTTCAGCTTCTCTGAAACAACCCGGATTCCGTAAAGGCCTTAGACCACATTCGTACGTTGCGGTAGGTTATATAGAAGACCGAAGAGTATAACCTGCCTCTCTGTTTAGCGTTTGTGGACTACGTGAAAGCCTTCGATTCGATCGAGACCAGGGCTGTACTGCAGTCTCTCAAACGGTGCCAGATTGATTATTGGTACATCGAGGTGCTGAAGAAGTGTTTATATGAAAATGCCACTATGTCAGTCCACCAGACCTCAAAACCTTTACTTCTGCAGCGAGGAGTGAGAGAGGGGAGACGTTATCTCTCCGAAACTGATGGCATCAACATCAATGGCGAGTACATCACTCACCTTCGGTTTGCTGACAATATAGTAATCATGGCTCAGACCATGGAGGACTTCAGTATAATGCTTGACTAAAAAGAGTTTCCAAAAGCGTGGGTCTTAAAATGAACATGGACCAAATGAAGGGAATCTCGAATGCCCATTTAACACCCACCCTCATGAATATCGGAGACTACACTCGAAGTTGTGTACGATTATGTTTACCTAGATAGGACATACTGTCAACATACACATGTTGGACATAGGTCCAACTTCGAGAAAGAGGTCAATCGTCGAATCCGACTCGGCTGGGCGGCGTTCGGGAAGCTGCGTACTATCTTCTCGTCTCAAGATGAACCTTTTTGACCAGTGCATGTTGCCAGTGATCCTATGGCACTGAAATGTGGTCGCTCACAGTGGGAGAAGGCTGAAAGTCATGAGAAGGCTGAAAGTCACCCTAAGGGCAATGAATAGGGCTATGCTTGGAGTTTCCCTACGTGATTGAATCAGAAATGAAGAGATTCGTAGGAGAACCAAGGTAACTGTCATAGCCCGAAGAATCGCCAAACTTAAGTGTCACATTGCTCGCAGAACAGATGGCCGATGGTGCCGGAAGTTTCTGGAGTGGCAACCGCATACCAGAAGACGTTGCGTTGGAAGACCCTCCACAAGGTGGACCGATAACCTGGTGAAGGCCCCAGGAATCCGCTGGATGCGAGAAGCACAGAACCAGTCGAAGTGGCGGTAGCAAAAAAACAGAATAAATCACTCATCACTTTCGAAGGCGTTGGTTGGATTTTGGTGTACGTCTTCATACCACGTATCCACACATGGAGTTCCTCAGGAATGATGAGATTTTCACACATTTTCATGAAATCTTTTTAACCGACTTCAAAAAAAAGGAGGCGGTTCTATGTTCGTATGTATTTTTTATTGTTAACCATCTTCGATATTTTCGCCAAATGTGGACCGATTTAAAAAAAAAAAATCCCCGTGGTCCCATATTTTTTTTATTAACTTTGCTTGGGTAGTTTTTGAGATAGTAGCTTCAATAATACGTATTTTTTCCACTTAGTCTATGTGGATCATGTTATAATAACATCCTGTCACTATTATTTACATAGCAGATGGTATTCGAATTTGTGTGGGGTAGGTACCAAAACTAAAAAGTGAAAAATTAAATTTTAAACAAAAAGCCGGAAGTCGAAACGAAAATAAATAAAACCAGTGTTTTTTGGAAGTCGGTTTGTTTCTTGTAGGATTTTCGATTCTCCAAAGGCAGTTCCACTTCCATGATACCATCATAGCAAATATCTTAAACCAACATTTACCTAGTTGTCAACTAATGCAAGCTAGTTGCACAAATTTTCTTCCTTGATCGCTCATCGTAACAAACAAAAACAATTTATTAGCGCTAAACAGAAGAATAATTTTGAAAACAATATATTCGCGGACGACGATGTGCGAATAGTCGCAAATTGACAACAACAGCGCTAGAAGTTGATAGGTGAAATTTGATTTATTGGGTTCTTCTTCGAACAACGTTGGAAGAAAGTTAGTTGACGAAGCGAGCAAATACCATATAACTAAACATAACTTGTTACTTTTGAAATATAATCGAACAATAAAACCCCACAAACACATTTGGTTTGTTTTAGCTCTTGGTTTTGTTTGTCTTCTTATCTATGTATGTAAAGCTAAAACCCGATAAATACAAATAGTGGTCATTGCCTTTATACCGTTCGATAATTTTAGTTCAAATTATTGAACACTCAAAACAAATAAATAGCTATAAGTGGTTTAACCGTGAAATAAAAATATTATTTATCAATATAACACTTTATAGTGTTTTAGTTTTTAAGTTTTGGCTAAACCTGGTCACTTTATTGGGTTATTACCTCAAGTAATTTTCTTTCTACTGAGAATTTCACTTATTGGGTTAGACCACTGGAAAGCGAATCAAAAATGCGATGGATTAATAAAACAATTTTCGATTTTTTGGCACTTATTGGGTTTTAACACTATACCCTCGATTGGAAAAGTTGAATTTGGAAAAACTGAACGTTTATTTCATTCTATGGGGTGTTTGTATGAATTCAAGACCTAAAGGCACGTCTGTCAGGTCAGTTAGTTTAGGTAACAAAACATCAACAGCTAGGAATGTTTTAAAAGTCGATATAAGTACGCAAATGAAAAATTTATAATCTAACTAAAAGAAAAATCTTATATTTTTTTTACTCACTGCACTGGCTGTAAAGTTGAATCCACTTTCAGAGTGGGTGACTAAGCTTAGAATAGCTCGTTGAGACGGCTATACGAGTAACATGGCGATGCGACTCCATGACCGGACTTACAACAAATCAACCTCAGTAAACGAAGTTCATCTGCATTTTAGATGGTTTATGTGAATTTCAACTATGATTTATTACCTAATTTTGGTAGAAAATGTTGTTTCTGTTTTTTTTAGTAATATAAGATGTTGATAAGCAAGAAATACGTACCTATTCAGTTACATTAAATGTAAAATAAATTTATTTAATACTGAAAGCTTCTAATATATTGTTGACACTAGAATTGGTATTTGACACCAAAATTGATAGCCAACATAAAAATTGTTTTGCTACACCAAATTATAAACAATTATGATAATAATAATAAATGTATATAACACATGTGTGTTCAAGCGACATTATTATTTTTCGCTTTCTTTTCGCAATTTCGCTCTAGTTTGATGGGATCATACCGATTTCTCCTCTCCAAGCACTGTGCGTGTATCAACTTTGAATTTTTCTTTGTCATGATGGATTACAAATAAATCCTAACATTTCTTTTTTTACCGATCTCAATCTGTCAATCTCCGATCAATCTATGTAATATATCGGTTCTTTTTTCGTTTTTCTTTGAGGTATGTGCCTCTAAAAACTAATTTTGGTATATTGTGATACATAAAATACCACCAAAACCACAAAAAATCGCACCACCAAAATTAGAATCTTGTTCAATAAAAATAAAAAAACTACTGATATAATAATTATAATTGTATCATTTTGAAAGCATACCACACCTTTTTAATATAAATATATATTACAACGCCGACTTAGTTATGAAACGTTTTAAATCATTAACACCATAATTGCAGGTTTTTTGTCCGATTGCTACAAAAATACTTGTTAGGAAGATTCCCGAACAATAACGTCGGTGGTGGCGGCACCGGCGACGGCGTCAGCGGGGTCACGGCGGAACGCGAGTGAAATGGCGCACGCGCCGGCCAAAATTAAGAAAAATGGTGGTCATTTCGAAACTTACTAAATTAATTCAAATTTTATTCATTTTAGACATCATGTTTAATAGTAATTTAGGAGCATGAGGAACGGGGTGTAAAGTTCACTCATCCACCATAGAAAAGGGAGGATTCTCCAACCAGACGGGTGCTGTGTCTGGCGGGCCGACTGCCCGACTGTTGATTTCGGATAGTCTTATCTATGTCGTTCGCGCGGTAAACTCTAATTGCACGATGCAGGATTTGTGTGACGTCATGTCTTTGATGCGTAGTTAGTATGTGGTGGTGTAACCGCTACATCACTCCCCTCCGGAGACCGGAGGTCGATAGTGGGCTGAGTCTTGTATCTTGCGATGCTTCACAGTGCCAGCTAAGGTTCCAGTGAGTCGGAACCGGGTGCCGCTCAGTTCGCGGTGAGTCGGAACTGTCTGCGGTGATTGCGACGGTTGTGGTGATTGAGGTGATTGCGGTGATTGAGGTGATAGCGGTGATTGCGCTGATTGAGATGATTGCCTAGTGAGTTGGGGAGATGAGGCTGAGGGTGGATGACCAGGAATGCGCGTTCGCTGCATGCTGGTGGTCAGGATACCCGTTGAAGCCGAGGGTGCTGGCTGTCTGTGTGACTCGCCTCACGAAAGCTTGCGGGAATGATGATGATGACGTCACGCTGAAGTAGTTGCACGAAGGCTGCGTTGACGTTCATACTCGGGGTCACCAATTTAGGAGCATGAGGAACGGGGTATAAAGTTCACTCAATCACCATAGAAAAGGGAGGATCCTCCAACCAGACGGGTGTTGTTTCTGGCGGGCTGACTGCCTTACTGTTGATTTCGAATAGTCTTATCTATGTCGTTGGCGCGGTAAACTCTAATTGCGCGATGCAGGATTTGTGTGACGTCATGTCTTTGATGCGTAGTTAGTATGTGGCGGTGTAACCGCTACAGTAACATTTACTGCTTAAGACCTACTCAATTGATATCTAAATAGAAATAGTGTTCGATTCCCGAGCTGAGTACGAGTTTTTTTTTAATTTGTATGAATGCAGTTTTTCTTGTTACTAATATTGATGACATGGTTTCAAAGATGAGATCTTCGTATGTCTTATAGTTTCAGACTTTCCCATACTGACCGATCTAAATGTGCCACCCTGTATTATGATGCTTTGTTTACGTGACGAATTCTGAATCCGCGTGCCACTCATTCTGCCACTCACGCTGCCCGGTTTTGCGGCCATGTATATTAAATCAGATATCTCAGGTAGTCTACAACAAAACAAAGTCATTGAGGAATTTCGAAAAGTAATCTGAGGAGGCTTGCAAAATCTCGTGTGCTCTTTTAATGTTAAAACCTACCAAAATTCAAAATTCAAAATTCAAAAGTCCTTTATTCAAACTAGGCTGAGAATCAGCACTTTTCGAACGTCAAAATTACATAAGACAGTCCCCCAAAACGCCCACCCTTCACCACTTCCTAGTGCTTTTGCTGGGAAGAAGAAGTGGCGCAACAAACTCCCCAGCAGCACAGCTGTCTGTTCAGTTAGAAAAAAATAAAAAATGATTCTATACAACAGTATGTAAGACAATTTACAATATGCAAAAAATAATTAAAATTATAAATTAAATAGCTATAAATAATAGCCATATGACAGCTAGCACACGCCAATATACCAACCAAAAGCATCGAGAACTATACTCAAGCAGAAATAAAAATAACTAAAAGTAAACAATATCTAAAAAAAAAGAAAAAGCCTCCAGGCATAAAGGGCGTGCCAGCTTACATATAGCTGTAACTAGAAGTTAAAATTGATAAACTAGGACCATCGAGGTAAAATAAATAATTGTCGAGGTCGCTAGCTAACCACATATTGCAATACATTTCATAAAAAAAAAATAGTAATGAGTAGATAAATTAAAATAAAATTAAAATAAAATGACTTATAAAGTAAAATTATAAACAATTATATAAACTCATATAACCTGTCAGTAGGTAAACTAATTCTGGAGAAAGAACATTTAAACATTGTCTTGAGTTAATCACAGCGACCATCTATTCTTATCATTTAAGTAGTCGTTGATAGAATAGTATGCCTTTGAACAAAGGTTGGACTTTAATTTAGTTTTAAACGCAAGCGACAATCCTGGATCCGCCACTGTATGCAATTGTTTTATATGTACCTATGCGGTGCCGTAATCTGCGCAAAACACCCAATCACAATGTTCAATGCTTTTAGAATAAGATCTGAATGTCCTTTTTTCTGTTTTGTTTATGTTTAAATAAAGAAATTTAAAAATCAAAAAAATCTATCTGTTTAGATCATCAAATAAATGTAGACCATAGAAAATTCCAAATATGCGGTACCCTAACACAAAACCCTTATCAGTATCGGCCTTTATCGAACAATAAATCCATCGATTAATTTGAATCCGAAATCTTCATAGTTAATGACGAAAGCATTACGATAAAACAAGTGGAGCAGTTTGATATTTTATACTGTTTTATAAGTAGGACGGTCGTGTACAGAAATGGAGACCAGGCAACTGTTCATATTGTGTGTGGCTGTGGTGAGTCTAGTGCACGCTGGAAACCATGAGGCCTACTCTGGGTATGACATTTATTTTAAACTTCAAAACCTTTATTTCAATTAAACCATTTACAGGCACTTTTGAATTGTCAAGGGGTCGGTCAGTCAAAAATATGAAGCTAGTTGCCCATTCTAAAGCGTAGTAGGTACCTATGGAGAAGAACGGGCAAGAAACTCCACGGACACTCTTTTAAATAAAAAAATTGGTTACATCATTCATTTTAAAATATGCATGTGAGAACAATGTAGAAAGACGTGCACGTTCGTAAAAGCGTCCGTAAAAAAAATAAAAAATAAAGAATCATTCAAAAACTTAAAATAAATTAAAATAAGCCATGGCAGCTAAGAGATGACCAGTCCCAACTGACGGCGCCCGTTCACGAACATGACTCATGGATCAGCACCATTTAGCTCAACCATTTTGAAGGGAGCTAAATGATCCAACACACGCGCCACCATCAGCGAGACATCTGAGTGAGCAATGAAATACTACATATTTCTCGGTAAATGGTAGCTCTTTAGTACATAGTACTCACATCTCTGCTATGCAATTATATAATACAAAAGAAATTGAGTTTATACAATACAAAGATGGTCTTACAATCTTCAGCAGCTCCAACAGTATTTTCAAAATGTTAATCAATTAGTTGTAGCTGTGGAGCAGGACCAGCAATGAGCCAAGCATATTTATCAGTGATGTAATCCCCCAACTTATAATATGCCTGCCTACATAGTGTGCGTTTTATACAAGATTTGAATTTCGTCTCATTAAGTTGAAGTATGTGGGGAGGAATTTTATTGTAACATTTTAAACAGTACCCCATGAAAGATGAGTCTACCTTAGCCAGTCTGAAACCTGGTTGTACTAATTAGGCCCCTATTTCTTGTACTATAATTATGTCTATCACCTCTTCTACTAAAAAGATGTATTTTTTTTCTTACGTACCTACATGATGTTTTCATAGATATATTGACAAGGTACCGTCATGATGTTAATATCGTTAAACAGTTCCCTAAGAGAGTCGCGCCTGCGGAGAAAATAAATGGCTCTGATCGCTCTTTTCTGCAGAATAAAAATAGAGTCGATGTCTGCAGCCCGTCCCCAAAGTAAAATACCGTAAGACATGATACTATGAAAATAACTGAAATAGACTAGCCTCGCGGTATCTACATCAGTAAATTGACGGATTTTTCGGACAGCATATGCTGCTGAATTCAGCCATCCTGCAAGAGATGTTAGTACTAGTTTCTCTTGATTCAACTGTGTTAAATTATCTTTTCCATACTACCCTGAACTGAGTGAGTTTAATCATAGTAGTTTACAATCCCAGTATTTGGAAACGTGACGGTGGCTAAGTTCAAGTTTTTGCTAATTAGATGTCTGCTTATTTTTTAGGAGTATCTTAACGTTGGATAATCGTAATCGGCCTATAAATGTCAGTACCTACTAATGATTTGACTCTACTCCACCAGTTTACAAGAATAACTGAAATTCTTACCTCCAGGGCTTCTGTCCACTCGTTTGGATTTGTTATCCCTTTGATTCTTACATTCTGCACAAAGGGATGCTGATATGACCATATGAACCACGCCATGTTGCAGGCACACGGTGCACGGGGTCGTGCTGCGCAACTCGTCGGAAGCGGCGCTGCTGGAGCGGCTGCAAGCGCAGCTGGAGCTGGACCTGTGGCAGCCGGGCGCGCCACGAGAGAGGGACGCGCTGCTCATGGTGGCGCCGCACAACGAGGACAAGCTCTTGAAGGCGCTGGACCATGAGGGCATCGCGCATTATGTGCATGTGGATGATGTTGCCAAGTTAGTTTAGTAATAATGTCTATGACAACTTGTAGTGCAATAAAATGATTCAATAATTGTTTTTTTAAACGAAAATAAATTTCTTTTTACTAGAATTTAAAATAAATATAAAGTTTACATACAATACTTTCACATAAAAATATAAGAATGTCGAGATGGACGTGTGGAGTGTCTAAAATGGTTAAAGTAAGAAATTAGTATATATGGGGAAGTTTGAAAGGCAATCGTTTGGCTTGATAAGGGCATGTGATGAAGCCCTCCTCATCACATCACTTGCATACTACTTGACACACTCACTTTGCTTACGCAAGTGACTAAAAGAGTGATTAATGTAAATGTTAAAGGATGGAGAGCGAGAGAAAGGCCAAAGAAAAGATTGTGTGGGGAATCATAATAGGTATGAAAGAGAAGGCAGTGAATAGGGAATGATAGCGTGACGGTTGACAGAGGAGAATGGAAAGAGAAAACGTGTCCCAATTAATATGGGATAAGGGCAGGAGGATGAACTGTCAAGTAAAAATTTAAAAGTTAGTTTGAAAGCAACCCTCAATAATTGAAATAGATTTTAAACTTGTTTTAACAGGGTCCGTAATATTTGAGTTTACCTCATTACTTTCTTTCACAGAGCCATCGAGAAACACAATGAAGAAATATCAATTTGGAAGAGTAGTAGAGGCCAGAGGATGATATTCCAGGATTACTGGCGATACGCTGAGGTATTTACCCTTGAAATTTTCTAAACCTACAAATCCATCTTCAAAAGTAGCACTAAGAGATATTTTTAGAACAGTCAGTTAATATAGGGCAGACTATACATTAGAAAGTTTGTAAATGTTGTTGAAAAAGAAAACTAAGTGATTTTCGTATTTACCTAAAAATATCTGTAACATAAATGGTGACTGTTGAAATAGATAAATAAGTATAATGACTTTATTTAGAAAATTGTTTTCATATACATATATTTGAAATAACATAACGTTAAATACAAAAAGTTAAACACAAATAATCTATTTTAAATTAGTGCTGTGAAATATGAACTGAATCCCCAAATGACACATCACGCGTAATCTGATATTTGTGTGATTGAATACAAAATGGAATACATTCTAGTTGGCAATAATTATTTAGTTGCGAGTTAAAAGGTTATCAAGATTGGCACATTTTTAGGGATCACTTTGTTGTCCGTTCGTCTGTCTGTCTGTCAAGACCCTTTTTCTCAGAAACGCGTGGTGGTATCAAGCTGGAATTTACATCAAATACTCAAGTCTACTGTCCCTCAGAGCTGTGAAAAAACTCAAACTTCTAAACCAACGCAATCAAAAGATACAGCCGTTTATGCCGCAAATATCCGCCAATTTTGACACTCGCAAGGGAATCAAAATCTACAGGGTACTTCCCGTGAACTCAGAATCTTGAAATTTGGTACGAAGCAACGTCATAAAGCAAAGATAAAGGAAAAATTGCGAAAACCATTAATTTTTTGTTACATGATTTAATAAAAATATTTTTAATAATTTTAAACTTACTGATTTGTACGGAACCCTCGGTGCGCGAGTACGACTCGCACTTGGCCGATTTTTTATATTATTTTCTTTAGCATTATACAGGTATAGATCATGGTCAGATTGTGGGCCACGATATTTGGTTGGCCAATTGGATAGTTTTTTTTGTCTCTAACTAAATATAGGTACAATAAAATTGAGTTTTTGTTTTCTTAAATGTCAGTAAGTCTAAGCTATGTTCCACTCATTCCAAAACCACCAATATGATGAATTTCACTATGTTTAATTTTAGCCCTGTTTGGCTTGTACCCAGAGTTCGTTGTTCTATTTTATTTATCTTTTTCAGATTGATGCATACATGGACAGAATAGCTGCACAGTATCCCAACTTGGTGACTCTGGTCAACGCCGGAAAAAGCTATGAAGGTAGAGATATCAAATATTTAAAGGTAAGATTCTATTAAGGAGTATAGTTTCTATTGATATTTAGTGTAATTTTAAAATTCAAAAAGATAAGTGAGATGTCTGTAAAATAAAGCTACTTAAAATAACTGCAACTATTGATGTTTTAATCCATAGAAATTATTTAACAATGTTTTTCTCGTGTTAATCTCTTTGCTAATGTTTTCAGAATATTAGTTCAACTGTTTTTGATTTCTGTTTAATGAAACCCTTTAAATCACGTATCAACTCTTTACTTTGTAATTGATTTATCTACTACACTATGAACAGTTTTTGAAAATTAGATTAAACATTTTTAGCATTGTCTCAATCGTGGACTTACTATAATATACTATTATGTATGTCAACTAGATATCAACCACTAAATTCGTACGTTTACTTACCACATTTTTAAAGAAACGATCTTAGACGATAAACTGATTAAACAATTTTAACATTATTATGTCAACTAGATATCGACAACAAACTTCAATGACCCGAGCAAGCCGATCTACTTCATGAACGCAATGATCCACGCGCGGGAGTGGGTTACCACCCCGGTGACGCTGTACTCCATCTACAGGCTGGTGGAGAACCTGCGGAGTGAAGACAGCGACCTGCTCAGCGATGTAGACTGGATCATCATGCCGCTCGTCAACCCTGATGGATACGAGTACACGTTTACTGGTGTGAGTAAATAAAGTGTAAAGAGTAACACGCATTCCCTGCTAGACATAAGCAATGCCGCAGCGGCCAGTCCTATGCTTCTAGCATTCAACGGATTCTTGCGACGTTTACCGGGTCATCGATCCACCTTGTGGGAGGCCTCACAAAACATAGAAATAGTCTTGTAATAGTATATTATATAGTATATTATATATTCCTTTCAGGAACGCCTCTGGCGTAAGACAAGATCTATCAACCTGGAGGTCAGTGAAACCTGCTTTGGAGTTGACGGCAATAGGAACTTTGACGTCCTCTTTGGTACCACTGGAGTCTCAAGCAATCCTTGCGCTTTGACATATCCTGGAACCCACGCCTTTTCGGAGCCAGAGACCCAGTACGTCAGGGATATACTCCAGAATAATGTGGACAGGATCCAATTGTACATGGATATTCACAGTCATGGAAACTGGGTGCTGTTCGCTTATGGGGACCATAGCTTACCACCGAATGCTGCACAAGTGCACCATGTTGCCGCCGCCATGGGAGCTGCCATGGATGCGCTGAAGCTGCCACAGGCTGGTTTCTATCGGATAGGGAATAGTGCAACTATTCTGTATGGTACTTCGGGAAGTGCTCAGGATTATGGCCAGGTAAATCAGCTTATACCTACATCATTTAACACGAAATTTCTTAAAAAAATAGACAATCAATTGTTAGACTTTCATTTTATTTGTCCATGAAAAGTCTTTTCTAGGTGCACGTTTTGTATTTTTAATCCTGAAACCACCAACAGTGTCCCAATCAAACAATAACGAAACAGTATTTAATTAAAACTTGCTCTTCGTCTGTACGTCTGCTGCACTCGAGCGATCGTGCGTGCTATCTTATCTCTCAGAATTTATTGTGTTTTTGATAACGACGACGTTACGATGGACATCGCGATTACTGTTGATTCATTGTAGACATACTCTGAGCACATATTCAACATGGTGTGTGGTGGAGCTGTGATGGAAATAAGAACGTCTCATGGCATGGTTGTCTAGAAATTGATCGCCTGTCGGGCACAAAAAATCATCTTCCTTGCAGTATAACAGTAACCGGTTTCTATTTTGTTGATTTCTACTTAATCATACTCTCTTGTTTCCAGTTGACCGGTGTTCCTTTCTCGTACACCCTGGAGCTGCCCGGCTACGGGTACAACTTCCTGGTGCCTCCGCAGTTCCTGGACCATATCAACGAGGAGACGTGGCAGGGTATCGTGGTCACGGCCAGGCTCGCGCGCTCCCACTACAGGCTGCGGTACAATGCAGCCACTACTACAACTGCTCCTACTACTGCTGCCACTGCTGCTCCCACTGATGCTCCTACTGCTGCTCCTACTGCTGCTCCCACTGATGCTCCCACTGATGCTCCTACTGCTGCTCCCACTGCTGCTCCCACTGATGCTCCTACTGCTGCTCCCACTGATGCTCCCACTAATGCTCCTACTGCTGCTCCCACTGCTGCTCCCACTGATGCTCCTACTGCTGCTCCCACTGATGCTCCCACTGCTGCTCCCACTGATGCTCCTACTGCTGCTCCCACTGATGCTCCCACTGATGCTCCTACTGCTGCTCCCACTGCTGCTCCCACTGATGCTCCTACTGCTGCTCCCACTGATGCTCCTACTGCTGCTCCCACTGCTGCTCCCACTGATGCTCCTACTGCTGCTCCCACTGATGCTCCCACTGCTGCTCCCACTGATGCTCCTACTGCTGCTCCCACTGCTGCTCCCACTGATGCTCCTACTGCTGCTCCCACTGATGCTCCCACTGCTGCTCCCACTGATGCTCCTACTGCTGCTCCCACTGATGCTCCCACTGATGCTCCTACTGCTGCTCCCACTGATGCTCCCACTGCTGCTCCCACTGATACTCCTACTGCTGCTCCCACTGATGCTCCCACTGCTGCTCCCACTGATGCTCCTACTGCTGCTCCCACTGATGCTCCTACTGCTGCTCCCACTGATGCTCCCACTGCTGCTCCCACTGATGCTCCTACTGCTGCTCCCACTGATGCTCCCACTGATGCTCCTACTGCTGCTCCTACTGATGCTCCCACTGCTGCTCCCACTGATGCTCCTACTGCTGCTCCCACTGATGCTCCCACTGATGCTCCTACTGCTGCTCCCACTGCTGCTCCCACTGATGCTCCTACTGCTGCTCCCACTGATGCTCCTACTGCTGCTCCCACTGATGCTCCCACTGATGCTCCCACTGATGCTCCCACTGATGCTGCCACTGCTGCTCCTACTGCTGCAACAGCAAGCTAGCCTAAGCTCAATTTTAGGTCACAGAATCGTTTTAGATGATGATGCTGATAGTATCTTTTTATTTGATGATATGATTTTTTTTACATTTGTTTTCTTTTTTGCCTCAGCTAGCATTTTAAGTGGTGACGACATAAAAACATAACATCAAATTCATAGAAACTACAACTAGTTTCACCTGAGCTTAATCACGAAATTTATAAACGAGCAAAAACTGCAGAAAACAAAATCTTTAAATAGTAATAATAAAGTTTTACTCTTCGATAATCAGCACGACCTAAGACAAACATACATGCCACATATCATACCCACTGAAGCCCACATTACAGGACCACCAACGGAAACCATTCCACAAACGTTGAGCAAAGTTTCACTTTTGTCTTGAGCCGTGATAAATATTTCAATTGTTTGTACGATCTTGCTGATTTCTATATCACTTGATGGTCGATGACAGAGCACCATTGCCAAGAAGTACCCTATTCACTCTCGACTTGAATACCCCTCGGTTATAAATACCAGGAAACTGAGTCTCGTAGGGACTTTCTTTCCTAATTATAAGCTGAAACTCAATTTGTTCACCTCTTGCATTATTATCCTTGTCATTTTCAATGACAGCACAACGCTTAAACCAAAGCGAAAGTTAAAATAAAAAATAGTTAAACTGAAACTCAAAGAATTTATTTCAATTAAACCATTTACAGGCATTTGAATTGTCAAGGAGTCGGTCAGTCAGAAATATGAAGCTAGTTTACCATTTCAAAGCGTACTTACTACGCTTTGGAATGTATGGCTTCATGTATGGAGAAGAACAGGCAAGAAACTCCACGGACGTCGAACACTTTTAAATATTTTTTTACACTCTTTTAATCTAATTTAGCAAATCTGAAACCTGGTTGAACTAATAGGTCTCTTTTTCTTGTACCATACTTTTATATATATCCCCTCTTTTAAAAAAGATGTAATTGTTTTCTTACATGATGTTCATACATGATGTTTTCATAGATATACTGACATGTTCCCTATCCATTTGCATAAAATTTTAAGACCTAATAACTAACTAACCTATAACTTAGCATAATTTTGTTTGGCATAATTATATTTTCGCATAATATAATTACGCATAACAGCTTACGCATAATTTTTTTAAGCATAATTTCTCTAACCATAATTATGATTATTATGCTTAATCATAATTATGGTTAGAGAAATTCTAAAGCATAAATTTATCAAGCATAAAGTTCTAAAGCATAACTTTTTTAAGCATAATATGCGCATAATGATATTAAAACATATTTTTATTGAACATTTTTGTGGGTTTTTTTTTCGCTGTAGGAAGCATGAAGCAAGCAACATACAGCATGCAAGCAAGCATACAGCATGCAAGCAAGCATGCAAGCAAGCATGCAGCATACAAGCAAGCATGCAGCATGCAAGCAAGCATGCAGCATGCTGCATTCAAGCGAGCATGCAACATGCAGCAGGCAGGGTTTCTGCCAGCCTCAGCCGCGGCGGCTTGCTCGCAGCCGCCTGCTCCTCAGCCCGCGGGCCGCCTCGCCCCTACACGCCTACGCGATTTTAAATTACACTCTAGGGGTAGGACTTTAGGGGCATGAGGAACAGAGTGTAAAGTTCACTCATCCACCATAGAAAAGGGAGGATCCTCCAACCAGACGGGTGTTGTGTCTGGCGGGCCGACTGCCCGACTGTTGATTTCGGATAGTCTTATCTATGTCGTTCGCGCGGTAAACTCTAATTGCGCGATGCAGGATTTGTGTGACGTCATGTCTTTGATGCGTAGTTAGTATGTGGCGGTGTAACCGCTACATCACTCCCCTCCGGAGACCGGAGGTCGATAGTGGGCTGAGTCTTGTATCTTGCGATGCTTCACAGTGCCAGCTAAGGTTCCAGTGAGTCGGAACCGGGTGCCGCACAGTTCACGGTGAGTCGGAACTGTCTGCGGTGATTGCGGCGGTTGTGGTGATTGAGGTGATTGCGGTGATTGAGGTGATAGCGGTGATTGCGCTGATTGAGATGATTGCGGTGATTGAGGTGATAGCGGTGATTGCGCTGATTGAGATGATTGCGTTGATTCCCCAGTGAGTCGGGGTGATGAGGCTGAGGGTGATGACCAGGAATGCGCGTTCGCTGCATGCTGGTGGTCAGGATACCCGTTGAAGCCGAGGGTGCTGGCTGTCTGTGTGACTCGCCTCACGAAAGCTTGCGGGAGTGATGATGATGACGTCACGCTGAAGTAGTTGCACGAAGGCTGCGTTGACGTTCATACTCGGGGTCACCAATTTAGGGGCATGAGGAACAGAGTGTAAAGTTCACTCATCCACCATAGAAAAGGGAGGATCCTCCAACCAGACGGGTGTTGTGTCTGGCGGGCCGACTGCCCGACTGTTGATTTCGGATAGTCTTATCTATGTCGTTCACGCGGTAAACTCTAATTGCGCGATGCAGGATTTGTGTGACGTCATGTCTTTGATGCGTAGTTAGTATGTGGCGGTGTAACCGCTACAGGACAAACAAGACTACGTGGAGTCGGTTTTGCAGCAATTCGGTTCTGTCACTAACATTTGTTGCACAGCATATTAAATTTGTAACCAACAATATTATTTAATTGTTACAGAAACTATAGCAAATTGGTTTGATCAGAATTATGTATGGGGCACTACAAGTTCACCACCACCATTTCCAACCAAAGTTTGGAGTACGTATCTACTAGAAAAGGAAAATATATATATTATTATTATGCTAATAGTCATTAGGCCTACTAACGTTATGCGAATCAAATTTATGCCAAAACAAATTAGTCTTTAAGATGATTATGCCAACATAAAATGTATGCCTAAATAAATTATGCCGAAGTATTATTATGCCAAAACAAATTGTGCCAAAATCGTTATGCCGAAGTATATTAGGACAAAGAACATTATGCGAAAAGAAGGGATCCCATATTTATTTATTTATTTATTAATTTATAGTTAATTAAAACGGCACAGGTCCAATTACATTAATTAACATAGAATTGAGAAAAATAAAATAACAATAAAAATGAAAAACAATAATAACAATAACATAACATAAACATATACAATACAATTCCATTCAATACGTGGATAAAATGATTAATAATTATTTGATTAAATAGTTGAATTAATTATACACGTCACAAACTAATATATAACAGTGGACACCCTCGCATATTGTCTCTCACAGAACTCCAGACAAGCACTCATAATCTTCTTCCATTCATCAGCAAACACATCACATTCAGGGTCGGCAGTCAGGAGGGCGTTTAGCATCTTTAGGGTTTGACATACTGGAGATTCGGCTGTAGCGACAGATCTAGATAGCGGTGGCGCGAACAGATTGTGACGGCGGCTTTGACGGTGCCCAAGGTATTTGTCAGGCACAAACAGACGGCAGAAAAGTCCGTGGAGTTCAGGGCAGTCAATCCGACCACTTAGGGTCTTACAAGCAACCGCGAGCTGATCAAAGCCCCTTCTAACCTCCAACGAATTGAAACCTAATACCCCTAGTAAATAATTGGTTGGGTACATAAATGGGAAGAAGTGGTACCGCCTTTGATACAAAAATCTCAGGAAGGTTTTCTGAACTTTCTCAAGCATCAGAGTCTGAGACGCAGTATGTGGATGCCAGACACAGGCGCTGGACTCGAGTTTACTCCGAACCAAAGTGGTGTATAAAAGTTCAATAACACTGGGATTGCGAAAGTCACGAGCGTTCCTCAAGACAAATCCCAGGCGCTGGAAAGATTCCTTTGCAAGGGCAGACACGTGATCTTTAAATGTCAGACTGCGGTCGAACGTCACTCCCAAGTCCTTAACGCTGGTGACACGAGTGACCACTGTACCCCCCAAACTATAATCGAATTTTATTGGTCTCAACCCTCGACCATATGTCATAACGTAACATTTATTAATATTAAATAATAACTTGTTCGCAATGCTCCACTCATAGACGGTTTCGATATCTTTTTGTAGGAGTTCGCAATCCACCTCAGTTCTGATCTGCGCGGCTAGTTTTAGATCGTCGGCATATAACAGGCATTTTGCGAACCTAATCTTAGAAATTAGGTCATTGATCATGATCAGGAACAGCGGGAGCCCCAACACGGATCCCTGACTCACGCCCGAGCGAGTATAATAAGACTTCGATTCAAAGCAGCCATGCCGGACGAACTGTTTGCGATCCCGTAGGTAGTCGGCGAAGAAGTTAAGAAGGCCAGATGAGAAGCCCGTAGCCCCCAACTTTGTCAGTAGCACATCGTTGTCCACTTTATCAAACGCCTTCCGGAAATCAAAGTACAGTGTGTCGACCTGCCCACCGGATTCCAGGCTACTGGATATGAAGTCAACATGAATCAGTAGATTTGAGTTCACGGAGCGACCGGGTCGAAAACCGTGTTGAGCGTCAGAAAGATACATATTTGTTTGTTTGCAGATATCGGTGTTTAGTATATGCTCAAAAACCTTTGCAATGGTTGATAAGATGGCGATGGGTCTGTGTTCCTCGACAGATGTCTTGTCGCTGGTTTTAGGGATGGGAGTAACACGCGAAGTCTTCCACGGCTCCGGATACACGCCTGACTGAAGAGCTAGGTTAAAAACATGGCATAAAGGAGCTGCCAAGATACTGCTACATCCCTTAACGATATATGCAGGGATGTTATCAGGGCCAACCGAACTGCATGGTTTGAGTTTGGAAATTCCCCTAATCACGTCTGAGGCGACTAAAACGGGCAGGGGAAAATTACCTCCGTCACTATTCACCGTGATTGATTTCGGGTCCAATACAGGTGTGTCCGGCAGAAATACGCCGGAAAAATACTCAGCAAATGCCTCGGCCGCTTTGACACCCGAACTGACTCTTCCATCAAGCACAACGTTTGGCTCAAAACCGCCCTTAGATCGCAGGCTTGAAATATGCTGCCAGAATAATTTTGGATTTTTGCCTAGGCTGTTTTCCACATTAGAACAATGCAGTCTATAAGCCTCCTGAGTTCTCACTTTTAAATCCGACCGCAGTGCGCTAAACTGAGCATATATTGCATCACATCGCGATTTTTTCCATTTATTATGGAGTTTTGTTTTACGCCGAGTGTCGCTCACAATATCTCTAGTAAACCAGACTGGGTACCGCCTATTACCAGAGATCCTTCTCGTCTTCCTTGGTATCGAAGAATCAAAAACATCGTAAATTATTCTATAGAATTTACAAACTGAAGTTGACGCGTCATTGCAGCGAAACACGTCTTGCCATGGAGCAGAACGAACAAGATCGAACAATAATATGTAGTCACCTTTACAAAAATTCCAATCTTTACTACGGTCGATATTGCTAGGTTCAAGTTTTTCATGTACCTTATGCCTTGGGATGGTAACAGCTATATCTAACGGAGGGTGATACAGATCGATTGGAACCAGTTCCGTTCCCTTGACATACTCACAGTTAACAGCGACACCCTCCCGAGCCAACACTACATCTAACTTACTCCCACGCATATTCATCATATCATTCATCTCTACCAGACTACAAAAGCTTAGGAAATAACAGTAATAATTATTTATATTTACAGACTACTACTAAAATAATTACATTTCCTTTCAAAGTGTGAATAATGTCCTCCACCTTGCAGAACCACACCAAATAATCATCGTCAGTTGCGGTATGTTTGATGTAGATAACACACACATACATATTTAGGCCATAGATTGTAATCTTCGCCCACAGATCTTCCCCGCAAGCCGTCTCGAATTCTTGTAGCCTATTCATGGTGACGCCAGGCCGCGCAGCAAGTAATACACCACCACCAGAGGTCACTCTGTCTCTGCGTAGAGTACGCCAATCTCCAGCCGATATTTTGGAGTCCCCCACTGACTCGTCCAGGTTTGTCTCGGTCACGGCTACCAGGTCATGCTCAGATAGTAATAAGCTTGACCTCCACATGGGTAGCTTGGTTTTGAGCCCACGTACATTTTGGTAAAGTAAGCGTAGATAGACATTGCGATCAGAAGAACCATTAAGGGCAGTAGTGTCAGGTACGCAATATTGCTCATTGAGTCTCATTAAATTTGTGATATTAGTAATATGTCTGTTGAGTATTGTATAGAGTTATGTGCAATAGAATTACCTTATAAGAATCTACTTATAATTACAATTTATTGGAATAGAAGAGAGGAGGAAGTATTTACTCGCCAATTAAAAAAAATGATGTACTATATAAATAATAAATATTTAAGATATAACGTGATATTAGGAGGAGATTTAAATATAAATATCTTAGATAGCTGTTTAAAAACTAACTTGTTCTTAGATCTGATGTTGGAACATAAATTCATACAACATATCAAAGTCCCCACACGAATCTCACAAACTACCTCAACATGCTTGGACTTAATTTTTACAAATTTTAATTATACGCATACTTATACCACCGTAGAAGAATTAGGTTTCTCAGACCACTGTGCAACAATCTTTCACATGAAATTACTTAGCGACAACAATAAAAAAACAAACTGGTTCGCGAAAAAAAGAATATATAATACCCAAAATGTAGAAAACTTTAAATCTGAATTAAAAAATCAAAATTGGAATGAAATAATACAATCAAATAAAAATATGGATGAAAACTACAGTACGTTTAGTAATATATTAAATCAAATTTTAAATGAGTGTATTCCGCTGCAGCAAATAAAAATAAAAACGGTATATAAGAAGTACTGGCTAACAAAGGGTATTAAATTATCTTGCAAAAACAAAAGACTACTTAAAATACTTATCAATAAAACAAACAATCCCATATTATCAAAATATTATAAAAAATACGAAAAAACCCTAAAGCAATCTGTAATGACAGCAAAAAAACTACAATATATAAATAAAATTAAAAAATCAACTAATAAAGTAAAAACTATGTGGAATATAATAAACGAAAGAACAAACAAATCCATAAAAAACGAAAAAATTAACATAAAATTACATAAAAATGATAACTTGATAACTGAACCTAAGCAAATAGCTAATATTTTCAATAACTTCTTTGCTTCTATTGGGGAAAAAACCTCACCAGCAAAAGGAGCCCCTGTAATGTGCCCCACAGAGAACACTATGTTTCTCAGCCCTGTCGATCCCTATGAAATTAATAAAATAATAAAAAATCTAAAAAATAAAAAAAGCTACGGAGTAGACGAACTTCCCCCCTTTCTACTTAAGCAATGTGCAGACGAACTAACCCTACCATTTTATAAATTAATTAATCAATCGTTTGAAGAGGGAACCTTTCCCAACCAACTTAAAAACGCTCTGATAAAACCCATACATAAGAAAAATTCTAAAACCGACCCTAATAACTATCGCCCTATCGCACTGCTACCAACTGCGTCAAAAATCTTTGAGAAGGCTATGTATGACCGCGTATACTCTTTTTGTGAAAAATATAAAATACTTGACGACTGCCAAAACGGTTTCCGTAAAAACAGGTCTACAACGTTAGCAGTCTACAAATACGTACAAGAGGCTCTAACTATTATAAATAATAAAAACTACGCCATTGGTATGCTACTCGATATGACCAAAGCATATGATAAGGTGCAATTTAAAATACTGTTGGACAAATTACATGGGATAGGAATACGAGGAAAAGCTCATGAATGGTTTGCATCATACCTAAAGGATAGGATACAGGTAGTAGAAATTGAATATTTTGATAACAACACAAATGAAATAATTAAAATGAGATCCGACAGTAAAGCAGTTAACGCGTCAATTCCCCAAGGAAGTGTAATAGGCTGCCTATTGTTTCTTATATACATAAATGACCTTCCTAAAATTATAAACGGCCCATGTGTTCTATTTGCGGACGATATCTCTTTGCTCATCTCATGCCAGAGCGATGATAATATAAGCGCTAAATTAAATTCTCTTCTTTCTACAGCTGTAACCTGGATGGATAATCATAATCTAGAAATAAACGTCACCAAAACAAAACTAATTACTTTTCATCCCCATCAAAAATCCCCATTAAAACTAAATTTCATTTTTAATAATGCAAAACTGGAACAAGTAAATGAATTTACTCTCCTCGGTTTGTCTATAGATACCCACATAAATTGGAAATCCCATATACAGAAAATAAGAGCAAAATTATCAACATTCTCATATGCACTACGTGAAATTAAAAAAACTACTAACCTACAGACTGCACTTGTTACTTACTATGCATATGCCCAGGCATGGCTCAGCTATGGGGTCATGCTGTGGGGTAACAGTACAGATTCACTAACTATATTTATTTTGCAAAAGAAGTTAATTCGAATAATAACCAACATAGAACAAACAGATAGCTGCAAGCCACACTTCCGAAAACACAAAATAATGACACTTCCCTGTCTATATATCTTAGAATTATGTAAATTTGTCAGAAACCACCCAGATTTTTACACCACTTGCGAAGAAACACAAACAAGATACACTTTTCGACACAATAAAAACAAAATAAACATACCTCAATCCCGACTCAAAATGCACTCAACCAGCCCTTTAGTTATGTCCATAAAAATATATAATAAATTGCCAAATGAAATTAGAGAAGTAAGTAAAACAAATACATTTATTCATAAATTGAAACAATTTCTGGAATCCAAGTCATACTACTCAGTAAAGGAGTTTTTAGAAGACAAAACGATTGCAAAATAAAATTATTCTCTCTCTTATACAGAAAACATTATGAAATAAATATAATCTAATATGGAATATAGAAAATCAAATATAAATATGAAAATATGAATACATAATTAATCATATAATATAATAATAATCAAAATACTTCTGAGAAATTCACTACATTATCCATATAAATACATAATATCAAAATTACACCTATTTACACAAACGTAGTAATATATAATAATAATGTATAATTATATATATATATAAATAATTATACACTCAATTAAACACATCTAATAATTAATTTATAAAAATATTAATTGCTTTAATTGTAACTTATCCCTCTTCCTCTCTCCTAATTGTGCTGTGCCCGACAGGGTCCATATTGATCTTTTACTTTTTATACCATCTATGTAATACATATGGAATGCAATAAAGAATTGAGTATTGAGTAAATTAAAAGTATATTAAAAGTATGTATAAGATATTGACAAGGTACCGTCATAATGTTAATATAAATACTGTCTTATCACCATTTATCAAAAGTTCGATTCTATTATTGGTCTGTTGTGATATATCTATGGACGCATTGTCAAATGTGACTTGCACTATCTGTCATTCAATAAAAATCATTCTTGCTTTAAAATGTGATTCATTTTATTGGCGACGAGGATTTAAAAGACTTTAAACACTGGACAAAGAACAATTTGAGCTGTTCTTGCGAGCTCAACAGGCGCAGCAAGAACAGATGACACAAATACTTACATTGTTGGTACAAACAATGCACAACAAAGAAGATACAAAACCAAAAGGCTCAACGAGCGTTTCATCATCGTCGGTCACATCGTCAGACAAGATGATGGTGATTAAAAACTTTAACATAGACAAATACAACCCAGACAGCTGCAGAATTGAAGATTTTTTAGACTTCTTTTCAAACAAATGTCAAATCATGAACGTTACGGAACCAAACCTACGAAAGGACATCCTGTTAAATACCTTAACACCAGAGATTTTCCGTGAGTTAAAAATAGCACTTACACCGAATTTTGACACGAGTAGTTATAACGACATTTGCCTCAAACTTCTTGACTTGTTTAGAATAAAGAAAACCAGGTACCGCGCATTGACAGAGTTCTGGAACTGCACCAGAGAGTCTTCAGAATCTATGGAACGGTACGCTAACAGACTCAAAAGTCTAAGCAGGGATTGCGGCTACAAGGACGAGATGTTGGAACGACAGCTACGCGATCGTTTTGCTACAGGGTTGAATCATACAGATTTAGAGACAGACCTCAAGCAAAAGTGGCCCGATTTGCAGGTGTCAGGAAGGGAGGTTACTTTTAGAGATTTTTTTTCAATTGCACAATCACGAGAACAGGCAGAATATGACACACCAAGCACAACCGCAAATGTTAACAGAGTCAAGAGGAACCGTACTCAAAAAACAACAACACCGAAGTCTAATTACAATAGACAACGCAAGTTGCACTCCACTGATCAATGCCTGAGATGTGGGAAATTCGAGAAGCATGCCCTCTCAAAATGCGCAGCAAAAAACCACACATGCGACGAGTGCGATTTGAAGGGGCATTTTGAGAGCTGCTGCATTAAAACTGTCGTGCTTACATATCGTCAGCCAAGGATAAAAACACTTCCAAACGAAGAATACAACGGATAAGCGATAATCAAGCTTCTACATCAAGCTCCACAAACGTTTCAACGGAAAATAGTGAAGATGACGATGAGTTTGTCCACAATGTCACAAGCACTCGAGTCAAGGATTGCAAACAAATCGACATTTTCATAAATGGAGTTCACTGCACTATGGATTGGGACCCTGGCTCAACCCACTCTATCATTAGTTCCGAAGTTTGGAAAAAGGTTGGATCACCAACGTTAACAAAGGGGCCCAAACTAAAAGCATATGAAAATACCAAGCTGAAAACCAAAGGAATTGCAAATGTAAATGTGGAAGTGAACGGACGATACGAAATCTTACCTGTTGTAGTAATGAAAAACGCAAACCCATTACTTTTTGGATTGAGATGGAGCGAGAAGTTTGGAATGGAATTTCCAAAACCAGTTTATTCAATCCAAGAGAAGCCTGTTACTCCAACGTCATTAAAACATATACTTAAGCAATACAGCGAACTTTTCGACGGCAAACTAGTCAAAGTCAATAACTACCAAGTTAACATACACACCAAACCCGGCGCAGAACCAGTACACTTACCTGCACGTCAAATCAAATTCAGCATGAAGAAAAACGTCGAACGGGAGTTGGATCGTCTTGTCGATACAGGTATCATTAACAGAATAGATCCAAACCTTACTGCTTTGGAGTGGGCCACACCTACTGTAAATGTCTTGAAACCAAACGGTGACGTCAGAATTTGCGGAGACTACAGCACTACACTTAATCCTGTTTTAACAAAACATTTACATCCAGTGCCTGATTTTGATCAATTACGACAGAAACTAGCAAACGGCATCGTCTATTCTAAAATTGATCTCAAAGACGCGTATTTACAATTTGAAATAGCTCCAGAATCAAAAAAGTATTTAACAATATCCACACACAGAGGATACTACCAGTACAACAGGATGCCTTTCGGTATTTCCACAGCACCATCAATTTTTCAAAATTTTCTTGATCAACTACTTGGAGACATACCAAACGTAGCAGTGTATTTTGATGACATTGCATTGACAGGAGAAAGTGTGAATGCACACTTACGAACACTTTGCACAGTGTTAAGCCGGCTAAAACAGGCTGGCTTGAAAGTTAATTTGAAAAAGTGTAGTTTCCTGAGTAAAGAGATTGAGTATCTGGGTCACATAATTGATCAAAACGGAATACGGCCAACAAAAGCGAAGATTAGCGCTATAACCAATGCATCACAACCCACAAACGCAAAGGAATTACGCTCTTTCCTGGGCCTTATAAATTTTTATGAAAGATTCATTCCACATCTTCATGGATCATGTGCAGACCTGTACGAACTAACAAGCGGCAAAAAAAAATGGCGATGGTCCGAACACGAAGAACAAGTTTTCGAGAATGCTAAAAGTAACATAGCTAACTCAAATTCATTGATTGCGTTCGATGAAAGGCGTTCCCTTTTCCTAGCGTGTGATGCATCAGAAAAAGGAGTTGGGGCAGTTCTATACCATAAACATAAAGATGTCGAACAACCGATAGCATTTGCGTCAAGAAAACTTCGTCCAGCTGAGAGCAAATATTCTGTTATTGACCGTGAAGCACTAGCCATATTATTTGGAATACAGAAATTTGACCAATATCCAAGAGGAACGAAATTTACCTTGGTAACTGACCATAAGCCTCTGATGCACATTTTGGGACCTCAACGTAACCTGCCGAAGCTTGTAAATAATAGACTTGTAAGATGGGCTCTTTTGATTGGAAGCTACCAGTATGAAATTTGCTACCAGAAGGGCGAAAACAATATTCTGGCCGATTGTCTATCCAGATTACCAAATTCCAAGACAAAACCCTCACACGTGGAAAACGTTGTTCGTAGAGTAGTATCACGCCTCCAAGAAAACAAAATTGTTGACATACAATTAACAGAAAAAAAATTGAGTCTGGAAACATCTAGACCCAAATTTGTCACTCGTTTGTCAGTACCTAAAGACTGGGTGGAGAGACCTGGGTTACGGGCAAGACATGAAACAATACTACAAGAAACGTTTCGAACTGTCTGTAGAAAGTAAAATTTTACTGTGGCAAGGCAGGATGGTCATACCTGAAGTTCTAAGAAAGATAGTCTTAGGCTATTTGCACCGAGGGCACCCAGGGATATCGGCCATGAAAGCACTCTCACGTTTCTATGTGTGGTGGCCATCACTTGACGAGGACATCGAGAATTTTATCAAGAGATGCACCAGGTGTCAAGAAAACAGACCGTCTAATCCCGAACTACCGGTATTCTCCTGGTCTATACCCGAGCAAGTGTGGGAAAGAGTCCACATAGACTTTGCAGGTCCATTCGAGGGCAGCTACTGGCTGGTTTTGTGTGATGCGTTGTCGAAATGGTGTGAACTAAGACCAATGAAAAACATAACTTCAAAAAGTCTATGCACTGTTCTGGATGAGATTTTCAACACCTTTGGACTTCCACAAATGATTGTATCTGACAACGGCCCCCAACTAACATCACAGGAATTCAAGGACTACTGTATAAATCAGGGCATTCTACATGTCACCTCATCTCCGTATCATCCCCGAACAAATGGGTTAGCTGAACGGTTTGTGAGAACTTTTAAGAACAGATTAACCTGCAGTGACGGAACCCCACTTAAGCGTCGATTGTCGGAGTTTTTATTCACTTACCGGAACACTCCACATACCACTACCGGCAAATCACCAGCTCAAATGATGTTCGGCAGGCAGTTGAACTGTGTTCTGTCAAATATCCGACCGAACAAGAGAAGAAATTTGCAATACCAACATGTGAAGGCGGACATCGTGTCATCTACACCTACATACCAGACAGGCGATTTGGTCTACATAAAAACTAAACTGGAAAAAAAGTGGCAGCCTGCTACAGTAGCCACCCGTAAACACCGATACTCTTACGTGGTCACTACATCTAATGGGGTGGAGCAAAGGAAACATGCAGATCACATGAGGCCGCGACTTGCTTCTGCAGCCGCGTCACCTGAAAGTGTTGCGACAACCTCTACGTCCTCACCATCCACATGTTTCGCATCATCACCTATGTCAATTTCTTCTCCATCTACACCGTCCTCTCACATTCCATCCACACCAGAACCATCTGCATCTACATCATCATCCTCATCTCCAGCGTTTGAAACACCGACTGCGTCAGTTGCAGCACCTCTTCGGCGCAGCCAGCGTGAGGTGCGACCTCCACGGCGTTTGATTGAAGAGATGTGAATCAATCATAAATGGGGAGGAATGATATATCTATGGACGCATTGTCAAATGTGACTTGCACTATCTGTCATTCAATAAAAATCATTCTTGCTTTAAAATGTGATTCATTTTATGTTGCATCTTCAATGACTTTAAAGATTGAAAATACCACGATCCAGATATCAAACCCACCTATATAGGGTTTGTTATAAAGTATAACAAACCCTATATAGGTGGGTTTGATATCTGGATCGTGGTATTTTCTAGGTGGTGTTTCTAGGTGGTATTTTACTGCGGAAGTAAAAGCTACGTTGTTTAGGGCATTTTGCCAATCGTTGTACACGTGCAGCCTATGGGTCAAGTATACGAAAAAATCGTACGATGGCCTGCGTGTTCTATACAATAATGCCTTCAGGGCGCTGATGAAGCTGCCTCGCTACTGTAGCGCGTCAGGTATGTTTGCGGACGCAAATATAGCTGGATTTGCGGCGATTATTCGCAAGAGAGTTGCGTCCTTGATACGCCGCATACGAGGCAGTTCCAACAGCTTCCTGCAACTGTTTGCATGGAGGATGGATTTGGATCTGGATAACCCAATAATGAGGCACTGGACCAGGCTGCATATTGAGCACTCCGGATCCAAACCTAAATATAGGCTAAGATGAAACATATATTTTTATTTGATGAATTTTGTAATGTTTTATTTTTTCTAATTATAATAATTATTTCTTACCGTATTGTATAATGACAATGACATTTGTATATTTATTTGATTTGGACATTTGTGTATGTGATTTGAATGTTTGATTATGATTTTATTGTGGAGGTGTGATTTTATATCAATTTTACGTGTTAATTTTAATTTAATGTAATGGATTTTGTCTGAAATAAATAAATAATAATAATAAGCCCCCTAAACAACCACACGTCCTGATTGACCATCTAATCACGTGGGGGCGGACACACGAATGAGAAATTACTGGCGTGGCAAAAGTGGCTCTGGAAACCCATTAAAAATGGAGACTCGTTCAAAAAGAAAACGTATAGGACCGCTGCCCGGGAGCGATCGCCGGGGCGCACCTGGAGCTGACGCTGGGTGTCTCAGCATGCGAACCGTCAGCGGTGAGGAGTTGAACAGGTGGGCTCCCACCGACAAAGATACTACAGCCGAAGCCATTGACGATGGTGATAGACTGACAAACAGGACAGACATCCTTGTAGAGCCTTATAGTCCAAGTACAGTATCGTACGCACCTTCAAAAGCATCATTACCATCAATATCATCTTCACCCATACCACCGTCACCTCCCATTACAAGTTCTAATACAGTTTCACCGACTCCAGCCTTGAATGTTGCGCGGGAGGTATCTACCTTCTTACCCGCGTCCACCAAGACTGGGAAAGCAAGAGTTTGCATGAGATGGAGCAAAGAAGTTAACCTATTCATCATACATCACTAAATTAGAGACCGACATGACCACCTACAGACAACAACTGCATGAATGTTTTTCACGACAATATCCTGAGATTTCCGTTTCAGAACAACGGATTTCAGACCAACGACGAACTATAATTAGGAATAAACTCTTGTCGCAAATCGAATTAGATCAGTTAAAAGAAGAAGTACACACACAATTACGACAAGAAACAGAAAACTATGCAGACACTAACACTCTAACACAAAACACAAACGAAAATAGCCTACAAGATTAACTACAATTGCTCACTCAATTACAACCTAATTTTGAATCTCAACCATATAATCAATCACAAACAACACACATACAAACCGAATCTATAACTCTAACGTTAGAAAATGATATTGAGACAGTCGCCGCCGTGAATCAGAACCCGATAACAGATATGTATATACAAGAAATACATGACAAATTTAGAACGACTTTAAGACAGTACTCTGGGATGGACCCAGCAGCTCGACCTAAACTACCTAAACTCAAATATAGTCTAACCTTTTCCGCTTAGTTAATTTATTTAATGAACATATACTAAAACAGTTTTTATCTGATGACACACAACTGATTGACATACACACTCTTATTTATTGCACAGCAGTTGTTATTTCTGAAGAACTCAACTTTAAAATCACTGAACACGCCAGAAACACAATACAAAGAGAAACTGTCAAACCATCGTGGCAACTGAGGCTAGAAAAAGACATTGAAAAATTAAGAGCCGACTGTGGCAGACTCACACATTACATCCAGGTACCAGATCACACAAAGTAGTTAAAAGAGTTGAAACAACATTTAAAAATAATTGTACACACACTAGACACGAAAATAACAATAGAAAACCTGAAGAGTTTTTAGACACATTAAAACAAAAATTGTCACTTAAAGTCCATAGGCTTAGGAGATATTTAAAGGCACAACAACGCAAAAAAGATAATGCCATATTTGCTACGAACGAAAAAATATTTTATAGGAATATACAGAAACCACACACCGATTCAACAACAGACAACGACACAGACATACCCTCAAAAGAACACTTGGAAACATTTTGGTCCAACATATGGGAAGAGCAGGTACATCACAATGAAAAAGCAACTTGGATTACAGAAGAAGCAACAAAATGGGGAGAGATAGATGAAATGGAATTTAGAGAGATAACAGAGTCTGAAATTACATATTTAACAGCTAGATTACATAATTGGAAGTCACCGGGTATAGACAAAATACAAAATTTCTGGTATAAAAATTAACGAGTTAAAAGAGTAACCGTGGAGTTTCTTGCCGGCTCTTCTCCATAGGAAACGACCAATTGGAACCATGCACCTAGCTTCTGACGTTTCATAAGTGCCCTTGTAGGTTTATGTGAAATAAAATATTTTGAATTTTGAACGATACTACACAAATCCATAGCAAAAAATTTAACAGATATAGTATTAGGAGAACAGAACATACCCGACTTCATTGCCACAGGAATAACATACATGCTACCTAAAACTAAATACACATCAGAGCCTTCCCAATACAGACCAATCACATGCCTACCCACAATCTATAAAATACTAACATCAGCCATCACTAATAAAATCAACTCACACATTGAACACTACTATATCATAGCAGAGGAGCAGAAGGGATGCAGGAGAGGCCACATGGGATGCAAAGAACAGTTAGTCATAGACTCTACTATCCATAAACATGCATGCCACCACAAAAAATAGAAACCTACACTGTACTTATATAGATTACCAAAAGCTTTCGATAGCATTCCACACTCTTGGCTTATACAAATCCTAGAAATTTATAAAATTAATCCCAAAATAATTGCGTTTTTGCGCATAATAATGACACGTTGGAAAACCACACTTCAGTTAAATAATCGTCTGAGCACTCTTATAACTCGACAGATACATATTAGGAAGGGTATCTACCAGGGGGATTCCTTGAGCCCTCTTTGGTTCTGTCTCGCTCTAAACCCCTTGTCTCATTTACTCAATCGGTGTCGCGCTGGATATAATTTTAAAAACAATACCGATGAAACTATTATCTCGCATCTCATATATATGGATAACATTAAATTATATGCTAAAACTGAAAAATAAATGAAAACTCTTATAGAAGTGACGACAACATTTAGTCAGGATATTAATATGCAATTTGGATTAGATAAGTGCAGGACATTGCATATTATAAAAGGAAAAGTAAAACCCGGCAACTACGCAGTCAGCGACACCGATGCAATAGCAGCTATGGAACCAACAGATTTATACAAATATTTAGGATACAAGCAACTTAAAGGACTCGACCACACAGCAATTAAACAGACTCTAAATACAGAATATAGGAGAAGAATTAACGCAATTTGCAAAACACAGCTATCCGGAAAGCATCTTATAAAAGCTTTGAATACCTTTGCCATACCAATATTGACCTACTCATTCGGAGTAATAAAATGGTCAAAAACTGTCATCGAACGGTTAGAAAGAATCACACGCACAACACTTACAAAACACAACAACCTACATCCTAAATCTGCGATCGAACGACTCACAATCAAAAGACAAAATGGAGGGAGAGGCCTAATCGACATACATACATCACCTTTGGCAGAAACAAATCACTAAACTTAAAACATTTTTCTACACAAAATCTCGCACTAGTAACATACACAAAGCAATTGCTTAAAATGAAGAATATATACAATACATAAACATCACCGACCCGCAAAACCAAAAAATTGAAAACTGGAAAAAGAAAGTCCTTCACGGTAGACACCCTCATGACCTAGAGCAGTCCCACATTAACAAATTAGCATCAAATAAGTGGCTTAAAATAGGAAACCTGTTCCCTGAAACAGAAGGCTTTATCATAGCTATACAAGATCAAATCATAAACACCAAAAACTACAGAAAATTTATAATTAAAGACCCTACCATTACAAACGATTAATGCCGTAGATGCCACATTCAATCAGAAACCATACAACACATCATCGGAGCATGCTTAACCCTCACACAGACAGACTACACTCACAGGCACAAACAGGTTGCAAACATCATCCATCAAAAACTAGCATTCAAACCACGGATATCGAGGGATATGCCTTGGAGGCGTGGCACGTGGCGCCTCGACATTGCTAAATTGGGCTTATGTTCGAACGGTGGCTGTACGCTTCATTCAGTCGCTTTGCAACTGCGTACAGTGTACTATTGATGCGTAAAAAACCAAAATGCCGAGCTGTGCAGTAATAATTTGTAAAAATAGGTCTAGTACCATCAACCTGAAGACAAATGTCGTGTTCTACGACCGGTAAGTAAACATTTAAGTCACTGTTTGATATTTTAAATCAATTTTTAAATCATTTACTAACTTACGTCCGGAGCAATACGAACTAGCCCGAACTAGCCCGAATCTTTCCGAACGGAACGAACGTTTTGGATTTAGAGAGGTGCAATCGAGTGTGTGCGGCTGATTTTATTGACATGCGTATTATTGCAGTCGCATCTTTTTTTACAGAAGTCAATGGATATTCTCGTATTACATGTATAGTATAAGAGTTAAATTTGTTATTAATTTAATTTTGTTTGAAGCAAATAAAGACATTGTTATTTCAATACAGTTACTCGTGTATAGCATAATATTTAACAGAGAGGGTTCCCTTTACCCGGTAATACAATATAAAAAAAAAAACTCATTTTATTTTATTAAAAATAACCCATATTTTCGGATAGGTATATAAAAACAAAATAAATTATATAAAGAAAATTAAACGAAGTTATAATAATAAAAGAATGTGCTAAAGTAAATATCGATAAAAATTATCGACCATCGCTTTCGACTCCCTAATTGCATGCGTGTGCATTGAATGTTCGCAAATAGCGAGTGTTTACAAGTGAATGCCCCGCCCATTCTATGTATGTGTGCTATTAGAAATTGATTTGGTGTAGCTGCTTTCTTCTTAGTGTGCGAGTTCAAATTTTAAGTGTGTGTCGTAAGTACACTATTTGTTAATGTTGTAATTATTTTGGTGGGAGATAAGCGGCCGCACTAGGATTCCTTACTATTCCGCAATGAAGGCATATCTCTGGATATCTATGATTCAAACACAGTCTTATACAAAACACTAACACTCCCTACTATAAGTACGCACTACAAACTATCCTAGAAAATGACACACATAAACTGTATTACGATCGCGCCATACTTACAGATAGGGTCCTATCTGTAAGTATGGCGCGATCGTAATACAGTCCACTATAATAGACCAGACATAACCCTACAGGATAAATTAAGAAAAAACACTTACCTAATAGGCATTGCAGTACCCAATACTCATAACCTACAAAAACAATCGCTGAAAAAATAAGCAAATATGCTGAGCTTGAAGAAGAAGTAACAAGAATCTGGAGACAAGAAAAAGTTTATGTTGTTCCACGACAGGTGTTATTCCTAACCATCTCCTCCGTAGCCTGAAATTAATAGAGCTAGAAGATTCCCTTTACATCAATCTGCAGAAAGCAGCCATCCTAAACACATGCAGAATCGTTAGGAAATTTATGCAGTTAGACGAAAGTACACCCTCATCTTAAATACACACCACACGCTGCATTTACTTGGCTTTGGCCCGTAAATGTAGCTAAAAACAGCCTAAGAGCTGAGAAAAATAAGACTCCCCATAATAATAATAATTTTTTATACTTTAGAACCCTACAGATTATAAAAACGTGTAGTTTTTCTGTTTATTCGGTTTGGAATTAGTATATCTAGTTTAACTACATTGATGAAAACAGCTTCTATTATTACAATAATGCGGCTGAACAAAAGCATATTTATAAATACGGCGGCACACGGCGATGCAGCGATGACGTCATACCACTGCAAGCGGTGTAATTTTATGCTTACCCTCCTATTGAACTTTGTTTTTTACGCGCTGGGGCCTTATTATGAAGTATTAATGCCATCATTATTCCACTGCGAAAAAATGATGGTGCTAGCGGCCTTATATATCTCCGTCTCTCATTCACACTATATGTAAATGAGCACGCCCTTTATGCCTGGCATTCATTCGGGTATTTACTTTTAATTTTTTGTTGGTATATTGGCGTGTGCTAGGTGACATATAGAAAATAATTTAATTTAATTTAATGTTCTATGTTGCGTAATGTAAATTATTTTGCTTAAGTACTTTTGTATAGAATCAAGTTTTTCTAACTATTCAGACAGCTGTGCAGCTGGGGAGTTTGATGCGCCACTTCTTCTTCCCAGCTAAAGCACTAGGAAGTGGTGAACGGCGGGCGTTTTTGGGGGACTGTCTTATGTAATTTTGACGGTCGAAGAGTGCTGATTTCTCAGCCTATTTTGAATAAATGACTTTTGAATTTGAATTTTGAATTTGAATACGGCCCCAGCACCTACTAGTTAGTGGTTTTATTTTTCGCATTTTATATGACAGCGCTGCAAGTGGCGTCGTCTAGTTTAGTTACGAAATTACGGTCACCACCGAAGAAGTGACCAACGATTGATGTCGGAGAGTTATTTAAATGTCGATCGCGCGGTAAACTCTATTTGTGCGATACAAGATTTTGTGTGACGTCAGTTCTTTGATGCGTAGTTCGCATGTGGCGATGTAAATGCCGCCACAGAACTCATGCTATAACAATTAATATAAAGTTCATGATTTAGATTTATATACATAGTTCAATTGACCTTTGTTGCTAAGTACTGACTATCCGAAGCTTCTTTTAAAAACGTTTTTAGGTCTGTTGGTGACAATAATTTAGTTTTTTTCATGCCCTATGGTGGTCAAAGTCACTGACATTCAAAATAAAATAGTAGAAAAGTTTATTGTAAATCAGGTAAGTGTTTTCTTTGAAAAACACAATATTCTGACAAATGCACAACATGGTTTCCGACGTGGACGAAGCACGGCGCTGGCCTTGGCGCGATTCGCGGACGTCGTCAATGAGTGCTTAGGTCAGCGGAAGCAGGTGGTGGTAGTCTACATTGATTTAAAAAAAGCATTTGACACCTTGAAGCACCACCAGCTGCTTCAAGCCATGGAGGAGTGCGGGGTCGCGGGACCACTGAACAGGTGGCTCCATGCCTACCTCTTAAGCAAGATAAACAACTCGAGATTATGGTCGATAGTAAATTAGTTACTAAAGCAGCTGACGTAGCTGAGGCGTTTAATGAGTTTTTTGCCAACATACCTATAACTACGACTCGCTCCTTAAATTCGTCCCCATCTAAAGCCGAAAACCTTCTGCTTAGTAGTGTGTCTAAAAGAAGTCGCATATTTAGCTTCGAACATGTAACGCCTCGTGATGTAGTAATGTTTTTAACACACTCAACTGTAAAAACACTGGTGATTACTGGGGAATCTCCATTAAACTTTTAAGTAATATAATAGACATCGTAGCCCCCTATCTAGCTGTTACTTTTAATAAATGTGTTGATTCAGGAACTTTTCCTGATCTCATGAAGAGTAGTAAAGTCATACCATTATTTAAATCAGGTAATAAAAATGACGTTGGCAATTTCAGGCCTATTTCTATTTTACCAGCATTCAGCAAAATATTTGAAAAGTTAATACTCAAGCAGTTGCTAAGACATTTTAATTTAAATAGCCTCCTTCATAATGAACAATATGGCTTTACAAAGGGTCGTTCGACTACAGATGCGGGTGTTGCTCTCCTGAAACACATATTTAACGCATGGGAGAACTCTCAAAATGCTATTGGTGTTTTCTGTGATCTCTCCAAAGCCTTTGATTGCGTGCACCATGAAACGCTTTTGCGTAAACTGCGTCATTACGGTGTGCTAAACGAAGCTCTAAACGTTTTAAATTCGTATTTAAATAATAGGTCGCAATGTGTAGATGTTGATGGTGTAAAATCTTCCGGGCTACCAGTTCAGTTAGGTGTACCTCAAGGCTCAATACTGGGTCCATTCTTGTTTTTAGTGTATATCAATGACTTACCTTTCTATTTAAAGGATATCTGTGAAGTTGTACTGTTTGCAGATGATACTTCTCTTATTTTTAAAGTAGACAGGAATAGACAAGATTTTGACGATGTAAACAGTGCACTGTCAATGGTTACGGATTGGTTTACGACAAATAACCTAGTTCTCAATGCCAAGAAAACGAAATGTGTAAAGTTTGCCCTCCCAAATGTTAGAAATCTAGGACCCAACATCGTCTTAGATAAAGAGGTGCTTGAAACTGTAAACTCGGCAGTTTTTCTGGGCATAACAGTAGATGCTAAACTTCAGTGGGGCCAACATATATCGAGCCTAGCGGGAAGGCTCAGTTCGGCCGCCTACGCTGTCAGAAAAGTAAGACAATACACTGACGTTGATACAGCTCGGTTAGTATATTTTAGTTATTTTCATAGCGTTATGTCCTACGGTATTCTGCTTTGGGGCAAAGCTGCAGATATTCAAAATATATTTGTCCTCCAAAAACGAGCTATTCGAGCAATTTACCAGCTAGGTGCCAGAGTTTCTCTGAGAGATTTTTTCAAAGATATCGGTATCCTCACAGTGGCATCACAATACATCTTCGCCAACATCTTATATATTAGGCAGAATATACACTTATACACTAAAAACAGTGATATTCACAATGTTAACACTAGAAGTAAGGATAAACTACGTGCTCCCTCCCACCGGCTTCATAAGGTTCATAACTCATTTGTTGGGCTTGGTATAACCTTTTATAACAAGCTACCCTCTTGTTTGCTAGATTTGCCTTTTAATGCGTTTAAAACTAAAGTAAAGTCCAACCTTTGTTCAAAGGCATACTATTCTATCAACGACTACTTAAATTATAAAAATAGTTGGTCGCTGTGATTAACTCAAGACAATGTTTAAATGTTCTTTCTCCAGAATTAGTTTACCTACTGACAGGTTTTATGAGTTTATAATTTTACTTTTTATGTACATTTATTTTATTTTTATTTATTGTTGACATAATCTACTCATTACAATGTTTTTTTTAATGAGTTGTATTTATGTGGTTAGCTAGCGACCTCGACAATTATTTATTTTACCTCGATGGTCCTAGTTTATCAATTATAACTTCTAGTTACAGCTCTATGTAAGCGGGCACGCCCTTTATGCCTGGAGGCTTTATTTTCTTTTTTTTAGATATTGTTTACGTTTAGTTATTTTTATTTCTGCTTGAGTATAGTTCTCGATGTTTTTGGTTGGTATATTGGCGTGTGCTAGCTGTCATATGGCTATTAATTTATAATTTAAATTTAATTTTGCGTAATGTAAATTATCTTAAAAATTATTGTATAGAATCATTTTTTTTTCCCTAACTGAACAGACAGCTGTGCTGCTGGGGAGTTTGTTGCGCCACTTCTTCTTCCCAGCAAAAGCACTAGGAAGTGGTGAAGGGTGGGCGTTTTGGGGGACTGTTGACTGTGTGACTGGACGTTTTTTTTTTTTTTTTTCATTGGTATTTCTGAAAATAATAATGAGCGTTTTACTCTTAAAGTGGGCAACGTGGCAAATTGCTGTCAAATATTTACCTACCTGTTTTGATGAATTTGGCAATACTCCTGTATAGAAATATGAAGTGTGAATTGCAATTATAACACTGAATTTTATGTTGTAACCGTTTTAGGTGTAAAACAGGCATTTGGAAAGTTTGCAAATACTTTAAACATTGAAAATGTTTTTTCATGATCGCTGCATTAATGCACGAGATCTGTGATTTTTTTTACATCTAAAACTAAATCAAATCAAATCATATTTATTCGTAAATGTCTGTAGTATGTCGTATGTCGTAGAGTCCATTTGAGTATGCCGAAAGAGTACATCAAAACTGGCATGACCCAACCGTTGATGGCACGCACTTTGTTTCCGCCTGATAAAAGACTATTTTTAATACTTTCTTCAGGCGGCCAAAGAAACGCTCCCTCAGCGATTACTTCATGTCAGTAGCGTTGATACCTAACACTTCCGGCATATCCAAATACTTGTAGGTTTCGATTGAGGAGAGGGATTTTAGGTGTATTGAATTCAAGAGTTGGGTTCCCATGGATTCCACAATCCCTCCACGTTTTACATGCATGACCGCACATTTGTCCACACCAAATTCCATCCTGATGGCGCTAATGAAAGTTTCAGTAACCTTCAGTAGCTCCATTAGTTGCAAATTGTTGCGGGCAAAGAGTTTCAAGTCATTCATGTAAAGGAGGTGAGATATAACCTGACCACCTCTCCTCAATTGATAGCCTAGTCCTGAATTCTCCAGCAGTGTGCTTAGAGGATTCAAGGCCAGGCAGAACCAAAGTGAACTCAGATTGTTGCCCTGAAATATACCTCACTCGATTCTTAGCGGCTCACTGTTCCCCTGGATATCCAGCCGCTAAGAATCAGTCGGTATTCTGGATAGCAAAGAACCATCCTCCATTGCCCCATACATGACATCAGGAAGGTGCGTAGAGTTGTATTTATCTACTTTATACAACTCCAGCACCCTCATGAGCCATGTATGTGGCACCGAGTCATAGGCCTTCTTATAATCTATCCAACATGTCGACAGATCCTTTCAGGAATGATGAACCTGCTGGCTAATGGCCATATCGATGAGGAGCAGCTCTTTTGTACCGCGGGACCCATTCCTACATCAATTTTGAGGTTCAGACATGATGGAGTTGGTGTCTATATGTCCGTTAATTTTAACTCTCAAAATGGATGTAAAAACTTTATAGACTGTCGGTAGACAAGTGATCAGTCTATAATTTTTGGGTTCCGCAGTACTACCTGATTTATGGAGCAGGTGGGTTATTCCTGTCGTTAAGAACTGGGGCAGCGACCCTAACTCTAAGGCTGACTGGAACTGGGATGCCAATCGGGCGTGCGACTTTTAGAACCATTTTATCCAAAAGTTGTGCAGCCCGTCCTGCCCTGGAGATTTCCAGTTAGACAACGGACGGACTGCACTATTATTATTTAGTTTAGGATAGTTCATACTTATTCTATGTATAGTGCATACTATTTCCATACTGTAATGATAGTAGTTACCTACTAATTCCATGCTGCCATGATAGTAGGTTCTTACTAAGTCCACGCTGCCATGATAGTGGGGTCTTACTAATTCAATGCTACCATGTCAACTCTGTTCAAGAAAAATACGAAGAAAATGAATTTTCCCAGATATGAACCTACCTACATCGATTTTTCGCCCCCGCAAACCCCTATATTGCAACGTTCATCGAAATCGTTAGAGCCGTTTTCGAGAACGTGATTACAAATATATGCAATACTTAATTAATATCGTAACACCGAATATTTAGTTTTACATGTAAAAAAAGTGTTTGGAAACTTTCTGAAAATGAAATGCCTTTTTTAGAGCTAAAACGGTTACAACATTAAATTCAGTGTTATATTTGCAATTAATTATTATTTTCTATCGCCAAATTAATGAAGACAGGTAAAGAATATACGAGACGATTTTAGAATAAACGCTTTTTATATTATAGGATCATCATCATCATCATTTCAGCTATGGGACGTCCACTGCTGAACATAGGCCTCCCCCAATGATTTCCAAATTGGCCGATTGGAAGCGATCTGCATCCAGCAGCTTCCTGTGACCTTTATTAGGTCGTCTGTCCACCTTGTGGGTGGACCTCCTACGCTACGCTTGCCGGTACGTGGTCTCCATCCCAGAACCTTTCTGACCCATCGGCCGTCAGTTCTGCGCGCTATGTGCCCCGCCCACTGCCACTTCAGCTTGCTAATCCGTTGGGTTATGTCAGCGACTTTAGTTCGTTTGCGGATCTCCTCATTTCTGATTCGATCTCGCAAAGAAACACCGAGCATAGCCCTTTCCATAGCACGCTGAGTGACCTTGAGCTTTCTTATGAGGCCCATGGTGAGAGGCCACGTTTCAGTTCCGTATGTTATCACTGGTAACACACACTGGTTGTAGACTTTCGTCTTTAGGCACTGAGGTATGTTGGACGAGAAGATGTTGTGTAGTTTCCCGAACGCTGCCCAGCCGAGTCAGATTCGACGATTGACCTCCATCTCGAAACTGGACCTACCCAACTGGATCACTTGTCCTAGGTAGACATATTTGTCAACAGTTTCGAGAGTAGAGCACGCAACCGATATTGGGTAGGGCGCAACATGGACGTTTGACATGACTTTCGTTTTGTCCATGTTCAACCGGAGCCCTACTTGATGGGAGACTCTATTGAGGCCTTCGAGCATTGTGCCAAGGTGTTCCAGTGATTCTGCCATGACCACAATATCGTCGGCAAACCGAAGGTGAGTGATGTACTCGCTGTTAATGTTGATGCCAAATCCTTCCCATTCCAGGAGCTTGAAAGCGTCTTCCAATGCAGCGGTGAACAGTTTTGGAGAGATAACATCTCCTTGTCTTACGCCTCGCTGCAAGGGAATCGCTCTCATGCTCTACTCCTGTACTCGTACCGACAAAGTGGCGTTTTTGTATCCTAATCTCGTATAGGCTGATGTCCGGGATATCGTCGGTATAGTGTCGGGTCAGCTTAGCTCTAGGATCTTGGGCTGAGCTACCAACAGGTTTATTGACCAACGTGTATAACTGTCCATAAAACTTCTCGATCTCCCTCAAAACTTCCGCTTTTGACGACTTTATACTGCCGTCCTCCGTTTTCAGCTTCGTCAGCTGGCTTTGCACAATAGATATATCTCTTGCGAACACTTTGGAGCCTTGGATCCGCTCAATCGCCTCTTTAATACAGTTCGTATTAAAGTTGCGAATGTCATGTCGCAAAGACTTCCATATCCGTCTAATGAGCTGCCGATATGCCTTAGCGTCAGCGGAGGTCTGCAGTGCCATTGAACATCGTTCTGCCATGAGGTTGAGAGTTTGATCGGTAAGCTTTTGCGGCCTGTCTGTACGACGGGGTCTGAAAAATTTCGACCCGACCGCTCGGACAGTTTCCACGAACCTTTAGTTAGTCTCGTCCACTGACTCGCAGTTCTCCAGGCATTCAAAGCGATTTTACAACTCGAACTGAAAGCTCTCGGAGCAGCAAATATGGGCATTTGAGGGTCGGAGCGTAGACTTAATTAAACGGCACCTTTCCAGCTTAACGTTGATATTCAATGTGCCTCTGACCATGTGATCACTGCCGGTTTTAACCCTGTTGATCACAGAGACATAATTGAATATTCGTCGCTTTGTGGTCATGATGAAGTCTATCTCATTTCTCGTGGAACCATCGGGACTCATCCAGGACCACTTCCAGTGAGGCGGCTTCTGAAAGAAGGACTTCATCATAAAGAGGTCCTCCTTCTCCAGAAATTCTGCCAACCTCTGTCCCCTGGGGTTCCCTTGCCCGTATCCAAATTGTCCCACTCTCAACTCATTATCGCCTCGAGTGCCCAGTTTCGCGTTGAAGTCCCCCATTACAAAATTGAAGTAGGTTTTAGTAGTATGTATGGCTCTACTTATGTCCTCATACATAGCCTCTACTTCCTCATCTGGGCGTACCGAGGTCGGCGCATATACCTGGATGACCTTCAGCGAGTATCTATTCGATACTCTGACTATCAGGTACGCAACCCTGCTCGACACACTTCCGATGGTAACGATGTTGTTGATGAGGGACCTGTGGACGAGAAACCCGACACCACCTTGGGACAGTTTGTCGCCCTCCCGGTAGTAGAGTAGGTTGCCGGATTTCAGGGTTATCGTGTCCTCGCCCGCTCGTCGGACTTCTGATAACCCCATGACACTCCAGTGCAACCTACCCATTTCTTCTTCCAGCTCAGCAATCTTCTTGTCAGTACTCAAAGGTGCGTATATTGTGTTTTACCAGGGCCAGTCGTCGTTGGGGGTGGTAGCCATGCCACCTCCGGGGATTATTAGCACCCCCTGCCCCGCCGTCACCCTGACCGCTACCGTAGCCAGGAACAGCGGGGCTACCGGAGACTGGGGGCCTGCTTTTCTTTGGACTTTGCATTGAGAGGTTTTTGCCAATACTCGCCACGCTTGGCAGGCGGGTTGGCGAGCGCAGTTTTTTATAAGGTTTCGCTAGCAGACGCTGCTGCCCGCCGCGTGCTACAGGAATTAGTTGCCTCTTACGACACGCCTCCTATTGGCGATGGGGAAATGTATTCTTTACGGCCGTCCCCGACACGGCACTATAGGATAGCTCATACTAATTCCATGCTGCCATGTCATTTACCGCACTAGTGCGGTAATATAAAGTAAAAAAAAAACGTGTGTCTTATACACTGCATTATAAAACTAAAGCGGTTCAATGAGAGCCACTTTACGAACAAGTGAGTTGAAAATAGAATAATTGTATTTTAAATATGTAGTAACATTAGAGTCAAAGTGAAAAAAAAAGCATTTTCAGAGATCTAAGCTGTTCAAATCTAAGAAGTGCAAAGAGATTTTCACATAATCGCCATTACAAACCCCTCACCAACTAGCACATTACAATTCAGCGCTTGCAGCGACCATCCGCTATAATACGAGGAACATTTTTGCATGATCTAATCTCTACGCGGTGCAGCGCTGAAGCGCTATCGAATTCTGCAGCCGTCTCGCAAGACAAACGGTTGGGGGGCGAGTCTTGAATTATTCATACAAATCTGATCTCGTGGTGGGTACGCTAATATTTGTAGGAACGCCCTCCGAACTACCTGCAGTATTACTAATGGTGGCCAGCCTTGCAGATCGCAGATTTTTTGGCACCGGGTTTTTATAAAACTTATGCATGTTATGTATGTTACGTCCAGCAGTGAACATCTTTCGGCTGAAATGATGATGATGATGATGTATATTTTGTCTGATTCTAGAAAACAAACATTTGACAAATGTCAAAAATAATGATAATGGACATGATTTGTGATTTACCACCGTGAGAATGCCTTGGCTTTTAAATACGCTACTGCATGGTGTTGAGGTGCGAAGTAAACGGTGCAAAACAGCACGATACTTATGGGTAGTCGAAGTCAGAAAATGATTTAGCTTCATTAACTTGACTTGTAGCTCTACTTCAGTATTACGTATCAATCCAGCAGTAAGATAATATTGGTTTGGTCTGTGGTGCGTGAAATCCATCATGACTATAGCGTTATTACAGCTGGATGATGATCGCCCCCGAGTGCTCCGCGCAAATCAGTGGCCCGCTACAGTAATAGCCCGTGGCTGTGTGGGAAAGCGGCGCGCGCACCTCCACCAAGTTAGGAGCTGGTCTTGCGTGCGGTTTTGAGCGCTTGTAATAAAATGAGAAGGCGTCAAAATATTTCTATAGAGAGTGGCAAAAAATTATAAACTATTATATTTTATTGATGTCGTGATAGCCTAGTGGCTACGGCCTTGCCTCTCATGTATGAGGTTGTGGGTTCAAATTCAGGCTAGTACTAATGTGACTTTTTCAATTCATCTGTACTTTCTGAGTTTATGTTTATCATTACTGATTTTAATCCTTCACCGAGTTCAGTAAGATCTCGATGAAGGAAAAAGATCCTGAGGAAACCTGGACTTTCCTATTATCAATTAATTTTACTTTGCTGTGCCCGACAGGGTCCATAATTGATTCAATGTTTAACATACCAACTGTTTTATTTAACATTATGGAATGCAATAAAGTATTGAGTATTGACTTGTAGTTAATAAAACCCTTCTGAAATCACCAATCCGTCTTGAGAAACGTGGTAATCATTGCTCGTGACTTCTCTGTACGAGAAGAGCATTTTTCTTTGTAATGAAACAACAAAAGGCAGATATTATTATTTTATTTTATTTAAAAACAAAACGACGATCAGAAATTCAATTGGCTCAGAGGCCAAACGACTCGCGAGAGATTTATTTATGAAACGTGTCATTTCCCTGCAATATGTATTTAGGAGAACCTTAGGATGGGTATCGTTTACAAATATGAAATAAGTAAGCACTTTCCATTGATTAAAAATCTAAGTCTATCTTTTCAAATGACGAAAGAGAAGAATTAATTAAATACGGAGAGCAGGGTCCACGTGCACCGTAACATAATACGGCGGTCACCAATCCACCTCCAAGCAATTCGGATTACGTCATAATTCTCCCAAGATGGAGGCCATGGCGGCTTATGTTTATCAATAGCCGCTCTATCTCGGCTGAAAATAAACCAGTACGTAACTGATTCCTACAGCCCACATTGTAACTCTTGACTTGGGATAAATCCGCAGATAAATACACTCATCTGAATGTTACTGAAACACTTCCTCATAAAACAGCGGACTGGACGTGTGCAGGTTTTGTCATATGATTTATGTTTTAATTTATTTAACGAACAACTATTATTATGTTATTTTAATCGTGTTTTGTTTTGTTTGAAGCAGTATTATCTTGTTTTTTTTACGACTGTTGGTTTTACGTGTTCGTATTGGTGAAAACCTGTGTTAGTTTTTGACATTTCTCGGGACCCTAGGGTCCCGGACCTTTGGATGGCGTACGAGGGGCCGAAGCTAACTCACAGAGGCCCGTTAGACGTGTTTAATGAAACGGGGCACCAACCGACGATTATCCCTGTACGCACTAATCTAGTGCACCCAAGGACAACCCCCGGATAGTACAGGACTATTGCAAGATATGGAAACAATGATATTGGATTTTGGGTTTGGGTGGCTAAGTGAACTGGTTATCTAGAACTATGAAGACTATGGCTTCTGCCTGACCAATATTTTATATAAAATACACAGGTAAAATGGCAGGGGGTGACTTGCACACTCAATAATGGGCCCCCTAAAACAGTCGCTAGCACAAAGTGTCATAGCGACAAGGGGACAACATGTCCTGAGGTGCTTATAAGGAGTGGAGTGGTATTCCACGGCTATCAGGACAATCCTGGAAGTACGGTCAAATCAAATCAAATCATTTATTTGCTTGAATATGGGTAGGTACATGAGGTGTTACATAATTTATAACAAAAGTTCTTTAAACCATATCCTACCTTAATAGGTGTGCAAACACATATATGTATATCTAATACAATAATAATACATATAAACTCACGCCTTCCTCCTATGAGGTTAGACATACAACTATAGAACGCCTTGTTTACGTTATATCCGTTATATATGAAGGCACATTATCAGATATATTGTAAAATAAAAGAGGTTCTTTAAATAATAAGAATTTAGATTTTCTTATAAATTATTTAATCAATTAATTTTACACGAAACTACACTTAATCAGTTTCAAGACACAAATAGCCATGACACCCAGTCATAGCTTAGTTTACACAAAATAGTAACAATGTACAGAGAGGCAGAGTAACAATAATTGAAAGCAATACAACCTGTGCACCGGGCAACGCCTGAAGATAGAATGACATTTCGCCGCCGTGCGGACTCTTTTATACGGTAGTATTGTAGGTGGGGCAACGACGTAGCGCGCTACGACGTAGCGATCACTAACTCCGCCCAGCAGCGAGGAGGTGGGAGAATGTCGTAGCGCGCTACGGCGTCATAGTGCTACAGCGCAGCCCGATGCACGTGTTGTTTACAATGTGACGCCGACATATACGCACGCTGGTGGCGAGAACTATTTATATTTATAATAAAACAACAAACATTATCTATAAAAATTATTAACATTAGAATATGTATTGACATTTTATTAATTACATTATTTAATTTTAAAATTTAATTCATTTTATCATTTAAATAATCATTAACTTTATAATATGCTTAATTAATCAAAAAAATCTTTGATTTGTTTTTAAATGATGTAAAATTCGTTGCTTCCTTTATATAAGTATTATTAGGTAATTTATTATATATTCTAGGACCCATACAAAATGCACTTTTGTCAAACATAACCGTTCTATGGTTTATTGCTCGAAGTGTACTGGCAAGTCTGGTACTTTTTAATGTATATTATATATATTATTTCTAATGTCTAATGCTAGTTCATATAATTATACAGCGTGGCGATTAGGTTATCACATTAATTCAAACCACGTATTCTACATTACGTATTTTAAGCATACATAAATAAAATAATTAATAAAAGTTAACATTCTACCCGTGAGACCTTTTTTTCCCTTTTAGTATTTAACAACATCATGTATTGCATAAAGAAAATTACCTGACCAATACTAGTAGGTCAAAGACCCGTGGTCGGCGAAGATAGTTCAATCAAACGATGTAAGACGATGCCATTCCGAATTACTTGGAATTACTAACAATTACAAAAGACGTAAACAAATCAAGCGAAAAATGTCCTTACGGCTAATAGTTTAAGGCGTTCGCTATGCGCAAAATAAAAAAATAAAGGACCTCAGCGGGGACTAAAAAGCATCTGCGATAAATGTTCTTACTGCTAACGGTCTACGGCATAAATCTCTACGCGCGAAATGGACGGGGAAGGGGGTGTGTGTCGTCAAATTTCGTATTTTTTCGGCGGGCGGAGTGTGCGATTGTTTGTGTTGTGTGTGTGTGTGACACTCCAGTGCCCGCGCCGTTGTCCTTGAGGATAGTTCGTTCACGACAGCAGTTGCCTATTTGCATTTTTTTGGTGTTTGTATTGAGGACGTTTTGTTAAGATTCTTGTTTTATTTGTAATAGCAATATGATAGGTAAGTTATTATTAGTTGTAGATTAGTTAAGTGTTGTGACAGTTCGTGCGGTTCCTATTTTTGTGATAGGACACGTAATTACAACAGTAAAATTAGTTGTAGGTAACTTTTTGAAAGTGGTGTGACAGTTTATGCGAATTCAGACGCTTTTATTGTTCCTTTTTGTGTTGTGTTCTCAAGATGCCTCGTGTCAATTTCACGTCATCGGAGTACACCGATATGATATTGATTTATGGAGAATGCTAGGCTTTCCACAACTTAAATAATTTAGCCGCGAATGGTGATCTATTAAGAAATGTCCGTAATAATATCATACGACGGTGTCGATTATGCATGGGTGCGCGGCGGACATTTCGAAAATTTTAAAATTTAAATTGCATAAAGTGAACTAAGTGGAGGTTTTAAAACTTAATTTGTGATTACTTGGTAACAATATCATAAAGTTTGTGTTGCATTGTTGATATCAACTATTACCAACGCCCCGCGCGTGAGCGCAAGTACCTACCCTCCGCTAGTCTCACTGTCGTTTGGCGTGTGCGCCGCCCGCCGCCAAGCCGCCCGCGCCGCGCGCCGCGGCGTTGCCGCTTTTACAGGTCAGTAAACTAATAGTATCAAGGGTAGATTATTTATTGCCAATTTTTACGCTATTTAGTTTGTTAGAAAAATTCAGTTTTCTATTTTTAGGTCTATTTTTGTTTTTATTATTTTAACAGACTGATAACAACTTGTAATAACCGCTGTACTATTTAATGTGATAACCTAATCGCCACGCTGTATACAGTAATGGGAATGTTAATATTTTTAAATTTAATAAATGTGGTTTACACGAATCTGTAGGTTAAAATGTACATATTGCCCGGATACATTTCTTTTGGGCTTTGAGGACTGTTTCTCTTTCAGTGACATTCCCCCAAAATATTATACCATATCTTAGCGTCGAACCAACATAAGCGTGGTAAGCAGATAGAAGTGCACTTTGATTTACCACTTTACGAAGCATATACAAGGCATATGAATACCGGCTTAATTTGGTACATACTTGTTCAATATGTGTCCTCCATTTCATGTCTGAGTCTATATGTAGTCCAAGAAATTTTGTTGTGTTAATTTTTTCTATGTTTAATTGTTCATAATTTATATTAAATGTACTTAATTTGGAATTATTATTTTTAAAGGTCATCATAAATGTTTTACTTAAGTTTATTTTAAGATCATTTAAGTTTAGCCAGTTAACTATTGATGATAGGGTACAGTTAATTTCATGTTCATGTGTCGTAGGGTCTTCAGATACAACTATCGCAGTACTATCATTAGCATTCAGAACCATGGATGATTTGATGGATTTGGGGAGGTCGTTAATATAAATAATAAAGAGTGGAGGACCTAAAATACTCCCTTGTGGCACACCTATACAGATTTTTATGGGTGTCGACAAGTGCTTCTTTTCGACTTTTGTGTTATGCGAAAAATATTTGCGTTTGTGGTTCCCTGTTACTTAAATATGATTTAATGAGATCTCTAGCATTTCCCCGTCTTCCATCCATATAAAGAGCTGAGACATGTTTTTTACCATCCATGCCTTTTAGTACTGTTTTGAGAAAAGTGTAAAATCTCGTAATAGATTTATTTTTCCTGAAACCCATTTGTTTTTCCGCAAGGATAATAATATTATTTTTTCCATATAGTTATATAAATTGTTATAGATAACTTTTTCAAAAACTTTTGATAAGATAGGTGTTAGACGGTCTATAACCATTCATATATTCTCAAGATCCCTACCAGCATCTTACTGGAATACTTTCTTCCTCCGAGCACATTTGCTTTTGCGAATTTCCACTCAAGCCGGCCAATAGATTCAAGAAGGAGGTGGGAGCTCTATTCCTCATCAGTGTTCACTCCAGCCGGCCAATAAAGGCAATCCAGAGGTGAGGAACAAGATTTCTCCCCGGAGATAGGGTTTGTGGGGTCACTACTGCCTAACAGCTCGCCATATGCTGCCCTGCGGGTTTCTGTATCTCTCTTGGTCTGGCTCCTCATCCCAGACCTGTTCTGGCAAAGTAAACTCTACCGGCACAGACCTGGAGTTCGGAGCGCGAAAGCCCCACCACGACGTCAACGTCGAGATAAGGTGGTGGCGTAAGTTTTTATTTATTACCTAAAATAATAAACTAGAACATGGCAGATTTTTGTAGCATCCTAAATAAATGCCAAATTCACTGCATTTTTGGACAACAGAGTGTTCCTGTAAATTTCCTGGAGTCTGGTTCGATACGCGCGTGTCAAATATTTTGGGATTGAAAACCATTAGACACAACACGACAAGCGCATGCAATACGACAACAAACCAATACGACGTGACAATACGACTGATATTAAGCACGTTATATAAACAACGCACTCGATACACTGCAAGTCCTCGCAACGATAGGCACGTGGTGCTGATGCAGCCAGTAATTGGATTAGCGCTGCACTACACAGCGATGTCTAACAAAAGATGCGTAGATATGTTTAATATTTTTTAGTTTTTTGAGCTATATTGTATTGTGCAAGGAGTGGTGGAGATACATACATTTGTGAGAAACCACCACTGGCATTTCTTTTAAGGACTAAAACACTGAAGAATACACATAATATATTATGTACATGTCTAGTTGAACATACTACACTCGCGAGCAAAAGTATGGAATCACTTACTTGAAATTTGCGTCGCGCAATCTGAGTACTAAATTATTCTGCTAATATTAATAAAAATGGTACCATTTTAAAGTTTATACTGTTACCTTTAAATTGATACCAAATTCATTAAAATCACACCAGTATTTAAGGAGCTATCCTGGATTATGTCAAGAAGTAAGGAAAAAGATATGTTTGATAGATCACGACTTGCGCCCTATTGACCCCCTATAAAAGCACGTGTTATCGGATTTTCTTTATCAGTCTGCTTTCAAACGTTGACCGGTACACATCTCCGCTAATTTTGACCCTTGAATTTGGACGACAATGGATACTACACCTACAGAAGCCGCCCAAATCGTCGCCCTATTGCGAGAAGGGCTCAGCCAGAGGGCTGTCGCACGACAGCTCCACATAAGCCAGTCCTGTGTCTCAAAAGTTTATAAACGCTTTCGGGAGACTGGTGGCTTTATCTCGAGACCAAGATCTGGACGGCGCCGGTGCACATCGGAGAGGGATGATCGTTTTATCGTGTCAACCTCTCTTCGAAATCGACATTTGACTGGTGTCGACGTCCAACAGGAGCTCCGAAATGTTCGTGGAGTAGCTGCCAGCGAGTGGACAGTTCGTCGAAGACTTAAGCAAGCTGATTTAACTCCAAAAAGGCCAGCCACAGGCCCGAAACTGACGGCAAGCCACCGACAAGCACGTCTTCAATTTGCTCGCTCTCATCTTGATTGGGAGGTTGAGCAATGGAAGCGTGTCCTGTTCTCCGACGAGAGCAGAATGTGTTTGCATGGCAGCGACCGAAGAGGTCGGGTCTACAGGCGGCCTGGGGAACGATATGCACAGTGTTGTTTTGCTGAGACAGTGGCGTATGGCGGTGGTTCTTGTATGATGTGGGCCGGCATTTCCTTCGACGGTAAAACGGAGCTGGTTTTCGTGCCTGGCGGGGGAAGAGGAGGCGGTCTAACTTCAGACCGCTACATTACCGATATTCTGCAGGACCATGTCCTTTCTTACGCGGGATATATCGGTGATGACTTCCTCCTTATGCACGATAACGCTCGTTGTCACACTGCCCGTGCCACAACTGAATACCTCGAAGAAGTCGGTATCGCCACAATGGACTGGCCAGCGCTCAGCCCGGACTTAAATCCCATTGAGCACATGTGGGATGAATTGAAGAGGAGGGTCCGATCAAGAAATCCTGCTCCTTCAAGTGTAGATGAGCTGAAATCGGCTTTGATAGAGGAGTGGGAAGGTATCCCGCAAGAATCAATTCGGAAGCTGATTCGATCAATGAAGAACCGTCTTCGAGCAGTTATAAGGGCGAGGGGAGGGAACACAAAATATTGAAAATTAATTTTAAAGCCAATTAAAGTTTTTGTTACACAATTTTTGTTGTTTTCTTCATTCATTATTTTTTCATTATCCTTAGGTTTTCCTTAACTCCTTCACTTAATCCAGGATACCTCCTTAAATACTGGTGTGATTTTAATGAATTTGGTATCAATTTAAAGGTAACAGTTTAATCTTTAAAATGGTACCATTTTTATTAATATTAGCAGAATAATTTAGTACTCAGATTGCGCGAAGCAAATTTCAAGTAAGTGATTCCATACTTTTGCTCGCGAGTGTAGATCACTTTTGCACTGTATTTGTTTTATTTTAACAGAGATCATTTGCCGGTTAAGTTTTAAATTATCCAAAAGGTCGTAATTAGAGTGGCGTCCGGTCAGCGTTGTTGTTATTGTGGAAAAGTTCTATCGATTAATATAAAAGTTGGGTTAAATAAAATGGAAGACCGGCCGCGTGCGTGTCGGACCACATACAACGAAGTGTTCCGTAGTTGGGATGAATAAAATTTATTCCAAGAACAAACTCACTGTAGTTGAAAAACAGGTTCTCCCATACATTCTAACCGCAAATGTAAGTTTGTACGCACAATATTGAGAGATTTACAATGTTATTTTAAGACCATAGACGTCTTATAGGTTTTCCTATCTATGAGTAAAGAACATTTATCTGTATTTTTTTCAAATTGTATTCTCATTTTTTTTTTTGGAAATAAGTTTATGGAATAAATGGTCAATTTCCATCTCAATTCAATTCAATTCAAAATATTTTATTTCACATAAACCTACAAGGGCACTTATGAAACGTCAGAAGCTAGGTGCACGGTTCCAATTGGTCGTTTCCTATGGAGAAGAAACTCCACGGTTACTCTTTTAAAAATAAATGGTATTTACAATCTTTTCGAGTTACAGTGTTTATAGGTATGAGAGGACACTGTAGGCCTATCAACAAGTACCAGGTACTTAGCAAGATAGAAAACGATCGACAGATCCAAAAGTCGGTTATGCCTACAACGTTCTCACATTCACAAAATATAAAAGAGAATCTATATAAAAAAAACCAATTAAAAACCTATTTAAACTAAATGGCATGACTGCCACTAAAGCTGTAACAAATCTATAAAAAATATAGTATCGTGAAGTTATATAATGTCAAATAATGAAAAGATTATGTCAAAAAAGTACGTAAATGTAAAAAAAAAAAAGAAAAATAGGTAAAATCAAATAATCATCTTAATTTGGGAGCAGTTAATAGACATAATTACATAGTAATGCCGTTATTGAGGTACCAGGGAAGCCACATGTGCAGAAGGAATTATTGCCAAACTTCCTTGTCTTCAACGTAGTCTTTAATCTTATAATATGCTTTTTTGATAAGGACACGTTTAATGTGGGTTTTGAACTTTCCATCACTAAGTTCTGTAACCGACTTTGGCAACATGTTATAAAATCGAATACTGTTTATAACAAATGACTTACTAGTTTTAGCTAACCTAAATTTGGGTATCACAATTTCATGTTTTCTACGTGTATTTATATTATGGATATCGCTTCTAATTTTGAAAAGTCCTAAGTTTTTCCGAACATACAAAATACTTTCTAAGATATAAAGAGAAGGCTGAGTTAGTATATCAATTTCTTTGAATTTATTTCTAAGGACTCACGAGGACCCATTTTATAGATAGCGCGAATAGCCCTCTTTTGTAAAATAAAAATGGAATCTACGTCAGCTGCCGATCCCCACAGCAAAACGCCATAAGACATAATACTGTGGAAATAAGCAAAGTATACTAACCTAGCTGTGGCTACATCAGTCATCTGCCTTATTTTTCTTACTGCATATGCAGCCGAACTTAATCTACCTGAAAGAACTCTAATGTGGGCGCCCCATTGCAATCTCGAATCTAAAGTAATTCCTAGAAATACGGTTTCCGTAATAGCTTCTAGTTTCTTACCATCAAGTTTTAAATTTAGACCTACTTGAGGTACATTTGGTAATGAGAACTTAAGACATTTAGTTTTGTTCGCATTAAGTAAAAGATTATTAGCTGCGAACCATTTCGAAAGAACTGCTAGACTATCGTTGACATGTATAACATCCGTATCTTTTCTATCAATTTTAAAAATAAGAGAAGTGTCATCAGCGTATAGAATTATGTCCGATAAGTTAGCCATCATGTAAGGAAGGTCATTAATATAAACTAGGAATAGAAAAGGGCCAAGAATTGATCCTTGAGGCACGCCCATCTTAACTAGAGACCCCAAGGATGTCGCCCCGTTAATGTTTACTTTTTGCTGCCTGTTTGATAGATAGGAAAGAACAAGATCACCAGCTTGCCCACGAATTCCGTAGTGGTGTAATTTACAGATCAGTGTTTTGTGGTCAACGCAGTCAAACGCTTTTGAGAGGTCACAGAAAATGCCAATTGCATCCTGGGACTTCTCCCAGGATTCCAAAATGTGACTGATGAGTTTTACTCCAGCGTCAGTCGTCGACCTACCTTTCGTGAAACCAAACTGGTAACTATGTAAAATCCCATTTGAATTAAAATGTGACAACATCTGGTCTAGCATGATTTTTTCATATATTTTACTCAATGCTGGCAGCACAGATATAGGTCTATAATTAGAGGGATCACTCTCAGTACCTGATTTGAAAATTGGTACTACTTTACTATGTTTCATTAAATCAGGAAACGTACCGCTATCTAAACATTGATTAAATATGCCTGTTAGGACAGGGGCAATTGAGTCAATGATATCTCCAAGAACCTTAACGGAAATCCCCCATAAGTCTTCAGTGTTTTTTATTTTAAGACTTTTGAATGCTTTTGTAATTGTGACAATAGAAATAGGCTTGAATTCAAAACTTGGAATGTCCTTACTGAAGTTTTCTTTTAGAAGAGATTCAGCTAATATAGATGATGAGGGGAGAGATTTCGTAACCTCTATTGGGATGTTCGTAAAGAAATTTTCTAGTGCCTCAGCAACTTTTAACTTATCTGAAATGGTTTCATTATCAATTTTTAAAGACAATTCATTCTGATCTCGCTGTTTTGTGTTCCCAGTTTCTTTGTTAATTACCTGCCACACAGCTTTTATTTTATTGTTAGAAGTACTAATTTTGTTACTTATTAATTTAGATTTAGCTTGGGCGCAGACTCGTTTGAATATTCTAGAGTAGTTTCTGACATAATTATGAAGGGCTTGATCAGAAGTCAATGATTTCTCGTTGTACAAATTATATAAAATATCTCTGCTTTTTCTAATGCCAGCAGTAGCCCATTCATTAAATTTTGGTTTAGCATTGATTGTTACTTTTTTTACAGGACATGCTTTATTGAATTCATGGCATACTGTAGAAAATAATGTACCGTAGTTTATATTGGGGTCTTGTGAATCAAAACTAGCAGTTGAGAGATTGCTAAGAACATTATTATTAAACGTTTTCAATTTTTTTTTTGTGAGAGGTCTTAATTCTATGGTTTTGTCTAGGTGTAACTTTTTATGTAAGTCAAATGATACAAGTTGACCAGTATGGTCAGACCTGACACCACTAATTAAGCACGAGTCTTGTACTTGACAATTAGTAAATATATTGTCAATGCATGAAGCTGAGGTTGCTGTTATTCTAGTCGCTTCATTAAATATACATTTTAAATTAAATGATTTAAACAATGATATAAGCTTACATTTATCCGGTGAGTTAACTAATAGATCAATATTTAGGTCACCACAAACAAAAACTAATTTATTATCTTTAAAAAGTTTGCATAGTATTTCTTCCATAATTATTAAAAAAGATGACAAGTTTGAGGCTGGTGGTCTATAAACACATAAGAAAGTATGGCCCTCAACCTCTGCACATGCTACCTCACATAAGCGATCAACAGAGCAAGCAGTGATATCCTTCCTTTCCTTGTGTCTGAAGCATTTATTGCATAATATCAAGGTACCACCCCCTATTGAGGACCTGTTAAACGCACTGGCAACTGAAAAATTATTTACATTAAACAGCATCCTATCCGGTCTTAACCAGGTTTCACAAAAACATAATATATCCATATGATATTTATCTATTAACAATTCCACGTCTAGGATTTTGCCAGAAAAGCGATTAATATTTTGATGATACAGTAAAATATTCTTATTATGCTTCTCTATTGTCGAGTCTAAAAGTTTAAAGAATCTATTACAGTATTATTAGAAATACTAGATAATACTGTTTCGTCACTTAACCTAGTCTCAGTTAAATTATCAATAACTGCGTGTATATTGTAAGCTAACAAAGTAGCCAATACATGTTGACTTTTCTTGGGAAGAAACATATGTTCCCGATTTAATACAAAATCTCTAACAAAATTGTTAGTATCAAAATACAATAAACGGTCACTATGACGACATGACAAAGTATGCATTAGGTTGTTTAAACTACAAATGTAATTGTTTTCTTCAGCATACAAATTACTTGAATAAGGCAATGCACATAATATTAATTTGCCTAATTTTAATTTAAGTAGGGTGTCGACACCATTAACTATGTCCCTTTTAGTGATGCTCAGACTGTTTCCAATATTAAAAGAACTACAGTAGTCTGCTCATTCATTTGTGTGTTTTTTATTTTATGAACAAGCTCATTAAAATTTAGGTTATGGTAACAACAGTTTACAATGGTATGTTTAGATCGGTTATTTAACAAGGATCCAAAACCCGCTCCTAATCTATCAGAATACACCAAAACATTACTTTGAGTGGGATTGACAGTTTCTATGGCATGAGTTAAAGTGGGTGAAGTGGCAGGAACAACATGCTGTGACATGAGAGGTGGCGGAGTGGGAGCACAACTACAGGTGAGGTTGTTTGTCAGCGACTCGTACTTCTCTGTGCCGTACTTCACCAAATCCACCGACTCACAGGCCTCCTGCAAGCGCTTGTTTAACATTTTCTGACTTGACTCATACTTACAAGATATTTCCCTAAGTGTATTTTCCCTACTCAGTAATTCCTGTTGAAGGTTTTGTGTCTCAACTTCATACATTTTTCTGCTAGTTTCCATCTTAATATTACATGAATCTAGTTGGCATTTTAAGTTAATACGTTCTTTCCTAAGATTAATATTAAACTTATAAACACTTTGTGACTTCAAGAGTTTCTTGTACTTTTTTATATTTTTACTAATTTTAATATACTTCTTAATTTTATTATGACTAGTTAGAATTGGACATCTAGTTAAGGTATCGACCCCAGTCAGGTCTATGGCAACGGTGGGCTTCTCGCACTCCAGTCCGGATACACTACCAACCAACTCGTCGAAAAGGTTATTGGTGTTGGCAACCTGTTCCCTGTCTTTCAGAGAGTTGATGGTGAAAATGGTGTTGTGTGCCTTGCATAATTCCACTTCAAGGCCTGATATACGTCTCAGTGCTTGATCATGAGTGTCACTGCATTGTTGAAAATCTGACACTAGTTGACGGAGATGGTGATGCTGGTCAAGTATGTCCAGGTGCTGGGTGTGAAGTTCTACAAGCTGGCTCTTGAGTTCAGAGTTTTTGTCATTAATCCTCTTGACTTCAACCTCACTGTCCTCTCTTTCCTGCAGTAGCTGGTTGCATTCTTTTTTTGATGCCTCCAGCTCCCTCAGTGTTGCATTCAGTTTGTCACTCATGTCACGAACAGTGGCTGCGCGGGTCATCATATTGAAAAATATCCCCAAATGGCACCTGGAATGTGACAAGAACCAACTAAGTGTATGAGGAATCTAAATGAGTTGAGAACTTGAGAAGGTAGGAGGGTAAGACAGCAAGAAGTAAAGAAAAACAAAAGAATAAATTTACAAAAATAAAATTAAAAAAATGATTATGAAAATATGAAGGTAGGTACCTAATATAAGAAAATAAGAGACTAATTAAATTATTCTGGGGCTTATCACAATTTATACAGTTTAAAAAAAAATTATAAAAATGGACTTAAAATACTACATTTAAGATCATAAATACGAGTATGTGTGTAGTAAAGTTTGTAGTGTATGTTTTATGACTGGGGCAAGTGAATTCGTCGTCGATTTTGCTTCCACAATTTGTCAAGCAAAAGGAGACATAAACGGTGCCCGTGCGTGCTGGACGTAGCTCATATCTCTGAGCAGTGTTTACAGGTGATGTATAGTGTGTAAATATAACTACAATAATGATTATTTTAAAACAAAATACTCCCCGGGTTCGATGAATTCAAATCCGCAGTCCAAACTTTGACAGCCGGTAGATGACTTTTCGAAATCTCGATTATTCACGACAAAAACACGTCACAAACACTGTTGGAGACACTCTATACTTAGATTCTAAGATAAACAATAGATTTACGCAAAATAAACACAATTATTTATTATTCTAAAATATTTAACTACGAGGTCGTTTTTTTCACGACTTGTCGCCAGTGATGCCAGCCCAAAAAAAAAAAAAAACTATATCTTTAAAAGTATTTATTTAGAAATTATAAAAAAATAAATTAAAAAAATAAGATCCTCGTCATAAGTCCTTTCATTTGAACAACTTGACACAACAATTTGACACGGTACAGTCAGCAATTTTTTTATTTTATTGTATTATTTGCCCCCATAAGTGACCCCATATTCAAAATTCATTTATTTATGTTACACGTCCGTATTTGGTATCACATAAATACATATGTGTACCAAATTTCAACTTAATCGGTCCATTTGATTCGGAGAATTTTGGCTGTGACAGACGGACAGACAGACAGATATACACACGAGTGATCCTATAGGGGTCCCGTTTTTTCCTTTTGAGCTATGAAACTCTAATAAGTAGCCCTTTTTACCCTAAATACCGTTGGAACCAAAAATTTAGCCTCAGTTTTAATTGTCCAAGCATTTCTTCTCGTGAAAACAGTGTCTCTCAGTGTATCACAGTGAAATTAGTTCTGTTTATAGTGATTTGAGAGATTTTATTGGAATGGATTTTTATTTCACTCTCATGGACTTCAAAAACCCAAGTGGCTTATTTCAATAAGTATCCAAAGTACATGGATTATTATTATTTTACTATAGCATCAACTTCATGCAGTAACAATATTCTGAAAATAGATGACTGGCCGTCAAACAACATGAATAAAGCTAAAAGCAATTTGCTTCAATTATTGAGCAATGTTATGCTCAGCGTCACAACGTACACGCATCGGTAAAGTAGTCTGTTATGTTTTATAATGAGCTCATATTGAACATTTAATTAATAAATTACTTTGAAAGGTGAGTATTGAGGAACAAAACTGAGTGGAGTTTGTCAAAAGGTATTAAAACTGTAAACTTAAACCGTACAACTAAGTAGGTCCTTGTCTGCTTTTAGATTTATCTATAATTATGATGAAATAGCAACGAAGAATTTTCGTCCGTTTGACTGTTTGTCTGGACGTAGGTATGTTTCGGATTGGCGCAAAAACGACTAAACGGATTTGGATGAAATTTGGTACACAGATAGTTATAACCTGGATTAACACGTATGGTACTTTCCGGTACTACGATCCCGTGGGATATTTTCCAACATCCACGCCGGCGAAGCCACGGGTAAAAGCTAGTTAAGTATTATAGTACTTTACTTCGTCATAATGTTACGTACCTACCTACATCATTCGCCTTTTACTACATTGACATATTTCAGTAGAAACTGAGAAGGTTCCAACAATTGCAGTCACACTACACTCGCACAGACCCAGATCTCTGTCGATATTAATATTCCCTCCACTCGCGACAAATAAGTTAACCAAACACAAATATTTTATCTATTTGCGCAAAAATAACTCTGTCACACGTAGCACGTCGTAGCACGTCTGCTACGACGGAGCACAGAGGGTAGTACAGAGAATAGACAAAATGACAAATTCACAATCACTATCTGTCATTTTGTCAATTCTTCCGTCGACAAGACCCGGTTCTATGGTGGTCATGCAACGCTGTGTGCTGTTCCGTTCTGTATGGAAATCGTTTGAAGTGCTCGAATTACAACTATCTGAATGAAATAAATTAATGAAATTGTGCATTCAAGTGATTTGTGTCGCGTTTTGTGAATTTTTTTAATGAGATTTTTGTGCAAATTGGTTTGCTAACTATGAGATGCTCTTAAGCATAACTCATTTTATCAATATTTCAACATAACATTCATTTATTCAATTCATTCATTTCATTCTATTACATAAATCAAACTAACTCTCAATAGTTACGTTAGTAAGTCTACACTGGCGTTCAATTAGACAGGCGATGCAAACCTCAGACGCCGACGGTATGATTACACTGGCGAGGTCAGGCGATCTGATTATATTATTACCGTCTGTTATCTGACTCTGCAGATAAGCCAGATAACAGTCTTATTAGCAGGATGTTTGTGAGAGTTCAAGAACAGGGTTTTTAAATTAAATAATTTTATCTAGGAGGAAAGTTGTTGTAAACTGGAAAAATAAGGTTAGATTTAACGTAAAGTAATTCCAGTTAGTTGCTTAGTTATGTCTTTGTATAGTAGAAACTAGCTTCTGCCCGCGACTACATTCGAGTGGAAGTCGTGAGGTACATATTTATAAAACGCTCTCGGCCCGACCCACCGCGTAGTATCGCATCGCCCGCCCGCGCCACTACTTACTTTTCTGACTTTCTTCTGTTTACTCAGCTCCGAGGGGTTGTGGCGTAACGTTACCCTTCAACCTTCCTTTAAAATTGGGTTATCAAATGCAAAAAGTATGTTTCAAATCAAACTTGTAGTTCCAGAGATTACGCGATCAATAAATAAGTAAAAAACCGGTCAAGTGCGAGTCGGACTCGCGCACCGAGGGTTCCGTACAAACCTGTAGGTAAATAAGTAAAAGTTCACCCATCACGACAATCGAGTCATAGATATGGTATTTTAATTCAAAATGAAATCCATAACATTACAATAAGGAAAGCTGGAGGAGCATATAAACCAAAGACAAAGGTCTCTTTTTCGTTTCAGTAACCCTTTATTTTATATTAACACACACACACACACACACATACACATATCATTTATTTTATAATATAACTGAAATATCTACACTAGCCTTGCAGCAGCCTTGCAATAGTCTGCTGATGAATGATGGCAAGTTATTTATTTATCACTATTTAGAAATCTGTTACAAAAATACTAATTAAGTATTAAATTCGAACGACATCTGTAAATGGTGACTGAAAAAGGCATAAATGACATTGAACATTGAAGTTCGAAAAAACGTTATCTATAGTTGTACTACTTCGTGTAGTGCTAGTGTTTATTAGCGGAAACATGTTTATGGATGAAAAATATATGGAAATTCCATTTTGGGGATTCATTCTAAAATCACAATTTAAATTTTGGTTTTGATTTCCTTGCGAGTAGTTGCGAGTTTCAAAATATGCGCTATAAATGGTTGTACCTTTGAGTTTTTGCGTTGACTTAGAAATTTATTTTATTTTCACAGCTTATAGGCAATTAGACCTAAATATTTGATATGAGTTTCAACTTGATATCTCTACACGTTCATGAGGAAAAGGGTAATAATTTTATAATTAGGTACTTAAAAAAAATGTGAAGTAACTAAAAATTTCAGATTTTTAGAAAGTTCCTTTATATGTGCTATAAAATATTGCTTAATGCCAAATTTCAAGATTCTAGGTCGACGGGAAGTACCCTTTAGGTTTTGATTCCGTTGCGAGTAGTTGCGATTTTGAAAATATGCGGCTTAAATTGCTGTTTCTTTTGATTGCGTTGACATTGAAGTTTGATTTTGTTACAGCTTAAAGGTATTATAGACTTGAGTATTTGATATGAATTTCAATTTAGTACCTCTACGCGTTCATGGGGAAAGGGGTAGTAAGTTTAAAATGATTTAAAATATTTTTATTATAATGATGTAACTAAAAATTTACGGTTTTCGCAATTTTTCCTTTATCTGTGCTATAAGAAGTTGCTTCGTACCAAACTTCAAGATTCTGAGTTCACGGGAAGTATCTGTACCCTGGAAGTACCCTGTAGGTTTTGATTCCCTTGCGAGTGTCGAAAATATGCGGAAATTTGCGGCATAAACGGCTGTATCTTTTGATTGCGCTGGCTTAGAAGTTTTATTTTGTCACAGCTCTAAGAGACAGTAGACTTGAGTATTTGATATAAATTCCAGCTTGATACCTCCACGCGTTCTTGAAAAAAAGGGTCTTGACAGACAGACAGACAGACGGACAACAAAGTGATCCTATATGGGTCCCGTTTTTTCCTTTCGAGGTACGGAACCCTAAAAATCAAACTCTTCAGCTATGTTATGTTAGTTTAGATGGAGCATCATAAAAAGCATGGTTGGCACTTTTAATTCAAAAATGACATCATTATGGAGGCTCGCCAATGGTTTAAATGTCTTCCATTTATATTATTTATGACAGATAATCTTTGCCAAGATTTAAATTAGTAATGCTAAGTGTACCAGTACTAAGCTGTGCTAACAACAAAACTCTGCAGTCAGTGCCTGCCGAGCGCTGCACGCTGCGTACAAATATTAGTCAGCAACATGCTATGTATGCATTTACAGAATTTTACTATAATCATGAAAATCATCAATACAACTCTAAGTTCATATCGACTTATGTCTGACTATTTCATGAAATTATGACATTTGAGGGCAATTCTCATTTAGAGAGTTGCGTTGATGATTCTACTGGTTATAATTCTGTAAATCCGTATTTGTTACGATCACGAATCATATTTCGATCAGCATACAGCTTGACACTGGCCTGCAAATGCAAAAAACGTGATAGAATTTGAATTCGCGGCTTACCTTAGCGTGTAGCGCCTCTTGAGCGTGATGTACATACTGTTTGAACTATGTTGATACACAACGGTGATGAATTTGTCCGTTGAAAGAGACTTTAAATGAATGATGATTATTTAAGTATTACAAGTATAGGGACGGATAAGATGATTGACTTAACTTTTTTCACTCCAGCATGAACTATGTAATTTCGAATAAAAGATAAAAATAACAAAAATTGTATCACCTTTATATTTAATTCAAGAAAACAAAACACTACGTGATCATAAAATTTAATGGACTTGCCATTTAATTTTGGAACTTCTTCAATCCCTACCGGTACTGTAGTGCTAGCTGATCCGTTCAACCTACGCCCCCGATAAGCTGCGTAATCCCTTCACGGAGAAAAACGGAACAACTCTTAGTAAGCGAGTTCTTGAGGCGCGGGGGAGAGCTGGCAGGTTTAGACGTGACTTATCTTGTTTTGTTAAGTGTGTACTTAATGTAGTGACGTTTTGTAGGATGCTGGACATCCGAATAATATGGATTTCTAGTGTTGATTTTTAGGAGTTCTGTTATGACTGATGAATCATATGTTTTATTTATTTGTGGATTTTCCAGTAATTCTGAATATTTTTGGAATTTTACAAGCTTTACAAAAAGAGCCATCCATTATTTCTAGCTTGTTCGCCGGTAACGTAGGCCGGTACATTCGTTATCGAGCCCCGTGCGTATCATCTCCAACTAAAATAAAAATAAAAAACATAATTTAGTGATTAAATCATTTTCTTTGTACGAAATAAAGTCACGAACAGTTTCCGCAAGACAAAAAAATTACTTAATGATTTAGTACCTGCAGGTACCTAAACAAAAGCTTGTTAAAAACTCGACACACAGATATTAGCACGCCAGTAATCAGTTCCCTCAAATATTTAGCATAAAAGATTTTTATCTTTTATTTAGACGACGTCTTTTCCTCATTGTGTGTGTTTTTAAAAGATAGCATCACTTGCTGTTGCCGCGGGTTTTCATTTTAATTGGAAGCGAAATGTTTTGCTTTTTCGTGTATTTCTGGGGAATTCGAGAAGCTAACAAGTAATGCGATGAAAATGAAATCTATACATATTATAAAATGAAGTCGCTTTTCGTGTCTGTCTGTATGACCGCATTGTTCATCTAAACTACACGACGGATTTTCATCCGGTTTCACACATCATTTTTAGAGAATATATTCAGGAAAGTTTATGTGTCTAACATTCATATTCTTCTGAGCGTGTAGAAGGCAATTTAAATAGAGGTGGCTCAGAACTTGGGTACCTTCTCAGTAGTATTAATATTAAATATAATAATAATATAATATTAATTTTTTTTTTTAATAAATCTGACGTGATTTTAGGAAATCTCGTTGTTTTGTAAAGTCGTAAAAACCGTGCGAAGTTTGGGCGGGTCGCTAGTGTAATTATAATCGACAACAGGAAAAATAAGAAAAATATTGCATTCAATTTCAAGTGACTTTTTAAAATTTTGAAGGAGAAAGAATAATAAGATACTAAGTAAAGCAATTTAAAATTATTGAACGGACCTTATAGCGTAAAATGAACACAGATTACTTTTGAATTTTGCAATACAATTTCCCAACCATGTCCTGTTGTGCGGTTTTGGGAGAATCAATCCATACGTAGGATAAGACAAACTCGTTTTCGTGTTGTCTGTGTGACCATTTAGTTCTTTTAAATTACACAATGAATTTTGATGCAGTTTTCACTATCATTTAGAGAATTTATTCCAGAAGGTTTATGTCTTATAATAATAATAATTACTTAGCTAGTTAACAAACGTCAGAATTTTCATATCTTATATTTTCCATACTCTGCCTCGTTGGTCTAGTGGTCGCAAGCGCTACTGCTGAGCATGAGGTCCTGGGTTCAATTCCCGGGTTTGGGCAAAGTGGTATTGGGTTTTTCTATATAGAATTTCTCAGTAGCAGCTCGGAGTCTGGATCTGTGCCCGGTTGATGGCAATAGGCTCGCCCCCTATTACATGGGACCTACACATAACTGGCGAAATGTTGGTGTACCTACTACAGGTACACCTCTGCCCAACTCTTCGGGGAAACACGGCGTGACGTTTATATTTTCCATATTTATTTATTTCCTCAGCCGCATTTACTCTCAAAAAGTACGAAAAATTATAATAAAACCTTTAGTAATAACAGCAGAAGAAAAAGATCAACAAACAACATAAAAAAAGAAAAAAAACTAAGAATAATCAAGCAAAAATAAAGGCTGTCAAACTCGCCCTATAAAACAACAATTTCGAAAATCATGAATCCCAATTAAAACAGAATGTTGACTAGATCAGTTACGAGACGAGCACGCCTACCACCTCCGGACTCGTCGCTCAGCTCCGCTTCGCTGCCGCCGCGGTAGTTGCGTCGAAGTCAAAGTCAAAGTCAAATAATTTATTTCAATTAGGCACAAAAAAGGCACTTATGAACGTCAACATTTACAAAAAATATATATAATAATTGATTCTAGTCGCCCATTCCAAAAGGTCGTTTTCGTTTGGAGAAGAATGGGCAAGAAACTCCACCGTTACTCTTTTAAAATATTTTCACAATATCCTGTATACATTAATTATGTAATTATATGTGAAGACGATGCACCTAGAATAAGATTACTATACCACGATAGGTAAAAATAATGAAAAATGAAGGAATGACATAAATTAATTATGTGATAGATGCATGGTAATCACACATTTACAAGCATTGTAAAATTATACGATATTTTTAACATTTTAACAAGTACTACTAATAATAAGTCAGTGTGTGAGTTCAAGTAATCACAGAATATAAAATTACTGTTTAAAAAAAAAAAAAAAACAATTAATTGGCAACCAGTTAGATTTTGTCTAGATTCTAAATTGTCCTATGGAGCAGGACCAGCATGTTTCCAAGCATTTTTATCTTGGATATAATCCTCTAATTTGTAATATGCTTGTTTACAAAGTGTACTTTTTATATGAGTTTAAAATTTTCTTTCATTTAATTCTAATAATTATATCACAAGGTATTCTGTTGTAACATTTAACACAGTACCCCATAAAATATGTATTTACTTTAGATAGTCTGAAAAATGGTTGATCTATTTTATCTTTATTTCTAGTATTAAAATTATGTCTATCACTTATTTTATTAAAAAGATGTAGATTTTTTGTCACATACATAATATTTTCTGGATGAATTGGCAAGGTACCGTCATAATATTAATCTTTTTAAATAGTTCCCTGAGAGATTCGCGACGACTTAGATTATAAATGGCTCTGACAGCTCTCTTTTGTAAAATAAAAATGGATTCAATGTCAGCAGCCCGACCCCACAGTAAAATGCCATACGACATAATACTGTGGAAGTAACTAAAAGAGACCAAACGCGCGGTTTCTACATCTGTTAACTGTCTTATCTTTCTAACAGCATAAGCGGCCGAGCTTAGCCGCCCCGCGAGAGATGTTATATGGGGTCCCCATTGTAATTTCTCGTCTAGCGTGATTCCTAGGAAAACTGTTTGATTAATAAATTCCAGTTTTTCTCCATTCAACATGATGGCACATTCGCTGCTTCTAACATTTGGTTATTTAAATCTAATGCATTTGGTTTTTTTATTATTTAGTACCAAATTATTTACCGTAAACCAATCTTGGACCTGAACAATACAGCTAATTACGTCATCAAGATTTTATGACCATCAGTTTATTTTAAATATCAATGATGTGTCATCTGCAAATAACACCACCATCTTTGGTTGATTATGAAATAATTGGGGTAAATCATTTATATAAGCTAAAAAGAGTAATGGACCCAATATCGAACCTTGAGGAACGCCCATTACCATTTCGGACCCTAATGAGTTTGTGCCGTTGACTTGAACTTTAACCTTTCTATCTTTCAGGTATGATCTTAGTAAATCAAGAGCTGTATTCCTAATCCCATAGTGCTCCAGTTTCAGCAGAAGTGTGTCATGGTCTACGCAATCGAACGCCTTCGAGAGGTCGCAAAAGATTCCAATGGCATCTTGTGCTTCTTCCCAGGCATTAAAAATGTTCTTTATTAGGGTGACACCGGCGTCAGTGGTACAACGCTCTTTGGTGAAACCGTACTGTTGATCATGAAAGACGGAATTTTTATTAAAGTGCCGTAACATTTGATTGAGAATCAACTTTTCAAACACCTTACTGAGAACTGGCAGAATTGACACAGGCCTATAATTGTTGGGTTCCTTACTATCACCGGATTTGAACAAAGGAACTACTTTACTATGTTTCATGAGATCCGGAAAGACGCCTTGGTCTACACTAGTGTTAAATATGAAAGCTAAATAAGGCGCAATGGTTTCGATGACAGATCTACAGACTTTTACAGACATTCCCCACAGATCTTCTGTTGATTTAATTATAAGATTTTTAAAAGCTTTTATAACAGCCTGGGGGTTTGTATGCTGAAACCTAAACTTCAAAGGGCATGCCTATACATTATTTCTAAGTAAGGCAGCAGAAAGCGCGGGTGAGAAATTTAAAGCTTCAGTGGTTTTGTGGGGAATATTAACAAAAAAGTTTTCAAATTCCTGAGCTATTTCTACATCGGAGTTGATGGGACCATGAGCAGTCTCTAAATTAAATTCTGTATTACGCTGTTTTTTCCTACCGGTTTCATTATTAATTATTTGCCAGGTAGTTTTTATTTTATCATCAGCTGATTTTATTTTATTGCTAATGTGAAGAGCTTTAGCTATTTTGCACACACTTTTAAAAGTTTTAGAATATTTTGCAACATACTGATGAAAGCTTGTATTCTTCATGTGTTGCTTTAGGCCATAAAGTTCAAAAAGTTTTTCCCTACTTTTGCGAATACCTGGAGTCGCCCAATCACTAAATAAGAACTTTGTGTAAATTGTTTTGGTCTTTAGTGGAAAAGTGTCAGTAAATTGTTTGTATAATAGTGAAAAGAACTCGGTGTAGAACTCATTTGGGTCACTTATATTATTAAAACTCTGAATACATAATTTACTTGCCGAAGCATTATTTAATTTATCTAGATTTTTACATGTAATAGGGATGATGCCTAGGTCAAAAAAAAGAAATTCTATTTAGTCCGTCAGTCAGATAATAAAAAAATATTAGACACGTATTTTTTGCTTTATCATATTAATAAAAATATATAAGATACAAGCCATTAAAGTTGGGGAGTGGGGGTTGATACGTCACAAGTATGTATAAAATCTACATACAAGTGACGTCATGGCACATTATAACTCAATATATCGCCGTAATCTTTTGATAACGTAAAAAAAGAAAAAATACGTGTACTTTATTTTTTCATAATCTACATTACGGACAAAAAACATTTTTTTAGTCATCTTCCCTATTGGCCTAAACCTTATTTGAATTTTTTGTAAAGGTAGGTATGAGCAAAATGTAACTGTTTGTCCACTGTGATCAGATGGCAAATTATTTATAATCTGTTTATGTAAGTAATCACAGTTACATAAAATATTATCTATACAAGTGGCAGAAGAAGCTGTCACTCGGGTTGGTTCAATAAAAACATTTGCAAGTCAAATGACCTGAAAAGACTTAATAGTCTGACAGTATTAGAGTTATTTTCTAATAGATTAATATTAAAATCACCACATAATATGATTATTGACTTACTACTAGCATTTAGTTTCTTTAGCACATCCATTACATAATCAAACATAGAAATATTCTGGTAACTTGGAGGTCTGTATACACATACTATAACACGCTTATCAAGCTCAACACAGGACAATTCAATGGTGTGTGCAACAGACAGTCCGATTATGTCTTTTCGTTCTTTCGATTTAATATAATTTTTTACTAATATTAATGATCCTCCATGTATCATACGTTTTCGGCTGAAATGGCTGTCGAGCTCGAGTAACGAGTATTTTTCCCCACCGACGTCGCTAACACCTGTACGTTGGCAGGGGAGATGCCGGTCACCGAGAAGCTTGAGACTTAGGGGTCAACCGGCCCCGAGCCGGGTCCCCGCTGCCGGTGGTTGTGTGCAGCGCATGAGATGGACTCAGTCTATGAACGAGAACGTCATGCGCGCATATTACGGGTCTACAGAGGGAGGAACTAACTTCACTGCGTACCGTGTTAGGATGCTGTCTCTGTTTCAGGAACTAGAGCCAACCGTCAACGTCTCGGCCCAACGATTGTCGGAACAGGTGCGGGTCATCCAACATAATCACAGGTTGGACGATGCTGCGCTTGATAGGCTGCGCTCAGAGGTACTGAGCAACCATATCATTTTTAACTCCGGCACAAACCGCGGCACAAGTGTCTCCAATTAATGTTATCCCGCCGCGGTCCAATCATAGTGTCAAAGAGGAAGTTGACAGGGTTACCACAGTAAGTAGCCAGTGCAACGTCCGATTGAGGAGCGCACTGGAGGATGCGTTTCGTGAAGGGCAATACATGACCACGAGTGATGCGCTTTGTAAGGCGGGCATTTTCGGGGACTGGAATCAGCCCTCGAGAAAACATGTCCCATGTCACAGACCGCATCGACTTTCTGAAGCAGAAAGTTTGTGCATGGGCGAGCCGTATTCGGCGCTATAAGCGGCGGGTTGATCGATACACGCAGAATCGCATGTTCCAGAGCGATGAGAGGTGGGTATATAGAGCTTGGGAGTGACCTGAACAAAATGTGACGGACGTGTGCCGCCCGGGTGACGCCGCCACGAATGCATTTTGGCGCAGCATCTGGTCGGTGCCCATCTGTCATGCTGAGGCTGACTGGATGTAGGATGTCAAACGAGTGTGTGAAACTATTCCAGAAATGGAAGCCATACTGATCACGCTATCAGACGTAGCCAGAGCAGTCCGTCCGTTACCGAATTGGAAATCACCGGGAACGGACAGACTGCACAACTTTTGGTTGAAATGGCTGATCTGTTCACACACTCGCCTGGCATCTCAATTCCAGTCATCCCTAGAGTCTGGATCGCTACCGCAGTCTTGCAACAGGCGTTACCCACCTGCTCCATAAGTCAGGTAGTCCCGCGGAACCCAAGAATTATAGACCGATCACAGGTTTGTCAACGGTCTATAAACTTCTTACATCCATTTTGAGATTGAAAATTAACACACACATTGACAATAATTCAATTATGTCTGCCTGTCAAAATGGATGTAGGAATGGATCCCGCGGTACTAAGGAGTTACTCCTCATCGACATGGCCATAAGCCAACAGTTTCGTCGATCCCGCAAGGATCTGTCGACATGCTGGATAGACTATAAGAAGGCCTACGACTCGGTGCCACATACATGGCTCATGAGGGTGCTGGAGTTGTAAAAGATAGATGCAACTCTGCGCTCCTTCCTGAAATCATGTATGGAGCAATGGAGGACGGTCCTTCGCTATCCAGGATGTCGACAGATCTAGGGGAATGATGAACCTGTATGGATTAAACGGGGAATATTCCAGGGCGATAGTTTGAGTCCACTTTGGTTCTGCTTAGCCCTGAATCCTCTAATCACACTGTTGGAGATTTCGGGATGGGGCTATCGATTGAGGAGAGGTGGTCAGGTCAAATCTCACCTCCTCTACATGGATGGCTTGAAACTCTTTGCCCCCAAATTGCGACTGATGGAGCTACTACTCAGAAGGTAACTGAAACATTCAGTAGCACCATCAGGATGGAATTTGGTGTGGACAAATGTGCAGTCATACAACAATGACAATATAACACAATGTAAAGCGAGGGGAGATTATGGAGTCCGAATGAACTCATTTCACGGACTCCATACACCTTAGATCCCCCTCCTCAGCCGAAAGCTAGAAGTATTTGGGTATGTTGGAATCGTTAGGCATCAACGTTGCTGACATGAAGCAATCGTTGAAGGAGCGCTTCTTTGGTCGCCTGAAGAAGGTATTCATTAGTCTTCTTTCGGGCGAAAACAAGGTGCGCGCCTTCAACGGTTGGGTCATGCCAGTTTTGATGTACTCTTTCGACATACTCAAGTGGACTCAGACCGAACTCGACGCCCTGGACAGACGGGTCCGTACACTCCTGACCGCAAACCGGATGCATCACCCACGTTCATCGGTGATGAGACTGTAACGGTTATACCGCCACATACAAACTACGCATCAAAGACATGACGTCACACAAATCCTGCATCGCGCAATTAGAGTTTACCGCGAAAACGACATATTATATAAGACTATCCGACATCAACAGTCGGGCAGTCGGCCCGCCAGACACAACACCCGTCTGGTTGGAGGATCCTCCCTTTTCTATGGTGGATGAGTGAACTTTACACCCTGTTCCTCATGCCTATAAATTGGTGACCCCGAGTATGAACGTCCACGCAGCCTTCGTGCAACTACTTCAGCGTGACGTCATCATCATCATCACTCCCGCAAGCTTTTGTGAGGTGAGTCACACAGACAGCCAGCACCCGCGGCTTCAACGGGTATCCTGACCACCAGCATGCAGTGAACGCGCATTCCTGGTCATCACCCTCAGCCTCATCAGCAACCTTGGCACAGCACCTGCACTTTCGGCCGGTCTCACAAGCAGAGCTCTTTCTACCCTCTCCTGGTCGACGCTAGCAGTCAGCCACAAACCGGCGCTATACCACATCCGACTCACTGAATCCGACTAACGTTCGTATCCTGGCTACGTTTTGGTGACCTTTTCGGGGAAACTGAAGGTTTCGTCTGTGCAATTATGGACGAAGTTATCTTGACGAATAACTACCGGAGACATATTATGAAGGACGGGACGGTTGACGTGTGTCGGGCATGCCACCGTCCGGGTGAGTCCATCAGACATATTATCTCTGGTTGTTCTCGTCTGGCTAACGGCGAGTACTTGTACTGGCAAAACCAAGTGGCCAGGATTATTCACCAGCCACTTGCTCTGCAATATAAACTTGTGGATTCTGAGGTACCGTACTACAAGTATCTGCCCGACCCAGTTCTCGAAAATGACCATGTTACGTTGTACTGGGATCGGTCTATCATTACTGACAGGACTATTGTTGCCAATAAGCCTGATATAGTGATAGTTGATGTTACCATTCCACATGACGAGAACCTCGTGAAAACTGAGAAAGAGAAACAAATAAAATATCTCGACTTAGCACACGAGGTTGTCGACATGTGGAATGTGAGCTCAGTTATCATTGTGCCGATTGTCGTAACGGCCAATAGCCTAATGGCCGAAAGCCTCGACCAACATTTCTCGAGGCTCTCGTTAGGCGGTTGGATCAAGGGCCTGATTCAGAAGGCAGTACTTCTCGATACGGCTCGTATTGTGAGGAGGTTCCTGACTCTGCAGCCCTAACCACCGTTAGCTTGAACCCTGCTGCCGAATTTTTAAATATTTTTAATATAGTTTAAAAAAAAATATGTTAAAGTGAATAATAAACGATATAATAATTAATAATAATAATTCATTTATTTCAGACATGGTCCATACAGAATATAAACATTTAAAACACATGTAGTGCGAATATAGAAAGAGGGCGAAGGCCTAAGGAGAAATTAACTGACGATAGCTAGTAGCACACTGACGTTTATTTTTGCAAGTCAACATGACGTAAACAAAACCATAGCTAAAAAACATAAACTATACAACATTCCTTCCCCTGGCTTGACAAAATAAACATAAAACTAAATCTTTAATAAAAACATTAAAATAATCAATTAAAAATAAAATTACATTTACACATACACATTAGAATTATATAATCATAATCAAACAATTGAATTGAATAATATAAATTAAAAAAATATACATTTAAAACAATCAACACAATTTACACACAAAACAGTCAAACAGTCTTAAGAATTCATATTTAACTTAAATACAGTAAATTTATGTGCTATTTCTAGGTTAAACAAATGGTTAAACATGACGTTCTCGATGTTTTGACATGTCCCCACATCAGTAAATAGCACTCGTTGACTGCCCGTTCGTGATTGCAAGCGTGACTGTGCGCCCCGTATTCAGTAATGTATATTAGTATAAACTCACGCCAAAGAGTAACCGCGGAGTTTTTTGTCGGCTCTTTTCCTTAGAAAACCATCGATTGGACCCATGCACCTTGCTTCTAAGTGCCCTCATATGGTACCTTCATATGGTTTATCTACTTAAATACTAATATTATAGAGAGGTAAAATTAGTTTTCTTGTATGTTTGTATGGTTGTTTGTTAGTTACTATGTAGGGAGTAATCTCCGGCACTACCAGTTGGATTTGAAAAATGTTTTTGCATTGGATAGCCCAATTCGTGAGGAAGGCTGCGGGCGAAGTCGCGGGAAGTGAGAACTAGTGTGTTTTTTTTTTAACTAATCGTTGCCTGCGATTTCGAATGCGATCCAGAGTGAAAAGTAGTCTTTGTCCTTACCTAGTTCATGGTCCATCTGCGTGTTAAATTGAATCCTAATCCGTTCAGCTATTTTTGCATGATTGAGTAAAACGTCCAAACATATACAAATTTTCACATTTATATTATTAAGTAGGATTTGAGTTAGTTACAAAGCGCGTAAAATTTTTTCCTTATGCAAAGTATTATTTTCTATGGTAAAACCCAGCTTTATTTACCAATGAAGCGTGTTCATTTTGAATTTGAAACTATTTCCGTTCCACTGGTTCGAATCTAAAATGTTTGAAGTCAGTATTGATTTCATTACATCACTAAAAAGGTAATTTAATAACGCGTTAGTATTATTATGTCATATTCAATGAGCTGATCAATTTCTATCCGTGCCGTGTTCAAATTAGTTGATCACGTCACCCTGACGCAAGAACAGCTTATTATTCGAATACATACCGAGTCGCTTATTTGTGTTTACGTCCTGTGTATCAATGCTTCTCCTATGTTTATTAAAGGAAGGATATGTTTGCTTGATGCGTGCCTTTCCGTACCCATTTTGAAGAGGTTAAAAGCAACTTAAATTGACAGTGGATTGAACAAATACCAACACTTTATTTGTAGGATCATGTTTATCTCGTTAACTTCCTTTGCGCATATGGTCTTCATCAGATGTTAGCAACAGCCAATTGTTTCACTGTATTTATCGAGTTTTCAGTAAAATATTCAACACTTCGATTCAGGTTGTGTATTGGGACTTCTACGGCATTCAGTAAAAAGTGAGAATGAGTACCTATTTTACAGGTATTTTTTTAAATGTAGTTTTTTTTCAACATAGTCACCTTTTAGTGTAATACACTTGGAATACCTTTATCCTAAACTTAAAATTCACTTCCTAAAGAACTCAAGCTTCCTCCTGAGCACCTAAAAAATCCTGTACTGCAGCGACTACTGCTTCATCATCTTCAAATTTCTGTCGTCTCAAATAATTCTTCAACCTCGAATAGATAGAAATCGCTAGCCTTGCCCCTAGCGATTTCTATCTATTCGAGGTTGTGGTGTTATTCTAGTGAATGTGGAGGATGCTCAATGATTTCAAAGCCAGCATCTCGAATAGCAGCCATCGCATCGCAAGCGGCGGAACGGTGCGAGGGGGCGCGGGGGCGTTATCTTGATGAAACAAGACAATCTTTGCAAGTTTGCCTCGCCGTTTCTCGTGGATTTTCGCGCAATTTTTTTATTTGTTATGAACAGTGCTCGTGACAGCAGCTCCATAATCGAGGTATTCAATCAATTACTAAACCTTGTCTATCCCAGAAAAGAGAGCCCATGATCTTACCGGTAGAAGGAATCACCTTGAATTTCTTAGGAGATGGATTGTTTCGTTATAGTAATGGTAAAACCACGTTTAGTCCATTGTTATAAATCGAGCCAAAAAACTATCAGGATCTTGATGCAACAGTTCCAATCAACCCTCGGGGAAAATTCAGTCTTGTTTGTTTTTGCACATCGGTCGCGTTCTGGGAACCCAACTCGCGGATATTTTTTTCATCCCCATGCATTCATGTGAGAGGTTATACACACTACCTGTTGAAATCTTTGTTTCTTCAGCAATAAAACGTACCGTGACACGACGATCTGCTAAAGAATTTTTTTCGACTTTTTTAACCATTTCTTCGGTCACTGCTCTCATAGGGCGTCCCGAGCGAGGGTCATCCACAGTATTATGTCGTATGGCATTTTACTGTGGGGTCGGGCTGCTGACATTGAATCCATCTTTGTTTTACAAAAAAGAGCTGTCAGAGCCATTTATAATCTACGTCGTCGCGAATCTCTCAGGGAACTATTTAAAAAGATTAATATTATGACGGTACCTTGCCAATTCATTTATGCAAATATTATTTATGTGAGAAAAATCTACATCTTTTTAATAAAATAAGCGATAGACATAATTTTAATACTAGAAATAAAGATAAAATAGATCAACCATTTTTCAGAATATCTAAAGTAAATACATCTTTTATGGGGTACTGTGCAGTGTTAAATGTTACAACAGAATACCTTGTGATATATTAGAATTAAATGAAAGAAAATTTAAAAATCATATAAAAAGTACACTTTGTAAACTAGCATATTACAAATTAGAGGATTATATCCAAGATAAAAATGCTTGGAAACATGCTGGTCCTGCTCCATAGGACAATTCAGAATCTAGACAAAAACGAACTGGTTGCTAATTTAATTGTATATATATTTTTTTTTACATATATTTTATTTCTTGTGATTACTTGAACTCACACACTAACTTATTATTAGTATTACTTATTATAATGTTAGAAATATAGTATAATTTTACAATGTTTGTAAATATGTCAGCACCATGCATCTATCACATAATTAGTTTATGTCATTCCTTCATTTTTCATTCTTTTTACCTATCGTGGTAAAGTAGTTTATTCTAGGTGCATCGTCTTCACATATAATTATATATCACTTATAATTAATGTATACAAGATTATTGTGAAAATATTTTAAAAGAGTAACGGTGGAGTTTCTTGCCCATTCTCCTCCATACGAAAACGACCTTTTGGAATGGGCGACTAGAATCCATTATATATTTTTTTGTAAATGTTGACGTTCATAAGTGCCTTTTTTGTGCCTAATTGAAATAAATTATTTGACTTTGACTTTTACGTATTAATTAATTAACCATTGGGTACACAGATGTATGTATATATTTATTTTCCTAGTCGCACTGCAATCTAGAAAGTATCTCTTTAACACCTTTGAGCAGTTCTTCGCATTTAATACATTACAGATTTCCATAGGTAAATCATTCATATACGATGGTAGCATGCATTCCCACGTCTATGCTCCATAAGCATTATTAGATTTTGGTTCGATATATGTGGGTAAGCACGGATGTGTGGTATTAACTTGTTCAGTGGTAAAATTTAAAATTTCAAGCGCAGATACTTAATAACCGCATGTACTTCAATTTTTTCCATTTTGGCCAAGAGTCTTTGCAACCACAAGCAAATGACTTCTATTATTTAAAAACTTTTATTTTTTAAGTTTATATCAGATATTCCAGCCAGTACTTACTTTTAATATTTCCAAAGAGTTTGTACCTCACTCTCATTTTTATTGAACACCCCTCGTATTTATAAAAAATCTTATCTGTGTATCTACATTATAAGCAAATAAATGATTTCTAGTTCTAGCTATTTTCATTTCAGTTCATTGAACTCCAGCGCATGCTAATCTATCCCTAATGGAAGTAAGAGATACAATACAAGGTGTTAGTAGGAAGCTCAACAAATCGCTAATGTTCGAGATTGATAGTCGCCACCTCCGCGAGGGAGATACATTGTAATGAAGGATGGGGCCCGACCACACGGTAGGAATTAGACAAGGTATTGACCGAGGAGATGCACTATTTAATTTTAGAACTAAAAGAAACTGATTTTTATTTGATGAGTGCAATTGATGGAAAATTAAATTACAAATGGGCATTTTTTAATCACACGTAGCTTGAGTGTAGTTGCATTAAATCACACCGTGCGACACGCGGGACTCACCAAACCGCCACGTAAGGACATCGCTCACTATACAGTCCCTTCGCCGCTTTGTGTGTTTTTATTACGTTGTATAAATTTCAATCGTATTTGAGTTCAGTTGTTATAGAAGTGTGCGCTCTAAACCTTTCGTCCAAAGCAAAGACATTTCGTGGTCATACATAACAGATATAGAACTAGAAGTGATTTCTTTTTACTACAGCTCCAAGACTCACCAAACCGTCACGCAAGGACATCGCTCACTATACAGTCCCTTCGCCGCTTTGTGTGTTTTTATTACGTTACACAAATTTCAACCGTAAGTTATAGTAAGTAAAATTGAGTTTTAGTTGTTATAGAATTGTGCGCTCTAATTTGCCTTTCGTCCAAAGCAAAAGCATTTCGTGGTCAAACATAACAGAGATAGAACTAGAAGTGATTTATTTTTACTACCGCCCCAAGACGTTGTTCACTATTAGAGTTCATTATCTTGTGCATTTTGCTTATTATAGCTTGTCTTATTATTACTGCGTGGTTGCAACTGATAGCCTGACGTCATTAGGTAACTACTCAGAGGAAGTTCGTGAAACTGACGAGGGGTGACTCGCTGATGTGTTGCTATCAACTTATGTGAGTTTCATCATATTTACAACTTTGCAGGAGGTTATTAATAGTTCGTTGTGTTTAACAATGGATGATTAGTTTTACTTAGTATTTTAGTAATTAAACGAAGGTTATATCTAATGCCAAGGTCCGTTATTGTATAGAATAATTATTCAAAATTACGCTCTTCTGTTTCTTAATTAACAAAATAAAATTTAGGACTACGGCTGTATTTAAAAAAAATGCGTGTCTGCTTGATTCTTACAGAAAATAAATAATAATTTATAACGTTAATTTATTTTAAGATTACCACAGACTACTGAGTCTTTAATAGCGTTACTAGTGAAGTACGTTTAGTAATATTCTCTAGTGGTGATGTAACAATTGATAAAGAACAAAGGTCTTAAATTTATATATATATAACTACAACACCCTTACCAAATTGGACTCTTTCTTCATATCATAACTAAGAACATGAAAAGATATAATTATGCAACTTACACTTCTTGCACTCAATATGACAAACAAAGTTACTCTCTTACCCAAAGACAACTTTCTTACATTTGCAAACAAAAATACAAATGATGCTAACAGAAATATAAGGTAATAATTATTAAGTTACTTTTGTAACTCCTATCTTGTAGCTAAGATACATAAATCTATCTTTATGTAAAGCCTTTGTCAATAAGTCAGCATATTGCTCTTTTGTACAAACATACTTCAAGTCAATTATATTTTTCTTTAATAATATTATAGGTACTTGACATTTATATGTTTGCAGCGTTTATGGTAGTCTACACTTTTAATGAAGCAGATTGCACTCTGATTGGCGATATTTAAACACACTAATCTTGTTTTTGTATTAAAAATGGAGCTGCCATAACATGGGCAACACAACATCAGCAGAGTGTTGCTTTATTAACTACGGAGACAGAATTAATGGCTGCCTGTGCTGCAAAAAAGCAAAACTGCATATAAACTGCAAGCTGCTGTACTAAAGAAGCTTTGTGGTTAAAAAACTTGCAATTGATATGCATTAACCAATCAGAGACCGACGTATGCATGTGTCTTTGGCATAGTCTGCGTCGCAATAAGCTTGAACTATGTTATTTTTTTAGCATACAGTCTTAATATAGGTTTATGTTTGTTTTGTACCATTAAACCAGTAAAGGTTTGTATTGGTAAAATATACTTATATATACTAGTAACAACAGACAACAGTTTGCTTTAGTAGTAACAATTGATAAAGAAGAAAGGTCTTAAATTTATAACTACGACACAGAAAACCTCTAACTGAAGACAATATCCAAAAGTCACTCGTCGAATAAAAACACATAATATTATTAAGGAGAAAAAATCAGGATACATACGAAGACTGAGCACTGGCCCACGTTCACATACCCTTATTACATAATACGTTGTTTTTGTATTGTTAAAACGAATATACCGAAGATTCGTTAAAGCCGATTTTTTTTACTACTTAACATATTATTTTTGCCTGTGCCCTAATTTAAATATTGGAAACATCACCCGAACTTGTACAAAGTCAACGTGGGAAAATATACTCTAACACAGTTTTCAAATCCAATGCGTCTTCTTTATTAGATGTTAAAAGTAAGGGGAAGAAAACATGCCATGGATGTCTAAAACCAACACAATGTAGATAACATTGTGTTGTATCGTAAAGTTTGAGAGCATGTTTGTATTCGAACATCAAAGTACTTGAACATTGTTTCGATATTTTGTGTAAATGGAAAAGTTTGCACAAAGAGGTCAGTATTGTTCAACAAGTTTGTGCCAAAAGGATGTTCAATCTTGGGCTGGTTGTAATACAACTTATAATTGACTCCAGGAAATCAAAAGTCGATATTTGTGAGATGGCAACCTGTCTTTGGCACAGACTTTACACTTCGGTCGGAAACGTAACAAAAAGCTGCCGCTTTGCTGACGTGAACATACGTATTTCACGTTTAACAGAAAGGTCGGATTTTATCTTGACGTCCAGTAAGTACCAACTGACCCGGTTAGTACCTGGAGTAAATGTGTGGTAAACTTTATCTACTCGCCGAGTATTTTAAAATAAGTTTCTATTGTTTCAAATTGTGCTTTGTATGTGTTAATCTGTTTCGTATTGTTTAAGCGCGATTAATTATGAACTAATCTAAAAGACCTTCACGTGACCCGAGGGTCAGCTCGTTCTTAGGCCAAATAATTACAATTTGCCATTCAACGTGCCAATGTAAATTAAATGACTAAGTACTCGACGGCATTGCTGTCATCCGGAAACAAGTACTTACTACTACTGGGACAAGTACTTCAACGCCTATGTGTCGTTTTGTTTTTGTTTTTATTGGTATAGTTAGTTAGTCATTTTAGTATCTAGTGTAAATAGTTTGTTGTTATTATTTGTATAAAAGACCTTTGTAATAATGTTATATTATTATTATTCTGTTCTAAAATGTTGACGTAAGTTGTAGATTGTGTATTAGTTTTCTTAGATTGTTCAGTAGAAGCCAGAGATCAGGTAGGCAGGCTTTCAATTGAGTTCACTTCAATTTGAAGTTTCAACCTTACATAGTTGAAACGGAACGCCGTGGCATCCTTAGTAGTTAAACAAACTGTCTTATTACAAAAAGCGGTTTAACTAAAAACCCAGGTTTAAACCTCTATAAACTACAGTTTAAACAAAAATGATATTACAAAACGTGGTTTTTCGAAAAACCATAGACCATTTCATGGTCTAACCCTAAACCTCAGCGGCCCCTAGTTTAAACGATCAAACAGTGGTCTAAATCGTATCTGTCCAAGTTTCTTTTTAATTTAAAGCATCTTTTTCATTGTGTTGTGTTGTTTTAAAATGATGGATATTAACATGGTCGATTTCATTGATATTGAGGATATAATGTGGCGTGATTACTTACTTTTTCCTCGGAACTCCAATTCTCAGTTCGTTATTATTTTGTTGGTACATCACAATATAATATTAAAATCACTAAAGAACACTACATACACATACTATCAACAAAGAGAAAATTGTTCTATTAGAGACTTCGATAACTTAAAAATTCCAAAGCTAAATGAACTTTGTTCAACTTGCGATGGTTTTGTTTAATGTTATGGTTTCATATATCGCGCGAGAATCTTACGTTTCGTTACACGTACTAAGATGTATTTTTAGTAATTAATACGAAATAAGTAATGTGTTTAAGCCTAAACAAAACTGCAATCGACGAAATAACTAATGTTCCATACAAAATAATAATCTCAATTTTTTTTAACACTCCTAAACATTAGCTTGTATTAACTAAAGGTTTTCTTTTCTGAGCATACGGAACGTTGCAATTGAATGATATCATGGTGAACGAGTAATATTATATTAATCTGTGGTTGATATAAAGACAACGGTTCAAATGACGGTACTAAGAAGACCACGGTTTTTTAAAGTTTTGTAATACGGACAAATTTAGACCATGGTTCTGCAGATAAGCCTGGACTTGAAAAGACAGGTTTAAAGCCAGGTTTATTTAGTTTTTTGTAATAAGACGACTGAGTTTGAGCTGCAAAAACCTCGGTTAAAACCTTCGTTTCTAAAACATACAAAATTGAATCAAATATGTTTTGCCCGGGTGGGGAATAAACGAATAATATATTTATTTTCAAGAATATAGGTAGCTAACATAAGTTATTAAGATCTATGAGTCTAAACCCAAGAAGGACATGTTTTTGTTTTTGATTTTATAAAGTATCATAGCTACTTGCAGATAGAAGTAGAATAAGAAGTAGATACTTTATTCACTTTACAATGTAGCCAAGTCAGCTAATAAGTAAATTAAATATAACTTAAGCTACTAAGTAACTATGAAATTAAGAAATCGTCCAACAACGTCTTTCTTTTTCACTTTATGTTAAGGGGGACACTTCTTTCACGTGTTCTATAAAATAGTCAGCACTTGCACTGCAGTTTTTAAGTTCACTCATACTGCACTAAAATAACTCAAAAGGTTTTACCCTTTTTAGTCTTCGCACTAATTCAGTAATGTCAAGGAGTTGAATCGCCTCAACATTCACATGATGATGAAGTCTGTGTTCATGAGCTTCTGCATATTTTTTATAACTATGTTTACGACATCCATCTTGAGGTCCCGGTGAAGGTCGCTGTTTCTAATGTACCAGGGTGCTTTGTAGTCGAAAATCATACGTTTTCAAAACAAAGTACTAAGGGACTATATCCCTTAGTACTTTGTTTTGAAAACGTTGTATGATTTGACGATAGCTTTGGCTGGTGCAGCCCCACAGCTGTATACCGTAGGTCCATACAGGTTTTAAAACTTGTTTGTATAACAATAATTTATTGGATATTGACAACGGCGACTGTCTACCAAGTAGCCAATATATTTTTTGTATCGAATATCTAGTTCGACTCTTTTCTTTTTGACATGCTCTTTCCAGCGCAGTTTTGCATCCAGTTTCATGCCAAGATAATTAGCAGTGTTTGCGTATGGTATTTGTTGATTATTCATGAATACCGGGAAGTATTGTGGCTTTTTATTGGTGAAATCAATGTGGATAGACTTGCTTTCATTGAGTTTGATACGCCATGTTACAGTCTACTCATAGCCAAGATTTATGGACTCTTGAACCTTATCTACGGCTGCCTCGTGACTATTTCCAACAGCCATAATAGCTGTGTCGTCAGCAAACGTTGCAATGACATTATTTTCTAGCTCAGGAATATCACAGGTGTATACTAGATACCTAGTACATTAACTTGTGGTACCTACTCCAGCTTTTATTTGCCTAAGGTTAGGACATATAGTGACCTTTTTGGTTACTAGCTGCACCCCGCGGTTCCACCCGCATAAGCCTCGATCCCGTAAGAATATCGGGATAATAATGATCCTATGTCCTAATCCAGGTCATGGTCTACCCATTTGCCGAATTTAATCCAAACACCTTCAGCCGTTTAAGCGTGAAAGCGTATTAAAAAAACAAACAAATAAAATGTTATATATTAGTTAGGATGTTCTCCAGAAGGTGAAGGACAGATGCGTAGTAGTTGCAACTGGCGTGTGTGTATGACCAGATAAAGGATTATGTAAGGGTCGTAGTCACTGGCGTTCTGTATAGTTTCTGCTTATCCCCATGGGAAAAAGGCGTGAGTTTAGGTATGTATGTTTTGTAGTTTCGGAGTCAAGAAAGAGATTCGTGGCATCCCTATAATTTTATCGTCTTAGCTTTTCTCTCAAACAACTAAGCCTTAACTAAGACCAAGACCTACATAAGTGAGACAGTACCGTTTACAGAGTAAAGCTGAGGTCGGCGTAAACCGGTACTGATAATTTGACAGGAGGGTACTATTTACAGTCTAAGCTTAGCAACGGCTGGAACAGGTACTATCAATAGGGCACGTGTCCAGTCGATGTTATTAAGATTAAGATCAATAGTGAATGAAGCATGACCTCGTGCCGAGGCTTACCTATTGACCTTGAAGGTTTGGCAATGATAATTATTATAATATAAGCAATCCTATTAAATTGATCGTTTTTTTTTAATATCGCCGTATTATGCTGAGATAGGGGCCTTTTTGGCCTTGCACAGGTCTTTTTTATTTTTTGTTAGTTTTGCTTTAAGCTCCCTTTTTTATTTTATATAATATTGTTCTTTTTTTTAAATATTATTACTGTTTGTATTTCCTGTGCGTGTCCCAAATAAAATATTTTTCTTTCTTTCTTTCAATTCAGCCTGTAAACGTCATAAGGAAAACTAGCTTTAAAATTTGATTTGAGAAAAGGCTCGCCTTCTCTGTTCGAGTATAGGCATTTTCCGTGGGAATAAATAAATATGCAGGTAGGTATAATTATTTAATTAATCTTAAGGTCTTGGTACCCATGATAGTTCTGAAAATCATGGTAAGAAGAGTCTCAAACACTAGCTAGCTAGGAATTGAAGCCCAGAGTTTTACAAATTAAACCTGTGCTAGTTCTGAGTACAAATGAGTTAACGGGCCGGCGGAGCATGCGTAGTTCATACAAACGTAATACCAAAATAATTTGTAAATCAAACATATTCTTAAGGTAGTGTGTATTTATTCCGATTGGCTTACAGAATATCTAGGCTTCCAAATATATATTTTGAATGGACACTGATTTAAATTCGAGTTATGAAAACAATAAGTTTTCTATAGAAATTTTAAATTCCTCATATCTCGTCTTTATATCAGTGTCCATTCAAAATATATATTTGGAAGCGTAGATATTCTGTAAGCCAATCGGAATAAATACACACTACCTTAAGAATATGTTTGATTTACAAGTTATTTTGGTATTACGTTTGTATGAACAACGCATGCTCCGCAGGCCTCTTAAGCATCTGTAGCCGAATTAGGCAAAACCTGTATTCTTTCAGCGCCAATCCCATCGGATAATTTTACATTTATCATAGCCATTAACATTAATTTTTACAAGATAATTAACAGTAGTATTATTCTACACATATTATTATATTTTATTATAATATGTAGAGTATGAATTTGTGTGAATGCGTCACCTCTCACTGTGTGGAATGGTGGAATGAAGTGTGAGTATGTGAATTAAGAGAGGGTGTGTGTGTATGTAGTCCATGAGAAGTTAAATATTTGGAAGTTTATGCGTGTGATCTGTGTGAATTTTGAAAGTATCAATCAAACAAGTTAATGCTTACGTGATCATTGTGCTAGAGTCTCCAAAACAAATACTCCGAATGTAGTGTACATTCGTCGATTCCCACAGAAATAAAGACAAACAGCCACTACCCGACACTTGATAAATAACAACGCCTAGGAATAAATCAACAAATTGTATCAGTAATTGGTGCGTATAGCTGGCGGGGCTAAGACCGGTGTTAATTGCGCAGCCGACAGATGGCGTTGATTGACGAGGGTGCCGGGTCCCAGCGGCCCCGCAGCGCACTGGCTCCACCGGCCCAACGGTGCCTGGGGCCCGAAGAGACAGGATAGACTCGTGTGACCACAATGAAGTAGCGTTGATGGCTTGGTGAAGATTTTAATGAGATTAGGTAAATAAATATATTTTCTTCTTTTTTTCTAAGTTTCTTACCCATTAATTAAATACTGCCGCTGTGCAACATGCTGTGCAACAGTATGCTGTTGTAATGGCTATCGATCATAAATAAGATAAACATGTGCTTATAATTGAGTTGAAGATTTCTGAGGGTAGTCCATTGTTAAATATTGACATCCATACTGTTGTACATAACAAATTGAGGAAGGCTTTCAAAAAGGTAGTGACCCTGTTGTTTTGTGTTAATTTCCTTAACTGTAATTATGAAAACATTTTAATGATAGCTTTACTTTGTGTAAATAATTTCATCACCACTACTCTCAAAACGGTGAAGGCAAACATCGTGAGGAAAAAGGCATATCCTAGGACGAAAACGTTTACAAAAAATGTACATTTTGTCAAGTGTAAGATTTCCCAAACAATTACCGTACCTACCTAAAAAATTTAATAAACTAAAACTAAAGTATGTTTATTACAGGTGCAAGTAATCATGGTTCGGAATTATAATGTTAGGGAGCGACCCACCCGATCTAGGTTAATTCAAACCTGTGTTTCAGGCCATCACTTTACATTTCAATTAAATTGGAACACTAAAAGGAGACTGAAACGATTACATACAATCTTGGGCCTGGTTGTAAAAAGATGACAGTGGTGTCAATTAATAGCTTATATATTATCAGCCTTTTACTGAAAATTCTGCGGATTTTGTCAATCTGAGAACAGAGATATAAGAGATTATGTAAAAGTGAGGTTATGTTACAATCTTTAACTAACTTCTGATTCCTGAAGTGCAAAATATGTGCTTTTGCACTAATAGTTATTATATTTAGTAGGAAATATTTGATAAATCAAATGAATGAACGTCAATGACTTCAGTCCTACCTACCTATGTCGGTAACAGGTATGGAGTTACGGAAAGGATGTCTAAAATAACATAAAAAATCATTTAAGTATTATAGTGTTTTATTCGTCTTCAATTATAATTAAAATGTCGTCTAGGAATTGTGCAGGTGGTGCTATATGATCTTGGTACCTAGCCCAGCTAAGGTACCATATACCTAAGCGCAGTAGCCTACAGTTCGTCTCCCTACAATACAATTTACAGTAATGCATTACTATAGCCTCCCTTCCTGTACGAGAGCCATTGCCGAATCACTGACAGAATTGTTTCATCGGGTAAGGACGACCCTTACCCGATGACGACCCAGTGTATTGCAGTGATCAGTTGTTGTCCCACAATTCACACTGCGATCCATAGTTTCACTGTTTTTTCTATTCCGTGGTTTCAACAATACCCAATACACAATCCGGCGGTAAAATCCAAAATAACAATTCCAAGTCAAACGTGTGACCGATCTTCGGTGTCCAGTGTGAAAGCGAGGGTCGTACGAGGTAGACAGGGTCGGAATCCGTAAAATACAAAGCAAAGGTCGTGAAAAATGAAGAACAATCGGGAAAGCACTCAAAACGCATCGGAAAACACGAAACGAGTAAGCAAACGAGATCATTAGAGCAGTTGGCAACCACAGACTACATATGGATACTACGCTGGCAACTGTCTAGTGTCCGTGTCAGTCAGCTGTCATGCCAGTGACATAGACTAAAAATAGAAAACTAATTTTAATCGATATGAAATCGATAATCATTAATATAGTTTTTTCAGTAATTATTTGATATTTTATTTATTAATATGACTGTAATTCTAAGCACTATATTGCACATAAGTGTATAAAATGCATTTAATTACTTTGAGTTAATTATTTAGTGCAAAGGTTTTATTTTCGTAACTGTGTAATCGATTACTCAACCGGTAATCTCACGAAAACTATCTTTTCCATATTTCTCCGCTTCCAGATTGCGAATTGAGGTGATTTTTCATATTCTAAGATAGAAAAATATGACTAATTTTTTAGATCATATCTTAACTTATTACATTTAGGCCCACCATTTCCCATCTCCTTTAAATTTAAACTGATAAAAAATAATCTATTTACAACTATGAGAAAAAACCTATGTAAATATATATACAACAGTAAATACTTACGAGGGAATAAATTATCATCATGACAAAAATTTTAGAAGTTTTTCTCTGTGTAATTTAGTATCGCTAAATGTTCTGATAACATTTTACATTTTTTATAACTTACACTATAGAAGAAAAGGTCCTAAACACATTAAAAAAAAACAAATTAAAAAAAAAAAAAAAAAAAATACACGAAATAAATATTATCTTATCTTATAAAATCGATTAGCAAACGCATGTCTAGTTTGAGGCTATATGCAAACCAAGTCCTTCCTTCTCTTGTCGGGAGGTACTGGGTCAAAAGGAAGTGCAGTGTGCTGGTGTAGTACTATGCATAGTTTAAATAATTGTCGTGGTGCGTAGGAAATCTAAAAGGACGAAAGTAACCTTTAGAATTGTTCTTTGAGCACGCTCTAGTGGGAGTAAAATTGTTTTTGCAGCACCACCCCAAATAGAAAAGCACAGCATGCACTATATTATGCGCAGATAATAACACAATTGATTGATTAAAACAAGTAATACATAGTTTACATACAAATAAAAATAAAGTATTAAAAGCTAAATTGATTACCGACTATAAATTACATAGAATAAATTAAATTAGAGTTTATTTAGGTTGATATTTGATTTTAAACTAGAGACACCCATGAAATGAGAAGACCTCAACAAAGCGTACATTGACCTCTACAATGTAAGATTGCTGCATACAATATATTCTAGACTGTGCAAGTGGACAATATTGCCTTAAGTTGGTATGACATCTTGGCATGCACAAAAGCCTTCTGTTAAAACTTCTAGGCAGATTAAGATAAGATAAGATAAGATAAGATAAGATTCATTTATTTGTTTAAACATGGTATATACATGATGATAATAAATTACATTATAGTCCAATCATGTTTAGCCTTATAATATATTGGCGTACAAATATTGTTGTTTTTTTGTTGTTTTTTGTGTTATCAACTGACGTTTGAACGCATTGATATTTAGCTCCTTCCAACGCTTAGGTAGCTTGTTAAATATAGTTGGAGCCATACAGATGATACTTTTACGCATGAGTGCAGTTTTAGCAGGATATACACGAATTATGCTCATATCCCGTCTATTACGTGGGACAGTGTCCTGTAAGCGAGGAAATAATTTGGGATTCGCTTTAACAAACATTACAGTTTCGAGGATATACAGACAAGGCAAAGTTAATATCTTGTATCTTATAAAATACGGTTTACAAGTATCATCAGTCATTTGAATTGTCAAGCGGTCGGTCGGTCAGAAAGATGAAGCTAGTTGCCCATTCCAAGCGTAGTAGGTACCTATAGAGAAGAACGGGCAAGAAACTCCTTTAAAATGAAATATGGTTACAAAATATTGGTAACATCATTTACGTTGAAGTTATGCATGTTAGAATGATGCAGAACGTTAAAAGCGTCCGTAATTAAATTTAAAAAAGCAGTTAATTAATTAAATTAAATTAAAATAAGCCATGGTAGCTAAGATATCACTACTTACAGCGCCCGTTCACGAACATGACGCATGAATTAGCACCATTCAACTCAACCATTTTGAAGGGAGCTAAATGATCCAACACACGCGCCACCGTCAGCGAGACATGAGAGTGAGCATCACATACTCTCACCCGCCATTCAAGTCAATGCAAGACGTACCCAGTAAATGTTAGCTTTATAGTAGGTACATAGTACTCACACATGTGCTATGCAATTATACAATACTGAGAGATTGAATTTATACAATGCAAAGATAGTTTTAAAAATCTTCAGCAGCTCCAACAGTATTTTCAATGCTAATCAATTAATTTATGCGCCCTTGTGGAGCAAGTCCAGAGTTGAGACAAGCATTTTCATCAGCGATGTAATCCCCCAACTTATAATACGAGTATGCTTGGCTGCATAGTGTGCGTTTTATATAACATTTAAATTTCGTTTCATTTAGTTGAAGTATGTGGGGAGGTATTTATTGTAACATTTTAAACAGTAGCTTATGAAAGATGAGAAAAAAAAAACAACATAATATTAACGACGTGCTGCCAGACCTTGTTTCTTGCCAAATTTCATAATTATAGGTCAACGAGGAGTACCCTAAGGCCTCTGCCTCGAATTTTGCGGGCAGCGGAGCGGCGGCGGCGGCGGTGCGGGAGCGGCAGGATCTTATGCGTAAAATCAAATGGACCGGTTCTCGAAAACAGCGGCGCGGGGGCGGGCAACGAGCGGTGCACTCCAGTCAAGCGGTGACCGGCCGCGCCGCCGCCGCCGCCGCCCCGCTGCCCGCAAAATTCGAGGCAGAGGCCTAATAAATGGCCGTATTTATTATTGTGATGACTTCGGCTTGATTTTTTATAGCTCCATAAGATCGTAGACCCTTGATACCTCCACGCTTCCCTAATAAAAAGTATCTTGATAGACTGACAGACAACCAATTGATCCTATAAGGGTTATTTTTTTTCCTTTTGAGGTGCAGAACCCTATATAGAAGAATATTCATCTTAAAACATAGCTCAAAATTAACATTGTAATCCTATCTTTATTAAAACAGTTTATAAATCGGTGTTAAAAGCTTTAGCTAGAGGTTAGAAAATTCTCTCTTCATAAATATTAGCCTTTAGACCTTTTGTGTTCAAGAGCTGAATGCTAATGTAGCCGCAATCCGACAATAATAGGCTGTTAACTTAAACATTATGAAGAGCGAGCGATGGAATGTTTGGGGATTAATAATATTTAATAGCATCCTTAAAATCTTTTCAGGTCTTATAGAAAAGTTATGAGGCTCAATCACCAGTTCATCACACATGCTCACCTAACATGTTACCGAATTCAGACCATTGCGTCTTGGGTTGTACACGATGTTTTCCGTCACGGCTACATACCTTTATTTTACATTTAAACCGAGGTAGAAGTTACACATGAAATTGAAAAAGTAGGTAAGTATATTCCCGCTAAGTTTTGAACTTGACGCTAGAAAAGCACACGTAAATATTTACACAAGAAGCAACGCGGCAACTTTCAGCAAAACTACCGTCCCCGCTGAACCACATGCACTCTTGCAGTTTAGCCTCACAGTTGTATGTTGTAGCCGCAGGCAGCGGGAAAAATACAAAAAATACACGACAAAGAAGGCAACTTTACTCTTACGAAATTCCACGGCGACTGGCTAAAGAGTACAAGAACTCGGCATCCGAAACTTGTCGGAATACAACCGACGCCAAGCGGGGTCGGTTCAGTTAGGGCCTCAGCAAACATGCTGCTTTTAGTATCGGCGATCGGCGATTTTACACTTCATAAACTTTTCTTCTTCACTTCGTTTTGGCGAGTCACTACGTTTGAGTGCGGCATCAAAATTGTTTGCGTTTTATATCAGAATCTGTTTCACTTTTCTGTCAGTCACTGTATTGAGCTCCTAGCAACAAAATCGCAGATTACCAATGCTAGAAGTATGCGGTTTTAAAAGCTGAGCCTGTGGTTCATCAAGTTTCCGAAAAGTGACTAAATCAGTGATCGTCGATGCTAAAAGAGCATGTCTGCTAACTCCCTAAAAGTTTAGCTGTGTGTTCGCGCCGCATTATACAGGGGGTGGACAGAGGCTCTAAATTAAATAAGTTAGTTCATAAATATTTATCAGAAGAGGACGCTATTATGCAGAGGTGAGCGGGAACTAATAAAATAGTTGTCACTGAAGGGACATTTAGGGAACTGTAATTTTGTACAAAGAGGAAAGATAAACAGAGCAACACTGCGGGTTGGGAACGTAAACAAACTGTTACGTCACGGGAAAAACACCGGGACACGACTCACCAAGCGTGGGAGTGATTAGACACTCAGATATTTAGTTAGTAGTTTATTTTTATTTTTCAGTGAAGTTTTACAATTGAACAAAAGTGAATTTTAAGTTGTTATCCTGGATGCATATTTAAAACTAGCTACAAGTGTAAGCAGAAGGTATCTACTTGTAAGTATTTATCGCGAAGTAAATATGTATCCATACAGCTCTCAAGTTATAATGTAAGTAACCGGTAAACATCCACATCAATATTGCGTATACGATAAATACAGGTAGGTAGAACGGAGATGAATCTCCGAGGCGAAATACCTATAAGGAATTTATTTGTCGGTAAGCGGCGGAGTGAAAGTCACCGTAATCCGAAACAATCTCATTGTAATATCCGGCCGCCTTTACTGTGGGCGCAGTAAATAAGTTACATGCGTAATATACACACCGGCTTACAAACACAGGTAGGTAAGGATGTTTACTATTTTAAACTTACGAATTAAAGTGATTAGTCCAGTTTGTGTAGTAAAAATTATCCCGTTAAGAACCTATTTAATACCTTTGACACATCAGCCCTCTCAATGTTAAGTCCGTTTAGGGTGCCCGGTGCTCGGCCAACAATGGGCCTTTTTGCGAGATTTGCCGTTTGGTTTGCGTGTATTTTACGTTGGCCGAGTGCATTCGCCTAACGTGTACTATAGAAATCGAAACGATTTATCCAATGAGTCATATTATTCACTCACGGCAATCACAGCAATATTTTTATGAATGATATCTTTATTTGCTAGAATATAGGATGTACATTAGATGTTATACAGTTTGTTTGTTACACTATAATCAACCTTACGGTTGTGCAAATATTAAGTCACAATAAAATAATATAATAAGGAAAATTAACATTTTACATTTAGCATAAAGTTTCATGCACTTATGAACTTGATTAACAATAGCTTAGTAAGTCAATTAAATCATTTGGGTCACTTAGTTAATTATTTATACGTCGAGTCTACATAGAAGACCCAGTCACTTCCTAACTATTGATATCTGCAATACGTAAATATTTTAAATTGATTTATATTAATTGTATAATAGTTCAAAATAAATCCAAACATTTAAAAAATTATAGATGTTTAAATAAATTTAGAGTACATAATTTAAAATTTTCATGCATATATTAAAAACCAAACTCAATGTTTTATTTCATAAATTTATCTATTGAATAGAAACATCTATCACAAAGCCAATTATAGAGTCCTATTAAATTCTAAGCTTGATAAAGTTCTTATGCCTACAGGTAATTTATTGTATATTTTAACTGCCATAGTGTAACAGTCTCTATCGCACAATCTAAGCCGATTTCTTGGGATGAGAAATCAGTTTACTAATATTTATATTTACTTATAAATTATATTGTGGTTCGAGGACAATTAAGTTGAGGCTATGGTCATCGATTTGTACTTTTTGTACTTCCTATTAATTCGAAAATAACAGACAGTGCGACATGTTTGACGATAAAGATTCATACACACACGTCAGTCACGTCAAAAAATATAGTTACATAGAATCTGAACGTTGTAGGACGTTGGCTACACGCATCAGTCACGTGACTACCGGCGCGTCTCAGTTGACGTCGCGTCACCGGAAGTTAAAACTTTTATTGCTACGAAGGAAACATGGATATTGACAAACACAATTTGTAACCGAGGCGTTGCTATGACTGACTGACTGTCTGTTCACACAAGTCCCTGAAATTGATGTGACTGATCGGCGACTTGACGTTGACGTGACTGACGTGTGTGTATGAACCTTTAATGACAGAATTGACAATCACGACAATGGTGTTGTTAAATAAAACAGAAAACGATGAAAGAAACTTGTAAAATTGTCGAATGAGTCCGATTGTCGTCTGTCACCTGTCGCTTGCCATAAGACCCTAACCGTCTAACACAAAAGACAGTAGGTATCCAAAAACCCCACAGCGTCAAAACTTTGTATCACTTTATTTCATGTTTTGCATTTCAGCACAAAAGGAACAGCTAAAGTCAGCAAGTCAGCAATATTCAGCATGCCTGACGGACGATTGCTGATCGCAGTATATTGGTACTAGCTGACTGGACTCCCTGTATGATGTCAAAGGGAGAGGGAGCCTTTTATTGCAGAGAAACACAAAATTCCCATTTTACCAGATTAAAGTACAGGCAATTGTTATACAGGGTGGAATTTTTTAACCTCTGGAGGGAAAGAACTCTAAATACCGGAGATAGTAAATTTTACTCAAAGGAAACATTCCTTTATTTTTAAAAGAAACAGTAAGCAATCAAAGATTTTCGAAAATTCGCTTCCCACACAGGAATCGAACCGGCTAAAATCCTAAAAATAACATCCTGTACTTTTATGGCATCAATCAATAGGGTCAATCATAAGGATCAAATCTCCCTAACAAACATGATAAATTAAATAAAAGGAAAACCATAAAATTTTAACTTATTTTAATTGAACTAAAAAAAGGGTACTCTAACTAATAAGTTGCTCGAAATGAGCTCGAAAATCTTTGAATGCTGGTGTGTTTCTTTCAAACAATAAAGGAATGTTTCCTTTGAGTTAAATTTTCTATCTCCATTTAGAGTACTTTCCCTCCAGGTGAGGTTCAAAAATTCCACCCTGTATGCACGCCATAATTGATGGACAAACTGAATTATAATATTAGCAAAGAAATAAATTATGCTATTGAATGAATGTTCGTGCACAGTAAGTGCTAGCCAACCACTGCAACATACGAGAAGTAATTGAATGGTTTCAAATTACCTTTATAGGAATTATATCGTCAGTCATGTTGCGGCAAAATAATTTATTTTGGAGTCATTTTGCTGTATCAATCAACAGAATCGGATAGTGGAACAACTTTGTATTTCTAATCGAGGGTTGTTGATTACGACCCCTTTTACGACACGTTTTCTAGGCTTTCTTTTTTCTTTTAAGACATAGTTAGGACTGTATATTCATACCACCTGTGACCCGAGCCTATTGGTTCAGGTGCCTGAAATGTAACTATAGGTAAATGGAAAAACAAATCTTCATTACGTGTTTGATCCTTGTAAATAAGTATGTATAGCTAACCTAATGCATGACAACTACTACAACTACAAATTATTTTTTGTCTTTTTTGAACAAGTTTTCATCTGAACAAGCTCAATGTCATACATGACAGGGTTCAAATTTCATTGAATCAATTTATTTATTTTTTTGTTTTCGAACCTTTTTGTCACAATCCGTTCACTTCAAAACCAACTTAGAATGACTAAAGAGATAGATAGACTGTTGAGTAAGTGGGGATGATGAATAAATGGTCTGAGATTACGAATTCCAGTATTTAATGAATTATTAATATTATTTTTAAATTCTCTAGTTCTAGTTGTTTTTTTTTATTGTAACTACTTTGTTATAATTCTGTTAGTAACAGGCTTTGTATGTTGTACATATTATAGTTATGGAAGAGGGAGGTCTTCTGGTGCAGGTATCTCCATACTTACCCTTATTTGTTAAAACCTGTTGATTATGAAATAAACTTTATTAATTATTTATTTTTTATTTATTATCTGATACTGTGAGTGGATTTATACAACCTGAAAAAGATAATTAGGTATGTCACAACTTAAAATAGTACGTTCTAACAGCTTTTTGAAAAGACTGGACTAACACCCGTATGTCAATGTTTCGAAATCGATAAATAGGTCAAAGTGCCACTTGAGGGAAAATAAGTAAGTAAAGTGAGACACGCACACACGGTCGATCTATCTCACCGGAGGTTTTCCGAGTCTCCTTTAAACATAAAACGTCTTGTGCACGTATGCCGGAAACCGGCCGGCGCCTGATTGTGCGCCACGGATACGAACCGGAACGGACGTGACAGCTCGAGAAGAAGCATTATAGTGAGTGAGAGTGGCTGATCGATGACACAGTATTCAGCTTCTATGTACATATATACAGGGTGGATTTTGAGACGGGGTAGTAAGGGCATGGGCACCTTAACCGTTTAGCTACAGGATCTTTAGATACTGTCCTTAACATTTTGAGCAATTTTGATCTGTATTCACAGATTTTGAAAAAAAAATACTTTGTGCAAGAAAGTGGGCAATTTTCGCAAAAACTTTTTTGATACCAATCGATCCTATTTCTTATAACGATCAATAAAAACACTTGGACCAACCGAGGTACCTACGAAAATCGCAGAAAAAAAACGGAGCCCTTATAGAATAACTTCGTTGTCTGTCTGTTTTCCTGCCACAATCTGTCAAGACTCTTTTTCTTAGGAACGCGTGGAGTTATCGTGTTGAAATTAATATCAAATACGTAGGTCTACGGGCCCTTGGAGCTCAAGGTTCCAAGTTAACGCAATACAAAATACGGCCATTTATGCGGCTTATTTTGTTACTCGCAAATAAATCAAAACCTATACGGTACTTCCCGTTGACCTAGAATCATGAGAGCAGCACAAGTAAAGGCAAAAGTTCGAAAATTGGTCTTTTGTAGTTTCACATAAGAAAATATTTTTTGTGATTACAAACTTAGATACATTTACATTTGGAGAATTGATCGTGATGCATACCAATTTGGGAGAACATGTTTTTAAACGAAAATGTTATTTTTGTTTTTGGCATAAATTCATCCCAACTACGTAACGGAACCCTTCACTGTGCATGGTCCGACATGCACTTGGCCCTTTTTGAGGAATGAGAGTGACCGCTACAACGAAGACAGGCCGAATATAAACAAAAAAAAAAACTAATGTAGAACGAATACGATACGATCATAATTTTATTTCATTTGAAAACTAAATCTGGATAATTTTTTGCTTGAAATTTCAACCATTCTGTGAAAAAAATACCTCAAATTACTTGTTAACAAGTCTAAACGTTCTAGGTTATTTGAGGTAATCTTTTTCACAGAATGTTAGAAATCTCAAGCAACTTTCACCCCTAAGGAGGTAATATAGGGGATGAAAGTTTGTATAGAAGTGTGTTTATGTATGTAATCATGACGTATGTGTATGTGTGTCATATACTCTATCTCCAAAGTTCTTTACGAAATCCTTACTAAATTAATATGAGACCAAACTAAAAACTATGCTCTTTTAAATAAAGAAATCATCCAACAATTGAATGTACTCAAACTCTCAAACTCAAACTCAAAGCATTTATTTCAATTAAACCCTTTACAGGCACTTTTGAATTGTCAAAGAGTCAGTTAGTCAGAAAGTTGAAGCTAGTTACCCATTCCAAAACGTAGATCTCTATGGAGAAGAACGGGCAAGAAACTCCAAGGACACTCTTTTAAATATAGGAATTACAAAATCCTGGGTACATTACTCTTGTTGATTCTATATGTGAGAACAATGTAAAAAAAAAATATAAAAATCAAAAACGATTAAAAATAAGCCCTGGCAGATAAGAGATGACCAGTCTCAACTGACGGCGCCCGTTCACGAACATGACGCGTGGATCAGCACCATCCAGCTCTACCATTTTGTAGGGAACCGAATGATCCAACACACTCGCCACCATCAGCGAGACATTAAGTGAGCATGACATACTCTCGACTTGAAAGCAGGGTGCTCTTTCAAGTCAAAATACAACACAGTAAACGACTCCATGGTACTAACATTTACAAAAATTGAAAATAAAAATGCGTCTAAGTTATACAAAACTATAGTTTGCAATGTATTTGTAACCTAAGAATTTTACCACCAAAAGAAACTCTACCAATTTTTTTTTTTTTACTAGTGAGCCATGCTGTGCTGCGGCTGTGGAGCATGACCAGCATTTAGCCAAGCATTTTTATCTACGACATAATCATCCAACTTATAGTATGCTTGTTGTAGTACAAATAACGAACCGCACATGTACAATGCCGCGGGCAACTTACAAGCAATGTAGTATCTCGTATCTAAATCTGAATCCATCCCTTCAGCGATAACATCCGTAACGAACTAACAAAAATACTTCACCAAACTCCATAGCAGACTGGAAACAAAACTTCCCCATTTTAAAACAAGAAAATCTCATTTTGATATTATGGGAAAGGAAACGAAAAGGTAAATAAAATAAGGTAAAGTTCAGCACGCAATATAAACATCGGCGCAATCCGGACAAACTTTACGGATTATGAAGAAAATCCCTTTTGGAGAAGAATAGGAATGAAGATGTCGGATGCTTGCCATTCTGAGAACGTTAGTCAAGTGAGATGATGGGAGTGGGAGGGGGGGGGATTATGGTGGTAATCGGATTTCTTACTTATTTTTAGCAACATGGTGACTTTTTGAGTGGCTCGTGTCTGTGAATTGTGGTCAGATGGCAATGGAGGTCTAATTCGTAAGCTGATTTCAGATACCACATTGTTTCTAAATATAATAATGATCTTTTAATAATGTGATAGGGAGTTATGCCACTATTTGCGCTATTATGTGTGAATAATACATCAATCAAATACTTACGTAATGATATATTTTAATTGTTTGAACAGATACCATGGCATTTTCATAAAAGTCCTATTCACAAACAGAAAGAAATCCCAAAAGACCCCCAAATAAAAAGACTTTGGTTTTAAACCCGAAACTCCTCCTGTTTCTCTACGTCACCCCATGAAACTGCTGACGTTGCCCGCCCGACAAGCGTGTCACCGCGGCGTGACGTCTACATTCGTGACATCTCAACTGACGATACTTTGTGTCTGTGTTTTATGTCATGACATTTGAATGGATTGCGATGTGACATTAGTTTCTCCCACCCGAATTGAGTCAGTCAGAGAACCAGCCGGTGAATTATGACAAATGTGGACGCAGCTTCAAGCAAAATTAGTCACAGAGTACTTTGCACGTTGTACGGTCACAAATGTGGACACAGCCAAAAACGCAGGTACAAAAAGCAGCTGTAAAAAGTAGAACCTATTACAAGCTTAGCGCACGTCGCCCCATATCAAGGCTTTCCGCTCCGTCGCACAGTAACAAGGGAACAGTTCACGATCTATGGACTCCGGATACCTTACTTGTGTTTACACCTCAAACTAACCTGAGACGTTCGTATTTTTTAACGCTGTTTTTTTTCCCTAAGTTCTATGTTGTCCCACTGCAGGGCAAAGATCTGCCTTCCCTCTTTCCACTTTTCCTGGTCTACTGCGATTGCGGGCCAATACTATGAGAAGGAGTCCAGCTCATCCCGCCAACTTTCTGGTCCTGCCCCGTAGTCGTTTTCTACTATTTGGGATCCACTGAGTTGTGGTTTTTACGTATTGCTGCCTCGAAATGCGACAGATATGGCCAGCCCAGTTCCACTTAAGTCCAGCAACTGTGCAGCCAGCGTTCGCTGTGTTTTGGAACAAAGTTTAGAGTTTCTAATGCGGTCTGTGAGTTTGACATCTAGTATACTTCGTTCCATAGCCCCCGTTGGCAGACTCCGAGTGCAGAATTTTAACGCTTTGTAAGAGACCATGTTTGAGCTCCGTAGGTGAGGGTGGGAAGAATGCACATGTCCATGAGCTTTCGTTTTAGTGAAAGTGGGAGTGGTCCTTTCATGAGACGTTTCATCGACGTTCTTCCAGGTTATTCTGTGCATCGTGCGACTTCTTTGTCCCGTCATGCCTGAAAGGATACTATTTGTCCGAGGTAAATATACTCTTGGCGTGGTACACCCTGCCATGCACAACCAGCATGCATGCAGATGCACATGAGCACTGCTGGTCGGAGCCTGGTCAAGTATAGACCACGATCACAACACAAGCCAGATAGCTCATGGGAGAATAAACGCAAGTTGAATTATTAAGGACTTCTCACACTTAAAATACGCAGAGTAGGTAAAATACCTCCGGAAATGTACAGTCAAGTCTTTTTTAGCTTTTTTCAGTTCAAATTCTTTCCCATAACAACTCAGGACACAATAATACCTTTAGAAGCTACGTCAGTAAGCAGACTAATATAGGAAATTGTATTTAATTACTTGAAAATAGCATATAACTTTGACCGAATGTCCAGTTGACATCAACCGTAAACCTTTCAAAGGGCCTGGGGACCTAGACAAAATCCCTTTACAGTAAGCGTTAACGCCAACGGAAAGATCAAATTGTATGGAGTTGACATTAGCTTTAGAGATGTCACGTGACCGCTGCTAAATTGGTAGACAAAGTCATTATTCCTCATGCGGAAAGGAACGTTGAAGTGAGCGTGACGTATAGACGCCAAAAATATTCCTCAAAATAGACAAGTGCCACTTTTGACAAACGTGAATGCTATTTTGGCGTTTCCGCAACAAGCTACATTAGCGGGAGCTCTGACCCTGTAACCGACCGGTAACAGTGATAAATAGTAAACATAAGTAGAGTGTCATTTTTGTGTGTTTATATTTCAAATTAGTCAATTAAAATGAATAGTTTGAGTTTATATGGGGTTAATAATGAAGGAGCATTGCAAAGACGTCAAACAAGACTAAATCGACCGGCTTGTGGCCTTGAAAGATCACCATGGTTAAAAATAGTAATTTGTACAAGAAGAAAATAAGAAAAGGAAGAATATGAAGAAGATGTGATGACGATGTTTATTACTGTGTAATAAGAATAGGAGCTAGTAAACATACATTTTGGTACTGGCATTCAAACACCCTACCTACGCACTACGTATTTAAGGTTTTTATTCGAGTTTATCTATAGAAGAATAACAAATGTAACAACCACAATCATATAAGCGGTTCAGCGGACCATTACCATAGGTCTTTGTTTATACTAGGCATTAAATTTTATTGAATTAAATTAGGAATAAGTAGGTAACAAAGTATCGAGATAAACATGCCTTTCTATAAATTCTATTATCAAACTAAATTAATCGGGACTCGCACGTAGTCTAGATTCCATCTAAAATATAAATGAGAACTTTAAATTACGCATCTTATTATTTTTTTGTTTTTTTGCTCTCATGCACATCACATATTTTACAATATATTAATGACGGTTTTGTTCATGAACCCTGTCAGGGTACTGTAAAGCACAATGTTGGTTTGCTGTTGAGTTTATGAACATTAATTAACATAATTATTTACATAGTCAATACAAATAATATAAAAAAAAGTTAAAAAAAAAACATGTCTGGCAGGCGTTATGATGTCCAATTAACAGTAATAATTAAAATCATGTCTTTCTCTTGTGACTTTCAAGTCACATCACATTTTAAATTGTTAGCGCGCTATTAATCGCGTTTGACACATTTTGAGAACTGTTTCACACTATTCCATAGACTAAAATAGAGAGACGCTACGGAATTGGCGTATCGCGTTCCATGTGTAATTTTTCTAGCATTTTCGTCACGCTAACAAAAAAAAGGCTAAAGTCTTTAGCGTGAAAGGAAAAAGTGCGAGCGGAAAACGCTTGGATTTTGTCTAGACCCCCTGGCCATTTATAAAAAAATACTAGCTGACCCGTCAGACGTTCTCCTGTCAAAATATCAATTTTGATTTTTCGACTGTTCCTTTGGGTTTTTACTATTATTTTTTTAAACCACCCTATGTTAAGACCCTATGTTATAACAAAAAATAAAATAACAAAAAAAACTGTTGAGCCATTTTCGAGTTTTGGTGAGCCTAATCAAATACACGTCAGTTGATTTTTATTTGTATAGAAAATAAACAAAATTAATAACTGTCAAACATGACGTATGTAAAGGAGATGATGGTTTAATTTGATTTTGCGTTATTAACATAACGACGCAATTTATAATTCTAAGTTGGTAAAGCAGATTCTATCGTGTAATGAATACCGCGATATCTTTTCAATGAAAAACCTGAGTCAGTTTTTGAACTTCATTATATGTACATCAGTGCATCACTATATTACAGCTCGGTTAGGTATGCAAGTCGCAAATGCGTCCATTTTTCGAAGACATCGCGTTATATGGAGCGAGAGCGGTGAGAGCAGTGAGAATGGTGAGAGCAGTGTTGTGTCGCTCTAAAAGCAAACGATAAGTACTTTCATCTCAGGCGGCATTTATTTTCACTGGACCGTAAACTGGCTGCCAGGATATTTCTCATACATTATTATACGAGTATACACGAAAACAATAGCGGAAAGTTTGTTGTTCGATTTATTACTCAAACAGTATCGTTAACATCGTTTCTTAACCAAGTTTTTGTAAGAATGTTTATAGAAAATTAATTGATCAACACGGCTACTTTCGAACATGAGCTAAATCAAAGTCACATTCGACGACTTAGTTGAATTCCCCAAGCAAAAACCATAATAATAATTCATTAGAACTCAAAATTAACAAAAACGATCCTTTAACCCAACACAATAATGAATCATTATTTACTACACATCACACTAAGCCCCGGAAGCGTTTGAACGTTGCATAAAGTTATGTTCTGATTCACGTTTGCATAAGCATACATTTTTAAACGTCTCTTAACTTTATGCAACATTGATAAATAAACGGGTCTACCCTTTATAGCAGAACTTTTTACGTCATAATATTACATATTTTGCATAACAGCGGATAGCATAAACTTCATTTCGCAGAAAATCGTTTGGCATACACTCATTTATCATAATACAAAACACATAATTTTGTAAGTCAGAATCATCTTCAGGCATAAATTTCATATTCCTAATAATTAAAAAGCAGAACCATCATATCGCAGAAAGTTCACACAAACATGCAAGCAAACATACACCACGCATGCAGCAAGCATGCAGCATGCAGGCGAGCATGGAACATGCAGCAGGCATAGTTTCTGTCACGGCTCCGGCGCTGCGGGGCTCCGGCGGCGGTACCACTTGAGCTTATCGTCGCAGATGTGTTTAATGCTCACCACCGCAGCTTCGGCTTGCTCCTCAGCTCGCGGGCCGCCTCGCCCCTCCACGCCTACGCGATTTTAAATTACACTCTAGGGGTAGGGCAGACAAGACTACGTGGAGTCGGTTTTACAGCGATTCGTTTCTGTCACTAACTTATCTAGCACAACATATTGACTTTTTAAGACAGTATTTTAGTTTAATTTAAGATTTAAAATGATATTTTATAGTTTGGCAAAGAACTGGAAAGATTCTGTTGCGACCAACTATGGTCATGTATAGACGTCGAGAAGTTAGGTAGTGCCTTCAATTTTATAAGTGATGCTCACGGTACCACTCGCTGGCTTGATCACTGCGTAGTGACTGAGGCCGCCCGGCAGTCGGTTGTAGATGTGAAGGTACACTGTGATTCATCTTGGTCTGACCACCTGGCGTTAGAGTTTAATTGCAGCTTAAATGTACTCAGGCCCCATTATGACCATGTACCTTCTACGAGTATAAAGCTACCATTTAATGGGTATGTCTTTCATTGACTTGGCGGCTAAGAGTATGTCATGCTCACTCAAATGTCTCGCTGGTGGTGGCGTGTGTGTTGGATCGTTGAGTTACCTTCAAAATGGTTGAGCTAAACGGTGCTGATCCATGCTTCATGTTCGTGAACGGGCGCCATCAGTAGGGACTGGTCATCTCTTATCTGCCACGGCTTACTTTAATTTTTGAAGTTTTTTTTTTTTTATTGCGGACGCTTTTTACGTACACGTCTTTCTACATTGTTCTCACATGTATAATTTCAACATGAATGATGTAAACAATATTTTGTAAGAATATAATTTTTTTTAAAGAGTGTCCGTGGAGTTTCTTGCCCGTTCTTCTCCATAGGAACCTACGCTTTGGAATGGGCAACTAGCTTCATATTTCTGACTGACTGACTCCTTGACAATTCAAAAGTGCCTGTAAATGGTTTAATTGAAATAAATGCTTTGAGTTTGAGTTTGAGTTATGTTCTTAAAGACTCAAGTTGTAATAAAGTGGTTTGGGGAAATAGGGATAGTAAACAAATTGAGTATTATCAAATGTTATGTAATGAACAATTTAGAGACTTAGATTTTGCTATAGAATTAAGCCACTGTTGTGATGTGTAATAAGTTAGAACATAGATCCGTGATTGATAAAATGTATTCAAATATTATTCATGTAATAAGTAAAGCGGCCGTGGATAGCTTTGATCGGAAATTTCAGTCACGTAAAAAGTATGTTGTGGGCTGGAACAGCCATGTTTAGCCAGCACACAAGGAAGCGCGGTCGCAGTTTCAGTTATGTTTGTCGCTTGGTCGTCCGCGTAATGGACCAGTGTACGACAAAATAACAGTCTCGTCGTATTTTTAAATCCAAACTGAAATGGTGTCAGAATAACGTGGAACAGGTAAAGGTGGATGTTCTGGCCTCACAGCATGCGAAAAATAACTTCAAAAGCTTTTGGAAGGAGACCAACAAACTCAATCCACCGCCGTACACCCCTCTCAGCGTCGACGGCTTCGGTGAGTCACTTGACATTGCTAATATGTTTGTTGGTTAAAGTAGTGCCGCCTGATCGACCACCTTCGTTGCCGCGGGTGCTCAAGGCCAATTCTCGAATGTCAAATACATTACCATCAGTCAGTTTCTCTGCTAAGGAAGTAGCTTCCACTATACTATTAGTAAGATGACGAGGGGTAAGTCCTCTGGACATGACGGTATCAGCATTGAGCACCTTTGTCATGCAGGTGTACACTTGCCTAGAGTGTTATCGATGTTTTACACTTTTGTATGAGACACTCATACTTACCGGATGAGTGCACGAAGGCTATTATTGTACCAGTAATCAAGATTGTTCGAGCCATCAGAGGGTTCTGATGGCTCCAACTATAGATCCATCTCGCTAGCCATCACTGTAGCTAAAGTGCTGGACAGTATGCTGGATAAACAATTATGTCGTCACCTAAAAATAAGTGATGCACAGTTCGGCTTCCAAGCGGGACTGTCCACAGAAACAGCAATCTTATGTCTTAAGCATACTGTCCGGTACTACACGGACAGGATAACTCCAGTTTATGGATGCTTCCTTGACTTATCAAAAGCTTTCGATTTGGTGTCCTATGAACATCTTTAGGGGAAGCTGAAGGCCACATCACTCCCAGAGGAGATTATTAATGTTCTTGATTACTGGTATAACAATCAAGTTAATGTTGTAAGGTGGGCAAACGTTGTGTCGGATGAGTACAGGTTGCAGCGTGGTGTAAGGCAGGGTGGTTTAACATCCCCTCGAATCTTCAATCTGTACATCAATGAGTTGATTGAGTGCGTTAGTAGCACTGCAGTCGGCTGTACTATTGATGGCACCACTATTAACAACTTGAGCTATGCGGATGATAGTGTTTCTGAGTCCGACAAATAGCGGTATAAGGAAACTTGTTAGGAGATGTGAGCGTACGCCGCCGTGACTTATGGGCTCAAGTATAATGCGAGAAAAAGTGAGTTGTTGGTATTCCTATCGCGGAATTGTAAAGTCGTCACCGTCCCGTCAGTTACACTAAATAGTGTACCACTTAACCGAGCGACGCAAGTTAAGTTCTTGGGTCACTGGGTCACGGAAGACCTCGTTGATGACGTGGACGTTGAGAGGGAACGAAGGGCGTTGGCTGTCCGTGGGAACATGCTGGCTCGCAGGTTTAAACGGTGCCCGAATGAGGTAAAGTGCACGATGTTCAGGGTATACTGCCAATCATTTTATTCGTGCACGCTGTGGATCAGTTGTACTCAGCGGACACTCAATGCCCTTCGTGTACAATATAATAACGCTTCTAGAATGTTGTTGGGGCTGCCGAGATACTGTAGTGCGTAAGGCATGTTTTTGGAGGCTCAGATGGATGGTTTTTATGCCATCATGAGAAAGAGAGCGGCCTCCATACTGCACCGTATGCGAGCAAACTCCAACAGCATTCTGAAAGTAATAGCGGACGGATTAGACGGTCCTTTTCATAGACACTGGATCGCACTCCATGTCGTGTCAATTTAATGTCGTTTTTTATTAATTTGTATATTGTTATATGCAATAAAACATGCTATTATCTTGTTATTTTAATATTTTCTCGAGTCAGTGTAAGTAATTCATTGTATTATTTTCTACAAATTGAATTAAACTAACCACTAGACAAAACCACCAGCCAATAAAAGCCAAATTTCTTCGCCAGTAAGGGTGTCCAAACCCCCAGGTTTAGTGGAAATCCCACTAAGTTGACAACATTGCTTTTCTACGATTTTGTCAGGCCACAGATAACAAAAACGTGAAAAGAAAAACGTTTTGTTAAGTATTTCAATTATGGTAGTTTTTGATAGAAAGTGTTTAAAAAAATGGTTTTAAATTTTTTGGAAATCATTGTACATTTTCATTTATAAGCACTAGTAAAGCATTAGTTGTAATTAAAACAAAATTAAATTATAGCACAATAATTTGGAAATGAATCATGCGTATATGGTGGAACAAAACATATATTTTAAACCAATATAGCCAATTTTTAAGAACAACCCTATACAATTCGGTAAATTGGTACAAAATGTTTATCGTAATTCCAATTATGGCATGCTTTTAAAATTGGACTTGGTTTCGATTCAGAATTACAATAAAAAATAAAATGTGTTGCGCAATTAGGCTGCTAGTTTGACCGTTAATTATTACAATTTCTTCAACCCATTTCGCCTCCGACCGAACACAAACTTCCTAATACATCGAAGATTATTACAGCACCTCATCTGCCCATAATATCAGCTAACATGTAAAACTAACTTCAGAACTCCCCCGGAGGCGATGAGCGGCTCAGCGCTACTAACTAGGTGGCGTGAACTTTAAATCCGCCATATTATGTACAGTGTTCGGCCGGCCGAGTTAGTTCAGGTAAACAACGAGGTATCCGCGGGGACTGTATCATGTGAGAAGTTTACTTTGAGATGTTTCATTTTTACAAGCTTTATATTAGCTTGCTTCGTTCGTATTGTGTTTCCAATTAGTCGCATTGATATTTATTTTTCAAGCAGTTCCTTCCATCCGATTGAGAAGAAATTTGGCATAATTCTTAATACGATGCCACCATGATGATGGAGCCCGAAGATGGCCATAGAAACTACTCAACTAAATAAGATAGCGTCGTTGAGTTTGAACTCGTTGGTTTTGTCCCAAAAAATCAGACCCTGATTTTAGAGGCGGAAGGTGGCCACATAAATTCCTCAAAGTTACAAGATAGCCCAATAGTGTTGAGCTCGTTGTATGTCTTGACAAGTACTTTATAAGTGAAGGAGATAGAATAGATATTTAAATAAATTCTATTGCTATAAGTACAAAATAAAATATAAGTAAAAATCTTTTTTAAAACAAGCTTTTAGTGAACTAAAAAGTACAAAATAAAACTTACCTACATAAAAATAGAACTTTAATATTTTCTTAAAACCTTGAGGCGTAAATGTTCGTCATACACTTAAATATAAGCCTCAAAGTTTCAAGAAAATATAAAAGTTCTATGTTTACGTAAGTTTTCAGTTTCTAATACTCCGAGGTTTTGAAGGTTTAGTAAAAATTGCACGAAATCTGATTGATGGTAAGGAAGGCGGCGCGTGATTTGGAATAAACTGATGAAATAGTACCTATTGAAAGCGTTTGCGATACTTTCTCGATCGCCGAACGCTATTTCAGATACTCATTCGGTCATTCATGAATCGGATGTTCAATAAAAATTAAAGTGAGTTTTATATGCGTTATACGTAATGTCCTACTGACATCACACAACATAACTACCCCTTTACGTAACCAGCTCTCACTACGCTCGGTTCACCACAGAAAAGCCTGCAGTTAACTAATATTAAAGCACTACATACATCGCAGTACTACATAAGTAACACATTACCAGTACACTGCGGCGCCACTGAACAGACAGCTGCAAAAGGTTCAAGCAAATGGCTCTATGTTACAAAATTCACTACTTTCTCGGGGTAATGGACTGAAAAGATGCAAAGTATGGAGCTAAGTATCTACACTGTGGCGACAACGGTAGCGTTGTGTCTTAAAACTAACATCCTTATGTTAGATTTACATAATTTTACATCCCACGGAGCCACCTTGGCCGGTATATTTTTGGTGCAGTCTACCATTGGTCTTGTCTGAATCGTGTATCATATCGTAGTAGGTATGTGTCTTTGGTAATACACAACTGATCCTCTGAAACAACGTATCTTAGACTGCAGCTGTAGTCTATGTAGTTAAAGTCAAGCGCATAATAATATCAATAAGAACACTTGCAATCGCCCCTCCCTTTTTAGGGTTCCGTAGTAATCAAGGAACCCTTATAGTTTCGCCATGTCCATCTGTCTGTCTGTCTGCCTGTTCGCGGCTTAGCTCAGAGCCTGTATAAAACAATAAAATGGTTTGATGATATATATATTTTTTTGATCAAGTGGTAGTGTAAGTACTTGAAATTACAGTTTTTTATGGATCAGTGGATGATGACACGAAAAAAAAAAAAAATGTTTAGATAGTACCCATTACGTCTGCGGAGTTTCACTAGATAATTTAATTTGGCCTTGTATAGTAAAGCTACAACCTACACGCACTGTCAACGTCAAATTGTATAATAGACTTTTTGTAGTTGTTGATCATTATGGTTAGGAATCCAGGCATTACCTAAGTTAATTCCTTTAGTTGTAACATGTAATAAACCTTCTGTACATTATTTGTGGTATATCCGCGCTATTTGCTCAGCTTTTATTACAATTCAATGAATGTTAACAAGCTGTTCTTTTCGCGAGCCTCCTCGTTTACTGCGTTTAACTATTTTCGTTTAGAATGTAAAACTCGTTTGTTCTAAATTCCATGTCTGTGTACTGAAGAATTTATGCTGATGTTAGCTCAGTGTGAAATGAAAAATATGCTGTAGAATAACTGCATCATTATAGACTAATCTAGAGTAAACCAGTACACAATTATTATTTTTTACTTTTTGTTAGATTACAAGATGATTAGAGTTATTGAACGCATCAAAATAAATATTCATTACGGTAATTATATACTAAGCAGATATATATGTACACTAGATACTAAATAAATTAAAAAACCGGCCAAGTGCGTGTTGGACCACGCACAATGAAGGGTTCTGCCGATCTATTCTGTAAAAATCTCAGGGTGATAACTTAGGTGAAGTGAGCTGTCATTCTACCTGCTGCTAGGGACTGACAGCTCACTCCGAGCTCACTTCACCTAAGTTTTCACGGTGAGATGGTTACGAAATAGCACTGCAGTAGTTGGGATGAATTTATCCCAAGAACGGGCTGGCAGAGCATGCGTAGTTCATACAAACGTAATACCAAAATAATTTGTAAATCAAACATATTCTTAGGGAAGTGTGTATTTATTCTCATACTCATACTCATATTCATTTATTTGCTCAGAATGTAGGTATATATAATATAGGTATACAATATGAAGAATCCTTGTACATTCTACCATTTTGGCATGCAAACATTGATGCAGTTCATCATCAAACATTGAACATTTAAACAATAATACATTGGATACAACTAAAATTTATCAGCTAGAAAATCCGATACGGAGTAATAACATTTACCTAATAGAAGGATAGTCAATTTCTTTTTGAAAATTGTTACTGGTTCCTCTTTTATGAAATTAGGAATGTGGTTAAAATGTGGCTGATTGGATTATAGAATATCTAGGCTCCCAAATATATATTTTGAATGGACACTGATTTAAAGACGAGTTATGAGAAAAATAAGTTTCATAAAGAAATTTTAAATTCCTCATATCTCTGTATGAGGAATTTAAAATTATGAGGAATTTAATATTATTAATAAATTTACCATGGTATTTTAAGATTTACCATGCTATTTTAAGACCATAGACTTCATACAGATTGTATTGTAATCTATAAGTATACAACTAAAATCAGTTTTTTTTTTTTAATTTAAGTTTAGTTGTATATGAGATAAGGAAGGGGAATGGTCAATTTTAATCTATTTACTAAAACTACTTAAAATCTATTTATTTTAAAATGATTAAAAAATATATTCGACCCTCACAAAAAGCCCTTTCATTTGATATGTCACATGATACCTACAGCTTGCGAACCTTTTTTTTTTTATTTTCAAATATGAAAACTCCCCCCAAAAAGGCCCACTATTTTTTTTTTATTCTCTAATTAACGTAAATAAATGGATTTTGAATTATGGGGGAGGGGGGGCATAATTCAAAATTCTTACGTTTCACGTCCGTGTTTAGGTCACAGAAATTCACAAATGTACCAAAGGAGACGAAACGATTAATACAATCATGGGCCTGAATATAGCGAGATGAAAATGGTGTGAATGAATATATTAAAACTATCAGTCACTCGCGATCCATAGTTTGAACAATATCCAACCCAAACTCAGGCAGTGGTAAAAAAAAATAACTTAGCAATTTCAAGGCAAACTAGTGAGTGATCTTTGGTGTCCAGTGTGAAAGCAAGGGTTGTACAAGATAGGCAGAGTCAGAATCCTTAAAGACAAAAGCAGTGGCCGTTGAAAATGAAAAATAGTCGGGAAAGCATTCAAAACGCATCGGAAAACATGAAACGAGTGAGCAACCAAGAGCTGTCAAGTATCAATGACAGACATTGACCCTAGAGCTTTCATGCCAGTGACATAGACTAAAAATATTAGACAGATTTTAATCGTTATACAATTGATAATTACGGGTATTACACTGGTTCTTCAGTAATTAATATTTTATTTATTAAATTACTGTAATTAAATGCACTATATTATACATACATTATAATGCATTGAATTACCTAGTGGGAAAGTTTTATCTTGTAATTGTATAATCGATTACTCAATTAATCGATAGTCTCATGAAAACTATCTTTCTCTTATTTCTTAACTTCCAGATTCAGGATTGAGCTGATTTTTTATATTCTAAGATAAAGAAATATAACATTTTTTTTAGATCATAATCTTAACTGATTACATTTGGGCCCACCGTTTTCCATCTACTAACATAATCGGTCTATTAGATTCGGAGAAAATTGCTTGTGACGGACAGACAGACACACGAGTGATCCTATAAGAGTTTTTTCATTCGGACGTGCAGAACCCTAAAAACTAACTACATATATTAGAATAGATAGGTATAGAAAAGGTAGAAGTAGTGGCTATTTATGTTTAAGCTTGAACTTTAACTCACTAATGTTTGTGCCATTTTATCTAATACAATTTTTTGGAGTATCATTCAATCCGAGTACGATCAATAAGTCTCATTCCTATTTGATATTATAAGACGCTCCTCCCTTTATTCCTGAGGATGCCTTAAAGGGAATATTGATTTTATGTTAAACAGTTAAAGGTTTACTGTCTATGATGGTTATTTTTGGAACGTAAATACACTATTTATTTTGGTACGCACATGTTATAAATCTGCTACATTCAAAATAATAACTATTTCAAAAATAATACTAGCGTGTGAAAAGGTTAATACTGCGATATGCATTGTAATACGTTAAGCAACGATAAAGTTATAGACTGGCTGATCTTTGCGTTATGCTCGTGAACGGGTGCTGCTTGTAGTGACTGGTCGTCTTGCTGATCATGGTTTTGTTATTGTTATTAGTAATTAACTGTTTATTTATTTTACCTCGATGGTCCTAGTTTATCATTTATAACTTCCAGTTACAACTATATGTAAGCGGGCACGCCCTTTATGACTGGAGGCTTTTATTTAGATATATTGTTTACGTTTAGAGTCTTTATTTTTTTAAATTTCTGCTTGAGTACAGTTCTCGATATTTTTGGTTGGTATATAGGCGTGTGCTAGTTGACATATGGCTATTAATTTATAATTTAAATGATGTTTAGTGTTGCGTAATGTAAATAATTATATAGAATCATTTTTTTTTTCTTCTAATTGAACAGACAGCTGTGCTGCTGGCGCTTGTTGCGGCACTTCTTCCCAGCTAAAGCACTGGGAAGTGGTGAAGGGTGGGCGTTTTGTGGGACTGTCTTTTGTAACTTTGACGTTCGAAAAGTGCTGATTCTCAGCCTAGTTTGATATGACTTTTGAATTGGAATTTTGAATTTGACTCGTGAAGCTGCCAAAATGTGTCGCAAATGGCCTTCAGTTTCCACAACACATATGTTGGGTGACTGGGAATTAGTGACATGTGACTTTACTCATCATTACGAACAACTTTCACTAAGGGACAGGGAACAGCTGCTTTTTTTTTGTGATTTCAGGTTTGGTCTCAAAGTTAAAGGTGTTCATAATGATAAGTAAAGCCACGTGTTTAAGTATCGGTCACGAATTACCAGTCACCCTATACCTATACACACGGGACTTGAAGGGGAAGCGAAAGGATTATCTTGCGAGTCTCAACTGTTTCTCATAGTTGAAAGATGTATGTGTACGTGTGATTGAACAGTGACCGAGTGAAGGAAAGTTCGTTCATCTATTTTTAGTGCTTGACAAAGGTCGCCGGTCACTGTTTAAGGCTAAAAAGGAGTTTCACGTGGAAAGGAACCTTGATTGATGACAACTCGACGGAGATATATTGAGCATCACTATAGACACCTATAGGCGTGTACTAAGGTAAATATATCGCGAACGAACAGGCTCGGGAAGTATTTGCACGTGTCAAGGATTTGGTGGAGTGGGGTCAGGGTTAGTGAATGTTTAACCTCTGGTACGATTAGCGATAGCGAGTTGCTGGTCGGGAGACTGAATTTGATACCAGGGGTAGTTCTTTAGTTCTGGGGCTCTGGGAAATGTAAGTAATTATATTTTGACACTATTTATGTGATTCAGAATCGAAATACCGTGAATTAACCATTTCTTTGTACTTACCAATATCATGGGGGTCGGCTTCGAGTCTAACCCGATGCTGCTGAATACCAATATTTTTCCATTATTTTAACCATTTTTCTGTCCCAAGAGTTATTAATTATGACTCAGTGCCGTAAAATTGATTAACCTGACTCAGTCAAAATTATTGCAAGCTTTTTCTCAATTCAGGGGTTAATGGAATCGTAACGGCATAATTTTTCACCTACATCAAACTAAACAATTTACGAAACCAACGAAACCCTTATTAACAATAATGGCAATTAAGAAAACAATAACTATTAGGATTAAGATGAAGGATTATTAAGAGCCCTCTATGGAAGTTCCTGCTCGAGTAGGTATATTAGTTCGTCACCAACTATTAACCTCCATGTAAAGGCTATGGAGCATTAAACTTGTTATTAGAGAGCCAATCAACCAACCCTGCAAACACGACGCACTTTTATTTAATATCTATAGGGCATCGGCCTTTATAAGTATTGTTTCATTAATTCTTTAAACCTCTTGAGATTGTGTATAAATAGGTAAGTACTTAGTTGCTGTTTATCTCTTTATTTAATAGTAGATTTTACAACAAGTGCACAAAATGAACTATTTTTATCCGAGACTTTTAGCAGCCCGAGACGAAGGCGAGGGCTGATAGTAATGTCGAAGATAAAATGGTTTTGTGGACGAGTTATAACTCTGCTTTTCACTTCGATTGCGAGGAAATAAAACCGTAAAAAAACATAACAGTTCATTAATTAAAATTCAATGTAAAATTTGTACAGTTTTGAATACTGAATGAAATGTTATGTTATACTACTGTTTTATTTCCTCGCAATCGAAGTGAAAAGCAGAGTTTATAACTCGTCCACAAAACCATTTTATCCTCGACATTACTATCAGCCCTCGCCTAGTCTCGGATAAAAATGGTTCGTTTTGTGCACTTGTTGTAAAATCTACTAGCGCGCGTTCGAGTAATTTATTATGATGTACCCACTCACCAAATTTATTAAAGTAACTAATTATGTACTTCCTAACTGCACGACGAGCGCTCTGGACTATTTTAACAATTACCTGAATGTTAAAACTTTGTCTCTCATTATGTGATTATGTAAATCATTGAGAAATAAAAGATTTTTTAAGCCGTATATAAAGTCAAAGTTTTAAGTCAAAGTCAAATAATTTATTTCAATTAGGCACAAAAAAGGCACCTTTGAACGTCAAAATTTACAAAAATAATAATAACTGATTCTTGTCGCCCATTCCAAAAGGTAATTTTCGTATGGAGAAGAATGGGCAAGAAATTCCACCGTTACTCTTTAAAAAAAAAAAAAACTTGTATACACTAATTATATGTGAAGACAATGCACCTAGAATAAGATTACTATACCACGATAGGTAAAAATAATGAAAAATGAAGGAATGACATAAATTAATTATGTGATATATGCATGGTGCTCACATACTTACAAACATTGTAAAATTATACGATATTCCTAACATTATAACAAGTAATACTAATAATAAGTCAGTGTGTGAGTTCAAGTAATCACAAAATATAAAATAAATGTTATAAAATTAATACTGTACAATTAAATTGGCAACCAGTTCGATTTTGTCTAGATTCTGAATTGTCCTATGGAGCAGGACCAGCATGTTTCCAAGCATTTTATCTTGGATATAATCCTCTAATTTGTAATATGCTGGTTTACAAAGTGTACTTTTTGAGTTTTAAATTTTCTTTCATTTAATTCTAATATATCACAAGGTATTCTGTTGTAACATTTAACACAGTACCCCATAAAAGATGTATTTACTTTAGATAGTCTGAAAGTGGTTTATCTATTTTATCTCTAGTATTAAAATGATGTCTATCACTTATTTTATTAAAAACATGTAGATTTTTTTCTCACATACATAATATTTGCATAAATGAATTGGCAAGGTACCATCATAATATTAATCTTTTTAAATAGTTCCCTCAGAGATTCGCGACGACGTAGATTATAAATGGCTCTCTCGCTCGCTCTCTTGAAACTTAACAAAGTCAAGTTTCTAAAGATTGTAACGACTAAAAGTTGTTAAAAAGCAGATTTGCAGTGTTTTATGTTTGCGAATAAAACGTGAGATAACCCACGACTGAACGAGCCAATCAACTGACACGTGGTCTCCAGCGCGGCTCGGCGACAACTAATATTTGCATTTCAAATAGACTCGTTTGTGAACACAATCTTTTATCAATACTACAAACGTTTTTGTACGAGAAAAAGAAAATCACTCTCATAAACAATCCTTATTTTTTGCCATAAAACGTTTTACGTCCACAATTGGGAGCGGAGCTATTTTTCCGTATGCTGGCGTCAGTCGGCGATCGATCGGAATGAAAACTTTGGCGTGATTTATAGCCATGACGTCATCGCACACGCGCCGCTTCCTACTACAGGCGCGTACGGCGGAGGAAATTAAAATTTTGGCATGACTCAGCAAAAGTACCGCCGTGCCGCGCCGCCCGCTCGACGGAGAATTACGACTCGAAGCTTGGAGCGAACGAGCGCACGAAATACATGGACTCCAATCGGTTTGTAATGACTTCCACGGAACTCCCCAAACCCCTGCGGTCATCGCTTTTCGCCTTATTTATTTTTTCAAAGGTTTTTTCCTCAATTTTATTTTCATTTACAGCCTTATATATGGACGCCGGCTGGCATCGGATTACATCAAATTCAATAGGGAATTGTTGCGCGGCTAACAAAATATGATAAAAAAATTCAACAAAATAAAATCTAACTACATTTTTGTTCGAGTTTATGGTACCAAAATAGTTGAATAAAACATCCACATGCGTTGCACGTAAAATCATTCAAATCGAGACTAGAAACATACCGTCAATATCACTTATAGTTAGGAACGGACAGTTTACTAAACCTTTCGGTATTCGTAAAACGTATCCACAATTACTTAGTGGATATGTAATCGAATGAAAACTGTATTGCGGGTATTCTATTTCATTTAACGATACCGAGAATAAGGTAGGCTCGATAAACAGGCTTACCCGCGTGAGTACGAATAAGAAAAGCCTAAGAAACATTTCATACGTTCAGTCAAACAATGCCAACAAAGTGGTTTATATCTTATATTAAGTAATTTTTAAAAATCTTGACAGTTATGTTATATGTTCGGTGGTTTTTCGAATAGGTACAAATACGGAATAAGCTGTTTTTGCTCTCGGAAAATCTCTCCTAAATAAAGGAAAAACAGTTGTTTAGCTACAAAAAGACAAATAACATAAAACACAATCAAAAGCTTGCCTCAAAAATTAGGTCATGTGTGCACGACTGCGCTAAATTGTCCAATTCAGCATAACGCCAGACAAAGTGTTGCGATTATGTAAATATGCCTTATTTCCCACCCGTTTCTTGTGGCGGTCAGCTTTTAAAAGGTCAATGTTTAGCAGTGTATCATTTCCATTGCTCAGTGCTCAAATTGATTTACTGTTGCTTTGTAGGTAAGTCTTCCTTATAGATTTCAGTAACATCACTATTCCCTCAGCTGTAAATGTGACTAGACAGACAAAGCTTAGATTAAAAATCTGATTACAAGAACACTGATACATTATATTATCGACTTCAGTTATATTGTAAGTAATAAGGTCTCGCTATTGAATACTTTTTTCAAAATCGATTGTGTCAAAGTCACTTTTTTTTCACACATTTTAATCTCAAGTCACCAAGACAACACGCTCTACAACCCCTTTCATACCTCTTGGTAGCCCGTCACGTAGGCCGTAGAATCGGGAGTGCGGTCACGATCCAGGCCAATTCTATCAGCGCGCGTGACACTCTCGGCGTGTCGACGACTAACCAGCAACTCCCAGAATACGGACACTTACGTATATGACAAATTATAATTTGCCAGCGAGAATGGTTCGTGGCTAAATTGAGGAGCGGGCCGATTGAGTAAGAAGATAGTCCCAGAATACGGTCACTTACATATATATGACAAATAATGATTTTCCAGCGAAAAGGGAATACGTAGGTTGGTAGCTCAATAGCGGGCGTTTGAGTAAAAAGATAAAAGTAGAATAGAAAAGCAATTATATTTGAAGGTATGATCATTAGAATTCTGGGAGAAAGAAAACAAAAGTAGTGATTGTGATATAGTATTGAATAAGGAGAAGCTAGAATTTGTAGATAAAGCTGTTTTCCTGGGGATCACGCTTCAAGGCTGCAATGGGGTCCTCATTTAAAATCTCTCGCAGGACGGCTAAGTTCAGCAGCATATGCTGTAAGAAAAATCCGTCAATTTACTGATATAGATACCGCAAGGCTAGTCTATTTCAGTTACTTTCATAGTATCATGTCCTACGGTATTTTACTATGGGGACGGGCTGCGGATATCGACTCTATTTTTATTCTGCAGAAAAGAGCCATTAGAGCAATATATTGCCTCCGTAGGCGCGATTCTCTAAGGGAACTGTTTAAAAATATTAACATCATGACGGTACCTTGTCAATATATCTATGAAAACATCATGTACGTCAGGAAAAATCTTAATCTTTTCAGTAAAAGAGGTGAAAGACACAATTATAGTACTAGAAATAGGGACCAATTAGTTCAACCGGGTTTCAGACTGACTAAAGTAGACTCATCCTTCATGGGGTACTTTTTAAAATGTTACAATAAAATACCTCCCCATGTACTACAACTAAATGAAACGAAATTTAAATCTTGTATTAAACGTACACTATGCTGCCAAGCATATTATAAGCTGGGGGATTATATCGCTGACAAAAATGCTTGGCTTAACGCTGGTCCAGCTCCACAAGGGCGCATAAACTAATTGATTAGCATTCGAAAATATTGTTGGAGCTGCTGAATTTAATTGAATTGTGTAACTTCAATCTCTTTTTTATTGTATAATTGCATAGCACATGTGTGAGCACTGTGACCATGTACCTTCTATAAAGCTACCATTTACTGGGTACGTCTTTCATTGACTTGATATGCCCTGGCGGCTAAGAGTATGTCATGCTCACTCAAATGTATCGCTGGTGGTGGCGTGTGTGTTGGATCTTTGAGTTCCCTTCAAAATGGTTGAGCTAAACGGTGCTGATCCATGCGTCATGTTCGTGAACGGGCGCCATCAGTAGGGACTGGTCATCTCTTATCTGCCACGGCTTATTTTAAAATTTTGAATTGTTTTTATCTTTTTATTACGGACGCTTTTTACGTGCACGTCTTTCTACATTGCTCTCACATGTATAATTTCAACATGAATGATGTGAACAATATTTTGTAAGAAAATATTTTTTTTTAAAAGAGTGTCCGTGGAGTTTCCTGCCCGTTCTTTTTCTTGTTTCTGCTCTGTTTCTCTATAGGAACCTACGCTTTGGAATGGGCAACTAGCTTCATATTTCTGACTGACTGACCCCTTGACAATTCAAGAGTGCCTGTAAATGGTTTAATTGAAATAAATGCTTTGAGTTTGAGTTTGACTCAGCCTACAGAAAACACTCAGCCTACAGTTTGTTGTGACAGTCTTGACTTAAACATAACTGGACAAATGTGGATGTAATAACTACTACATATGCCACCCCTTCTGAAAATACAGGCGTGATGTTATGTTTCTTGTACCTAATCGAATTTAACCAACGATGCTCACAAGTGAAACGTTTATAAAAATAAAATAATAACGATAGATACTCGAATTTATTATTATCGTTTATTATTTTACTATCTCTGAGAACGTGTGAAAAGTAGAGTATTCTCCTCGGATATGAAGATGTATTCGTCTAGGTCGAGCTTGTACCTGAAGTTTGAAAATATAGCGCCTGTGACATAAGACACTTCTATATCCCTTAGTGAATAATGTAATATTTTAATTACTTTATCGCGAAACCTACATATTTTAGATATTGCAAGCGTAGTGCAAATGGACCTAAGTCACTCTAGAACAATAATAATCCGCTTACCTCCCTCGTGTTCTCAGAGCTATAACTTACGGCGGCCGATAGTTCCAACTTGTTAAGCCATTAGCTCCAACTGCCAATATGTACCTATCTACCTCCCCGAGACGTACGCTTCACTTGAATCGCTCGGTTAGTCCAATAAGACGATTTTTTTTAAAGTTTGGTTGGTATTTGTAAAATAAATTATTTGTTCGGTGTTTTCATACCTATATTTGTTTTTTTTTTTTTTTTTTTTTGTATATTTGTTCCGATTATCTTGTTAGCAATATCGGCGTGCGAGTTGACCTAATTTTTTATTACTTATTATTTTATATTAGATTCAGTGCACTTTTGTCTACCGCGTCAGCCGGGTGTATTCAAATATTTCACTAACATTTTAAGATTAAAAACAGTTTGAGAGTGAATCAATAAATAGTGGTCAACATATACATTTGTTTCTCCCCAAAGACACCGACACTTTGCTGCGTATCCCGACAATATTGATACTATAGGTACGGTTGTTTCGATAGATAAGGTTTTATTCTTGTTTTGAAAATAATAATTGTGTTTGAATTTTATTATTAGAACCTCTAAAAGCTGCCATCATCCTCCTGCCGCCATCTCAACTAAATAAGAGTCGGCGCAGTAGGTAGGTACGTATTTTTCTTCTGAAACTAAGAGGTCTGCTGATGGGCTGCCAACATTATTAACGAAATATTTCATATGGGCTCTCTCATTCCTTTCAAATCGAAACCACATGGGTACTCTGTGCTAGCTCGCCGTCCGGTAAGTTAGCTGCCGTCCGGTAAGGTCCGGGTCGACGGCGCGTTGTATTCCAGGCGTGCCTCAAAGAGACGTCAGCGGGTGAAGGGGTCCGATGGGACCGATGCCTGCCGGGGTTGTGGGAAAGTCCGAAAGGGATACTGTAGCCCCAGGCAACAACAGGTTTTAGTCAGTAAGAGTCTGACACGCCCTCCCGCTCCACCCAGAGCGGGAGAAGTCATTCGATTTTTACCACCCAAAAAAAAAAACGCGTTGCACTCCGAGAGTGCCGGCGCGCTCCCGGAGTGCAACACGTTTTTTTTTGTGAAAAGTGAAAACTTGAATATTAACGTTGTGCATTTTTGATATTTTGGAATGGTTAGGGAATAATTTTGCACCGGTCTACTTTCCCTCCGTCTTTCAAATTTTCGATCAGGTTACGTGTCCTGACGCGAGTTTAACATTTTTTACCCATCACAAAAAAAGTGCACACCGCCGCTAAATAAGATGTCACTTTTAAAAAAATGGGCACTCTGTGCAACCACAATAATGTTGCTTGGCAACAGTTACTCGTATTAGTATGACTGCAGCACTCCTCCAGTCGAGATTATTCGCAAAAAGATTCTTTCGATTTAAAAATATATAAAAACTTAAGTGAAATGAGTTGGAAATAGTTCCCATCGCATCACGTGGAATGACAGTTCACTTCACCAATGTTTTCATGACGACATTTTCACAGAATAAGTCGGCTGTACTCTTTTTCCATACTAATTACTACAATGTTTGTATTAGACTTGTAGACACAGTATCAACATGACTAATGACTATACTTAACATAACCATTTTGATGCACAGCGAACTATTTCAGTCCGTTACAAATTCTCCCATAAATCCGTCCTGGGTAATATTTCCGCCGATGAAACATTTCATTAAGTGCCGCGGATCTAACGGAGTGTGCAGATTGCACTAGTTACCCGATATTGGTGAGCGCTAGATTTAATACGAGAACATGAACGCGAAATTCTGCAAAATACGAGTAGTTTGTCTTTAATTTCATTCGTTTTCACAGAAAGGATTTTGTAAGTAAAACTTGGAAAAGGAGTTTCTATATCCTTTTGTAAATAAAAGGGTTGGCAATTAGTCGTTTAGTTAATGTAGTACTTTAGAATGGACCCTAGATTTAGTGGATGGAACCTTTTTGTAATGTAATGTAAGGCTCAGTTTATTTCATAAAAATCTGAGTAAAAAATAGTTGGGGATTTATATAAATGACCTGTTAAGCAATATGAAAATAGGCAGTTAACGAAGAAAATATAAATAACTTTTATGTGCACTAAAATTAAAATAACTCATATTTTTATAACAAAAAGAAAACAAATGCGTGGAGGGTCAGGCGCGTACCCCCGCGGTGGTATTTCCACTACCACAAACTACTATTTCCGACCCATAATAATTCATCCATCCAATCACTATCAATTAAGCCAACAAAATAATAACACGACGTTTGTTTGTATCATTTATTTTCGCTGTTCTTACAACTCTGCAAATTAGTCGGAGGGTCGGCAGACTGATTAAAGTGCACTTCCAAAGTGACATTCGACAGTGATAGCTGGTTTAAAACAAGCGATATTTTTTATGAACAGCTTGTTTTAGGTATATCAAAATAAAAACAAAACAGAAGAAAAAATAATATTTAATAACTTTTTACTATACGTTATTATTGAGCGAATCAATCACAGCGTTGTGAACGACCAAGTTTATTCCGAAGCGGTGGCACGTGACTAAATTTGACTCTCGGCTAATAGATATAATTTTTTTACTCCTTCCTCTGACAAATTGAGGCTATCTATTACTGGTGTGTTGGTTTTGATGAAGATCAATGAATGCAAAGTTTGAAGTATATATTTTCCGTTTTCATAGCTGAAGGAGCGTCATTTTCATTTACATCAATAGGTAGGTATTACATTTTCTTTAAAACTAATAATCATAACAGGCGAATTGAATGGGAATTAAGGGACTAAAGGAGCTAAACGCAAGTTTTATAATGCCTAAAAGTATATGATCCACTGCAATAAACAAAAACAGAAAAATATATAATATTCCTTTGTATAGTTACTTTTTCAATACTCATTATAAAATGTATTTGTCTTTGACATTCAACTTGTCCGAGGGAAGTACGAGCAGAGAATATGAGCTACACCAGGGATCACCATGATTTATTTAGGGCCCATATAAAAAATATATACCTTGCTGTCCTTTTGGAAGACGTTACCTACTAGCAATCAAGATTATAAGATGTTCAAGGAACTTGCATATTTTTGTGTTTTTGGGAAATCGATCATTTCGATCTGTCGACGGCAGAAAATACAAACCGTGGGCTAAATAATTCAAAAAAAAATTGATTAGGTTTTTGTAATTTTAACTGTTTACCGTAAAGTCCGCACAAAATAAGTCGGGGGTCCGGATTCGGGTCCGTCCGGATCCGGGCCCCTGACCTGCGGTCCGCCATTTGGTGACTCCTGAGCTACACCATATGTAAGCTCATCTCGTATTATTTGTCAGGTATGTATTTGGTTACCGTAAGCATTTTTTTTAATAATCTTTGCCATACCAAACTATTGAAGACTTAGAAAAATCGGCACGCACTATTTTTAAGTCTTCAATATTTTTATCAAATTGATTGCGATTATAGTTTTTTTAACTACGGATTTTTTCAACCAGTGCAAAATTAGATTGCATTTATATCTTGTTCGTTTTCACGGTTTAACATAAGAACATTTATTTCAATGGATTGGTTTTTTATTTGAATGTTACTCAATATAAAAAATACTGATGTACTAAAAAAATCGTAACATCGATAGCACCAAAACTTAAAGATCATACTACCACATCAATAAACCATAGACAATTTCGAGCGGCCATTGTTGTTTACATCTTTGGCAAAGGACAATGATCATGGAAGTATGGAATCCACCGCTGCATCAACATCAATCTTTCTTTTTTATAGTCTACACTTAACTCCTAAATAACTCCTACAAAAGTTCTTTTTGTAAAAAAAACCCGTATTTCGGGATAATTTTATAAAATATAAAATAACCTCAAATTATTTGCACAATGAAATACACAGAATTACGTTTAAAAAATACAAACAAGTAGTACTCGTAAAGTCGTAACTAGTTTTACTTCTCAACACACAATACAATAATTAATTAACCTCAACGGACGTAGATTTTCGCTAGCGCAAACATGATCAAATGTCAGAAATGTGCCTGCCGGGATTTAGGAATGTGATCGATAAATCAAAATCAAGTAAGAAAATCGATTTTGTGTCAATTAGCAATACCAAATCGATTTGGTGTTTTGGTTTTACTTAATTGTTACTGTTAATTATTCAACATAAAAAAGCAAAAGTAAATACATTTAATTCGTATAGTGTTTTTGAAGCAAACGTTATAGTTGTATTTTATACAAAAGAAACGATTGAAATGACTGGTTAGTCGATTCATCAAAATACTCTCTTTTGCATTCTACATCTCCATGACCGGTTTTGTGAACGTCATGTAAAGGGAGTAAAACAATATTCGTACTTTTATATTTTAAATTAAATTCCCTATTCAAAAATCAAATCCATGACGCGTAATATCGTAAAAAAATATGATAATAATTACTATACAATTTTGATCAAGATGCATGAGATTTTTTGGTACCAATTTTAATCAATGCCCTTTTGAAACGTGACATGATAGTATGGAATTAGTAAGTACTATCATGGCAGCGTGGAATTTGTATTTGATAAAAATTGACATTGGTGGAGCTTTTTACCAAATCCAAGCGCGCAATAGCAAGTTAAAAAAAAAATAGGTACCACAGGCGTTCAGCTATGTTAAAATAAATCCCATGGGCAGGTCAGTGGGTACTTTATATGGAATTAATATGAACTTATACATGCATTGCATCATAATATTCATTAATGCGCGCATAGATTGTATTAAGTCTGCGGCGCGTGATTGCCATTTGAAATATTTTATTTTATATATTTAGGACTAAATATTGTGTTTATTTTATTTTTGTCTTATTTTGTTATTTCTCTGCTGCACCGGTTGACGTCATCACGTCAACGCCGGCTGTCACTGAAAACTAGCGCTGGGGCTCTGTCTTGCATAGGGTTCCAGCATTATAATAAGCGATGGCTGTTTTGCGTGGATGTCACGCATATTTTCCCCCAAATTGTTATTTTCTTTTTTTTTTTGCTAGCGTCATGTGTACCGCAAATGAACGTATTTTATTTCTTTCTTCTTTTTTTCTTTCTAACTATGTTATAATATTAAATATTAAATATTCTCTATTTTTATCCGAGCAGAGCTTTGTGCGTTTTTAGGGTTCCGTAGTAAACAAGGAACCCAAGGATTTTTATAATTTCGCCATGTCCGTCTGTCTTTCTGTCCGTGGCTTAGCTCAGAGACTCTTTAATAATAATAATATTTAATAATAAAAACGTTTATTTTCTCCACCACATAATGAAAAATTGGTCTATTACATGATTGTGTATACAAAAAATATAACATTGATGTTGTGGAGACTGGAGCCTGTACTAGAAATACCTGTGTTACAGGTCTCAAGGCCTCCAAACTACACGGACAAGTCACACTGATAGAAATTTATACTAACAGATGATAATGATAGTGGGGTGAACAATAAAAAACAAAAATAATATAAAACAAAGAAAATACACAGCAAATAATTAATTAATTAGACAAAAAAAAGGTGGGTGGTTGTGAGTGCGTGGGTGTGTGGGTGCGTAGTGAATGTGTGTATGGTATTCAAAACTTGTCTTAATTTGGTATACTATTGAGGACATGTTGAGCTGCTTTTATGAGATGACTTCCAAGAGTCTCTCAGTGGCTTCATAATAGTGAGATTGAAGCCAATTTCGGACTTTAGTTTTGCAATTGAATATGGATAAGGAGTAGATGGAAATGGCTTTATTGACTTTATTGTAAAGGTAATCTTCTAGGAAATAAAAGAATCTACGACTGAAGCTGCTTTTGAAGGACCTTGATTTACAGACTGTGTGATTGCCTCTCTTGGTAAGGATTTCGATAGGTTTGTATGGAAGTTGAGAATCCCTACGAATAATTGTACTTAAAATGAATAATTGGCGAACTGTCAGTACTTTACACTGCTGGTAAAGTTCTTTTGTTGGAAAGAACACCTTTCTGAGCTCTTTCCAACCTCAGAAAGGATGTCTTTGGGGCTCCGCCCCATACCGTTATGCAATATGATGAGATTGACTGAACTTGTGCATGGTATACGGTGTCGATGGTTCTAGTTTCCGCCACATGGCGTAGCTTCTTGAAAACATATATCAATTGTCGCGTTCTCCCTGTAAGTGCGTCTACGTGCGGCTGAAAACTAAGACGATCGTCAATCTGAATACTAATACTGAGAAGGACATGAGCAAGGATTGCCTTGCAGGGAAGAGCAAGTGTTCGATGTTATAGAAAGATTTGTATAAGATGGGATCGCGTGATTTTTCATGAAAAAGGAAATATACAAAGATTTAGACACGTTAAGAGTGAGTTTGTTATTTTTTAACCACTCTGCGACCATGTAAAAACCGAGCTGAGCATTTGAAAAGACTTCTTCCCATGAGTCCGCGTGAAAAAGCAGAGCTGTGTCATCCGCAAATGTGATGATCCTGCCACCATGTAATTTGAGGTTACAAAGATTGTTATTGTGATATACGTCAAAAATAATGTGAGGCCAAGGAAGTATCCTAAGGAATAGCCCTGTGGTACCACATAGGTAATGTCAAGATCATCACTGCACATATCACCAAGCCTTACTCTCTGCATGCGGTTTGTGAGGTAATCAGAAAATTATTAAAGTTGCGTGCCTCTCACTACAAACGCCACCAGCTTCTCTAGGAGGAGCGGCGCAGAGACTGTGTCAAAAGCTTTTGCGAAGTCCAGAAAGATCGCCAGCATCTTTTGTTTACCATCGAGATTTGTGGAAACAAAGTTCATCAGTTCTTGGACGGCATTGAAGAAGAGAGAAGAGATGAAGTTGCGACAGCTAGTTCGTCGAGGTCATTAGCTATTTCTAATAAGTTATTGAATTTTTATTTGAAATTTGAAAAAAATCAAAAAAAAATGTGGATAATATAATATAAAAGATAGAAAATAATAATAATCTTTAATGGTCTTGGTGCTCAGAACAATATGCAAGAATAAATCACACAAGAGATACAGGAAAATGCTAAGGATAGTGTGAATGTTTTCAATAGGAGCTCTAAACAAGAGATTGCGAATTATAAAAAGATAGTCATTTGACATTACGAAACAATATAATATTATGAAGTAGTGCAGTCGAAATGTCTTGCTGAAGAAGAATGTTTTTAAAAATGTATGTGTGTAAAGCTGTGCTATATGTGAATGTGTTTTATTTGTGGCAGAATGTTTAGTCCAGTCATAGGGTGTGACTGGTATGTTGTGATTACATAATAATCTGAGGGGTATTTGCTGTTTAATTTAGTTACATAAAAAGGATTAATTACAATGTTACACAGAAACAATTTAAAATTTTATTTTATTTTAGTTAATATGACATTAATTAGGGTATCAGACTAAGGGAAAGCAAGGCAAAAGTATCAGGTAGTACATCACTAAGAAGTACTGTCATGGGGCCCCTGGTTGTTGTAGCTCATGAAGGGTTTGTTCCTGCGATTTTTCTCAAGAATATGCTTCCGTTTGTAGTCCAACAAAAAACATATCCTTTAAGTTTCACGAATTCCTTGGCCGCAAAAAGAGCTTTTTCGAGCTGGCAGGAAGGTGCTTCGATATGTAAATTGGTCGGGATTTGCCAGCCAAGCCAATGGTCTGTGTATTGAGGCGGCCATCATTTGGGTGCTTTTTGTTATAGTCGCGGACTGCTGCTAGCAGCTCGTTCTTAGTTGAGACTGTCTGTGCCAAAGAGCTGGTATACGCCACGGAGGTTCCAACTAGGGAGGTACTAGTCCAACGCATAGAAACGGCTGTCAATACAATTAAGGAGGAAATACGACTTCGTACAACAACTGACAAAATACGAAACAGATGTCGGGCAACTCGGGTCATTCGCAACAGAGGCCAACAATTTGAGCAGGATTTGTAAAAATTATGAAATAAATGTTAAAAATGCAATTTTATTATTTTTATTTCAAGTAAAACCCATGAATAGCTACGAGACAGATTTTACCTTATAAGAGTGAGATAACAGATTCAATAGGTTTGTCAGATATCATTTAAGCATTTTTTTAAATCATAATTTTGAATATTAGCCTAATGTGACTCGATTCACAAATTCTAGCGAATTCACAAAGTTATAAAAATATTTTTATGGCATGTAGCACATCATTCACAAGCAAGTATTATTCATCATTAGCAAGAGGATAGACTAAATAATTTTCAAAATTCAAAATTCAAAAGTCATTTATTCAAACTAGGCTGAGAATCAGCACTTTTCGTTTTCGAACATCAAAATTACATGAGACAGTCCCCCAAAACGCCCACCCTTCACCACTTCCTAGTGCTTTTGCTGGGAAGAAGAAGTGGTGCAACAAACTCCCCAGCAGCACAGCTGTCTGTTCAGTTAGGAAAAAAAATATATTCTATACAATAATTTATAAGATAATTTACATTACGCAAATACAATTTAAATTATAAATTAATAGCCCTAAGACAGCTAGCACACGCCAATATACCAACCAAAAACATCGAGAACTATACTCTCTCTATAATCCACAGGGCATGTGAAAGGGGTCAAGGGGTCTGAAAGTATAGCAGATGACCCCTTCAGTCAATTTGGCACACGATGCACCAAACACCCTGTATAACAAAATTAAAAGGAAAACTATCACAGCTAAGTAGGCTTTGCAAGTTAACTTACGTTTGCGGGTGCAAAAACATGTTCTGTCATGTCATGTTTTCAACTACAAAGTTTAGTTTGTTATTGCGATAAATACATCCTAACTACGGAAACCTTTATTGTGCGTGGTCCGACACGCACTTGGCCGGTTTTTTATCTCATCAAAGAGACTTCATGCCTTTTTTATGCCTACTGTGTAAATAAATAAAATATGATAAATTAACATAATATTTCATCAAATTGTATAATATTTTTCACTACAATATTAGACTTAATTTGGGTAATGAAAACATTATTTTGTGTTTATTATATTTTTTATATAGGCTGTTCAGCGGGTTTACCAGTGCCTTTAATTACACCTGCACGCGCAACGCTAGCCGAAAAAAAACCAACGCGCCATTTTCCATAAATATTTTTGTTATCGTTTTCGTTGTGCGGTTAATTATTATCAAAAATACGAACACTAAAGTATTGTCACCAACCGACATATAAAAGCTTTTAAAAACTTTCCTGGCAACAAAGGTCAGTTGAACTTTATAAATCTAAATGCTCTACAATAACGTAACTATAGAGATGATCACTATTATAGTTACGTTATTGCAGTTCTTCCAACAAGTCTGTTTTCCCTCGTTAGTGTGTTAAAAACGTCGTATGACACGCGTGTGCAATGATCATTACAAATTATAATGTACTATTTTTTGTAAATAGATTAATCTGATCGCCCGTGACTATGGCCAACACAACTTCGCTAGTTTTTGTGGCGTGACTCTATCCTTCTGTCTGGCTTTGTCCTGCGCGTCCAACTTTGTTAGATTCGTTACCCGCAGTTATTGTTGCAGAACTTCCACAAAAGGCCTGTGACAAAGTAAGTACGGGTGTTGTTGGATTTTGTTTACTCTTATTTTTGTGAAAGCGAAGCGTGGGTACTAGGGACTAAATGGGCCGACGACCTGACAAAGGCACGTTGGGGTCGCGAGACAGTGAACAGGGATCTTTGTTCTAGTTAAGAAAGGCCGATGTCTTACGGTTTATTCACAAACTAAAAAAAAACCCCGACTGCAGCCGGGATTTTTGATATTTTTGTTAATATTTTATTCCAAATTTTTAGTGTGTTTTTTTTATTAATCGTCTCCTCAATGCCTTTATTTTGATACCCCACATGTCATGGTGCAAACATTTCTTTTTTTCAAGTCAATACTTATGATGTCTAAACCATCGCGTGACCCAGATGAGTCGATAAACACCCACCTCACGTATTATAATTCATTCAGCCGTTAGGTTTTTCGAAGGTATAAAAAATCCCACACACAAAGATACAAATAATGGTTAGAAATGATAAATAGATACGCGAGAGAAACATAACCCTGTCTTTCTCCCGCGCAGTAACTGTGGACTGAACTTATTAATATTTTATTAAAATGTAACCTTTGTTACCATGGACACTGTAGGTAATTGTCACTCATTGTGACTGTAATTTCACCGAATAAGTTTAACTTTCATATGATACAGTTTTGCGATGGACACACGTACGGCGTCCCTGAACAACTGTTTCACAAAAACATCTGCTACTAAAAGCATAAATATAAAATGTTCGATACCTCCTGACTAGTGGCTCGAATCAAACAGAATCCTTTGTCTTATGGCAGCGCGGTCGAGATTTATTTGAAACTAGCGGTAAGTACGGTACCTACGTTCGCCGGTCGGTTGCGAAACATTCACTTTTATGCTATCTTTGAATTCATTCTTAAGTTACCGTTGCTGAAATTGTATAACATGCTTTACCAAAAGATAGTACAAACTCAAATACAACCATTTTTCTGTTTCACACGGGAGCCAATTAAAAAGAAATAAACACATACATTGGTACTAACTAGCTTATGAGATATAAGTTTTATTTCATTTGAGTGGACTTTAAAAATTAAACCGTCCCTGGCTCGTCCAAATAAAACGTGTTTTAACACTTACACTAAATATACATATAACGTTGACTCATAAAAGTGCGGAATAGCATGCAAGCTCCAATCGTACGCCATCGCACTTCGGTGTCGGTAGGGTAGCACTCCCACATATCGTCCTAGCTGCCACGCTGCCAGATAGCGGTGTGCTCACGCCTGGCCATGTGCCAGCATCCACACCACACATCAACGTTCGAATTCAGCGCCGATAACCAGTTCCTCTACCCCACCTTAGGACAAGACGGTTGTGAAGTACAAAAAAAAACACAGAAGGTCCACGTTCAAAAGCTAAACTGCTACTGGGTCAATGTTCAGCGCGATATAGGTTATCAATATGCACTGTTTATACGTATATGTTGCCATGGTCAGGTCTCTGACTCCCAGGCACGTCTAGTTTCGCAAACAGTCGTTACAAGATGAACTGTGAGCTTTTCAGTTTTAATATCATACTTACCTACTTAGTTACAGATGCTTGGACCACAGCAAGTTTGGTTCCTTCGTACAATACTTGCCCCACGGCCCCAACACATTGGTGTGAGACGGTAAAGTATTTGGAGTTAGAATTCTGGTCTTGGCTATTTAGTGGCATTAGTACAAGACGCTTTGAAATATCAGAATATCTTCTCACATTACGACTTTGGTTCAAATAAATGCAAAGTTAAAGCTCTTTTAAACTTTATCGTCGGGAATCAATTGTTTCTTCGAAATTTACTTTATTTTATACTAGCGACCCGCTCCTGCTTCGCACGGTTTTTACGACTTGATAAAACATCGAGATTTCTTAGGTAATCGTAACTTTAACGTATTATACACATAAACTTTACGGAATAAATTCTCTAAGCGATAGTAAAAACTTCATCAAAATCTGTTGCGTGGTTAAGAAGAACAACGGGGACATACAAACAAACGCGAAAAGCGACTATGATTTATAATATGTATAGATTGCAGAGAACGTCAAAGAGTAGGTGCTGTTCTGTAGGTTATGCTTTAGTTTGATACTTAATGTCAAGTTGTGCGCGGCTACTCGTACTCGTGGCTAAACATACACGAACACGCTTTGATGTACACTCGAGAGCAATGAATCCGGGTCACTTAAAGAATCCTAAAAATCTCGGAAACTAAAAATGCTAGGTTAATGCAATAAATTGTATTTAATAGACAATGTAATACTCCTTAAATGAAGGTATTAAAACTTCTTAGTTATTGTAAAGTTATATCATAAAAAAATCAAATTTGAAAAAGGGCCACTTTCGAAGATGGAACTACGAAATTACAGCATTTGGTTTTGCTTTTGTTTGTAATCTGTCATTTATGTGGGTACATAAACCATGTTGATAGTGCTCTATATTCATTATTCAAGCTGAAATTATGTCGCTTACGCCTGAAGAATGCACCAGAATACTTACAATGCTGGAAACCGGCCGGAGTCAGCGCGATACAGCCAGGACTGTCGGTGTGTCGCTGTCAACAGTACAAAGAGTTCTCCGACGTTACGAAGAAACTGGTTCTAACCTACGCAGACCAGGAACGGGCAGAACCAGGTGTACCACAGCACGAGAAGACCGATACTTGGTGAACACCATGCTTCGAAATCGCTTTCTTACAGGAACTGAACTCACAAATCAGTTTCGACGCCTCGGAGGAAGTAACCCAAGTGCATGGACAGTAAGACGTCGGCTTGCTGAATCTAACTTAAAACCCCTTAGACCTGCAAACGGCCCTAAACTGGAGCGTGGGCATCGTATTTCAAGACTAAGATATGCCCAGAGCCACGTAAATTGGAGTATTGAAGATTGGTCAAAAGTTATGTTCTCCGACGAATCAAAATTTATGCTCTACAAGCACGATGGAAGACACAGAGTGTATCGAAGACCAGGGGAAAGATTCAAGCAAGCATGCATCGAAGAAAAAGTAGCCTACGGTGGTGGGTCTGTACTTGTGTGGGCCGGAATTTCTTCTGAAAGTCGCACAGAGCTGGTGATCATAGAAAACGGCTCTTTAACTAGCGAAAGATATGTGGAAGAAATCCTCAATGATCACGTTGGTCCATTTATGGTCAATTTAGGTGAGGATGCTATATTTATGCATGACAATGCCCGACCTCATACAGGTAGGATTGTGAATGACTACCTTCAAGAGATGAACATTACTCGTATGGAGTGGCCAGCGCGCAGCCCGGATATCAACCCGATCGAGCATGCTTGGGACGAGCTAGGCAGATGCGTAAAACAACGAAACCCTCCCCCAATCACGCTTCGTGAGCTCAAAATTGCTCTCACAGAGGAATGGGAGAATATTCCCCAAAATCGTAGAAGGAACTTGGTGTACAGCATGCCAAACCGCGTAAACGCAGTAATGAAAGCACGAGGAGGCAATACGAAGTATTAAAATTCAAGAAAATCGTAATAAAGTTCAAAAATTTCATGTTTCCTATTTTTGTTTTAAGGAGAGATCAGCAGTTTTTTTTCTTTATGTAATTTTGTGTTAATAAAATGTATGGTGACTCATATTTTTTTTACTTTCATTTAAGGAGTATTACATTGTCTATTAAATACAATTTATTGCATTAACCTATCATTTTTAGTTTCCGAGATTTTTAACATTCTTTAAGTGACCCGGATTCATTGCTCTCGAGTGTATATTTCTTGAAAATACCAACAAGCTTTTTATTACTGTTTATTTCCAATCCAAAACAAAATATTTTAGTATCTTACGATAGATTTTTAGCCTTAATATCATGTTATGCATGTAGAAAAAATAAAACAGCATAGCAAATTCGACTTTAAATTCGCTGATAAACACTGTTACCTTTATAAAGGCTCTAACATTACGTTAAAGTATTTTACAAGTAAACTTACCAACACGTATGTAATACCTACTAAGTTAAAAGACTTGGCCCCTAACCAACAGACACATTTAGGACTCCAAAATCACAATGTAACGAAAGTATATAAAAGCTTATATAGTGGAAAATACTTTGTTTGAAGATTAGGTTAACCTCAACACAAGTACAGTCAACATCACAAATAAGTGTCTAAACGCTCATACTTTTTTGTCCCGCCCGCGATTAACAACGTCAACGCGACAGAGATCAACCCCCGACAGATATGATTCATCCTGTAACAAGACAAGCAACTCTCCGCTGCGCGATGATAGCATTCATTGCTTTACTAACACTGACAACTACTTTTATATGTTTATTGTGCTGACTACTTCTCGGAGTTTTTCCCAAAATTCTTATAACTTATACTAAGTGATGTATTACGTTACGACTTAGTTAGGTACAGATAAACCATTTTACGAGTAAAGTTAGGATACATTTTGCTCTAAAACTATTATTATAATCGTTAATTGGTTGAAGGACGCGGTAAAATCGTCAAAATTATAAAAGGTCAATAACTTGAGCCTGAAATAGCGTTATCCCGAAATAGGTTATCCAGAAAGAACGCTACACCTTTTTTTTTTTGTGGGTTGGAAATCATCAAATGACTTCTCCTGCTCTGGGTGGAGCAGGAGGGCGTGTCAGACTCTTACTGACTAAAACCCACCCGTGTTCCTTCCGTTGCCTGAGCAATGCCAGGGGGCCACGGTATATCCCTTTCGGACTTTCCCGCAACCCCGGCAGGCAATGGTCCCATCGGACCCCTTCAGTCGCTTACATCTCTTTGAGGCGCGCGTGGAACACAACGCGCCGTCGACCCGGGCCTGTTCCTTACCAGACGGCTAGCTACCCATTGCTCACCGTCCGCAAGCCCGCGCCTACGGTGGCCGGGAATCGGCTGTGGATTCCTGACGCCCAGGGCGTCTCCTCCTGCGGCGGCTAGGGGCGTGAGGGCACGAATTTTGCCTCTCCCTCACGCGCTCCGCCTCCTCCTTCGCGAGCATTACTGCTTCGCAGAAAGAGGTGACGGCCTCCCATGCCCTCTCGCTCCGTACCATTTCCTGGACCAGGGCCGGACGCGAGAGATCCTCGCCACCGATCACCTCCACGAGGACACGGCGGTGCTCTGCCCAAGCCGGGCATATCTCCACCGTATGCTCCACCGTGTCCTCCGAGCGATCCACGCAGCGATGACACCCGGGCGTTTCCTCCCGCCTGATGCCGAACAGGAACCTCCCGAAACAGCCGTGTCCGGTGAGGACCTGC